>OY776087.1:1886562-3086562 GCA_963675205.1 Catocala nupta
GAGATTTGTTGTGATTCACCGAAAACGTGACATTGGTTAAAGCTCAAAGAAATTAAAATAATATGACATCAATTAATTATATTTATTTACATAAAGATCGTTTTCTGGGCAATCAAACCGATTAATTTTCAATAAAAACATCACTAAAATTAATAAGATATCATTAATAATAAAGAAGATATGAAGCTATGGCCGTTCACATTCTGGCAATCTCAAATATTCCAATGACATACATATTTTCGTCATAATCACCGCATGTGATAGATGCAAGCTATTTTTAACAATATTTATGAACAAATAGTTGCGTAAAAAGTCAACCATGACAGTTTGCATGAATGATATTAATTATTCTGTCCGGGTGTAATTCCTGTGCCAAATTCGTTGCTGTCGCCGATGTGGGTTAATGTTCTGACGGAAATAGCACCAATTGGCGGTAATAGAAGTATTTAATAGCAATATTAGAACATACGTTGTAGAATGTTTTGTGTTGACGCAATAGAAATTAGTTTAATTATAATACAGGATGGCAAGGTAAGACAACCAATCTTGACATCGGAAAAATGGTGAAATAGAAGCCCATACTCAAATAGTGGATCAAAACAACATGAATGATGCTGACTTATTGTTTTAGTGATCATTTTTCAGTCAGTGGGTTATCCTGCTTGACCTGCTTCTCTAGTTTACGGTAAGCAGCAGTTTGGCCGTGTTCCCAAGTCATTGCCAAGAGGACACATCCATGTCTTTGAGCGCTTATTATCATGTGCTACTGGCTCGTCAGTCGACAGTGGTGATTTATAGAATACTGCAGTATGCAAAACAGAGCACTTCGATCTTGTTTGTTTCTATATTGCTAACGATGAGTTTGGCATATTAGGGAAGAGTAGTGGTTTCCTCTTTTAGTTAGTTATAAATATTTACTTTGTTATTCTATTAGGTTGGCCAACAAGCAGATGGTTCGGCTGATGATAAGCATTTACTGAAGTTTGCTCCATTACTTTTAAAAGTACAAATTTTGACTATATTGCACTAGTCCTCGAACTTCAAGGAGATTACCTCCTAACCAAATGTTTTTCTACTAAGCTCTTCGAGTCATTTATGCTAATTTTATTGTAAGTATAATTAACAGTACTTAAACGTAATACTGCATGGTGTTTGCCATGTTATAAATGGAAGTATGTCAGTATTTTACATAATATAAACACATAAGAGCGTCCTTCGTGTAATACCGTAGGTCAATATCAAACGGCAGAAATTAATAAACAATCTGACGATGGCAATTTAAACTCTTCCTAATGAGTGTCTAGTGATAATTTGGGGACTTGACCAATGTTGTTATGACCAGGGTGTGAGTTCGATTCTTAAATGGATAAAAAAATTATCCTTAGTAATTTTTTTGGTCTGTTTTTCGTATTCGGTTGTTTCAATGTGTAGAGTTGTAATTAAAATAAACGTCACAAACTTTTTAATAGACATTATAACTATTTTATGGCAAACGTATAATTTATCTTTATTCTCAAAGATTTTGCATGGCAGCCGATGTTTGAATAGCAACACGCACGTCTGACTTTTAATAAAGTTTATATGTGAGTATTAAAAAGTTATTTATTGCCCGAATTAATTTTCAAGGCGAACTTGGTAAGGGAACTCATTTGCCAAGTCCTTGATATGATTCTGAAACAGTCCTCGAAGGGATATGAAGGTTGTTGACCCGCATATGATGAGATTCAGCTATTGCTAACTATTCATGATTTCGAGAGAAGTCTTGTGCTTAATAATGCGGCAGGAATCTGAATAAATAGAGCCGATGTATTTCTTTTACAAGAAAATCGTAAAGTATAGGTTTGCTAAAACTTACTAGAATTTTTGCAAACCATTTTAGATAAGCTTAAATGCTTTTATTTGGAATGGGCTCGCAACGGTAGTAAAGTGGGCGGCATTCGAACCCATCACCTGCCTTATCCACTAGGCTTTCATCAGTCCTTCTGATTATTAAATTATATTTATTATGAAACAAATATTTTCTGAATTAATCTTATTATGCATACCACACCAACTGCAGAACGTCAAACATCCCGCAGCAACAAATTCTATCACGAAAATTTTCTTATAATATTAAATATACTTTAACAAAAATCCTTCAAAGATTTTCCAAATCATAAAAATATTCGTACAATATATTTCTCTACTGCGGAAACGTGACGTCATATATCACGTCGGTTTCGATCTACCGTCACAATAGCTCGCACACCGCGAGTTATGTCGATATTCCGTATCACGTTGGCGCCCACGCGAACTTCGCTTCTTTGTTCCAAGTATAACTAGAGCGATACTACTGTTTTTACTGTGCAGGACCGAAAGATCCGACGCATAAGTAGGGATATAGAAAGAGATAAAATAGGTCGTCGTAAACTACTTTGTTTAAGTCACTGCACGTGAGAGATCCGATGCGAATTAGGAAACCAAAAGCAGATATCTGATCGATTTAGCTTTCTTTCATCCTCTGCTTATTTGGTAGACGGACTGAATCAGTCAAAACAAAGTCCAGTACTGACAAAAGTCTCAGTTGGTGCTGTCAAATACTGGTATAAAGTAAGATGTACAAAAGAGACAACAGATTGTATGACCGAAACGGCAAATCCGGACAAAAATTTCGATACAGTATTATGATACACGTGCCAAAAATGTGTACAAAGTATGTCAATACAATATTAGGAACAACATCAAAATGTCCAAGTTCTCTATACCTACAAATATTAGACAAGCGAAAGTAAAACGTCTGTTCTGTTTTATTGACTAAGTTGAATTTATTTAATTTTGGTATGTAGATAGATTAAACCTTGAAGAAACTTATAAAAATGAGTGCATGGATACCAGGTTGCTGTTATCTTCTCATAGACTTAACCCTTTGTCTGAGTCTAGCAAACTAACCTAAACGTAATTTTAACAAACTCACTCAAAATAAAAAATCATTTGACGTTCATAAGTGTTACTTTTTGACCTCAATGTATATTTCTATTCAATTTTTGACCAATAGTTATCTACTGAGATTAAACCAGTCATAGAGAAGCTTTTAATTGGTCTTCTGGAATATGAATTACATAAATAAAACATGTCTTATCTTTGGCAATAGACATCACTTTCTATCACAACATTGCAAACCATTAAATCCAAAATGTACGTACACAAAATCTCATGCAAATCCATACAATAACAACAGTTAGTCACAAAGGCGCACCGCTGTACCGCACGGTCTAATCACAGCTGCTTGGCTATGCGCGTCGTTACGCCAATGGAAATCGAACCTGACACTGTGACCCACATTGTATTGTAACGTCGGACGACTGATTGCGCAACACACAACAACTACTTACTACACGTATTTTCTGCGTTAACATACACAGGCAATATACTGAGATCTTCGCGTCGCTAGACTACGATATTTTAGCTATTCTGAATTGTTTTTGCCTAATATATGTAATGTGTAAGCGAAGCATGATTGCTAGTTTGGAAGTGAGGCCATTATTATTTTGATTTATCTTGTTTAGCTCATAGTTCCACCATTTATGCTATAAAAAATGTATTCATCTTTATAAAAATCAAACAGTATTACTGTAAAGTTGCTTTATTAGCTTTTAATAGTTTGTGTAAACTAATTATAAAATAACTTAAAATATGGCGGCTCTGAAAAGTTGTAATAAAGGTATCAGTCTTCATATTTCATAGTTGTCGTTTCCAGTGGAATAAGTAAGAGTTAAAAGGGTAAGAGAGGCGCTTGCCGCACGCTTGCTTGCACGTGCCGATTGTTGTGGATTCGAATCCCAAACGAGACAGTTATTTATAGTTCTGACTCTACATAAAGATTGAGTCCATAGGGGCCCCGACACAAGACTTGATGCCTAAAGCGACTTGAAATATTAATAAAAGTATTAAATTCTTTGGTACTAAAGGCATTTATTTATTAATATAGGACGTTAACTCCTTAACATGAGTTGATTCCGAAATCAACTACCCTTTTCGGCAGCATTTGGGTCAGTATAAATACGCAGAGTTTTCCTTGTAGGGGAACATTTTTTATAATCAACAGACAGTTGTAACGAGGGCCAGTGTTTGTGGTGCCCAATGCTTTGATATTTATAACGTGCTACCCACACAGGAATTGAAACGTGGACGCTGAAGCTGTAATTTTTACTTAACCTGTCAGCTTAACCATACTGATATAATGATTAAAAAAGCATTATTTCCGGACACCGGCATCCGTAAGCGGAAGGATTTTTTAAAGCACTGAAGGATTATTATATAATATTAACAACAAAATATACCATGACATTAGCCTAACTAATAATATAAATGCGAATGTGAGTTCGTTCGTACGCTTTCACTTTTTAACTACTCGACTAATTTCGCATACATGTTTTTAGGAGAACAGAAAAGGACAGTGTACCTTTCATTCAGAAAAACGTACTTTTAATAGCCTAACCTACATGCGACCGAAGCCGCGGGCAAATTCTAGTTATAATATTAGTTAGGATAGTTTAGTTTTAATGGAATCTCGCTTTAGCAATCCCCATCAAAGTGAACTCGATACACCAGCATTCTGACGTAAATTGGGATTAATTAAATCGGATGAGTGGCTCGCAGCCATGTGTGTGCTAATTAACATATACTTAGTTCTTAAGCCGAGCTAATGATTGCGCGCGCAATTATTGGTGATGAGTATTGATATCTAAACACAAATTATATAATTACTAGATGTGCCCGCGGTTTCACCCGCGTTTATGAATACTGCGCCGCCCCGTGGGTCGTAGCGTGAGTTATATAGCCTTCCTCGATAAATGAGCTATCCAACATTAAAATAAATTTTCAATTCGGTCCAGTAGTTCCTGAGATTAACGCGTTCAACCAAACAAACAAACTCTTCAGCTTTATAATATTAGTATAGATGTACAATTGAAATCGAAGCCTAAGGACTACTGATTATTTAGTTTTAAATACATATACTATCGATTCGCCCTGGCTTCGAACGGGTATGTGTTACTTCTCAAAGGGATTGGGCAGCGTTTTGGATAAAAGCTCCCAGGCGTGGGTTGACTTTTCCCAACATTTTCAACAATCATCGTCATATTTCAACCAATTTCCGCGGTCCCGGTTCCAAAAGCCTCCCGACCCAGGCTATGGTCGAAAACATTGCAGAAAAACAATTGCGTGTTTATCCACTTCCACTAAAATAGTCTCGACTTACTTTGATGCCACTAAATCTAGCGTAAAGCTATTCTGTCAAACACAAACCGAAGCTTCTGTTAAAAAAAAAGGGCTACTTGTGATAAATCGTGGTTAAAATCCGGGTGTGCGCTCGTGTTCGCGATAAACGGCGATAAGCCCGCCTCCCCTCAACTCGGCGGCGCCACGCATTGTCATCGGCGATTTGTGGCCCGGGATATTACACTTTTGTCTAACCATTCGATTAATACCATAGAATAAAAAAAGAGCTAGCAACGAGTGTATAACACCGCCTGCTTTAGGTGGATACTATCGATGTGCTTTCGAATGAATTATTTTGCGTACCTATTCGAATGAAATTATGCTGTCACTTCTAATTACAGGCATGAAACTATTTATGTATACAATACATACGGTAACCTAATGGTCAAGGTGGAGCCGTGGTTGCACCAACTGTATAACCTAACCTGTCTGTTTAATGGAAGTGTTCCTGGCACCCACATAATCATAGTAGGTATATACAGTAGGTGCGACCACGGCTCTTGACCTTGACCATTTTTGTAGCAATGCATTTCTGGATTTCTATCTGAATTATTTTCTTGTTTCGTCCTTTTAAGACCCCTTTTTTACGTAGTCGGGTTATAGTTTTCATTCATTCATTAAAATCGGTTCAGTAGTTTAGGCGCTACGGTGGCACATACAAACAAACATACCCAGACTGCCAAAATCATTACCCTTCCTTTTGGCAACGCCGTAGTCGGGTAAAAAGTATATTGTATATTCTTATGTAACAATCCTCCATAGTCGTGTTTAAGGGTCGTGACTTGAATATAATAAATTTAACATTAGGTTCTGTCAGACGATAACAATAATCGTTTCGTTTGAATGTTTCTACAAAATATTGCTTTCTTATTAAATGAAATAGCATTCCCGATAAATTATTTCTACGTTAATTTATTACAGTTAATTAATATCTATAGATCTTTAGGAATATTATCACCATGTTATACAATCCCCTATCAATTATTAAATGGTCTTCTAAGAAATAACTATTAATTATGTGATTTTCGGACTCTATTATTTATGGCAGGCTTGGCTATATGAGTGGCACATCAGTAGTCTTTACCACAAGTCGTGTCAAATGTAATTTTCTTTGAAATAATGAACTTCATATTTGGTGGACATTTGACCTCTCATTTATCTCCTGCAAACAATAACCCGAACACAAATCTACTATATTAGTGCCAACTATTAACTGCTAAACCTTGAGTTCCATCGGTTAGGCAAAACTTTATTAAGTTTTTATGTCAAGACTATCTCAGCAGCATCACGGAGCCTGAAAATATGGCTGGTCGACGGCAAAAGATATCCCTATTACGTGGAATCTGAAAGCATAGGCCGAAATAAATACTTACTCTTTCGGGGATATAGGCATCATGGTATATGTCTGTATGTCAAAACTTCACACGTAAATATAACCACACTTTACTGTCACATAATGTATGAAATTATAAACATACAATTATCATGCAAACAAACCTCAATAGAAACTGACTGTATAAACCTAACAAAGAGAATAATTATATTCCCGTATTTATTCAACCTTCGACATTTAGGTCTACCTATTACTAAGCATCATGTTTTTAACATTTCTACATTAGCATAGAAATAACATAATTATAGTAAACTATAATAAGATTCGATAAAAGATCTATTGGATATTTAAATCACAAATGACTTGTCAAATTTTGTTTAATACATTACGAAAGACAAGACTGGGTTTTGTACATCAATTCAGGAGGCTGGCAGTTTTATAAAACTTGATAACTAACTAACTTGTTATACTTTAACATAATATCTACCTAATACGGTACTCAAAGAAGATAAATTGGAACTTATAAAGATCCCCATCAGATCCATCACGCTAATAAACTAGAGCCACTTATCATGGAGTCGGCGAAGGGCATGGTCTAATCCATAGTCCACTCATCATTTTACGTAACAAATATATTTGTCTTCTTCACATTTTAACACAAATTATTTTCGTATATGGTTATTCAAAGATTACCGAGTTTAACAATCCGTGGTTGAGCAAACCTGATCGCGTCACCTTGACACGCCTAGACAGTTAGAGCCGAAATTTCATATGATGTAAGCTCCGCCCACTCAGATTTTTATCAACCGCTTGTTAGCGCTCAACTCCCAGCAAACATACCTTAGTACTACTAATTGTGCCCTCATACTACCGATTGTAGATAAGGGATTAAGGGCAAAAGCACCAAATGTAAAGTTATGGAGAACTCCGTGATGGAATTTAACGAACAATAATGATTACGGAGCAATTCATAAACAATTTCATAACGTTTTAAAGCACCATAAATTATGTACCAGTCCATTACTCGTTCGTAATAACCAACTGTTTCAGCCGCTATATTTTATTTAAGATTTTATCATTCCAAAAAATACTTTCATTGGCTTATTTAGAAACGAGGTAAATATGGTTACCCGTCTACATTAGGCATATCTATTACGATTCACCAGGACCAGGCTAAGTAAGTACCTGGACTGCCGATCACTGGAAACCGAAAACATCACTACGATTAAAACATGTCAGATTAAAATCCACTTACCAGGATAGAAGTCGTGGGACTTGGACATCTTGACCCTGGCGCCAGTGTCCTTCTGTAGCTGGGCGATGGTCTCGCCACCCTTGCCGATGATGGCGCCGGCCACCATGGACGGCACCAGCACCTTGAAGTGGTATGTCGGCTCCACGGCTGCAGAGTACACATTAATAAGCACGTGTCAGGGCAAAAGCAAAACCAAGCACTATGTTTTGTACTTTAAGTAATGGAAAAATAAAAGGCTTTATGCCGTAAAAGGTTATTACATGAGAGAAAATACGAAATTATATCCTACAAATGAAAATTTATTTTATAAAGACTAAAGAAAATATAATTGTTTATACAGGACTGAATGTAGCACGAAAATTGCGTGGGTTTTGTTATGGAATATCATAATACAAAGAGAATATAGAAATATGTAACAAATTAATAATTTTGGTCTCTCAGAGTAAATATCAAACCCCGAAATATACAGATAGGTAGCCCATATTGTTAAGTGAATTGTTTCAGGCATTGAAATTCTGGCCGTAAGCTCCTTACAAAGGCTTCCAAATTACACATAAACTCGGGCATACAATCGGCATTGGAAATAAATCAATAGAGGCAGCCCTTTGAAGATCACGCCGAAATATACCGGATTATATTAATTAGTTTCAACAGTACTGAGGATATTAAGTCCTCGTTTGAATATAAATTAGCTAGGGCTCGGATAGTTAATTAAAGATATTCGCAAACGAAATTAAAATCCGAAAAAAGAGGGCATACAAATAGCCATCATTGTTGGAATGGATACAAATAAATGAGTCGGAGATAAAATCTAACAACCAAAACACAGTACTCGGTTGAATAAGGTTACATTTAAATGGGTTTTCATGTACAATTCGTATATTAATATAACAGTGTAATATGAAACATGGAAGCCCATTATAAATATAATACAATATAATAGTATGGAGGCTGGTGATCACATGATAGTAACAGTATGTCATTACCAGTTACGGTATATCTAACACCAGACACAAATGATTTGATTGAGTCAGCTGACGAAAGAGACGCCTCTATAAGTTGAAGATGTAAAAGAATATCTCTTTCTCACTTTAACAACCTATAGCATCTCTGTCACCGTCTGACCGAAGCATATTATTTGTAGATGGTGTAAACGCATGAGTCAGTGTGATATGTGCATTATTATGTATGTATGTATTATAAACCACACCTGCATAGTTTGTGCTAATGTCAGTCGCAATGACGGTGTATGAAGATTCAATAGCCAACATCAAAAATAAATTATTATATTAATTAGCACCAACATTAGCTAGAGTTTGGTGACGAATTAATTTCGCAATTTTGTTTTGGCACGGCACGTAACATACACCGTGCCAGTGTTAATGCTTTGCTTTTAATGTTTTTGTTTAAATATAGATGCGAATAGTACAGCGATTTATATTTTATAGTTATTGACATGCATTTTAATTCGTTTAATAATGCTAGAGCTAAGACAGATGGAGAAAACGACGTAGAAGAAAATACTAATGATAATGATAGAAATAAAATGCTTCTTACGAAACCAGCACCCGAAATATAGTTTGAAATAGCTAGGCATTGTGGTGACGTCGAAACCAAACACGAAGATGTTTTGATGAAACGTCTAAAGGCAAGAAGTTGTGATATTTCCCAAAGGGGAAAAGACACTGAATTTGTCAAATAACACGGACAAAGTTCGCTCAAGGAAATACAAACTACCAGACAAGTTAAGCTTGTTACGTAACAACCCAACAAACACGACTCAGACTTTATCAGAATTTCATAGAAATTCATACCACCAAAATTAATTCGAACCGAAATCTTAACCTCGAAGGGAAAGGGCTTTTTTACACTGCAATGATTCAATCAAAAAGCAATCTGCGACGATGTAAAAGACCTTGAGGGTCGCCTCGTGGCTATTGTCGAGGGAGTTATTAATCAGAGGTAACACGAGCACCAGTGAAGAATCTAGTGTGCCGCCTACATTCAATATGTTAGCATCAATTGAGTCGCATCCCACCGCCGGCGTCTGATGGCGCGTCTCATTTGACCTCATTTCAAATGGAGCATGGCAGTATTCACCTGCCACAGCTAGTCGTCACAAGATACGAGCGACAATGGTAACAACTTCTATTTTTCCTGCAGACCTATTGGTAGCAAGTCAATCATGTCTCACTTGACGGGCCGCCCCGAAGCAAACAAACATTTTTTATCATGACCGGACAGTTGCCCAACCCCAGGCAAACTGGCAGTATAATAAATTTGTGTTAAATTTCCACAAGTTTGCACGAGTAATGCGGCAAATGCGGTATTTCGTACGTAAAATATGATTGTTACTTTACTGTTTTGTCTACGTTGTGTTTATTTATTTAAAATGGTAATTATTACATGACCGAATCGGGTTGTATTATTTGTCGCGAGGTAGAATTTTGAATTTAAATGTTGGAAAGCATTATGTATTCTAAATATTTACTAACTATATTCATTTATTTAATACTTTACTTAAAGTAGGTAGCGAATGCAGCGAATGCAGTACAACAAAACGAAAGTTTACTTAATAAGATAAATCATTGTAAATCAAGTCAGTTTCGTTTACGCATTCTACATTTTAAATGATATGCGAGTTCTTCGAATCGATTCAACAATACCAAATGAAATTTCTACGTATTTCATTTTAATAAACTATAATTTTATAGTGCATTAAAAGAAAATAAGCAACTAGCTTTGTCCTTATTCCTGTTTAATATTACTCGAATTTACGAATTCTTTCTAAGTATTCTCCATGAAGGTAAGTTTCTAGCAATGGAGAGATACTTTTAAATAAACAACCGACAGTAAATATATTCTGCAAAACGCTTAGGAAAACTGACAAGATAGACTTAAATGGAAAGATAATACAGGTGCCTATTCAATATTCTTTAAGGAACGAAAGAATACGCCATGAAAAAAAGATCCGGAGATACGAACAATGAAAATTTTCATATTCGCAGACGACATCGTTTTTCAAACGATTCATAACGCAAATGGCTTAAATCATATTGTTTCAAACATTGCCAGCTGAAAAAGGTTTTGTCATTGATTTATTCTATCGACGCCGGCGGACAGTTATATATGAGATGTTTGTTATTCTTTGTTTTGCGTCATCATTATCATGTGACGGATGCTGTGCAATAACATCTGTAAGATTATTCTTTACAGTTTCACCTGTTCAATTTTATTTAATATATCATTACGCTTATATAAGCATAAAGCATTATGCAGAATCATATAATTTTGCCACCTATATTAAGATATCTTCAAACTTAGAACTTCTTTCTAACCTTGCTAATCTGAAAATGACGTAATGTCAAGCTCGCAACGTTTTTTGTTTATATGAAGGAAATTTTATTCCTTTCTGAAAAATAATTATCTTGGATCAGAACTAATTGCCGTAAACCTG
Organism: Catocala nupta; assembly: GCA_963675205.1. Lineage (NCBI taxonomy): Eukaryota > Metazoa > Arthropoda > Insecta > Lepidoptera > Erebidae > Catocala > Catocala nupta. Next base: position 1,897,867 of record OY776087.1, read on the forward strand.
GCACTGATCCAAGTCTAGCTGCTACTGTGAATTGCCTGACTGAAAATATCTGTAACTGTTTCTTGAAAACCATAATCGCGCCTGACATGCCGATCACGGTAATCAATGGTCCGAATTGTGCGTTATTCTAATGGTCGAACGGCGCATGCGTTCTCGCCAGCGGAACGACGCGACGCGGCGATATTACCTACTTCATTACATTTAAAATAACAGCATTACCATTCAATTTCAGATACAGCTAATTTCCAATTCAAATGCTTGTCAGTCACGTCGGTATAAAAAGAAATGGACAAAGGAATATTTCCCAGAGGCAGGCGCGCGTTCAATTGCGTCATTACATCACCCTCGACTGGGGGGACAGGCACATTCTTCATCTCAGTTAACAATAGATCTCCGGTAATCCACCGGCTCGGAGACTGCTAATCTAGGCTCGGCTGACCACTGACGTATCACAAGGACCGGGTTATCCGGCCGTTTTAATTTCGCAGGCAATTGGGCATTTGCCTAATAAAGCAAGCTTAATTAGGAGCTTACGTAAAGACCTTCGGTGGCCTAACGATGAGTTCTCGTAGCTCTCGATTAGGTTGAACATTGACGTGTATTTCTATACATTTTAATTAGTTGGCTAATTAAAGTTCCTGCTGGAGGCGGAAAAATGTATAGAAAAGCGACGATGCTCATTGTAGAAACAGCTTTTGTTTTCAAGCTGATTAAAATAGTCACTGCTACCAACGCACCGAATTTTGTAAGTGAGATTTTTGCAGTAAAATAATGTGATTCCTAGATAATTGTTCGATTAAGGTTTTCTTCATTTTTGACTCCTATAAGAGCTGTTTTTATTAATATTAACTCATTCATGTTGCTCTGAAGGAGACTTTACGTATTTCTTTTTGCTACGATTCTAACACATCTCGTTGACTTTAATTCAGTCAGAGAATATCACCAACAAGAATTTCTTTCAACAAAATTCTTCGTCGAGCCCGTCCGATACCACGTAGACTTAATACCGGAGCTTACCTAAAAACCTTTCAAATGCAGGCATACCCGCTTTTGTGGAGAAATATTTGACAAAGGAGGTTTTCTGTTTAAAGAATAATAATAAGCAGCAAATCCTCGGTACTCAGGTTGTTTGTAATAAAAGACTTTTTTCTTGATTTAATGGCGGGCTCGTGTTCGCTGTAACAGGCTGTGAACTCTCGTTTTTTCGCATCAATTATTTTTTAATGGTTGTCATCATAAGAAAGTCGAGACATTCCGTGTCGTTTGTCATCGGAATAGTAAATTATAAATAAGGTTTTGCCGCACCGCTGCCGCACCTATGCCGTGTTTTAGGTCGTGACCTTATAGGCTTGCGTTGCCAAGTGCCACATTTGGCAATGCTTGGCTTTTATAACTTTGGCTATGCTTTCCTAGACATTATTTAACGCTCTAGTGTCGTAAAGCCTGTCTTGTAGGTTTATAACGTTAAGGAGGAGCGAGTATATTGTGCCGTAGCCTATGCCTCACTTGTATATGATAATATAACACTGTATTGTGGATGCATAAGTTACAGTCGGCTAGTCCAGCATTACTTTATATTTAAAAAGAAAATATTTTTATTTCTGGTATTGCAATTTAATCATCAAGTAACACAAACCTTATTTGGTTATAATCTTCTTCTGCTGGCTCGAGGTATATTTTAGGACTTCGCGCCAAACCTTTCAATAAATTCATCGAAGCTTGTGCATCTGTCTACACTATCAGGTTATGTATTTTCGCTGCTTAGCTTTTGAAGTTTATATAATTCTTCTGTCAGATTTCAAATGTCAGTAATAGAACGGCATCAAACCCGACCAATTTCTTTACGATTTAAACCATAATGCTGAGATGTTGAAAATAGCTGTCATCTTATAAGTTGGACACCATCCGCTCTGAGATTTGTGTCCTTGCAAAGTCTGAGCGATGTGCATTCATTTGTTTTCCAGCGCTAACTTAAAATGAGAATTTGTTCCATTCTACTGACCACGATAACTTGTACAAACTATTTGATCCTTACGCCCCCCCAGTGACAGCTGCGTCAAGTACTTGAATAATAAACGTAACGGCGACATCTCGGAAGGATAAGGCGGAAAGTCGTGATGTCGCCTATTTCGACAGCTATTAGATTATACGTAAGAGCTGGCCTTCTAGTGGGCACTGTTCCAGACAACATACGGTAACTTGTTGTATACTAACCACTAAAGTGGTAAAAAGCTCAAGCACATCACAAGGGAATACTGAATTCTACTGATGTTGCTACGCCATCGGTGACTAGCACATAGTCGACCTACAAACAGAAGCACTCGGTAGCGCAAGGGTCAAACTAAACTGGTTCTCTACCATTCATTAGCCTAAAAGGCTTTTTAATGGTACTCTGAGAACACTGCGGACATTTTATAAAAAGATAAATTCAGAATCATCAAAACCGTAACCGAAGTCGTAAGCTTACAAAACCGCCGGACTGGCAGGCATTCTTAAACAGACCCGGTTAACATCACCAAAACTTGTAAAAACATCGCAAATAGGTTTCTTTGACCTCAATATCGAAAGTTATAATAACTGGGTTGGATAAATTTCAAGCATAACGCAAACTCGAGCGCGTATCGGGCGTGTCGTCATGGGCCTTTTTTAGATAGCCACCGATAACCCCGGGGCTTCGGCACTGACGACTGATCGGTTCACGCGCGATTTATTACCCGAGTTTGCTTAAAATGGAGGTAAAAATAAAACACCGGCGGAGTACACCGACATCACTGCCTCAGACAAACTTCGTAAAGAAAGATTAAAACGTTTGAGAGACGCGGTCGGGCTAATCCCGGAAAATTTATAAAGTGTACCGCCGTTTATACCTTTTTCGGAATTAAGTTTAACGTAAATCCGAGACTTTAAATTTGGGGAATAGGTTTGATAAATAAATAAATCGTTACAGCGGTTATAAATTCACTGAACATTAGAGGATCAGTCGAATGCCATTACGTAAGGAGATCCCTTTGTCTTTATAAGAGTAATGATACTTTACTACCAGTGAACTGGTAAATCCGTTTCAGTGATCGTGAAATTCCCTCCCGACTTCCTTATCGTAAACGACGATTGTGTGTACCCGTAAATATACATATGTACTAGCTGACCCGCGCAACGTCGTCTGCTTCACATAAGAGAATTTTCCCCGTTTTTCAACATTTTTCATTTATGCTGTGCTCCTATTGTTTTTTTCCTTGCGTGTGTTAATTGTTGGCCTCAGATGGCCTTCACAACTTTACACGGACTGTCGGTGATCACAGAAGGCTCCTCCTGCTATTGGTCGTAGCGTGATGATATATAGCCTATAGCTTTTCTTGATAAATGGACTATCTAACACTAAAATAATTTCTCAATTCGCACCAGTAATTCCAGAGATTAGCGCGTTCAACAAATTAACCTACAGAGCCATCTATTAACAATTCATCGAACTAACCAATAAATACACACTACTGTCGTATAATAAATATTTAATTTGCAATAATAAATGTTGAGATCAATGATTAAGATAAAACTATCCTATCTTTTATGTTGGACCAAATTACACATAGTTACGAAGTTTGATCAAAATCGGTTTAGTAGTTTCAGAGTTTATCCCGAACATACATTGTGACACGAGATTTATATCTATACTAATATTATAAAGCTGAAGAGTTTGTTTGTTTGTTTGCTTGAACGCGCTAATCTCAGAAACTACTGGTCCGAATTGAAAAATTCTTTTAGTGTTGGCTAGGTTTATTCTATATCACCAGTAGAATGCGTGGTTAAAAGGAATTACACGATTGCAAAATCAACCTGTATATATATATATATATACTAGATGTATAACAGCAGTATATAATCTGTTACATTTATGACAATTACTAAACCTTCTATACAACCTTACAATTAGTTACACACGAAAACAGACAGGTAATTTCTTACGTTACAAGTACTATTTAAATAAGGACAAATAAATATTGCTAATATCGCGAAACCTAAACATCAAAGAAATCCTTCAATTGTTTTTGCTGTCACCGAGACGAAGAATATTCATTTACTAACATTGTAGTGACAATTTAAATTTGTTTTCAATTCTCCAGACATTGAAATTACGTTTAGAAATCTTTAAAAGTAAAACGATACCCTTGACTCTCTTCTCTTTTTTTTTTTAAACTCCTGCCCTATGGATAGCTTCTGCAGCAAGTTTAAAAGTGATAATATAAGAAGTACGGCCATTAATGAGACACGATTTTTTATATTGTGGTTAATCGAAACCTGAACACGCGCGTAATGGTAAATGCACGATTAATATTTAAACATACGCCTCTTTCCTTGAAGGAATCACCAAAAAATATCGTAGGTATGCATGGCATGTATTAACACCTATCTACCTACTATGACTTTTTTTACCAGTAACCACCAAAATGTTACAGTAATCGATATGATACGTTTCATTTTAAGCATAATTCTATTCATTATGGATAGACTGTTTGAAAGTCTTTTTTTCATTCAATCATCAAAAGCTTTATAGTATGCCTTATAAATCTCTCCATCTATAGTGGATAGATGCAGAAACAAAAGTCGTATTAATCTCGCAGCGGAGGCGGATCAAAGCGCAAAGATGAAACGTCAGCTTTGTGCAGCACGAGTATTCTCCTAATGGGGCCACGAGAACATATTATATGTAGATGACGTCCTCGTTCTAACCTTGCGCGAGCACATCACTCTTATGGGCTCTTTACTTTAATGTTTTCAATTGCTTGTTCATATTTTATGTAGTGGCTAAATCAAATCTGCATTAGAATATGGTTATGTATGCGATCGAGAGGATGCGCATTCGATCCCCGTCCTTTACATTCCCATCGTGAATCCTTTCCTAAATGAGTATTTAGCTAAACTGGATGGACTAAACAAGAATACTTGTATTGTAAATTACGAGAAACAATAAAAAGTATTTAATGTTGCATATTACCGATGTAACTAAAAGGTAAAAAAAGGAGAAATAAGTTTGTCGAAGAAGCGCCTCTCCTGGTTTTCTACATTTGCATATATTAAAAATGTATTTTCTTGTTCAATAAAGAGAAACGAAGTCTTAAAAGCACCTGTTCCTCTTTCCTATTTGTTCTAGTATATTTGCATAGAGATATTTATTTACTGCAACAAAGGACTCTCTGTTATAAACTATTAGTCTTTTTATATTTAATAACGACTACCAGTAGCGGAATACACGTATCAATATTCTTAAAAAATTCTAAAAGATGTTGGTAACTACCTATTTATTATTTGTTTGTGGACACATTGATAAATAACATTATGAACAATACACACAATGCCTGCAAAATGGTTATTTGATGATATAAGTTTTATTTTTCATGAAATCTTTTTAACCCAAATTATTAAAGTACCGAGTTATTTGTAGAATCAACATTCACGGTCAATGTTACAAAGTACATGCATTCGCGTGACCAACCAACACTTTACACAGCACACAAATTAAGATAAACTACAAGATCAACACTTCAAAATACTAAGACAAATACATGGATGAACAAGAAATACTTGTTACGTAAATATTTGATCAATTTTACTTCAACGAGTCAACAAATACTTGCACTAATTGGACTTGAAGCTTGTTCAATTGAATTGAATCAAGAATGTTGATACTACAGCTAGTTCTACGGATCCCATACTTGTTTGTTTACATAGTTTCTACAAGATCGGATCGCTGAGTGCTAAGGACGTCGTTTAAGATGAATAGCTCGTAATTGTCTCATACAACAAACTAAGGTCTGAAATATAAATCTATACCTACTTTAGTAATAGGTATTCGAATTATATTCAAATAGTTTTGTAGAACGCGATACCTGCTCTCAATGGTGAAGGACGTACTAATAGTGTTATCAATACATCAGAATTAATTGTTATTACGCACATCGCTGATACACTAACGTTATGTGTTTACTGTCGAGAAATTCACAGTAACGATATAGACGATGGATTATAATTCTAAGAAGATATTAACCCAGGCTGAATACGCCAAGACCATGCCTCGAGGCCCGTTTGGAGATTTGACTACATTATGAGGATTTTATATCCATATAAATATGAACGACCTTATGTCGTTACGCCTAGTTATCCTACGAACAAAATTTCGACATTACGTTACTGATCATAATAAAAATACAACTACAATACACGACGGTACTCAGTACTCTATAACAAATCGATCAAAAAAACTGCTTCAAAAGAAAGAAATGCCTGAAAATCACGTTACACTTTACCTAGAAACATTCAATAGCGTTTGAATGCTGTAAACACTAAATAATGTAGGTACCTTGAAGGCACAGCCAATGAAAGCCGAAGGTTGACGTCACTAGTGCAATTGATGTTATCGATTGGCCCTCAATGCCATAGCAAGCGGTGATTTGAACAATCTACCGACAGCCGTTCTGACTACACAAATATTAATGCCAATTGATAGAAGCGCTGCTTTCTATTATGTATTCATAGAGGTTTCATTGCATTGTGCGATATTTTTGAGTCCAGTAGATTTTATATTTGGTTTATTTCATGTGTTATTTTCTCATTTTTGGTGTTCAGTAGATAGCAATAGCCTCGAACTGTTTTTACACCAGTTTTAGGTAAAAATACCGCTTGGTGTTAAAAGATTCTCGAAGTCGTGATTACTTATAATATCAGATGTACCAACCGGTGTCGTCTTAGGAAATAGAAACTAAAGATTAGGAAGACAAAATTTGGAAGTAGTTCCATTCACACTCTTACTTAAGAGCAACTAAAGGTTTAAAGGCAATGGGAGAGCTAACTATGAGTTTCCATAATTCTTACTGATTGGACGAAACTCAGAAACAAGGTTACTACTTTCACATTTCCTGTAGAAAGATGGTACTTTGCCAGAAGACTCATTCGAGATGTCACGAAATAATTCACAATGGCGGTTCAAGAAAATAGTTATGTTATCATTAGATTTGGGATCTAAACATAGCCATTTAACAATGTGGGTATAATGTAAGATAAACTAATAATTCTGTTATTCCTGTGAACTGTGCTAAGCAATGGTCACTTGTCACACTTATTTTCAATGTGTCGCTTGTTTCGGGTACCTTTCCTTCGTCTTGGAAGTTGGACCTTATTGCACCAATCCACAAATCTGGTGACATAAGCGATGTCAAAAATTACAGGCCCATTACTATATTATCAGCTTTCGCCAATTAACTGGAATCCTTGTTATGTCCCTATGTATCTTGGCATATTAAGAGTATATTCGCAGACACTCAACATGGATTCGTCGGTACTCGTTCCACTTGCACCAATCTTGTCGATTTCTTTGATGATGTATCCCGTTCTTTGGATAGTCACATTCCAGTAGACGTCATTTAGACGGACTTATCGAAAGCTTTCGATAAAGTTCCTCATAGTATCTTTCTTCGAAAATTATCGCAGATTGGTTTTGCTGGCGCGTTCCACAAATGGTGCTCGTCATACTTACATGACCGCACATCAAAAGTAGTAATCAGTGGATACGAATCGGATCCTTTTCCTAATTTGTCTGGTGTTCTCCAAGGTTCCAATCTGGGACCGATATTTTTTAACATAATTATGAACGACGTCTCCTCATGCTGTAGAAGCAGCAAATTATATCTTTACGCGGATGATCTAAAGTTGATGAGACCAATTAGGGAACTTCATGACATAACACTACTTCAAGACGATCTAAAAAGATTGGTTTGCTGGTGCATTGACAACAAAATGGTATTGAATATAGACAAATGCTGTTATATACGTTTTACCCGTAAACGGAATACTGAATTGTCGGGTGGTTATACAATATCTGACCAACCTATTCAAGAGGTTGAATGTTGGGGACCTTGGTGTTATTCTTGATAAACAACAAAATTTTAGGGAACAAAGCTCTCGGTTTTATAATAAGAAACACCAAGAAATTTAAAAACAATATCACTATTATAAGATTATACGAGAGTCTGGTCAGGTCTCTTCTTGAATACTATTGTGTAGTTTGGCATCCGCATTATGAAGTTCATTCTAATAAAATTGAACGCGTCCAAAAAAGATATATGTACCACTTGGCATATAAATTTAACTTGTGAAAGAAGATAACTAGTTACACAAACCGATTAACTCATTTCAATATAACATCACTTAAAAAAGGCCGTAAACTTTTAAATTTATCTGTTTTACATAAATTAGTCAATGGTAATATAAATTGTCCTCATCTGGTACATAAACTTAATATTATAATCACTCATAAACTTCCACGGCTGTCTAGATACCTCTTAGTATATACCTAAGCGATCCAAAACTAACCTGAGCTTTTTCTCTCCTACAAATAGGCGGAATATAATTCTGTTAGTAAAAATACTAATTATGTAAGAAATTGTTAATTTAAGTTTTTATTTTAAGTTCTGGGAAGCCTTATGCTCCCAACTATCTTTTGTATTTTGCTTACCGTGGCAATCTGTAATTAAGACAGCCCCAATACTTGTGTACCGCTGACTTTGTAACTTAGCTTTTAAGGTGTATGATTCCAGCCATTCAAAGAACATGTTGCTATTTTACTTGTGAAAAGTAACTAGGATTATTACTGAGGATAATTTCTGCATCACGATAGCCTCTACAAACATTGAGACGGGTGCGAGAAACAAACAAACTACAAACAAATATATATGGAGCTTATTAGTTCCTAGGGTACTTAAGAAGATGCTTTACGATAAAGCATATGAAACTTCCACAAACTACGGACATTTTTTATCACCAGCCTATACCTATTTATAAAAAGTAATTGGTCTAACACGCTCGATTCTGTACACAGAAGGTAAAAATAATCCAAAGCGCCTTCGCTCAATCCTACAATTCAAAGTATTCAAAAAGTATTTATATTTCAAGTGACACAATATTTTTGTACATAATTAGGTCTACATATAAAAGGACAATAGGACGGGAGAACACATATGGATTGGATGCCGTCATCGATATGTGGGCGGATATATGATAACACGTATCTGTCTACCCTTTTACAACCATATCGTTGTTGCTGTTACATAATTGAAAGCATTTTATGACGTGAATTTTATTATTCCACTGTATTGCTTCAATGGTGCAATGCCGTAAGCTGTCATAAAATTTAACTACCGACCGTGACGGATTCGATTCTCGGCACGAGCAGTGTTATTGGCTTTTTCTGATAGTAGGTACCCGGTGACCGTAACTGTGTATGGTAGACGGTAGTAGCACATAATCACATGTAGCTAAAATAAACCGATGACGAGGTCTAAAGTTAACTTTCTAGCCTATGCTGTCCCATTTCTGGGCAAAGGTCTGCTTAAAGCTTTTCTAACCCTGTCTAATGCTATATTCTGCTAGCTCTTCGTAAATGCGTCTAACTCATAGCGATATCGTTAATCGGCTTGCACCTAAGAAAACCACCTTTAGTGGTCCGCCAGGTTGTAATGCTTATCCACTTTTGTGGTTGCGAATGCCAAAAGATACATAATATAGCATCACGCCTGTCTACCCCTGAAGAGTTAACCAGAGGTGTAGAAAACCGTCAATTTGTCAGTTTTGTTAAATACACAAACCGAGTCTACCGAGCAGTTACAAACTCCGTATTACTACTGAAAATTGCCTGTCAGAAAATCCCACTAACACTTTTCTTTCTTGTGTCTTGGAAAACCAACCGCTTTCGGTACCCCATGATCGACAGAAAATACAAACTTAAAACTCTTCCCACTCAACGAATGAGACAGCCTATCCCTATTATACAATCACGAAGATATCTATTCCATAAATAAGGCTAAGCCTTGTATATAAATAAGATAAAACGAGTAAATAGAATAATTGTTTGCGAGTGGAATGGTGATAAACTTTAGGGTACTCTTCGCGTCAGTTATTTGGCACAACGGTGGAACGGCCGGCGGTATTCAAGCCGTCCGAACCGATGCAAATACCGAGGGTACCCGACGGGAAACGAGCGGCGTGGGCGGATACAGCTGTCAATAAACCGATGGGCCTGAATAAAAGAACTTCTTTGAAAAACAGACGCGACCCTCTCCAGGGATATTATACCGTCTAACTGGAAAATGAGAAAAATGGTGCATTTTCAAAGAGCAGATACTCTTTTAAATCTTTGTGTTTCCGTAAAGCTACGATAAAAGTGAAAAATTGTAACGTATATGCGATGGCTTAAGCAATCAATTGGTTACTACGTAACGATTTTACGGGTTCAAGGAAGTCCAATTTAAGAGTTTAAAGGACACTTATTTCACTTTGTGTTTCCCAAAATTTTTATTTTTGTATAAGGCAGACAAAACTATATTTGATCCCTTTAAATCTAAGGATAATATCTATATCGTAGATTGAAGCATTTGAACGAACGATAATATCTTGAGCTTCTTGCCAGATAACTCCTCATATTTAAAAGTCCTTGCTTAACTTTAACTGGCAACTATGAATACGTATTAGACAGAAAGTACGCAGTCATCAAACATGACTTGGCGTTCTATGCGGCAGTTTTGGCAACCAAGCTAGTAGGTTAATTTGCTAGTAACGGCATCAGAAGAGTAATACCCTCACTATTAGAACCGATCATAAGCTACGATAACCGCATACCATCGAACAGGCCGTAGACTTACTTGGTCTCTACGCAGCATGAAAAAATTTATGGCCGAAGCCAAATGCAGGTAGGTCATTAGATATCAAAGCTGACTTTCAAGCAAATAGGAGGAAATATTATCAATTTAAAATAGAAGTCTCTCGCTAAAGGAGCAATTTCTGAAACGGAGACTTTACAACATTCAAGCATGGTAGTAACATCCATTTTCCGCATAAGCATTTATTTTGAGGATCACACAATTTTTTGTCCCAAGTGCGATTTTAACTTGCTTCGCTCGGCGTAGCAACGGTTTGACCACTTAGACCCGGTTGCTTTATTCAATAAACGAGTCGTTTTACCTACGGACAGTTAATTTTTGACATATATTCCATAAAAATTTCACAATTTTACTGTGCATACCTAAACCGACTCGTTTCTTAAATATAGGCACTTAGGAATCGCTGCTTACACCACTGATAACATAATAAATAATTCTTAAAACATTTATGATCTAGTTTCATCGAGTATCATAAAGGTGTTTGTTCATAAGTGCCGTGTATACGGTGTGAGGTGATAAGTAGTATACATATCGTTCTCGGCGCACGTACAATTTAATTACGAGCGTCAAGCGAAGCGGTAAATCTCCGCTTGAAGGTAGTGCGCGCTTGGAAATCGTTCCTATATGGTATCTCTCTTTGTTATAGGCTTGGTGATGTCAGTATCTTGCTAGTTCTTCTAAGTCGTTCTAGCTCCACGCCCATGCTATTCGGAACAATATATTAATAATATTAACTCTGAATATAAACTGTCCTGCTGCTGAGCACGGGCCTCCTCTCAGTCTGAGAAGGGTTAGGCTATTCTGAATGCAATGTAAGTTTATAGTAGGTATATATCCAGCAATTTTTACATAAAAGTTATCTATGAAATAAATTATAACCTGACAGGATATGAATGTTACACAAATGAACTAATTTATTCATAAAACTGACACATTTAATTATGTATATTGTACTTTATCATAATTATGTATGAGTTTTATAGTTAATGTAAATTTGTCGTTCATGAGTTTTACTTTGTAATAGAATGTTCTGATTTACGGTCAGAGCGAGACATGAATTTATATAACCTCATGATTTCCCTGTTTTTTGTCGTATAAAGGGTTATGAAGGCTATGAAGCCCGTGCCCAGTATTGAAACGGTTTGTAAATATCGTCTGCTTACTATATTTCTTCTTTTGAAATATCTTTTTATGTAACGCCGTCTCCCAATTCGGCACTGCCACGTTTCAAAATGTGAGCGTCATCAAATTTTGTCGCCGTTCCTCAGCAGTTACTCGTTGGGAGTGGGCCGTACTTTAGATGTTAATATTTAAACTATCGTGTATGAGTCTGTACGGGTTTGCCTCACATATATCATACCGATGTGACGACGTTACGCCGTGAAACCTTTATTTATTTTACTAGATAAAAATTGCTTATTGGAAAATATTTTTCATGACCAGAATAATGGTTATCTAGAAAATGTATTAAGGCTCTCTTATATGTATAGATAGCTTACGTCCCAGAGAGGGTAAGCAAAATAGCATTACACCCATATTTCGCTAGGTATGGTTTTACGACTCGGGTAATAAGACACAAGTCTATTGCTAATCTTTCCTGATAAACAATAACTGATATTACAATGGTTAGTTATGATTGACATTCAGGTCGTAGGTTCACGACTAACCTCACTTTACTTCGTGTGCCTACTAAGCATTAAGTTACTGTTACATTGAACGGCCTCAATAAAATAAATTATCTATAAATCGTTGAATTATTGATCAGTAAAGCATTCCGCCCCAACCGGCACCAAGTTCCCTTAAAAATACAGACGTCAGCGTCTCAAATGACCCGAATAACAGTAATTTATTCACAAAGACGGCGGACGTACAGACGGTATTATTAAAGGTCTATTAAGCAAATTAAGAAACACGAAAATTCCTTTTAAAACATTCCACATTTTTCTAAGAACTGCAAAATGGAACCGTAATCACTTTTGCTCTTCAGTTTTCCTTAAACGACTTTGGATACCTAAAGTAGTAACTACGTATGTTGTTCAAGATAAAAACTAATATAAAACTTAGTAGTGCACAAGTTTGATAATAACTAAGCTCAGCTTAATTTTTGAATGTTGGTCCTTAAATTCTTAAAGATAAATTGTAGAAGTAAGTTTATTCTTGTATAAAACTCTACTAATCTATCCGAACGCACCTAACCTTTTTCTGTATGATCCCATATATTTAGACAGAGGTTTATCTAACTCATAGTTTTCTCAATTATGTTGAAGTCACACATGACAGGAGGCTATTTAATGTCATCTCAAATTACTTCTACAAAAATTTTAATAGCACGTTGCCTGATCCGGGTATCAAAATCTAATCCACACTATCAACAGCAAACATGACAGTAAGCCGAATGGGGTTAGCAGGGATGTACTATCACATTTTGGGCAGTTGCCAGTGCATTACCTAACAGAAAATCCTAAGAAGACTGACCTGGGAATCTCAGGCCTAACGATCACCCGCAAATATAAGCGCAAACTTATGCCACGGGCAGCGCAAACAGTGATAAAATAAAGACACAAGTTACATAAGACCAGAAAGCAGTAGTAGCTACCAAATCGCGTTTCGCGAACGCGTCGCAAACACGAGACTGCCCACCATAACCAGTTCTCACACGTTTGAATAAATTGACATCTTTATTGACTGCTCAGATCCAGTGATATTAACTCTACTGCTTACTACCAATCTGAAGGTCACTGGTTTAATTCGCGGCTGAGGTATTTCTGAGTAACAGCATGGAATAAGGGCTGCTTCCATGAAATAGTTCTCAAATCTAGTCATTTAGATTTGAGAACTTTTCATGGAAATTTTAATCACTGTGGAAACTAAGCCTACTTACTAAAGACTTTCAAAGCACCAAGGGCACCTAATTAGCAAGCTAATTTCCGTTGTTTGCAAGAAACAATTACATACCGTTCTGTTACTTAGAATCTATTAAAAAATCAATAAACTTCACTGATGTAGTAACCGTGCCCAAGACCTCGCGGACAACTTATAAGTTGGTTAGTCGTGGTATACCGCGAGGTTAACGAAGTGAATAGAGCAGAAGCTTCAATATAAATACCATACACTCCAGCTCACCCTTCAAGATTATATAGCCGTGATATCATAAAATCAGTAATAACGGCTCGAACAACATTACCTAGATCTGTAGTACATTATTGAGTTGGCACATCGCTAATAAATGTGGCATCTTGATTAATCGCTATTTTAAACGTCATTAGACAAACTATATTTACAGCAATTATAAATACTTAATATGTTTTACATGACCGGATAATCTTGCAGCAACCGTGACTGATTAACGATAAATAAACTATAATATATTGTATGTCAGAGATTTTAAATATACTGATTTACCAATCCAATCTTTAAAATTCCATCGATGCATTTATCGATAAAAAATCGAATCATTTGAATGATTCGAAATGTTGATAGTTATTCGAATGCGTCAATTGTTGACATTAATTATTTGGCTACGTAACAAATACGCAATCACGATCAGTTCAAGTAAGTACGGGGCCAAAGCTAAAAATTACGACACGTTGTTCGTGAGGAATGTCTACTAGGAACACTTGAAATACTATATATTTCTATGATATAGTATTTCAAGTATTCGTTTATGATTCCAATAATGACAACATACTTATCAACATCGTGTTACGGATACGTAACGTAGGTACCCCCTACGGTCTGTTTTTAAACCCCTCCTCTTACTCTTCTGCTTATTTTTCAGTATTGCCTGACACAGTAACTCAATGTTGCCTGATCAGATAATTAAAAGCCAGACCTCATAGCTGGTGCAATAAAATATTTAATTATGGCGGTATCGATGTACAAACGTAATTAAAAACTTTAATCAGATTGAAATTACTTTCGTATAAGATATGTTTTTTGGCAGCAATATACAGTTTTAACGCAAGCCAAAATGAGTTCACCTAATTACTATATTGCAGGGAGTCCAACACTGACGTCATTCCATGGTAAGTTCGAGTAAGGCCACCAGCCTATCCCATCGACCTATACAAATAGCTGATCTTGCCTCCTGATTCGGATAGCACTCAGCGAAATTGGCCCACCGTACCGACTGGCGCCTAACACGGAAAAACGCCATATTATATAGCCTAGATTGTTCCAATAAACTTAATCAAGCTAACAAATTTATCAACGTTCGGGTGATAAAACTTTGTTAAACAAAGATTAAGAAAGCGAACGGTACCGTTTAAAAGTTGGACGCAGAGAAGAACCGGCGATAGGTAGTTTATACGCGTTTAATGCGGCTTTAACTGCGTTGCGGCATTGTGG
This sequence comes from Catocala nupta, assembly GCA_963675205.1. Classification (NCBI taxonomy): domain Eukaryota; kingdom Metazoa; phylum Arthropoda; class Insecta; order Lepidoptera; family Erebidae; genus Catocala; species Catocala nupta. The sequence continues at coordinate 1,912,917 of OY776087.1, forward strand.
ATTAAGTTATCTCTGTTAATGTATAACAATAAAAAGATAATTTATTTTGTACTAACTGCCTGTTCTTACGCTTGTATTAATTGCCGAATGCGGGAACCCATTTCCTTTGTTGAACATAGTCAATCTCGATGGTTGATATGGTTCAAACATCTTTGAGACTATCTTAAAGAAATATCAACTGTACAGGCTTCTTACCCATTGAAACACCCGAATCAAAAAACACACTTAGACTTGGCATGTCTGTTTATGGATTACAAAATTCCCTAACTCGTTTGTAGATAGAATCCTCAGCACCCGTGCTATCAATGTAGCTATTGCAAAGTAGAGAAGAAATTCGAGAATTTTGACAAGAATGCAAAATCTTATATTTTATATCTTTTTATGGCAAGAAAATATTTATTCTATAACAATTTACGGCGGAGGAATTCCTGTCTTTATTGGAAGAATGCCTTTAGATGATCCGTTGTGAGGGGAGCCCTCAGCTCTGCGCTGGTACCAAATAAAGAGTCGCACTCCAGGGGCTCTTGACGAGCACTTGTGCTTCATCAACGCTTTTCACGGATGCTCGCTCGACGCCATTCACGGAAGCACGGTTTACCGCACGATTATCCGCGGTGACGTATTTGCTTCTTTATATTCTACAGTGGGCTTTGTCTATTTGCCTACGGATGGTTCTAGTGATCCCGTTGGGCTTATAATGCCCCGAGCACTTTAACCTCGGTACGGGATAAAATTTCAATCCAAAAGTTTTAATGTTTTTGTGTATCATTGTTTGTAGAGTCCAAAGTCAGTGAAAGTAAAATATCGATATACTTATGCGAAAAAATATGTAAACACTTCTTAGACACATCAGGTAACTTATATACCTAAATTATAACAATATATAAAAAAGAAATAAAATTAGTATTGGAAAAGATCTCCTTGTAAAGTAGATGATCTAAGTATCCTAAATGATCTTAGAACAGCGAGATTAGGTATCTCTTAATGCGTGAACTGTGTTTCTAAGACAAAAATATATTTAAGCATGTCTTTTGTATGTCGATATGTAAGTAAATATATCAATAACTTCAGTTACCAAAAGGCACTAAGACAAATGATTTCAGATGTCCAATACCCTGCCAATCAAGTATAGACCTGCCAATCAAATGGAATTAACTTTCAACGTCTAAATGCGTATAAAAACATCACAGATTTGTACGAGGAAAAATATGGTTATATTTTCTTTTTTACGATTTACTAAATAGGCTCGGCTTTTGTTACATAAGGCTTATACATAACTGGCGTAATTTGGGTGTGACAACACTAAGGACCTAACCTTATTATTTGAGAATATACAAATTGTGACTTTAAAATAAATGTGAGTCACTATTACTTTGAGAAGAAAAATATTATTATTACACTCTTTATTGCGGCTATTTTCAAGTAGATATAATTATTTAATACTCAAACTACCACAAGAGGCTCGCCCACGCAAAACATATAAGATATTTCTAGCTCTCAAGTCCCCACGCTTTCGCGAACATCATTAGATAAATAAATCGATCCGAATACACTCGTCTTTCTTTCTTCTTTCTTTTCTTGTGGTTAATGGCCAACCTGTTGTCAAGAGTTGTTCAAGCCGCTCGTAGGCCTCTGACATGGCTTAAAGACTGCTGTCAATTAAACAACAACCGGGACCGACATTTTACGTGCCCTCCGAAGCACGGAGACGCTCAGATGAAATACCACTAAGCGGTCACCCATCTATAGACTGACCGCACCTAACGTTGCTTAACCTCGCTAATCGTTTACCGATCAGTGAGTGCAACTGGCTAGCAGTATTGTGCACTCGTAGGTTAGCAGTACTTTCTTATAATCGGTAATTCGTTTAGCTGTTTTATAGTTGATATCGGCACAGCTTGGAAATGAACATTAAACGCAGCACAATGTAGTTTTACGATCCAATAATTCATTTACTGAAGGTTAATACTAAGCAATACGCAACGAAACAGCATGAGGCTATGAACTCAATGTGTAAATAGAAACATCATTAAACGAAATGATATTGAGGTCTCTTTGAGAAAATTATAAGTACAAACCATCGAAAGTCACAACTACTAACTACTAATGGTTCCCCAATAATTGAAATTCAATTAATATTCATATTTTTGCTGCACTTCCTCTCTATATAAACTTTAACTATGTCAATTCTGAAACTCCTTCGTGCGCGCATACGCTAATAAAAGCTACAACGTTTTCTCATTATGTATATCTTTAAACAAAATATGTTGGCAGATTTGTAACGATCAATTTAATTTGAATGTAAGTATAACATTTGCGTAATCATTAGACATTCCTATGTTAGAACATTTTCCCTTTTAGAAAATGCCTTGGTTAACTATAAATTCTCAAACAAAGCACATTCAAACTTTAAACATCCAACGTTGGAATACCCAAATTTGTGGTACGTAAATCCATCGAATCCGGTAACGATGGAGCAACACATAAACCTCTGCGCCGTTCGTGCAGTCAAACTATTCGAACACAAGTTTAAGTTCGCCGCGATCGTGCTGCAGATATCATAATTCAGCCATCAACTTATGTTGTACTCGTACAAAACTTTACGTGTTGAAACTGGGTGAACGAAAAAATAAGTGTTGAAGCAGGCGGGTAGTTCCGTCAGACTGGCGTGACCTAGTTCCGAGCTATAAGACTGGGGCTAGACATCGTCCTGCATTTCATAGCGCACTGCACTGCGCTCTATCAAAACCGACACTGATCGAACGAATAGTTGAACACGAAGTAATCCTGTTCTGTTACTTCTGCAATTTGCCGGTTCTAATTTCCTTTAAGAAAATTGTGCTAGATTTTCTATTTAATGCTATGTAAGTAAATATTAGATAAATGCACTAATATCTTTAAAGATTTGAGCTATGATCATCAATAAAATACCGTGTTATTTTCCGTCTCATCACAATCAAATCCTGGACAAAGTGTATCAAGTTTATCTGTTGCAAATTCGCAATGGCAGCACGAAGTCAAGAATAGCGTTAAGGTAATACTTCTACAGTCTTGTGTTACGTGTAATTTACAACATATGTGGTAACACGTGTATGAGATTATAACACCTCTGCACACCCACTTGGCGATATACACGTGTATAATTTTATCCTACGGGGATAAGTGTTGAATGCTTGTTACACAATCACGCGTCAATCATTAAACAGATATATATACACCAAAACCTGGATTAACACAGGATTAAAAAGTGTCTGTGTGATTTACGTGAGCAACGCCGCGGGCGAGAGCTAGTAAAGTAACATAGTACAAGAGTATAGCTCAAGAGTCCTCAAGTACGCGGCACTACGCTGCGTCAGCACAATAGGTACACAATAGCCCTGGACGAGCCTTTGTTAACTCAGCCCGTTTAAAATCCAGTAAAGTGTTAACAGCGTTACAATGTTTCCATTCAGTCATATTTCACGGGCACATTTCGACATGGCCATTAGCCACGAAATCCAAACTATTCTTTTCAAAACGCCTCTCGTATAAGATATTCCGATACGATTGTAATAAATTGCAATTCACGTCCTAATTCTCCGTCTAATTGTAGCGTAAAACGAATTTATGTTACTGCTCACAAATATTATACGTTTAGTATTGAGGTCGCTTATAATTATGTAAAAATAGATAAAACGCTGTTTATCATGCGATGACCGGTCTTTTTATATGTTCTATTATATTTTATTAGAATATTTTATATAAAAATATGTACGAGTAATAACTATGTTGATGTAATATTTAAAGTTGCAAACGTTCGCGAACGATGTACGCGAGTCAAACTTTCCGGGATAGGTTTCAGTTGAGGACGCTGTTAAACCTGGTAAACATGGAGTGTTGCCAGTTGGGCAGTGACGTCATCGATTTTGTGACGTAACCGTGTCTTGAGAAGTCCGCACCCGAAAAATCTGTGTCCCAAATCTGAGTGATCGTATCGGTTATGTCGTGACACGAGTGACTTAATGCGATGCCGGTGATGGACGGAGTCACGAATTTCATCATACAAATCGGTGCAGCGGCACACACGCGATAGCTACGGTGGCGTGTATCGATGCACAACTAAACACGGCTCAATTATTAATATGCAAGGCCGTCCGGCGACCGTGGGGAGAATTTTAGACAAGCACACGATTCGACTACTTACTTATCGATTCAAACAGTTTATATGTACAAGATTCGAAACGAGATATGTTAAAACCACTGTTTGGTTATTCAAAGCACGCTCGTGTAGAAAATATTGTATAACTAATTTAAACCCGCGGCTCATTAAAAATCCTTGGAATTCCAAATGTTATAACTACTCTGCTGGCAGACCTTTACAATATGTACTTATAGAATCTTATACATTTTATGGTTATATAAATTCTTATAATGGATTCTCCTTGATTAAGTGACATTGTATGTCGTTTTATACTCCAGAAACAAATAACGACACAAAATCAATTTTATACCGAAGTCAACTAGAATCTGCAAACTAGTATCACATGTATGCAAGAGCATTTCTTGAGGATCATACCACTCAATTACAAATCCAATTTCATTACACTGCCATCGATACCATTGTAATAAAATTGTGAACAATAACTATCTATAGATGTAATTGAAAGCTCTGATCTGCCCATTCATCCAATCTAACTCCACAATTATTAGAAACTTGGGCTACAGTGAAAGTCACCAAAAATGTGCGAGCGCGCTAGTAGGTTTAGTTTCTGTGTATGTATTCATTGCGTCATTTGCGTCGACGTTAGTAAAAACGAAAGTGTGTAATGTGTATAACGAGTGTTTGCGCATTGCGCATCCGAATGGTCTATAAACACTCGGCGCGGGTGTGTGCTCTATGGACAGAGATGGTACTTACATTCGACAACGTCACTTTGATTTTACTGCTATGGATTTTTGGCAAGTTATTCAATGTTTTATATGAGCATACCTATGTGTTATATTTTTCCTCATAACTACTATAGGTATTGATATAAACAAATGCGAAAATAAAATTGAGTTATGTTTATACATTTAGCTTGGAAATACATATCTAAATTATTAATTAATCGACAGGCAACCGACATTTTTGGCGTTACATGTGCCTGTAACTAAATTGTGATATAATTCTTAGTATATAATGTACGGCTTTACGTACATTGGGACAGAAATAATACCCGGATTTAAAACAATAATATATCGATCACGCGATGTAATTACAATCGCAATTATGCTTACCTACTTAACATAATATTACATGTATGTAGTTCCATAAACAAAGATAAAATTACAGAACCCAATTAGGTAAAGTCCCGATAATGCTATAAAAATATGTCCCATAGCATAGAATCTAATAAATATAATACATAATATAGTTCCTAGCGTAAACCTTCATTTTTAATTTGCACATTCTATATTCATACAGAAAAAGTCGGCAGAAAAAAATATTTATTATGAAACATGCTTTCCGCTGGAGATAAGTAAAACGGTCGTAATAAAACCTTCTTTTAATACAAGGGAGGGCCAGGGCCAAAGAAGCCTACACAACGCCGAGCAATTTAGTTAAAATAATATAACAAATATTATTTCCACGTGTATTTTATTTTATTTTCTTATATATTTACGTTTCCTTTGTTAGAAGATCGAATAAAAATAATGTGCAAATAGCAGAGCAATATAATTAAAATGGAGGTTAATTATTTTAAACATTATTTTTGGCTCCAAAAATGGAAGCATGCATGGTCGAAAGGAATCGAATACCAGGTCGAGCCAAGCGATATTCGGTTTTTGGCTGAAGTAGTGATGAGCAAATTGGTATTCGAATTATTTTCGAATACTTTTGTACACAATGCGAAACCTATTTTATGTTAAAGATAGCAGCGCACATACCAACGCTACGAATGCAATTGTGCATATGAATACTCTGATTCATCTACATATACTAATTTTAGACATGATTTTAAAAGTGTAGAACATTACGGTTTCCAAACTCGAAAATAAAATAGCGCGACTGGAAAAGCATATATCCCGTAGATGATCTCTAATAACCTTATGTCATGTTTCTGGGATTAGACAACTCATTTTAATGAGATAAAGTGGTAAACCCTGGTATAGTTTCACGCGGTCCTTATGCAAGGTACTATGTTAACAGCGGGTAACCTTGCAGTCTATCCCTTACAGCATGTGCAGAGCGTTTCTTTTTGTACCAAATGGTTCAATGTCCTTAGACTCCTTAAGCTGCAATAACAGCTTACTATAACGCAACGTAGCTGCTTGCCACTTTAAAAATAGCAGCCCAGCATAGTAATAGCGGGTACAGCTCATCCTTTTGCGCAATGCGCAAACACCTTTGTACCAAACTAATTATACAAGGTAGTTATAAACGCATTAGCAATGAATCTTTTGCATCTGTAGTGCCAGCAAGTTCGACACACATTTTTGGCCGCGGTTCGCAATTATACTCATTGATAAGATAAGTATATCTAGGTTGCTTGTGGGTCAGCGCGTAATGTTTTTGGGTCAGCCTGTCCAATGCAATGTTTCAACAATTTATTTCGGGGACACTTCCCTCCCGGCCTCCCTAAGAGGGCGGATGTTTACAACTGAGCACTGTGAATTATCTAGTAAGTTTCCACAACAGAATGTGCACTTATTTTAGTCTGAATTCGTAAAGCTCTCTCATTTAGTATAATGTTTTTTTAAACGGCTAACCACATGTGGCTACATAATAAACTTTAGAATAACTCGAGAGCAGTAGAATACTGTAAGGTACTTTTCAGTAGCCGTTCTTCATCCAATTATGTGCTAGAAGCGCCGAACAGAAAACAAATCAAACCGCTCGACCCGGAAATTAAATCGTCACTGGGTTTACAAAATAGAACCTAATGTACTAAAAACTATACCTACTAGGTCGCGGATAAAAATCTGAATACCATGACGTCACTTCAGCTATGTAAAGTGTCTTCTAAGACTATGCAAGATATGCGTATATATTTTTTTTATACAACAATCCTCCTAAACTTTTGTATATCCCGCTTGATGGTAAACGGTAACAGTAGCCAATTTTCTCTTGAAATACCAAAGGTAAATTTGGCGCGTAGTCAACCTCAGGCTTAAGGAATTTGAAATAGAATTCAAAAAATGGAGACATAAGTATGTAAGCCTTCGGAAACCTTACTAACCCAGCGGAACTTAGTAACCCCCGATTTCCGAAAGGCATATCAACACAAAAATTTGTTAACAGACGGTCAAACACATGTCAACTGCTGATTGAATTGGCAACAGCCAATCGGATCACTTGAAATGAGTTTAATTTTAACACGTCTTTGATTAGCTTCCCAGAAACAAAGTGCTAGTCTTTTAAAATTTCTGTCTACTAATGTTGTGAATACGTGCCCTTCCAATAACTCAATCTTAATAACATCGCATAATTCCCACGTAGGAATTTAAAATTATCAGAGCACCGCCGAGTTGTTAGCGAAACTATTTTAGTACTTTCTTTATTAGTTGTCGGTGGACGGCGGTAGTGAACTTCTGATCATCGACTTGATATCAGGCGCCCGTAAATCTCCAAGTCGAATGAACTCGTAAAGCTTGGCCGCGGCTTAACCGACCATAACTTTGTGATGTGTAGCAACTTTTCTATTTCTATATTATTCACGTTGTTGCCTGTAAAAGGGAGCTGCGCTTATACGGAACTGGCCGGTATGGGGAGATGATGCCTAGTTGCATGTTTTAGTTTAGTCAAAGGATTTTTGTGATGTTCCGTTTTGGAGGTGAAAGTATGGGATGGGTATTGTCATTTGCTTGGTATATTTGAAAGTTAAACTTGATCGTTCTTTTTTTAGTTTATCTCTAAACCTTTACATTTTTCGTTAAGGATAAGTAATTATTGCGGATTCTCTACAGCAGGCAATGACATCACGTGTGTCCTAAATGAAAGTATTTTAAAGTACGCATATCTATCTGACACCGATTCTTTGAGATTCAAAATATTTCAATACATCACAACAGACTTAATCAGTTAATCGATCTACAAAAGTACGAACCCTTTAAATCGTACCTATTCAATCTATCGTAAAAGCAGAGTTGGATTGAAAAATAGCAAAATTTATACAATACGTTTAATACAGTATCGATTTCAAATCTAGATGCAGCAAGCAAAAACGTCACGCGAGCATTTCACGATCTTATTTAACTCGCACATCTCATTTTCTCGTCTAATCAGAACATTGATTCTCAATTCGCTAGATCGATTTTCCATTAATCAGAAATCGATATCTAGCAATGCAGTATTCGATTTAATCAAGACTAGCTTTTCGTCTCGATTTGAATCAAACTGAAAGTCTCGATATATTTGAGTCAAGACACTTTTGAGAAGAAAAAAATTTAAATTAAGTTATTGCCATTCATCCGAATATTCATAAAGTATGGTATAGTGATCCAATTCGTTCCCCGCAATCACGTTCAACGTGGTCGAAATTCCAATCACGACTATTTCAAGATAGTGTACAAAATAATGTTCTGTCGAAACGAACCACTTCTAAACGGATTAAAACTAAATATTTTATACTTTAATTCCGTCATGGTACCTAATGCTCTCAGGCTGAAAATATGTTTGAAGTAGAATATATGGATCTGGGACATCATTTAGACAAATATTTATTGGCAAATAGACAAGATTCATAACAAATTAAGGAGATTGGTAAGTATAAACGTAGGTATTTCATTAACACTAATGGTTTTCGTTAAAGTTTGGATGTAACGTAACCAGTTTTGTTTTGATATCTCTGTCACAGGGGACATTATTACATATAGACTAATGGACCCGAATGGCCACTCAGGCCATTCCGCCGTTCGTGCAAATGATAACAGACAACTCTGCTGTGTGCATTATATTATGTACATTGTCAAGTCTCTATCCCCGAAGGGCTAGGCAGAGATGTAATACATCCACATTTCACCAGCTACATAGTCTCAAGTAATATCCAGACTCGATGCAGCTTCTAAGAATTTCTTGCCAGAAACCCAATAACGCTTCCCGACCAGGTGTATCCAGCCCGTGATTCACACAGCAATCGCTTTCACTACCAATGTGCTGTTCAAAATTATTATTATATACAAATAAATGTGATATACCTATATCATATACATACGATACGATTTTAATCATCGCATATATCTTGTACATAATCTTTCTGCGAAAACTCAAGCAAAATAAACCATTCTTAATTACGCTGTCATCAGATATATCCGAGGAACATTTTCGCAGATATAATGTAGACAACGAGCTCCTAAAAGGCGCAAGTTATCTGATGGTATGCTCCTCATATCCGTTAATGAAATCCTAAGATAAAACTTCCTTTTTATCCCCTTGTATGTCGTACCGTTAAGAGGAACTATTAGGAGTACCTTGGAATACATACAATTATGTTATATAAGGATATGTGTGCCGTTTGTGTAAATAATCCGGCAGCCCCTACAAAGGAAGGCTCATACTAGTTGGAGGCGGAGGGAGCAAGAAAAATATAAATTTTACTCTTTCTGTTTTATCTAGTTTATGCTATTGAGAGTTTCAGTTTCGGTCTTAAGCACCATTCAATGATCGTCTACATACGGTGTCTGAAAGACAAGATCAATACAAAAATATGTTTACAGACGGTCAAACGAATGTAAAATACTGTGATTGGCTAAATCAATTATCAACAGTCAATCAAATCGCTTCACATGAGTTTAATTAATTTTAACACGTCGTTTTAATTATTTATATTCTGTACTTGTTTAAAGCCTAACTTGTAAATTTCGCTAACTAATACTTAGATATTTTATAACTGTCAAATCCTTGATCAAAGATAAATCCTGATTAAACCTTTGATCAACGCCACTGTTTCCTAATTATTATTTAAAAAAACTCAACGTTGCCTATTTTCATAGGTGATAATTTTTGATTAACGCTAGTTAATACTTACCTACGTCTAAATATTTAAAAGTAAAAGACAATTTAGTTGTTGATAGTTTAAAGCCAAAGTGCCAGTAATGGCAGCAGAAAGGAATCCCAACATGTGCGGTGAGTATGAGCCGCTTGGCAATACTTTCTCGGCCACCGAGTGACCGTGCTGATCCGTGCGACGTAACACCTAGCCAGCTGTCCCCCGTATCTCTTCCCTATAAATAGCTGAGAGTCACAATCGGATCGTGACGTGGACACCTCATTCGTTACGTTTTGTTTCACTGACAACTATGTTAACTGCCCTATGACTCCACAGGGTATTTGTAAATCGTTTAAAAATAATATAATGAATGTAGTCTCTGTTGTATAGTTAGATAGACAGTTTTGATTGTAAGTTTGCACGCGGTGTAATAATAACGATTAGTTGGCATATACTGAAATTGTATTTAATTTGCGATTTAAGAGTGGCCGTGATTTCCTTGCAGGTTTCTTTTAACAGACTCAAACTTTTGCTGGGACATAGAAACTAACCTAAACGTAGCTTTAGTAACTCTGGATTTTATATAGCGGGTGTTAGACTCACATGTGGTGATCAGGTTTGTCCTAATTTCAAATACATTTGTGGTTCTTAGTCATAAGCGCAGTTTCTTAGCTCTACGGTCAAATACCATAATCTGTTTGATTTTTCCCTTACGACTCTGATATTCGGATTAATATGTTAGACCCTAAAAGCTTCAGCGCAGTTATTACAAGACTAAGGACGCATCATGTAAAAGTGCACGCAGTTGCCTAATTAGATCTCACGGTTCCATTGTATTTATTATCTTTTAAGATTATAATATAAAACATTTTTCTTTCTAAAAGAAATTTGTTATTTTAATTTAGGATTAGTTCTTCGCTCAAATATTGTAAGACAGATCAGCATCCAAGACTTCATTTACAGGATAACAAAGTTAATTATGATTAAACCATCGTATCGTGGATAAAGGGTACGCAATGAAGCTAAACATTACTTTTTATCGGGTACAACATGGCCATCACCCACACAAATATAAGCCGCGCTGAAGACGCTTACTGCCACTAAACGAGTACAACCCACAATGAGACAAATATAGTATCAATTGCAACAAATTATTAACTAATGGGAACAAATCAAAATGGACTCCGATCGTGATTCAACTGGCGTCTGCGTACGCGCAGCTCTATTGTGACAATTCCATTGGCAATGCGCATCGATTACTACTGATAACGTGCACGTTGCGATAAAACAATCTAAAGTTTATATTGAAATAGGAAATTAACTCTTATATATTTTCTGTTACAGTAGGTATTAGTTTAAACGCGTGTGTTGAGATAAAACGTTTGTTTACGATAAACAAACCGTACGTAACGATTATTGCTTTATTAGATGTGTATTTGTACTACGGAATGTAATTGTTAGTAGATATTTTTCTAGTTTATTATAAAGACTGTATTTTATAACTGGATTGCGTGTTATTAAACTTATAAGAATGTGTGGTAACTAGTATTAAAAAACTTCGCATGTCTTAGATTTAATAACATGCTACAAAATTTCTCATATATCTAAGGTTGGGGACAAAATGAAGGAACGGATTTCGATAAAATTTTATACGTGGTAAGCTTATATCACACTGTTACATAATAGGGACTACTTTTATTCTAGACAACGACCGACTCAAATATCGAAATACAAAAATATTTACTTTACTGTCAGTATTTTTAGATTCATTAAGTACTTCCATAAGATACCGTTCGATGATAAGACAATGGCAGTTAAAATCGATTTCAATTCACCAAATCGATCACAATTAAATAGATGAAAGTTTGAAAACGTAATAGTTTATTTTCCAACAATAAGCCGCGTCGCTCTTTAACCTGCTACAATAGTATCGAACGCGGTTTGACTTTGATTGACGACGGTCCATTATTTTCTTACCAGTTCAATTTTGCTGAATAGCTGAAGCATATTTGGAGGTCAAACACAGAAGAAATAACTCTAGATTTTTTGATTGGAATATTAATCGTTCTTTTTGATATTGTTATTTTGGAACAGGAATATTACTAGTCCTTGTTCTAATTAACTGTTAGCTACGCGTGGTGCAATATTTGGAGACAATCGTCTACGCCTATCTGACGGTACGTCAGCAACTAAACTGACACTACAGGCGAAAAAGTTACTAATGAAGGACTGCACGGATGGCAGTGATATAAGCCATAGTCTCGGCACTGCCAGCCAGCTATTGTTCTTATCAATAATAGAAGCGATAAAAAGGTGTTATCCAAATGATATACACACTCGCTAAGTAATGTGCGTAAAGACCTCTGGGCTATTTATCTCGACCCGTTCAAAATATCGTCATCAATAGCCAACAGAAATATACAGTTACTAAAAATATAACAAATGCATAATGCTTCAATTCCCACGTAAACGATATGAATAATAAAATAATTGACGCGTTGAATGCTAAGCAGAGGACAGAATGGGCACGGATTTAAATCGTTTTGCATATACGAGTACAACGCTCATTTCAGTAATACCTACGATAGGTACTATAGAAATGCATTTTATGAAATAGACAAAGACGTATTCAAAGTTGCTCCATATAATAATATTGCTTCGATAATATCAGCACATAATCGGAGCATCAAACTTTAGAAAATGTTTACGAGAATACTTTTAAATATTTTTAGCGAGCTGCAATGTAAACGCGATGGCATTATTATAAAGGTGGTTTTCTTTCAAATTCGATGATCGAGTTTTGAGACGACGCAATGAGCGATAACGAGCAATTGCTCATTTGTTTTCACTCTATGGCAGCGAAAATCGGTACTTTCTGAGTTATCGATCGTCGACAGCCGAAAATTATCAAATGACTGCATATAGCAAGTGTAGCAATCGAGTTACAAGCGCGATAAACGAGTGCAATATCCACCGAGTCTAGACTCAATACAATCGCAAAACATATCGATTCTTTGTTGCATGCAAAATGAGGACCAAAAGTGTTCTATTCCAATACGAATTCGTAGGTAGGGTTACCTCGTGTAGAAACGAAACATGTGTCAATACATATTGTTTTCGTAACGGAATATTGGAAATAAAACCCAGAAGTCCAATACGTTCCTGGCAAACAAGAAATATTGTCGACCTTTTGCAATTAACTGAGATTGACTCAGACGTGGGCAAGGTTATTTTTTTAATCATTATAATGAATTGCCGAGTAGCCAACATTTTGTTTTCTGCAAACATGCTTCCAAGCACTGAGCAGTCATTGACTGTTTGCGTAGAAATTGGTCTACTGCGCTGGTAGTTCCTTTACCAGCGTAAACAGGTTAATTTCAAAGACATTATTGTCCGGCATTTTAGTCCGTTTCCGATCGAGAAATTAACGCAACCTTCGGCGAGAAGATCCGGCGGAAGAAACTACATATAAGTATATTCGCCAGAAATATAATATTAATTATTATTTTATTTCGTGTCGAATTGCTCAAGGACTTAAAAAATATAACTAGGTAACAGCAATTATCTACATCCAATTATAATTCTGTAGATATTATAGCACGCCGTGATAAGATACGATATCAGTACGTATATCAGTAAATTGTAGAATAATATAAGAGTGTGTTATCAGTCTTCATCGAAACATATTATAACAGTTATCTTGTAATAGGAAGCCCTAAATGTCATCATTACTAATGTCATAATTACGTATGTCGTTTGTGTGTTTTGTTAACATGAACAAAACAACGCTGTATAGTATGAGAAACAAAAGATTACTGAATTGAAAATAGGAAAGGAGAATAAATTAACGACTTTCGCTCACTAGAGGGCGGTACTAGCAACGCAATAAGTATAATAAGAAACAACAGACAGCAGCAGCATTGTGCATTTTGTTTTTTATTGTTCGATATTTAAATTATGTAGCTGCCAGCTTCATCAACGTTCATCTGTTCCTTTTGCTTTGGTTAACCAACTTTTTAATTTATATTCCCAGACAAAATTAATGTGCTCTACAAATTCTACTATGAATTAGAAGTAAAATTATGACAGCTCAGTTCGCTCTTTGAGATTCACAAAAGCCATTTCGTTTACGCCTACATTGTGCTCTAAGCGCTATCCTTTGAGATCCATTTCATTAGTACTTATGTACTTAGTTCGCCATAAAACATTCTTACTTCGCCGTAAAACATTACAGAGAGAAACACGAGCGTAATAAACTATATACATATAATTTCTAAAACTTAAATGCTTGTTAAACCTTACAACAACATTTGCTATAAACATGGTCCAAAAAGCTCACAAGTACATGACAGAATAAAAACACGAAACATGAACCTCGTATAACAAGCAAAGTATCTCTTATTCCTTTGTTTAAATATTTATCATTGGATAAACAAGTAAATAAGTACCAGGACACAATGACAAGCCTCCAGTCCGGGCCCGAGGCTACACATCTTGGGTACAAAATTACATGAAAGGTAAATCATAAAAGCCACAGAAAACAAGGAGGAAATCTTCACGTTTTCCGCTACGGGTAAAAAGGGATCGGGGCAATATTGATTCGGTTTGGGGTAAGTCGAGAGCTGAGGACAAATTTTTATATTCACGTACATTTATTATACAGGAAAGCACTATATTCCAGTAAGTCTGCGTAATAGGTACATTCAAAGCTTAATATTTTTAATTAAAGGCATCTGAAGTTCTCTTTGAGAGTAAAGTTTGTATATAAAAATATTACAAACCAGAGAGGTCGTGGGAGAAAATTTAAAACATTAATGAATTTAGTCTTTGCACGAAGATTGGGGTCGCACGTGACGCGGCACACACGTGGTTCCCAAGGGACAAGGAGCTTTAAGGTCTTCAAATTAGGGGCGAAGTAAATATTTGCTTTAACACAATCCCTCTTTACGTGCCTTTGAAGCTCATTTAAATATAAAAATGCACACATTTTAATTTATCATAAAGAAAACAAACGTTTGTGTTATTTTTCCGGTAAAGTCTTATAAAATATAATTTGCCTTTTTAATTTAGCTGGTGGAAATCCGTAGTCGTTGCCCACCCCTCAGGGAAATACGTGTCAGCCTATGCATGTATTTATATTCTATATCCTAATTTCAGGTTGAATACCTGCATATGCGAACCGACTATACGATAGTTAGCCATACTCAACTGAAGAGAACTACGAGCTACGGCACCGTTGGACGGTTTCTCACTATATTTACATCTCGTCGAAGCATGATAATAAATTAGACCACACAGCTTCTGTTGGGGTCTTACATAAAACCTGCTCCTCTAGTCTATAAAACCTTTCCTCAGTTTAGTGCTATCGACATGAACAGTTTTACTATGTACCAACAGATTGTCACATACATTAATTCAATACCCTCAACAGAAGTCATAACTTACAGTTTTCTTTTACGACAAACAAAGCACGTGCGGTCACAAGTATTTGCCTTTCATTATAGACTATGTTAAATGTACTACAGTTAAATCTTATTACAAAGAAAAGAGCTAATCTGTATGTAAATTCAACACCAAGAATTCAACGTGGTATTATCCATTCAAATTATTGCCGAATTCAACGCCCCAAGGGGTGAATGCGGGTAAAAAGTACAACTTTAAGCAATCAACAGTTTCGGTTGGAATCTCCCAGTTACCCCTCAGATATAGCAATGTTTATAAAGAGCTACTTTGACCCGGGGTGAATCGGCGATCCCTCGGGATCGGGCAGCTTGATTCGATTCTGCGGTACGGTCGAAGTTGGCCGCTTCGAGGAAATTAATGCAACAGTTCCGGAATAATTGAGCTCACTATCTTCTAAATCTGTTTTCTGAAAGCCTATCGACGAGTTGTTAAGTGAATTTCGCTTATATGATATCTTGAAGTTTATTTAGTTACATCGACGTTTAAACGAATGACGCTTTAACGGTTTTAATTGACTGTTAAACTAACTTGTACTGAACAAGATTTTTGTACTCCTAAGGTACAGAAGGGTAAGATGGTATGCATGAACACAAATTGGTTATCAGAATGTTTGCGCTGGCAGAAGCCAAACCTTCTCCTTAGTTGACAATAATTACAGCGATGAACTATTACTCTAGTAAAAGTATTAATATCTAATCTAAGCAGCTGCATAAATTCTTTAGTATCATTTTTGTTGCAGCCTAGTATTAAGCTAGCCGTATATAAATTCTTAATTTATTTCTCACTATATCATAGAACCGAATATTCAAGCGCAGCTCACAAGCTATAATTCACGTAAATATCGATGAACCGATATCCTGCCGGTAGGACGGCCCATGAATTAGTATTGACCACAGACCGGTGAATGCGGTTCGGTGTAACCGGATAGACGTCGTTTACAGGAGTGCTGAGGCTAGCTGAACAAGACGCCTCATTGTGTAGCCGACAAGAGGTGTATATTTTGAGCAGTCCATTGACTGTTTGATATTGCGACTAATTCGACAGTTTGCTGTGCCTGCCGTCGGTGTAATACAACGGGATTTACAAACACGCAAACATTTGGAATACTAGAGGAATGTATTCCGTTTTGTCAAGTCTGCAAAATTGACTGTGTTTTCTTGTCAGCATTATGAAATAGGTATACTACTATCAGCACATCGTCTTCAAAACCTCTGGAAATTCTACTAGCTGCAGTAAAACAACATAGTGTGTTTTAGCGTTACTGTTACTAAATGGTTCGTTAGGATAGCATATAAGTTTATGGCCTGAGAGATATTAATCGTTTCCCGTAGTCTATGGAGACTAGCAACAACTTGAATATCACTCGCAGTTTGGCAAGCGCTGAAACCGCAAAATACAAAGATTACAGATGCTCTATAAACAGAACAGCGCCTCCTTATAGAGAATCTCAAAACCGTGAATGTCAGTTAAACAATCTTGTAATATGTTCCTTACGTGGGCACAAAGAAAGATTGTGTGTTAAAGATGTAGACTGATTTTAATTCCATATTAATTGATTCCATATCAAAATATATTATAATTAACCAACTTCGAAACGTGAAATACTAATAGATACATACGTATGTCGCTTCGTGCCAATTAATGGAGCCTTCATAGAAAGGACTACTCAGAGGCCATTATTTTTAAATCCTTTTTACATAACAGTACCAAATATAATATGTTATATGTATCTAACACACACATTTTTCAAGCTACATTTAAGTTCCACGACATAATCGTCTTACTGTCGTTCCACAAGGCAGTTTTAGACCTTATGCTGAAGCTATACGTATTTTTTTTTTTTAAATCCAACTCTCGCACTGGTTATAATTATTTCGTATGCCTTCACACAAAGGCTACACTACATGTCTACTGAATTTACCTTTGTTTGAAATTAAGCGACACTATTCCTATGTCGCGGGCATTTTACAAACATCCAAATAACGGACACAAAGAGCATCGAGAACCGGAACAACCATTTCTGGATCACACAAATGTTTTTCTCGTGTGGAGATCGTACCCACACCCGGCGAGGCAGCAGTAAGGCAACTAATTAAACAACTACCTCATCCATGGAGTCATATTCAGTAAAATTTTCTGACTGTAAAACCATATACCTAATATACCATAAGTTCTTCTTCTCCCTAGCCTTTATTATTCCCAAGTCACTTTGGGTCGGCTTTTCTAGTCTAACCAGATTTGACTGGATATCAGTTTTTACACTTAGTGGCTGCCACCTTTCCTCCGCAATCCGAAGACTAACGATATCATAAGGCTAGACCAGTGTCAGGTTATTATAGTCCACTGATTTCCCAATAACGACTGCCATAGATGTTCGTGGCAGCCGGGACCGACGGTTTAACGTGCTCTCCGTGGCACAGAGCAGGCGATAATTGTCAATTAATACGTACATAATTTCGAAAAGTCATATAACTTCCGAAAGTCAGAGGTGCGCGACGTGGGTTCGAACCCGAGACCCTCTGCATTGCAGTCTGTTGGTCATAAGTAATATAGGTAATTCACCTCGGCACATCACGAACGGCAGTAAACGAAAGTGCAAGTTTACAGCACTCGGCCAGAGAGGCAATCCTTTTGTTTATTGATTTATTCAAGAGTATCAAAATTATGAAACTTATATCGTAAGTAATGTTGAAAGTATTTGCCGACGCGTGGCTACAATTCTTTATCATATTGCTATTATAATTTATAAGATATCATGCAAGAATTATAGCTAGATAAAACATTCAAGATAACGAATTTAGTTCGCTATTAATACATACGCCATTAATATATTTTAAATGCGACTATAATTTCATTCGTTCATTGTTTTCATTGACAACTGCTGTACTGATTCTTTTGTACAAAGATCGTTATTTTTGTACCAAAAAGTTCTCGCACGTGTCAGGCTATTGACTAAAGTGTAAGAAGCGTGACACTTCACATTTTAGTTTTTTGTCTGTGATTATGTTAATGTCATTACAAATAGAAATAATTAAAAACTCAATAGTACATGTTTAATCACTGTCACCACTTATCAATAGTTGTAATAGATATTGAGCAACCATAAAGGTTGCATTTCCCTTGACATTTGATTACACTAACTAACGTTAGCGGTTGCGCGGTAACTGTCTACCAACAGGAAGTGACGTAATAGGTACATGGCGATAGGCGCATTAAAATTACATAAAATTAATTAATAAGCTATCATTACCGCAGAACTTGTGAATAATTATTCCAGCGCTTTTTCTCGTAACCGCGGCCTAGTATACCGACTTATTAAAAATTACCTTGATTATAATATGCGACAAAATAATCCTTATTTAAAATAGAGTAAATGTAGATTCTTGATTAATAATTGTCATTTAGGCACAGTCAGTGACTTAATTGAAGAACAATTTAATTATTATTTTTCTTAAATACAAACTACAGCCTTAATCGAATTTCTGCCGGTACTGTAAGTCAAAGAATAGTTTCCATAAGGTATTTTTTTAATTACAGAATAATAAAATAATTAAAGCATTTTAATTCATAGAACTCTTTCAATGTTCAGCTATTTATGTTATTCATTATACTGCGTAAGAAAACTCCACATTGGGAATAAACCCAGTGTCGATCAAATCAATCTTAATACATAGATACATATCAAAAGAACTTAAAGTATTAATTACCAAACTCAAAATAGCTATCTGCAGACTGGATTTGAATGTGATTCATTTAAATCCAATCGGCACAACATAAGACAGTCAGCTCAATCGCTGTGGTGAGCATGCCACTTAGACCATATATCTAACCTTCTATCTATGATTTTATAGTAAACTAATATCGCTAATGCACCGTAGATAACACGATGACAGAGATAACACAATCTAAAACCAACACTACTCTGTGAAAAACATTTGACACATTAGACACGACTTGACAAATTGCCGACAACCTTCATACTAACGAAACAAAAAACGAACAACAATCGGCTCTAACAACAACAACTTAAGTTTCAAATTTATATAACTGTATAAAAATGCAGTCTGATAATGACCTTGCCAAACGTCAGACCTTCACATAGATACACTACCGATCACTATTTACGTTTTAAAGGTACCAGCATACATTAAATCAAGTATGTTACGTGGATTATTACGTCATACAAGTAATATTTCAAACTAAAAAGTAAATTATCAAATTGCCTAATACCTATAGAGGCGGCTGCCAAAACAAATTTGGCTCAAAATTGGTGAAAGTTCGTGTATTGTTTAGTAGAATACTAAAATCTCATTGCGCATGGATGCGCGGCTACGTCAGCCGTGAGTTATTAGCACTAAGCTATAATAACGATTCGATCATTATTACAATTAACTGCGCGATGTACAGTACCGGCTTTGTCAATTTATGTAGGTACTGCACAACACATTTTGTTTTATAAGATTCTTCATATTTAATATGGCACCTCAGCAAACCCTTCGGATTCGACTATCGAAATGTCGCCGTTCAAATATGATTATAAATCCATAATAACTAAATTCAATAAGTTAAAACTGGTTTGTACCTTTATATTTTCAAATTAATTTAGTGTTTAAGAAAAAAGAACAACTAATTCATATATTTTTATTAGTATAAAATACAGGGGTATAATTGTATATTTACGCTCATCTGGTATTTTTACGAATTAATTAGCTCAAAATTAGTTATTTTCTATAGTCAGCAGCCCTAATCTTTAATGACTGTACAAGAACAATGTCACTTAGCTTTATTATATGCCATTAGTGAGGTGACAACTAATTAGATAACTAATGATACCATCCATTTGTAATTGACTGTGGACTAAATGTAGTTAAAATATATTTATTTTAGCTTAGCAGATGAGCAGGCATAAGTAATGATCTTTCCATTTGTTGTGTTAAATCTTTTTTATCCTTATTGATAGTAAATATTTTTATACTGATCACAAGAGCTCTACAAAACAATTATACACATTCCATCCTAGGGCTTGAAACCAATTTTTAATATTGTATAGTAGTCCAGAATACCTATATAAAACAAAATGCTTCAAGACTTGTAATCCAAAGTATATTTTGTCAAAGTAACATAAGTTGCTGTCCAATTTGTTACCCATAAATAAATAAATACATACAAAATGTGTTCTTATAATTATGGGATATACTGATACTTATACTAGTAAAAAAATCATAATTTTGTTTTTGATGATGGTGAAATAGTGCCAATCTATATTACTTGTGTGTCATCAATTTAAATGATTTCGATTATGCAAAATAAAATATGGTTATATCCAATTGTTAGTTGTCTTTAAGCGATAAAATCAAAGCGAAAAATAAACGATTTTGTCAAAAGAGAAGAAGAATGAGAAGAATACACCAAAATAATAAATGGTAGAAGTTCTGTACACTGAAGTGAATGTTCACACCAACGATGCAACGACTAAGCCATGGGTGGTACGGTGTGAGGCTAATACGACATGGCTCACGACAACGAGGCAATGTATACTGTGCACGATGGACGATTTTAACGATAAACGCTAACACCTACGCTACAATCACACTCTGCTGATGTATACCACAATTTACACTAATACTATAATTAAATACAAGATTTAATACTCTTATAAGACTTAAGTAACAAACAAAGGTCAATATAAAATATTAATATTGGTATGTAAATATTTATGATTGATGTGTTGCTGACTATGACTTTGGAAATAATAAATGAAAACCATGATTAATTAATATTCATGTACTGTATTTAACAGATTAATGCAAAAAACAAATACTGCATTAGTGCGGCAATGACCCATATTTCTTAATACCTGCTTCTAAACAGCTGTTTATTATGACCTCTAGGGTTTGTTACAACTTTCGAGGTCTAATCAAATTGGAGGTTTGGCCTTTATTAATGTAATATTTAAAATAGAGAGTGGGTTAATTTGGTGGTTTTGTAAGTCTTATAAGAGTCTTATATGAATCGATAGGATTGCTTGATGTATAGGTACGGTGAGGGAGTCTACGTGAGGTGATTGGAGCCGCAGCATGTGCACATCAGCAGAGGTGATGAGCGCGAGCGAGTGCGCGCGTGAGGCATGCGCGCCGCAACAACCACAAAGCCGATGAGGGAACATATGCTTAGACTGTCGACTCACCGAAATGAGACGTTATATTGCCATGGCCGTTGGCCAGTGGCAACGCGGTCACCAAGTCTTGCACTAAAAAACAACGACTGTCTTTTAACATTGCATAAATTCATACTATACACGAGGTGGCGGCTCAGCCGTGTCCTCTTATCACACGTACGGCGAAATTACTCTGATAAATTGTGCCTATTATTTCTTACAAACTTATCAACATAATTACTCGTTATATTACAACAATAAAGTGGCATTAACTACTCAGTACATTTTATCTATCTAATATATTTTAAAGACAAATAATTCGATACATTATGACCTCATAATCACTGAAAAATAGGTCAAAATGATAACAGCGGCGTGTACTGATAAGAATCTAGTTGGAGTCCAACTGCGTGCGGCCGAATCGACCACAAGTTCGCTGTGTCAATGTTATGCCCGCCTTGCCAAGTACGCAATGAAGTAAAGACATATATAACTATGTATAGTGTGTAGGTAAATAGTGCGCCACTCACCCGAGCTAAAGTGTGATCTCTTCACGTCTCCATTTTCCGAGTCGCCGTCTAAGGGTCGTTTCCTCGAGTCCGTGATTTCCGGACTGGGGCATGTATCCATCCCTGTGTCAGCGGCCATGTTGAATTTCAGGGCAAAACTTTAAACTTGTCTAGCATAATTCCCATTACGTAATTGCTTCAAAATATGTACGTTTATGCGGCACTGTGTATTATTATAACATAATAATGGTAACACTTAACACTTATAAAACTAGAAACGAAGGAAATTTGAAGTTTTGAATGGTGTAGTTAATGAAATAAGAAGAGAAGTGACACTATGGTTGTTACGTCTAAACGTTTTGTGAACGTTTGTCGATACTGCGGCTGTTTGTGGCGCATGGCCAGAGTGAAGCTAGTTGCGAATGTCACGCCCGTCGTGTTGGTACCACTGTATTATGACAGTAACCAGCTGATTGCATTAGTGCTGTCGTGTACATTTATCGATATGAAAATGCCGATAAAACACTCAAGTGATTAATTTTATTCACTGCATCTATGCTACTAAAACAAATTGCATATTGCATTTAAATTTTCAAATAAGACTTATAATAATGTTATGTATGACATTGCTTCCTTAAGGTTTGAATAAAATTGACCAATTTTTAACCGTTTAAAAGTAATAAACTTTAGTCAACTTAATTTGAACGTCAGATTAGCTACATTTGTAATTGCTGCTGCTGATATATGCTGAAACTTTAATAAATTAAATAAAGAAAGCTGTGCTAAAATATTTTTTTAAATATAGTTACCTAATAATAATAATAATAACCATTACCCATGATTCCATTAACCTACGGTCACTTCTTGTAACCGATACTTACAAGTACTTGGGTATGTCACAGGCGTTAAGTATCAATGAGGCTGACATGAAGCAATCGTTGCAGAAGCGTTTCTTTGGTCGCCTGAAAAAAGTTTTAAATAGTCTTTTATCAGGTGGCAACAAGGTGCGCGCTTGTAACAGTTGGGTCATGCCGGTACTCATGTACTCCTTTGGCATACTTAAGTTGACTCAGACTGAACTGGATGCCCTGGACCGGCGGGTCCGTACACTCTTGACGGCATACCGTATGCATCACTCACGATCGTCTGTGATGTGACTGTATATCCCGCGGAAATGTGGAGGCCGAGACTTTCTGAATGCCAAGGCTCTTCATAACCGCGAGGTATGCAACCTCAGAGAATTCTTTCTCCAGGCAGACGTGGGTATGCATCGGGATGTAGTTGCTGTAGATATCGGACTCACCCCGGTCAGTTTGGTTAAAGAGAACTGGCGCAAGCCTGTAGTACTTAGCATTAACGATCGCAGGGATGTATGGCAGAGCAAGGAGCTTTACGGTAGGTTTTACAAGGCTCTATATGGAGCTGATATAGACCTGTTAGTCTCCGTGAACTGGCTACGTTTCGGTGACCTCTTTGGGGAAACCGAAGGTTTTGTCTGTGCTATTGCGGACGAAGTTATCAAGACGAATAACTACCGGACATATATCTTGAGGGATGGTACATAGTTTCCGGTTGTTCTCGTCTTGCTAACGGCGAGTACTTGCACAGACATAACCAAGTAGCCAGGATTATTCACCATCAACTTGCTCTGAAATACAAACTTGTAGATGTTGAAGTGCCGTACTACAGGTATGTAGCTGAATCAGTTCTCGAAAATGGTCATGTCACGTTGTACTGGGATCGAACTATCATCACAGACAGGACTGTTGTGGCCAACAAACCTGACATTGTGGTGATAGATCGATCAGAGCGCCGCGCATTGATTATCGATGTCACTATTCCGCATGACGTCAATCTCGCGAAAGCTGAAAAGATAAACAAATTAAATATCTCGATTTGGCTCGCGAGGTTGTCGACATGTGGGATGTTGATTCGGCAATCATTGTGCCGATAGTCATATCTGTCAATGGTCTAATAGCCAAGAGCCTCGATCACCATCTAAAGAGGCTCGCGTTAGGTGCTTGGATCAAGGGTTTGATGCAGAAGGCAGTGCTATTAGATACAGCACGCATTGTGAGGAGGTTCCTATCTCTGGAATCCTAACCACTGGCAGCTTGGACCCTGTTACCGATGCCGGTAAGGTACCATATATTTTATATATTTTAAATATATTTTTATAGGTTTATGTATATTTAAAAATGAAAAGTATATTGAAAATATTTAAATAAAGAGTATAATAATATCAGCCCTGTTCATAAACTGTTCCACTGCTAGCCAGGGGCCTCTTCTTAGTTGCCTTATCTAATAACAAATATATTTATAATGTAACAAATCAATAATAAATTATAAAAGCAACAGGTTAGGCGTGCTCACGAAGAAAAATATTTTTGTGCGTTTAAGCTGATTCGATGGATGGAATTGTAATTTAGAATACAATGCACCTTTCTTTAATTAGTCACTAGCTTATCTTATCATATCTTGTGTGGGGGCCTGCCAGTTCAGACCGGCGACACTTCGACCCAGTGGGATCTTTTGTGTCGACGTCCCCAATAACGACTGCCATTGATGTTCATGGCAGCCGGGACCGACGGCTTAACGTGCTCTCCGAGGTACGGAGCAGGTGATAATTGTCAATCAATACGCACATCATTTCGAAAAGTCATATACCTTCTGAAATTCAGAGGTGCGCGACGTGGGTTCGAACCCGAGACACTCTGCATTGCAGTCTGTTGGTCTACCCACTGAGCTATCGCTGCTCTCTAGTCACTAACTACTAATGACAGTTTTATCAGCGTAAAACTTACGGTAAAGCAAACCGAGATTTAAGTACCCAAAAGTCAAACATATCTACAATCTTTCACAGGAGCAATATTAGTATTGTCGACACATTGACTATTAATTTTAACTGTGTTTTATTCAACTACATGGTCTTTGTTCTTACGCTTGCTGTCGATAAACACATTTACATAATAAGTAGCGCAGCACTAGAAATACATAATGCGCCAAGGTCGTTCAGGGACCAATCAGTGTTCGTTGCCAACTTCACTTCCATACAATCTTTTGCGCGAGTTTTAAAAAGTAAAAATGTAAATATGAGGTTAGAAATATTTTTTATTTTTAATATGACCAAAGAGAAAAAAACGTTGACTTAAGAAGCTATAACTTATTGTAAGCGGAATTAATTATCACAATAAATTGGAATGCTGCTTAACTTTGTAACATTATGCATACCTATTTATTAATGAATGCTAAACGATAAAGGTTTAAAGTTCAAGGTAAACTATATCGGATTTATTTAAAGTTTACCTATATCAGCAGATTTCGTCTTTACACATTGGTTGTTAAAGCTTTTAAATAAAGCGCCATTTGAAAACCTAGCAAAATGGCTCAAAACTAGGTCAAGGACCAAAGTACTTGTTTCTATCTCGCTCTTACAACCAGATCATGAGGATTTTAGGTCATCTAGGAATGAGTAAAACTTTCAGAATTTTAGGTATTCTCAATCTATTTAATGGAATGTTTATAAAAACATGGTCCATTAGTGTATCATTAGGGTGACAGTGTAATTCCAAAAATGTAGCTCATATTTTTGGACGTAGGTATATGATAACTTACTACTTTTTGATCTTAGTTACGAGGTTAATATTGAAATCATTTGTAGCACTTTGAGTCCCTAATATCTGTTCACTATTCTTATATAAATTGTTGCCGCAGTACTCCTAGCGCATTGCGGGCGATTTTAACGCCATCTGTTATCTAAAATGAAGAACTAAAAAGTTAAAATTATTGTCTAACTGTACATAAGTACCTATTATGATAGATTGTGTAATCTAGGATCATATACACATATCGTAAATGTTGTAGTAATCTCAATCCTTCTTATTTAATTGTATAGTTCTGCTTTAGCTCTGTAATTATTCGGAAAAGGACGTGGGTTATATTACTAACCTATATTCCGTGTCAGCAATCTTAGAATATATACCTTAGTCACAGATAATAATATATTATTAAACTAGCCTTAGTCTTAAATTAGGTAGTGTCATTAAAAAAGGCGATGTAAGAATCAAAAACAATCTTTGTTGTTAATAAATACCTATGTCACTGCATTGTAATTGTTTTATATACGGATTAGATGAACATTCTTTTCTACTTTCATATTCATATGTCAGATATGGTTACATAAACTTTATAGCTAAGCGGGAAGGGACGTTTTCTATATAGCCTTCAGAATATGATTAATTATTTTCCTAATTTTAAAACATGCTGCTTATGTAATATTGGGCTTCTTTTGAATTATTTTAAGAACGTCTTTTCGACCTGGAGACATCGCTATCAAATAATCTTCTAGGTATTTTAGATCGATTATTACCTTTTTACAGGGTCGGTAACAGGGTAATGCTCGATAGCCATTTGAAGGAGTCCTTATATATTATTTAGATAAGCCGTATACTTAATAAATACTTTTAATGATTTATCAATTAAATTATTTTGCAGTTATTTTTGTAGTTCTTATATATAGGTAAATCTGTATTTTAAAACTCTCTGATCCATGTTTATTATCTTCACTAAGGGAAGTCTTTATTATTATAGGTTACAGCTCAGGGTCTACGACACCGGATACAGCTTTCCTTTTTTTTACAAAAATACAATAGTTGTTGCTAATTAGTAAATGGGCACCATTAGTTAATAATTAAGTAGTGCGTTCGCAGTGCTGTTTACTTAGAACATTTAGCAAAGCGCTGTTTGTATAGTAATTGATGTAATTTTACAAATGAGCAACCAATTGCTAAACAAACTTGCCACACTCATATTATCGACTATATGGCAAACGGTTTTTTGCCATGAAGTACCTACCCGAGTCCTAACTAATAAAACTAATGTACCTCATAGGTTTATGTGTAGCTAGAATATTTGTAACGAGTTACGACATATAGTTAAAATTCCAAATTACCTACTTTACCTACATTACAAATTGCTATTGTAAAAGATAGAGGGCACAGCGAAAACCGGCTGAAACTTGGAGTAAGTCGTCTGTTTGAGTAACAAGTTACGTTCACCGTGCAAAGGTTTGCAGCTTAACTGTGAGCTGTGTTACTGCGGATAAAGAGAATGCCAGGGCTCGTTAAGGAATCGGTGTGTTGTCAGCAAAGGAATGAATACCTAGACTATAATTATATTATACTAGCTTATGACAGTGGCTTCGCCCTCCGCCCAAGAAGTGAGACAGTTTAATCTTCTCCTTAGCCTTTATTATTCCCAAGTCACTTGGGGTCAGCTGTGCTAGTCTAACCGGATTTGACTGGATATCAGTTTTTACACGGAGCGGCTGCCACCTGACCTCCGCAACCCGAAGGCTAACGATACCCTAAGGCTAGACCAGTGTCAGGATATTATAGGGCACTGACTTCCCAATAACGACTGCCATAGATGTTCATGGCAGCCGGGACCGACGGCTTAACGTGCTCTCCGAGGCATATTATTATTATAAATATCGGCAATCCACTCGCTGTCGTCTGTCTGATAGAAAGAGATTAGTGATTACACCATAGCCGTTTTTAAATTAACATGTCATAGTTGTTTGCAATTTCAGATCCTTCATAAAATGAGTCGCCATATTCGCTAACAGCATTGTATCTTCTAAAACACCAATCAAGGTTGCTACTTATTTGGCTATAACTTTGTGAGGTAGAGATGCTGCCGTAGCCGGGCTGCTTCAATGCGAGTGTTACCAGTTATTTAAAAATAAGTACCCTTTAAGTTTTCCTGTTAATATACAGTTTATGTACTTTCATCAAAACACAATATGCAGTTCGAGCGTGATTGAGTAACAAATATTTAAACTTTCACATGAACGAGGTTATTCAGATATATAGGAGCAGCGATAGCTCAGTGGGGAGATCAACAGACTGCAATGCAGAGGGTCTCGGGTTCGAACCCACGTCGCGCACCTTTGACTTTCGGAAGGTATATGACTTTTCGAAATTATGTGCATATTGACTGATAATTATCGCCTGCCCCGTGCCTCGGAGAGCACGTTAAGCCGTCGGTCCCGGCTGCCATGAATATCTATGGCAGTCGTTATTGGGGAAGTCGACACAAAAGATCTCACTGGGTCGAAGTATCGCCGGTCTGTACTGACTGGCCCTCACACAAGATAAGATAAGATAAGATAAGATATATATAAAAAGAAATAAAAATATTGCTCATTAAATGCTAATTTGCCAGTATACCTATTGTATATCCTAAACATCCTTACTTCCTTACTAATATTATAAATTCGAAAGTAACTCTGTCTGTCTGTCGGTCTGTCTGTCTGTCTGTTACCTATTCACGGCTAAACTACTCAACCGATTCGGATGAAATTTGATATAGAGGTAGTATAAAACCTATGTAGGTACCACAGAGCATAAGCTAGTAATATTATAAATGCGAATATGAGTTCGTTGTTCGATTTTTACGCTTTCACGCCTTAACTACTCGATCGATCATCATGAAATTTCGCATACACGTTGTCAGGGGAACAGAAAAGGACATATGGTACCTTTCATCCAGAAAAAGTACCAACCTAACCTACATTTAGATACGCAAGCTGAGCCTAAAATTTTGTTGTATTATAAAGATGCTCTAGATACAGATAATTAATTTAGGAAAACGTTAACGTTTTTAAACTTACTGACTATTAACTACTGAACGTTTGACTAAGGATTCTGTGGTAAATAAGTACGTTAGACATAAGGCAGATAGGTAGGTATATATATTGTTTTCTGTAATCCTTTTCTTCTGGTTAATAGTTTTCGAACTAAATGTTCTTTTAATGTTGCAAGCAGCCAAAGGTTAACATTTTTACCATCTTCTTTATCTTCATATTTAAGAACTTTACTCTTGTCGGTACGGATGGCGTATACTCCATACGCCATCTTTCTCGATTTTCAGTCCTTGTAAGACATGAGCTTCGCCTTTTCCTTTATTTGGTCAGTGCATGCCTTTCTGGATCTGCCGTTTCCTCTCTTTCCTTCTACTTTTCTTTCTATGGTATTTTTTATGAAGTCTTTTACACCGATCTATTGACTGACTACTGTTCTACCACCAGAGTGTAGGCTACAAGCTATATGCTTATTAAGTTGTTTAGTTTTATACAGAACCCATTATCTGACAAGTTTCACTCATCGCAAATCCAAGGCATCGGCAGTAGAAAGTAAGTTTGGCTCGTAGGTTTCACAAATGATTAATGTCGATTTTGAGAAAGAACTTAAGCTCATGAAGATATCTAATGATTATGATATTTGAATGGTAGACTAAGCAGTGTTGTCATGGAGTAGGGTTTGACCGCGATACACATTCAAACTCTTTATACTTTTATTTTACCTAGATTTTTATTTTTGGTTTTAATGCTATCATACACACATAAAAAAAGTCCGCCTTCACTTCACAAAGACTTCACAAAGACGAGTCAAGTCGAGAATTTTTCTCGTTTTGAAATATAATTAACCAGCTGACCCGCGCAACTTCATCTGCTTCATATAAGATAAGATAATTTATTTAAAAAAATTGGGTAGTGCGAAAGGAATTTTAAACCTCAACCGGACGACGTCGCGGGTAACAGGTAGTTCTTTAATAATATAATTAATTCACGAACATGTCGTTCTCATAGCGTGAACATAGTACGTGTCTATAATAGTATCGCATCACACCATTTCTGGTAATCGTTTTTATACATATCCATGGATATCGATCATGATTGTTTCTGTCAGTGTTTGTAACACGGTTAATACTGACACAGACAATGACGTTCACTCATCTTTAAAAAAGCATAACGTTGTATATAATGGTGTATCTCCTAGCCTGATGTGAGTTTCCAATTATATCCGTATCCTCACCCGCATCCGCGGATGTAATAAAAACTGCATCCGCAACATCCCTGGTCTATATACATATATGTAGGTACCTGCGTGTGTGCTATGTCACGCTCGTCGTGTGAGCGCGTGATATTATAATATATTAAAATTAATTTTATATAGTCATAATTTTTTTTTCTGTTCCTATGTGTAAAGTTGATATTATTCTATATATATATATTATACTCAGATACTTTATTATATGTATTTTGTTTATTTTTTTGTTTTGGTTTTGTTTTGGTAAGTTTATTTTATACTTGTTATTAATGTTATTAAGTGTTTGTGGTATGTGTCAATATTTTTTCTTTCTTTCTCTCTAAGTATATTACTACATTGGGCGTGAAAGCGTAACAAACAAATAAAGAAACACAAACTCACATTCACATTTACAATATAACTAAGGACTGAGATGTACGATCTGTTTTTGACTTTTCGATAATAAATTAAGTTTATTATTATAATTTTCCACAAATCTCAACTCTCGAACCAAAAGTAGATGAGCACGCACTACATGATTTTAGTGTGGTGTCGCTGAGTATCATAGAAGTAACCTAACCTAACCTACTTAAATTTGACTGAGTTTTTTTCGTGATAATACTTAAGTATGTATTCGTTATGTCGGACAATATAAGTATAGAATTCAGACGTGTTGGTATATAATCAAAGCTTATATAATAGACTTCCAAATAATATGTTAGTGAGAACTTACACTAAAAGGATATACAACGTAGGTATCTATCACAAGAAAATAGAACTAAATAATTAGGTACGCCATGCTATTTATAATTTATACTAACATAAAGTCTTCTTAAACTGAGGGACAGGCTACGTCTGAATCCAATGCATACAGACAACTCTGTATCAGAAAAACAATATTTATTTATATAATATTGTCTTACGTTTACGCGAATGTTATACATTGAAATTAATCAACTTTATACGGATATTATCACGTTGTTTATTATTTATGAAACACTATTATTTATTACATAATTTTGAAACTTTAAACTACTATTGTTAAACACTTTTACTAGTTACTGTTTACTTCTATTTAAGCTATTTAAATTATAAAAAGTCTATTTAGATTAATTTTACTCTTTCTCCGACGTTTCGGTTGCTTTTCAGCAGCCATGTTCACGGGGAGACTAAAATGTTGGTTGTCTGAATGTTCTTAAGTGTAGTTATATCAAAGTATCCGGACTTCAGAAATAATAAACAACGCGTAATGCGTATAAAGTTGTTTAATATTTAATTACCTTTTTTTAAGACAGCGCCCGCCCTTGTCATAAATCCTGTGTCGCGGGAGACTTTACAAACATTCAAACAACGGACACAAAGAACATCCAGACTTGGAACAACCATTTTTGGATCTCACAAAGTTTTGTACTGTGGCGAGGCGATCACGTAAATAACGACGCCATCCGTACAGTCAAACAAACAAACAAAGTCGGACTTCGGAATTAAACTCAGGAAGTGAGTTCCTGAGGTCAGTAGTTTCATAATCCTCCTCTTTTCGCCATCGTCCTACGCGACAGAATTCCCATTCCCATCATTTAGATGGTTGGCAGTCCACTACAGTGCGTTTTCCCAAAAATTGTCTGCCTCGCACAACTAAACTATGGAATGAACTGTCGCCTGCGGTATTTCCGGACCAATACGACCTACAAACCTTCAAGAAAAGAGCGTACTCCCTTTTAAAAGGCCGGCAGCGTATTTGTAACTCCTCCGCTTACTATCAGGCGACCCGTAAGCTCGTTTGCCTATTATCACATTAAAAAAATAAACAGTCGCATATACGTTGATACACAAAAAACAGATTAGCTAGAGTGATAAATTGGTAAAAGGAAATAAATCACACATCGTGCGCAATTACAGTCGAGTATGTTATGATGGAGCGTGAACGTTTCATAAGAGCGATGCACGCGACCCCGTTCTGCTGACCCCGTGACCGTAACGAGCGTTATTACTTATTGCTCGGCTAATTCATTGTTAGTATCGTTTTCACTCGATAGAACGCATTTTAGGTGGTACGACACGACGGCGACACGACACCGGTAAATGCGTTGATTACGTGATGCCAACCGCTAGATGGCGCTAGTCACGTTCTGACGTAGATAAACTGTCTCTGTATTAACTTTAAAATAAAAAATGTTTCTATTTATAATTTTAAGATAAATTTGTTCAATAAGTGTGTATAATAGTACAATTAAAGCGAACTAGTGTTATCAAAGTGAAATCTGAAATAATTACCAAATAAAAAGTGAATTTGAGATAAACATTAAAAACGCCCAAAAGTAATAAATTAACAATAACTTCTCCCTAAATCAATAAATACTCAACTTAAAATCACCAAACAAATAAATAAGTGTGGAAAGTGACATAAAATGTGCTTAAGTTAACGAATTCTAAGTTAAACATATTATAACAAACGGCATGGAATGTGGAAAAATATCTTTCGTGGTGAATCATAGCAACTGATCGTTCGTATTCAAATAAATAATTGTTTAAGAAGCGATTACCTATTTCAACAAAGTATACAAGACGTGACGTAGCCTTGTACGCAAACTATTCTCGGTAGGTGCGGAATGGTTGCAAGATGCTCAGTGACGACGTTCACTTTTTGTGAGAATATTGTCTTATAAATGTTATTTGAACAGTACAAAAAGACATAGATCACGTCAAAAGTAACAAATAACTACACAATAATTTGTTACGAACTCAGTAGAGGGCGTTGTAGTTATTCAATATGGATACAGATAATACTAATATCACATATCGTAGAAAACCCAGTAGAACAAGTTCACTCAATGATTTATCAAACCTATTAGATACAAGTAAAGAATCTATGTTTGATACAACTGTAATGAGTATACGAGATAGCTTTCAAGAGAATAATGAAACTATAAAGGAGTTGAATCTACAAATAGAAACACTTCGCTCACAGCTACTAAGTGCCAATCAAGAAATTGATAACTTGAACTATGAGAACATTCAACTAAAAGCTGATTTACAAAATGCCATTAAAACGAATAACAGAATCAAGAAAATTTATACAACTCCAGAAAGACCTTTAAAAACACCTACATTGGCAAATAAAAGAAAAACATTGCATCAAAAAATCACACCACTTTGTTTGGATATCGTAGGAGAACCATGTGTTGAACCAGTTCCCGTTTTAATGCACAACAGGGAGACACAAACGGAATTTCAAACTTTGGATTCTCCTAGTGTACCTGTAACATCTGCTATTAGGAACAAGATTCAAGACCAAATTGTAGAATCTAATTTACAATCGAACAAATGTATGAGTAAGAACAAGCTTTATATCTTAAACAGCAACGAAGGTAGCGGCAATCTTTCTTTAATTGATAAAATTTTCTCTGAACAGTTTGAATTTTGTCACTATTTGGTACCCAATAGTCCAACAAGTACACTTTTGAATAATATTAAATATAAACTAAAAGACTTCACATTAAATGACTATTGCTTACTTTTTATCGGGGAAAATGACTTAAGGAAATATAGTAGTTTAACACTTATAACAATCTTAAGGGAATCGTTGCAAAATATCAGTAATACTAATGTTATCATCTGTGCTCCTACATATGTACAGGGTGCACTAATTTATAACTATAAGGTAGAAATGTTTGTAAATCTTCTGTATCTAGAGCTGAAAAATAATAGATATGCGTACTTCTTTGACAGTAATGGGACTTTAACACATGATATGTTCTTTTATAAGACTGGCAAAATTAACAAGAAAGGAATGAATAACATATACCAACGAATAATGGATAATATTTTGATAGATTTAACGTCGGTTTTGAGTACACAGTCAGATAATAGGATTAATAGCAATGACCCCAAGTATTCCAATACCACCACAGGGGCTCATTGCAGCCATGTCTATGAGGAAATAAAATTAGGCAATAATTTTTTTCGAGACTAAATATCTGTATATTTTACATCAGAATATTGCGGGTTTATTATTTAAGTCTGACTCCTTATTGATAAACTTGGACGAATTAAATGATAAAAATATCAATGTAGATCTTGTTTGTATAACAGAGCATTTCATTCAAGCGGGTCATGAATGTTTGTTAAATTTCCCTAACTTCACATTGGCAGCTTGCTTTAGCAGAGAGAATTGTAAAAGGGGAGGTGCATGTATTTTAGTTCGAAATGTTCACAAATGGTGAGAATTGACAGATATCAGTGAAATGAGTGTTGCGAACAAATTTGAATGTTGCGGTATAGAACTTACTGAATATAGAATAGTCATAATATGTATATACAGAGTGCCCAAGTCAAATAATATAATTATGTTCTTTGATAAACTTAACAAATTGTTAATGCAGGCTTACAAAATAAAATATAATAAAATCATATTAG
Organism: Catocala nupta; assembly: GCA_963675205.1. Classification (NCBI taxonomy): domain Eukaryota; kingdom Metazoa; phylum Arthropoda; class Insecta; order Lepidoptera; family Erebidae; genus Catocala; species Catocala nupta. The sequence continues at coordinate 1,947,280 of OY776087.1, forward strand.
CGGGTGATTTCAATATTGACGTTTTAAGAACTAATAATGTCACTCTGGCTTTGGAATGTTTACTTTTGAATTATAACATGAAACTAGCACTTAAGCAACCGACAAGATTAAGAAGTAAAAGCTGCATTGATAATTTTGCACACAACTATAAAAAACAATGTAAGACTAAAGTGTTAGAATTTGGCTTATCTGACCATACATCCCAACTCATAAAAATACATGTCAGGAAAATACCGTTATTTAAAATATGGTATAAGACAGTGCGTGACTTCAGTGACCAAAATATAAATAAATTTAAAAATTATTTGAATAGTCTTTCTTTCTCTGATGTATATGAGGCTATTGATGCAGATACGGCATATAGACATTTTTATGATACTTTTAAACTATTTTATGACTTATGTTTCCCTAACAAGAGAATTACCATCAAAACAAACAATAAACCTAAGTGGATATCAAAAGGCTTAAAACTCTGTTGCAGAAATAAAAGACGTTTGCTGTGGTTATTTCGAAAAAACCCTACGACTTCAAATAAATTAAATTATCGTAATTATACTAAATTACTGAAAAAAATAATACGTCTTACAAAACTTGCCCAAAATAATTATAGAATAAATACATCTGTAAATAAATCAAAAGCAACATGGCAAATAATTAATAACTCAGACCATCGCATCCCTAAAAATCAAATTTCACTAATTAATATTACTAATAATTGTATACATAATCCTTTTGACATGGCAAATTCTTTTAATAATTACTTTATAGATAAAATAGAACCGAATGAATCAATAGGTAAAAATGTGACCAATAATATTTATTTCAGACAAAAGTCCATGTTTATCGCTCCAAGCCTGCCTGAAGATATGAGAAGTATAATAAAAAACCTAAAAAATACAAATAGTGTAGGATATGACGAGTGTTCTACAAGAATTGTTAAAGCAGTTAGTGTGGAAATATGTCATCATTTAAGTCATATAGTTAACTTATGCATTCAGTCAGGAATTTTTCCAACTGATCTCAAAATTACAGTTATAAGACCACTACATAAAGAAGGTGATAAGGAATCAGTAGAGTCATATAGACCAGTAGCCTTACTATCAGTATTTTCAAAAATAATCGAGAAATATATTTATAATCAAATTTATACATATATAGACAAATGTGGCATATTCTGTAAGGAACAAAAAGGTTTTCGACGAAACAAAAACATAAATATGGCTGTATTCGATTTTCTTAAAAATGTTCTATCACACGTCGATAAAAGAACTCCAATCTGTTCAATTTACTGTGATATGTCGCAAGCATTCGATTATGTGGACCATTGTATTTTATATAAAAAACTTGAAGCTTATGGCATACGCGGTAACGTCTTAAACTTATTAAAATCGTATTTAACTGGATGCTATCAAAAAACAGAAATATTAAGACTAAACTTAACTACAAAAATTGAGGAATCACATCGGTCTAATAGGCGCTATGTTAAATATGGAGTTCCCCAGGGCAGTGTACGGGGCCCTCTGCTATTCATAATTTATATTAATGATTTACCGCTCGCAGTTAATCACCCAATGTCACTATTTGCTGACGATAGCACTGTGACAATATCTTTTAGTAATAATGATACCTATGAACTTGACATTAACAATACTATGACATCTATAATTTCGTGGCTTAATAATAATAATTTAAAAATAAATTTGACTAAAACGAATATAATGCATTTTAACCAAAGATCGCAAAATATATCTAATATAAAGTTAGCGTATAAGGACATTTTAATCACAGAAACAAATACAGCTCGCTTTTTGGGTTTGCTAATAGACAATAAATTAAACTGGAAGTCTCATATGGAGAGTTTGTGTAAAAAAACTAGTAGCACAGCATATGCACTCTATAAGCTTTCTACTGTTGTTAATACCAATACCATATTAAATGCGTACCACGGCCTAGTAGAGTCTTTGTTGAGGTTCGGTATCATCTTTTGGGGCAACTCATCCAGTAAAGGAATGCTCTTTAAAATGCAAAAACGATGTATTCGCGCCATGTTTTGCCTACAAAGCAGAGACAGCTGCAAGCCATGGTTTAGAGAACACAGAATTCTGACACTTCCGTCATTATATATTATTGAAGTAGCTATTTTTGTTAAAAATAATCCGCATCTGTTTCCTCGTCTATCTGACAAAGTTACACGAAGTCGACGAGATAATACCAGACTCTGTATACACCCTGCAAAAACATCGATGCTGCATAATAGTGTAGTATGCATGGCACCAATCATCTTTAATAAAATACCTACCTATTATAAACATTTAAATATTAATGTATTTAAGTCACAATTTAAAGCAATGTTGGCAGAAAAATGTTATTACCATATTAATGAATTTTTAAATGATAATTTTTAATTTAATTTTATTGTGAATCTTATTATTTTAATGTAATAAATTATTAATTTTATGACATATCTATTAATAAATATCATTTTAATATTGTAATTAACATTTTGATATATTTTAATTGTTAATATTATTTGTATTTGTATGCCTATATCGGCAAAACATATAGATCTAAATTGTCCATAACATCTCGGAATATGCATGTTTTGTTATATTGTACACACATGTTTTCACAAATAAATATATCTTATCTTATCTTATCTTATCAACGATGTACCTAATTGACGTACGACAGTCATGATTGTCTGTGGCCAAATCAGTAGGCTTGACCATCAACTTCATATAAGAGGTAGGTAGGTCCGGCTAATACTTATGTATAGAATAATATATAGTAGTTTATATTATATTCAACCTGGCACTAGCATGTCTTGTGTACTTTAGTGAACTCTTCCAAAAAATACATACCTACATGTGAAATTAATTTTTATGACAGACAAACTAATTAAAAATCTCCCCGTGAACATGGCTGCTGTAAAGCAACCGAAACGTCGGAGAAAAGTGTAAACTTAAATATTAAATAGTTTTAATTAATTTAAATAGCTGAAATTGTAGTAAAGTTCAAAATTATGTAATAAAACTGTTTTAAAATTAACAACGCGTCAAAATTCGTATAAAATAGTTTAATTTCAATTAATAACACTGTTTGATCTAGGAATTAAACCTCGTACCTTGTGTTGTACCTCACGATAAGCCGTTAAACAGAAGCTCTACCAGCAAGAAAACACCTATTTCTTTTTCATTATTTATTTAATTACTTATATAGTATTCTATAACTACCATCAATTTAGACGTCATGTCTACGTGGCAGTCTAACAGTTTACCTTCTAAAAAACCGTCGGCATGTACTTAAGTATGTAGGTACATTCCTGTGAGCAGCGATAGCTTAGTAGGGAAACCAACAGACTGCAATGCTGAGGGTCTCGGGTTCGAACCCACGTCGCGCACCTCTGACTTGACAGTGCCCTATAATATCCTGACACTGGTCTAGCGTTAGGGTATCCGTTAGCCTACAGGTTGGGGAGGTCAGGTGGCAGCCGCTACGTGTAAAAACTGATATCCAGTCAAATCCGGTTAAACTAGAAAAGCCGACCCCAAGTGACTTGGGAATAATAAAGGCTAAGGAGAAGAAAATTCCTGCAGGCAAAATGAATATAAAATAAAAATAAAATTCTGGCGATAAAGATTGATAGAGGTTATTCTCTAGTGCATATAGTATAATTCAAGCAGTGTTTATCCCAGCACAGAAGACATTTTAGAGGAAAGAAAGGCAACGGGTTTACCCAAAAGGTAAATTAACTTACGTGTCGGCGTCGTGTCGTCACATGTAAGTCGCTCTGAAGCCTCGTGTTACTAACACGTTTACACTTTCTATTTCATACATAGTGCAAAGGTACCAGACCATTAGGTATACGCGCACATTAGATACCTTGCGTTATAATTACTTACTTAAGTATATGTATTAATTATTAAAATTAGTAAAAAGAGGATGATTATAAACTACCTTACAGACCGCCATATAACATAACTAGCTTTTACCCGCGGCTTTGCTCACGTACAAGTAGGTAGGGTTATGTTAGAACCAGTGTTTTTTAAATTAGTATATCACCTATGTCATTCGCTCACACATACACACACACACGCACACACACGCACGCACATTCACACACCCAACAACATACTTACATATACTTATTTACTCAAAAATTTTTGTTATATACCTAAGTTTATATTTATTAACCGATTGTTTAAAGTCTTGTGAATCTTGTGCAATTATATTATTATTGTAATGTGAAGAGCGGGGTCTCCTAACACAGGTACTTAATGTTTACTTATAAGGAGTAACCCAACTACTAATTATAAAATAGCATATAAGAAAATGATAATAAACATTTTATAATTCCTTTTAATTTTTTTTAATTTGCTTATTACGTAGCTTTCTAATATGGTGAAATAATTTTTGTAAGCCCTTAGAAAGAAAATCAAATCTTTCCTCTTTATAATATATAATTATATTATAAAGCAATATATGTATTATACCTACCTAGTATTTAATCACATTTATGTTTGTAGGTTTGGGCATGTAGAAAGAATGGACGCGAAAAGACTGACTAAGAAAGTTTATAAGGCTAGTGTGAATCGAACGTCGCAAGGGGAAGACGTAGACGAACATAATATTGTCTTCTGTTTACGCGAATGTTATTCATTGAAATTAAACTACTATATACAGATTTTATCGCGTTGTTTATTAATCACTGTATTACATGATTTTGAAACTATTACACTACTAATACTATTGAATTTTACTAATTTATAAGCTAATAAAATTATTTAAACTATTAAATCTATTTATATTTTGGTTTATACTTTCCCCGACGTTTCGGTTGCTTTTCAGCAGCCATTGTCGATCAGATCGGAGACGTTCTGGGCAAAGGCCAGGTTAAGAGCACCTTAAACCGGCGAGCGTGTATGAATAATGTGATGAAAGTGAATGAAGCCAGAGAATTGTGTCAGGATCGTAGCAAATGGAAATCCGTAGTCTCTTTGGTAAACAGGTGTGAACATATGTATGTAGGTAGATTAACAATACTGACCACTCATAAATAAATTTGTAAGAGAGCTCATGTCCTGGCTAATAGAAAATAACTTTTACTGTAAGTACCGAATTTTTTAATTTGTGTAATGATGATCAATAATTTTAAATTAGCTCCTAATGTAATAATTATTAAAATGCCTAATAACACAATTTCATATTAAATAAAATTTTAATTAGGTAAATTAATTTTAATTAAGTTTATTAATTATTTGCATGTCACTATAACGACAAGTGTTTTTGGATATGTATAGTTACTAATTTTAAGACCTAAACTGTACACACAGCGACACATCAACCTAGACTGTTTGGACTTTGAACTATTAGAAGTTGAACGCTACGAATCGTGCGAGAGAGTGCGTTATATTTTTGTTATTTTTCTCAATCACGCTGAACAGGACGTGGCGCTTTATCCTTACCATTACGTCCATTATATCGACACCACTATGCACAGTCCCTTTCCGACAATTCTCTATTTTGTATGTAGCATAGTTATGCGTATATAGGGTGTCTAACTTGATGAGTAGCCGTGTGTACTAATACTTTTTGGCAAATAAATAAGTTCTAATTCTAATTCAATAGTCACTTGGCTAAACTAAGCTAACTAATATTGTAATTGCGAATGTTCGCATACATTTTATCAGGTGTACAGAAACGACAATAGCGTAACAGCGTGTGGGTACTGTTCCCGAATGAAGTCGCGGGAAAAGCCAGATTGACATAAAAAATTGTTAACAGACGGTCAAACATTAAAATTAACATTGCGATTGGTTAAAAATTATCAGCAGCTAATTAAATTGCTTGACATGAGTTTTAGACGCATCGTTGATTATTCTTTAGTAACTGGGTGTAAGTCAGCCAATTATAGGAATTGGCATGCGTTTGACCGTGTTAAAGAAATGTTATGTTAATCTACCTTTAAGCAACCATTGATTATTGTTTTCACTTCGCCTTTCAATTTAACTCTATAGTCCCTGAGGATAAGCTGTTAATTAATGCCACAAATTACTCTTTTTACGAGTCAGACATAGATAATATTGCTTCTGGCTGCCGGTGTCCTGCTACGTCTCAATAGATTAAAGAACCCAGGATTTAATGAAGAGGTAAAACGTGGCCTAGTTGAGGAGTTCATATTTTTATAATAGGTACCGCATCTTAGATAGCAGGAACCGATCCATTTTGTACCATATAAAGTAATTCCAAACAATATTAAAACGAAATATAAATTGTCATCACTCAATACTCAATTTGAATTTCAATAAATGTATGCATGTTAATTATATCATATGCATGGCTATGCCATGGTCACAGATATATAATACATTACATGGCTATGTATATGTCATATTGATTGAATTTGAACTTTGGTTACATTTGGTCGAGCTTATATTTCAAATTCGTAGATCTACTGCTGTTATAAAGCTAATCTCATGCTGAATATATTATAAGTTGTAGGACAAGAAGAAGGCTAACAATTAATAAAACAACATTGGATATAAAACTAGCTTTTAATATTGCATTCAATTAGTACAAAATCCACGCCCGCCTCGGTACGGCTGTGCTGTATGAGGCGTGCACAATATAGCCTATCATTGAGAATAAGAAAACAATATACGTTCATAAGCTTTACATAAAATTATATCTTAAATTCTTAGGAAAACACCGTTTTTGGGATGTAGGAAATGCTAGGTTGACTCTGTCGCAAAAGACAACCGACATTGACTGAAAACTTAATATTTACTTTAAGTAAATAGAAAATATACGCCATAAAGATGATAAATAATAACATGGATAAAATATTGAAAATATAGTATTTCATACTGTTCTCTTTTGCCACAGAATCTAAGTTATATGCCTCATATCATATTAAAATAATGTACAAAAATACTGGAAAATGAAAAACTAAAGAACCTTTTATAATAAATTGATTATACAAGTGTAATGGAATATTTCGTCATGAACTCGGTTTCTCCAGTTGAGTTATAACATTTTGTATTAATCTGACTGGAGATACTGAAGTGACCTGATTGGAAAGTACTACCTTCTTACAAAAGTTCGCATAGTCGATCGATTGCCTGCCTCTCTAGTAAGAAGGGATTCCACAGTTCGTTAAGTACTTTACTACCAGAAGATGGATATCCTTTTTATGGACTATGGCAACTAGTCATCATCAAGCCATATAACTTTTAGTCACCTCAGTAGTATTAATTAAATCAATATCAAAGTAATAATTGGTTACACGGATACAAAAAGTTACAGGAAGGCATATCTTCAGTACGTGATTGTTGGATTATTGAAACAATCTTGTTGCTTTACTGCTTAGGAATATAACTAAGATGTTCAAACATTTAAATTGAAACTTTCCGGAGTTGATTACGCTAAACACATTTAAGTGGACCATACGCATTGGACGCCGTTTAAACCATAAGTAACTGCACCGATCACTTACGTTAGTCACAAGTGACCGCCCCGGTAACAGGTGACCGCGACGGTAACAGGTAACCGCGCTGGTAACAGGTGACCGTGTCGGTAAGAGGTAACCGCGCCGGTAATATGTGACCGTGCCGGAAAGTGGTAACCACGCCAGTAAGAGGTGACCGTGCCGGTAACAGATGACTGCGTCGGTAAAATATGACCGCTAACAGTAAATTTCGTACAAGCTCTGTCATACGGCATTCAATGCCTCATTGTATTCTATTGGCACATATTTTACATAGTACACAAGGAACTTATATGTATCCAACATCCCGTATTCAACAAATTTTCAGTACCTGGGTACATATACAGTGTGTATAATGAACCCTGTCCGATTTCTTGCTTGTTTCTCACTTAAAAAACATGCCAAGAAAAATAATGAAAAAAATCTATATCATCGTAAAACGTCTTCATAACATTTTTAAGTACAGTACTGATCAGCATTTTTACCCTTAAATTACTGAAATTTCGTACAGTCTAGCAACACGCCACTAAATTTGACAAGGACGCCGAGCGTGGCATACTTTAAGTAGGCGCGGCGCAGCGCGGCGCGGCATCGGTGAATCTTTATGAACTTTAGTGATACCTAGGCAATATGACTAATAATTTGTCGGTGTTGCTGAGGGCAATCTATTAACATATTATTTTAAATAAATTATATTCATCGGGGTAATTTTTTTGATCGATTTTTATAAAGGGATGCCCCTTCCGTACTCGTAATAAGCTACTGTGTAACACCTTTAAGGATCGGACAGGGTTAATTATACAGACTGTATAATAATTAAAATAGAAGAGATTAGCAACAAAAGTATTGATCAGGTATAAATATGACATTTTCTATCTCATTAGTACGTTGTACAATTATCTTTACAAATATTGTAAATGCAAAAGTCAAGTCCGTATTGTTTTCAGGATAAAATTTTGTAAAAGGTACAGTGGCGTAGCGTAATGGGGTCGCCAGGGGCGGTCCACCCCAGGCGGCACTTTTAGGGAGCGGCGAAATTTCACAATAAATAATTGTAATACCTTATCTTATCGTAAATATTTTAACTGTACAATACACAATATTAATGCCTGTTCTAACCGAAAAGTTCTTTAGAATTACTTAAAATTATAGTCTTTTAAGTTGAAATACGTAAGAAAAAAGGGAGGCCGACACCCACGCTACGCCACTGAAGAGATATGGTATAAGATAGCATGCCGGGGTGACGCCCAGAATTTGTTGCTCGTAGGCGTAAGGCTACATTGGGGTCTGCTGGGTAGGTCGCTGAAGTTGTCTCAGTTCCAGCGACCAATTCAAGGCAGAAGTAGACACACCGTGAAAAAATTGTATATAAGACAGCTTAACTTGTAAGAACATATGTAGGTTACTTTTTAAAGTAATGCGAACGAAGTCATAGTTTACCTTGTAGCTGGTAATGGAATATACACATATTTCACAAGTTTTATCACAAGTCAAGTCTTAGAATACCAGATATAATTAAAATTGTATTGTGTCTGACCACCGGTGTGCTGCTCAATAGTAACCTATTATATACTTTTTCACGCTGCCATTGATTTCCTCTCCTGTCCCTTCCCTTATAACACTCTTGCCCTGCACAAGAACTGTGGCAAATCTAATCCTGCTTATATTATAAATGAATATTTGTTTACACATCTGAATCTTTTTTACCGTAAACTGTTGAACAGATTTTGATCAAACTTCAGACACAAATAGACTATCTTAGATTAACACATTTTTATTCCGATGAGGATCCCGCGAGTTGACTCTAGTATTCATATATTTCATGTACTGACATAAGTCTTGCAGCTCACGTTACATCAATATTATAATATCTGTATACTAATAAGATAGAAAATGTCCAAATAGTCAAATAGTACATACATAATAGCCATTGCAAAATCCGTTACAAAATCAATATATAATTCTGTTTATTTACATAACTCTCACAATTTGTATAATCAGACTAGATGCTGATAGATGGCGTTACAATTCGGTACCCAGATCGGGTAACATGTTATTTAAATGCGTTTTAATTTGAATTCGTTATGGTAACACTATGTATCAGCATAGCTCTTATATTTAATAGTAGACCTTACTGATCAATGTAATTATTTTAGAAAATGTCAGGAATAGTAAATTTGTAGATAATTATAGCTTGTCCATCTTTTGTATAATGTTTACATAGAATTATTCGTAATTTTGTCCGTCATTGCATTTCTACATTGTGTAATAATACATAAGCTTGTTTTTTATGTATTATAAAATATTTAAGACCTAATATATGTACATTTAGTTTGCAAATTAATGATTTGATTTTGACGGGTCAGTAGTCAGTAGAGAACAGATTTGTACTTATTATAATATTAAACATCTGACATGGAATTTAAAAGTGTCATCAAATAAACTCGGGCGCGGTATTATGTAATAGATTTCATTTCGAATTCAAATATCTCTTTGAATGTAACCATAGTAACGAATCTTTCAACTTAATGTTGTCTTCAGCAGTGAGTTTGTTGGTAAAATTTCACATATATTTGCTATTCTGTAAAAGATTTCATTTCAAATTCAAATATCACTTCGATAATATCCATAGTTATAATAATTTTCACTGCAAATCCGAATTGAAATCCTTTGCATACTGTAAGTACTGCAGGGTTGAAATTACCCACATTTACCAAAAATTTTAAAATAATCCATATTTGTTAATTGATTAATCTATATTTTCGAGATTATTGTAATAAAATAAAACAGTTACGCCAACCAGCGATTTATTCCAGACATATTTACACTGACCAGTATGATCATTCCGAGAATTTTAAGTACGCGCATGTCCGTCCGCTATCGTGATGGCGGCGGCTGAATGTTCGCAGGTACCAGGTGGTATGTCAACCACCAGGAGAGGAGAGGCTGTGTGATGGCGACGAACAGGAGGAAGTAGACCCGTCGTTTCGTCCCCCCTCCTGACGGTTTGCTCCAGGTGTCCGCGTAAGGGTTGGAGGGGTAAGCCTGCGGGTAGCCGCCGTAGGTCGGCTGTTCCGGCGCCTGGGAGCCTGACAGAAGCTGCAGGCGAAGGGTTTTTACCTGGAATAGGGAATTTTCTATTAAAGTTTGCGCTTCAGATAGGTGATTGTACACAGCGTATCGTATAGCGTAAAATATTAAATTTTTATCTATACAAATAAATAAAGTTTAAGTGTCTGTTTGTAATGTCAAAATAACAGCTACCTTTGGGGTAAGGTAAGATAGTAAAGTAAAGGTAAAAACTTAACTACATTTATCTTTAGTTTTCTTTTTGTCTAAAAAAGGATAACACACCCACTGGGGATAATTCCAATTCGTGTCCCGTGTGGGTTTCGAACCTACAACACTCAAGGTATAGGCGGCTTCTTTAACCATTACGCCAGCCGCCAAGCAATATTTTACTGTAATAATAATATTAATAATGTGTATAGTGTAACCGATTGCCAAGCGCGAAGTCGCGGGTTTGATTCCCGCACAAGTCAAACATTTGTGTGCATGAACATGAATGTTAGTCTTGGTCTGGGTGTTTCTATGTAAAATATGTATGTTTATCCATTGTCTAGTACCCATGGTACAAGCTCTGCTTAGTTTGGGCTAGATGGTGTTGTGTGTATGTGATAGAATAATTATATTATATATATAGAATATATTATACTAGCTGATTTGTGCAACTTTGTCTGCTTCACATAGGAGTATTTTTCCGTTTCTGCAACATTTTTCATTTATGCTTTGCTCCTTTTGGTCGTAGCGTGATGTTATATAGCCTATAGCCTTCCTCGATAAATGGGCTATCCAACACTGAAATAATTTTTCAATTCGAACCAGTAGTTCCTGAGATTAGCGCGTTCAACCAAACAAATAAACAAACAAACTCTTCAGCTTTATAATATTAGTATAGAGTATAGAATTTTATTATATTATATTATCTAGCCCAAACTAAGCAGAGCTTGTACTATGGGTACTAGACAATGGATAAACATACATATACTTTTTTTTTAAATACCTATATTATACACAGAAACACCAACACAAACATCCATATTCATGCACACAAATGTTTGACTTGCGCGGGAATCGAACCCGCGACCTCAGGCATGGCAGTCGTTTACACTAACCACTGCGCCAGCGGGTCGTCAATCACAGATATTATATACAGGGTGTCCGGTAATTAATGGATAACCTTGAAATGTCTTATAGTAGAAACGAAGGCCGTTCAGAAAAAATTAAAAAAAACTTAAAAAATGCAGTCTACTTTAGCATAGCATACTTTTGACTGTCTATCTATTAGCATAATTAATGTTTAATAATAAAACAACAAAAAACCGATGAATTTCATTCATTTATGATCGTAGTATACAAGAAAGTTTCACATGGTAATAAAAAAAAAACACATATCTCAGGTAGTAGTTAGGATAGATATTTTTTCATATTTTTTTCTGAACGGCCGTCAGTTCCACTGTAAGACATTTCCAGGTTATCAATTAATTACCGGACACTCTGTATATATAAGAGTAAGTACTTATAGGAACTTGTAATAACTCACCAAGAAATAACTCAGCGCGAAGCTACTATACAGCAGGGTGCTGTAATACCCAGTCTTGCCGAGCAGCAGCCCCGTGATGAGGCTCCCGATCATCACGATGTACTTGTAGCCGGAGAACGCGAGCAGGTCCAGGGTCTTGAGGTTGGTGCTCGTGTTGGTCACGTACAACGTCACTAGGTACATGATCATCTCGAAGATGATATATGCCAGGGCTGAGGAAGCCTGCATCCCGATCTGTTCGGGCGAGAACCGGTGCTGAAGACCTGGAGGTTAAGAGTGGATGACCTTTAGTTATTGTGGATATTTATTTATCCTACCTAATATTAAAAATTCGAAAGTAACTCTGTCTGTCTGTTCCCTTTTCACGGCTAAACCACTCAACCGATTTAGGTGAAATTTGGTACAGATATAGTTTAAAACCTGGGGAAGGACATAGGCTACTTTATATTGATAAAGGTACCACGCGGGCAGAGCCGCGCGCAAGTCATAGCGTGATGTTATATAGCCTATAACCTTCCGCAATAAATGAGCTATCCAACGCTAAAAGAATTTTGCAATTCGAACCAGTAGTTCCTCAGATTAGCGCGTTCAAACAAACAAACAAACTCTTCAGCTTTATAAAATTAGTATAGATTGGCGTAAGCACACGAGCTTGTCTTAATTATTGATTATGTAAATATATGTGATAGCTCAGTGGCGAGACCAACAGACTGCAATGCAGAGGGTCTCGGGTTCGAACCCACGTCACGCACTTCCAACTTTCGGAAGTTATATCACTTTTCGAAATGATGTGCGTATTGATTGACAATTATCGCCTGCTCCGTGCCTCGGAGAGCACGTTAAACCGTCGGTCCCGGCTGCCATGAACATCTATAGCAGTCGTTATTGGGAAGTTAGTGCTCTATAATATCACTGACACTGGTCTAGCCTTAGGGTATCGTTAGCCTTCGGGTTGCGGAGGTCAGATAGCAGGCGCTGCGTGTAAAAACTGATATCCAGTCAAATCCGATTAGACCAGAAAAGCCGACCCCAAGTGACTTGGGAATAATAAAGGCTAGGGAAAAGATTTTGTCTGCCTATTAAATAAATGAATAAAACAATATATTAAATAATTGTATATTGTTTGGTCATATATAGCACTTCAGCGATAGCCTAGTAGGAGACCGCTGGACTGCCACTCAGAGGTCTCGAGTTCGAACGTGATGCGCGCTTTAGCGCATCTTTGACGTTTCGAGGTTACGTGCGTATTAAGTAGTTAATTAATGCTTTAACAGTGAAGGAGTAGATCGTGAGGAAACCTGCATGTTTAAAGCCTCGGATTCATTGTAAACAGGTTTTTTGAGTAGTAGAGCCTCGCTGATTTCGGCATATCGACGTGAAATAGCAGTATTCCTACTATTGTGTTTCTTTCGGTGAGTGAGAGTGCCGGAGGCCCAATCACCCTCTTTCCCCTTTCCGCTCCTTCTCCTTCCCACATCCTTTTATCTTCTTTCATTCCTAAAGGGTGGTAACGCGTAAGTGATGCCTCTGATGTTGCAGGCGTCCATAGGCTACGACGACCACTTACCATCAGATAGGCAGTAAGCTTGTTTGCCAACTTAATTGTCTAAAAAAAAAAGACATTTGTTTATAAACATGTTGCCGAGTTGCTGTCAACATGTTGCGGGCAACACTTGTGTTGCGGAGTTGCCGCCCGGCGAGTAAAAACATTAGTTTATCAACAAATGTTGACGTGTGTGGACGTGTTTATAAACAGTTTTAAACATAGCAGTAGTGTGGACCAATGATAAAATAATGAGGAAGATAGAATTAAAAACAATATTGTGGGATTCTTCGAATAAAGCATATAAAGATGAAAATAAGAAAAACGATGCATGGGACGAAATTTCTGAAACCTTAATTATACCAAAAAAAGAAGCAGAATCCAAAATGCATGCATGAATTACATACGCTGTTTGCCAGAGAGAAGAAATAGGTTTCTACAAAAAAAAACTACGGTAGCGGCGCGACTGATGATACATCTAAATGGATTTATTACGAGCCATTTAAATTTTTGTTATGTGGTGCAACTATTTCAGGCGCGTCGGATACGATGAATCAAAAAGTAAGTATTTTTTATTAATATATTTATTGTAGGTATTAAAACAAGACTTCGGACATTTACGCTACATTATATTACCCGGGGCCACTTCCATGTGGACTTATAAAATAGTCAGCAAATTGGTCTCTAATTCTAAAAACTGATTGTGATGCTTGTCTGCCTTCCTCATAAATTTAATAAAGGATCAATCTGCCATCGTAAGATCACTTATCAAATTTTCTCTTTGCATCATATACTTTCGCACCCATCAGCTCTTTATCTCTATATATTGTTGCCAGAAACTTTGATGCTGAGAAACGATGGTGTTGAGCAACAGTTGTGCAACAAATGTTTACAATGAAAGGGCTTAAGAGTTCTACATAATGTTCTCGAAAATATGTGAAGTCTGCCAACCCGCACTGGGCCAGCATGGTGGACTATGGCATAGTCTTTCTCACATCTAGAATAGGCTCGTACCCAGCGGTGGAAGAGTTTAATACAGGGCTGATATAATTATTATTATTATATTATATACAGTACTGACTGATTGCTATGGCAGTGAAAGCGAGTGCTGTTTATGATGTATCGGGTTTTTTTCCCGGGTCAAGCAGTGTTTTCCTGTCGAGACATTCTCAGAAGCCACATGCAGTTTGAGCTGTTGCAGTAGCTAGTCCCTATGGGGCGTACATATAGTAACAAAAACTCACACCTATCAAGCTTTGACTGATCCACGAATCAAATTCGGCACCTCGACGACTAAACTAACGTACGTACGTAACGTAAAAAAAACAATATGGAATATAATTTTATACTTATTTACACTTAAGAGCTTTGCTCTAACTACTTATGAATAAAATTAGGTTGCAATATAAATGTATAAGAATATATATTCTTGTTAACTCCAGTACGTATGTCGGAAATGGGTTCACTCCAAGCAAGCAAGCAAGGGAATCAAACCGACGACCATACTTGGTCACAAACCCAGTGCATTGTCCTCCGGCCATTTCTAAACGATGTACTTCTAACCTTTGACACTATTACAGATACCGACATATTATTTCCTGCACAGATAACACTCTAGATAATATATGTCGTGTCATATATTTATTTTGTCATTGTCTCAATGGACAATATTATGTTTCCTTTTACCGTAATTGTGATTATTTTAATATAATTTATCTTACACTTTTTTTCGACACAAGAGATCCCACTAGGTCGAAGTATCGCCGGTCTACACTGACTGGCCCCCGAATAAGATAAGATAAGATCTTATACTTTTATTATATAATTTTGAAAATAATAATTCCCGTGAACATGGCTGCTGAAAAGCAACCGAAACATCCGAGAAAGTGTAAACTTTAACAGTTTTAATAATTTAAAATAGTAGTTAAGATTAATAGTTTAAATAATTTTATTAGCTTATAAATTACTCAAATAAAATCAATAGTAGTAGTAGAGTAATATTTTCAAAATTTTGTAATACAGTGATAAATAAACAACGCGATAAAATCCGTATATAGTAGTTTAATTTCAAAGTATTTTCAAAATGATGTAATAAAGGTGTTTATAAACAACGCGATAAAATCCGTATAAAGTAATTTAATTTCAATTGAATATAAGATATTAATTTTATTACAAATATATTGTCTATACCAGAGGTTCTTAGACATTTTTTCTCATAGACCACTTTCAAAATTAGCTGGTTCCTTCTGCAGCTACATTTCTACCAAATTCCAAAACTAAAATTAAAATTTTTATCAAATCTCTGGGCATGTTTTATTTTTTAATCCTCGGGCCTGAAACTATTTTTATTTAGAAATTCTCGGATCCCGTTGAGTCTCCCGTGGACCCCTGGGGATTCACCTGGACCACTTTGGGAACTACTGGTCTATACCTTTTACCCCGTTGTTCCCTAGGGAACAGGATATCAGACTGAGACACAGCGAAGGCGGGTGGTTTTAACTAGACTATACTAATATTAAAGAGGAAAGATTTGATCTTTTGTTTGTTTGTTTTTAAGAATTTAAATCAAAATCTACAAAACCGATTTTGAAAAGCTATATATTATCACCGAGTAACATAGGCTCGACGCAGTAGGCGACAAGGTGGTCCGACGACCTGGTAAGGGTCGCAGGAGCGGTTGGATGCGGGTGGCCGACGACCGGTCTATGTGGAATGGGGAGGCCTATGTCCAGCAGTGGACGTCTAGTAATAAAGAAGCTAGTATATAAATACAGTGGTAGTTATTTGTACTGACCTAATACGAAGCCGGCCAGCAGCACGTAGGTGACGTAGCCCATGGAGGGGATGTAGAGGTCCGGCGCGTTGAGGTCGTAGCGCGGCTGCACCGGCGTGTCCTGGTCGTACTTCACCATCCACTCCTGACAATGTTACCAACAACTTAATATGGCTGATTCGTTTACAATCAATAAAACTATAATTTATAGACTATTTATATTTGATTATCTTATTTATTAACTGGTTACAAATTATTCCTTCTCTGCTTAATAGATATAATAAACAATATACATTTTGATTCCCGTTTAGGCAAAGTTTAATTGTGTGAGAAAATTGTATTAAGAAGGGATTCTTAAACAATAGTTTCACATCTATCTTCATTCTAACACTTTCATGCAATAGATAAAGTAAAATGACTTAATAACATGGTCATTACAGTCGTCCGTTGTTCGAAAACAACTTATCAATACTGTCATCATCGATTAATTGTATGATCGTCACATTAAGTTTAGAATATTCGAACGATTCGAATTACAGTCAGTGCAATCGCTATGCCGATTCGAATTTTAATTATCGAATTATTACTATTTTTTTAATAATTAATATTTTTTTGTTTTTAAGTAATCAAATTTCAATTTAGGCCATTTCTTTTTTTGTATAATATAATTTCAGTTATCGAATAATGCAATTTCAATTTTCGAATAATTGTTTTTTTTTATGTATCCTGTCGCCATATTGTTTTGACCTACCTTATGCGTGTAAGGGAACATGATGAGCAGTAGTTTCCGCAAGACGTATCGCGTGTCGACCGCGAAGTAGTACCGCAGCCGCGACACCGGTACGTACTTGTTGATCTCACGGCGGACTACCTCGCGGCCCTGCGTTGCCAACTGGTTGCCGTACTGAATCGCCATGTCCTGAACAATACATCATACAATTTATGAGACTACTAGCTGACTCAAGCAACTTCATCTGCGTCACATAAGAGAATTTTCCCCGTTTTTGCAACATTTGGCGTGATATTATATAGCTTATAGCCTTCCCCGAGAAATGGGCTAATAAAATAATTTTTCAATTCAAACCAGTGGTTCATGAGATTAGCGCGTTCAACCAAACAAACAAATAAACAAACTTAAGCTTTATAATATTAGTATGTACCGATGAAGTAGTTCCGTAAAACGTTAATAGACGGCGCTGTAATAAATTATTAGACGGAACTGCCGAGTGTTGCCCACAATGCCGAGAGATGGCGCTGGGTGTAACAATATATTAGGTATAGCAGCAGGCTCGAGTCGAAACGAAATCGCGGCAAAAAACAGCTTTTCCGTACATTTTGTCGAGGTCAAAGTCCAATTTTGTATGGAACAGCTGTTTTATGTTTTTCTCGCGATTTCGGCAATGTCCCAGAACAAAATTTGTTCATAATAACAAGTATAATCGCCCTCTGAGAGGTTTTCACTATTATATAAAACATCCAGTATAAAGTCAGTCTTGATATTAAGAGTTCTTACTATCAACAGTTTACAAAAAGGGGCTTGCCCTTTACCACTGTCTATATCTTCAGATACTTGTATGAGTCAATATACATGAGGCAGGCATCTAAATATGTAGTTTATTAGTCCTTACCTGTACTACTGGCTGTTGCAACATTGAACCTATATGTGCTGGGTTTGGCATCGCTGGCATCGGTGACTGTGGGTAACCGGCCATATAACCAAAGTCTGTAAAATAAATAAAAGATTGTTTACAAATAATATCAATAAGTGAGTAAGACTGGTCATATGATAAAGGACAAACAAAATAAATGGAGCACAAATATCTCATACTGGTATTCAAGCGCTGGAAAATGCAACAAAGGACTCCAACAAACAAGATGGGCGGATGACCTGAATCTCACTGAGAGACACCTATGGAGGAGGGTAGCACTGGATAGAACACAGTGGAAAATGTTAGAGGAGGCCTATGCCAAGAGGCACACTGAACTACAACACATTTTATAGCAAAAAGAACAGAACACAATGTTATGTTTATTCAAAGTTCAGAATGAAAGGCTAATCTAAATCTAAATGAGCAAGTAATGAACACACACTTATAGACTGAGTGAAAATCCTGTGGTAGTCTTTTATTTGGTAACGGTACAAATGAGTCAGCTCATCCTCTTACAGGTAGCGAGTGTAATAGCTAAAACACTGATACAGCATTTTAAGTAAGAATTCTTGATGCTCACATTTATTTCCTATCATATTCTGGCGTCTTATAGTGTTAATCTTATGTTAACATGTGAACTTCGCTGTAGGGCTACCTACATCCACTTTTAATTGATCTTGTTGATATTATGTAGTGTGGCTGTTTGAGGTTTCTTTCTTAATAAAATAATAATAGTAGGCTTGATAAGCATCTAATCAATTCAAACAGATGAGCATCTAATGCAGTAGCCAGATATAGGCATTATCAGTTATAATATAATAATATTATATTCTATCACGTACACACAACACCATCTAGCCCAAACTATGCAGAGCTTGTACTATGGGTACTAGACAATGGATAAACAAATTTGACTTGTGTCGGTATCGAACCCGCGACCTCAGGCGTGGCAGTCGGTTACACTAACCACTACGCCATCGAGGCTGCCAAAAGTTGTACACATAATAAATAATAATAAAATAACATTTATTTTCCCTAGACTCAACAACTGACATTTGATACATCTGATTCCTCAAGCAATGAAATATGAGCTTATACATTTTAGATTGCTAAGGACTTGTAATGAAGAGAAATTGTAAGTAATATATTTCTCCTTATATTATATTGACAAATATAACTGTCAATTACTGGCTCATGTTTGATGCACAGCTTGGACAAAATCTATACTAATATTATAAAGAAAAAGATTTGATTTTTTGTTTATTTGTTAGGATACAACCATTAACCAACCAATTTTAAATTTTTTTTCTTAATTGTTACTAAGAAACAGAAGCTATACTTTATTTAAAAAAATAAAGTACTATTTTAACCTAACCTAAACTACTTTAACGCGAGCAAAACATCAAGCAAAAGCTTGTGTTATAATATAGGTATAAATTATCAGCACCAGTGCACTCATGAGTTATGGTCAGTAAATGCTAAAACTAAAACAATCAGCCTTTATTTTGTTTTTTTTTCATATTACCTTGTAAGGAGAGGTTTAACTTTGAAACCCAAAATAAATATCAATTATTCTTAGTATTAGTACTATACTAAAAACTTTAAACCCATAATAAGAATATATTAATTAACAAATATAGATATATATCACTCAGAAAATTATTTAAACACCTTAACACCAACACTGAAATGACGGATATGAATGTTGGTTTCTAAACATACTTTATCATTATGTCTCAATATTGTAAAGCTAAAATCTCTTTTTAAATCTATTTTATGAACTAATCTTATAAATACTCACTTCCTGTAGGGGCTGCACCACCAAAGTCCTGTGTGCTTTCTAATTGGATTCCTTCTTGATATGGAGGTGGTGGGCCTGCTGGAGGGTAACCAGGACTAAAGCCAGGAGCAGGGCTAAAGCCAGGCGCAGGGCTAAAGGCGGGCGTCGGTGACGGTGCCCCCATGGCCGCTACATCACTGACGCGTTTAGCCTTGCGAATACCGCCACCCTGGGGAACTGAAAACATATGATATGAATTTACTTCTTTATATAGCATAAACAATAGCTTTAACAATAAAAATGAACACCATCCTAGGTTGAGATGCATTAGAATGACACACGCGTTCCAATTTCATAATTATTTCATGAAAAGTCATTGTTATTTTTGTCCGAAGGTCTTAAAACAAACTACCAAAATATAACACCTTTTTGTTTACGGTACACGTTTCACCTTCTGTAATTACAGTTAGTAGAGCAGTAGAAGATAGTGAAAGATATAAAACAGTAGTTAACGTTGGAAATGAAGCGATTTTCAGCTGATAATTACTAAATACATGCTGTACATGTCGGTAACAGGTGACAACGTTATTTACACAATAAAACTAATTTACCGTTTCTGGAAGCGTTAAAATTCATTGTTAGGTTCCTATTTGCCTAAACGGAGAGCAATGACATAGTAAATTGTTAAATTAAAACGATTTAGTACTGATTCCACTGATTGAAACACATCACCAACGTCCAATCTGTCGCAATTTGACGTTTATGTGTGACAGCTTGGATTGTAATCCAATTAGATTCTTTCCAAGCAATAACAATGCATAATGTTGTTGATACGTAATGTATATTTCTTATACGCGACGATGACACAAAAGATTTGTGTAAGAATATATAAAATAGCCTTAGTAATATATAATACATGAAATATTTAAATTATAATTTATTATTATTGATCTACTCTAGCCGTAATCCAAATAATCTGAATTAAAAGAAACGTTAAAATTATACAATAAAAATCAGTTTGGAGGTGACCCAAACCTTTATTAAACTTTTACTCTAATTATTGTATATTAGACATTAGATTAATAATTGAGATGGTATATTAGATTTGACTTATCATTGATTCTTCTTTTAAATGACATAGAAATCATGAAAAATTTACATATTTTTATAGTTGGTCGATTACAGATATTTGTAGTTACAACGTGACTTTCAATATATAGAAACTTATTAATATTTCTTCAGACTTTTAATAACTGTTATTATTACCATTTGTTTAAAGTTAAATAAGTTAATTACTTCTCTTTTCTTTTTTTGTAGTTTTCATTCCTTAATTTTAGTTCATAAATGTTTCATAATATATAATAAGTCATGATATCTATATTTTATTTTATATTACCCCGTATACCTTATTTGCCGCAAATACACAACGTAAGGTTCTTGGCTATAACCTTTTATAGAGTTATTCACTAATAAGGCTACTCTAATCTGAACACAAATCCTTTGCCCTGTTCATATTAAGTAAAGACACAAATTGGCTTCGTAAAATAACTCGGAGTCAGTAAAATTAGTAATCTCAGTCATCACAGGACCTTGATCTTTGTGTTATTAGAGACTATGAAATGATTGACATTCGAGTGCGGGATTATACAATTTTCGAATATTCTGATCCTTTTTTGTTTCTATCGCACGTCGCTAATATTGATATTTGAACTATTTGAATAAAAGCGATCTATTTATGTAAATTCCACGCATTTTTATGCATGACGATACGTAATATTATCGACTGTCATATTTATCACGACTTGTCCACCTCTATCCTACGTCATATTATTGTCAAATGAATCGTCGTACATATGTACCTATTCACTCTTATTTATTTATCACTACTTCGTTGTTTTGCGATATTTGTTTAAATTCAGTGTTATTCTTATAAAGCAGTGATCGTCTTTATAATTTAACTCGTGTGTTTAAGGATCCTTATAATCACCTTGTAAAGCGATGGCTTTGAATAACGTGCTGTTATTGAGTCAAATAGCAGGGCATGTTATTGGGCTAATATTGTCCCTATGTATAATTGTACCGATGAGCATGCATAAGGATGAATTCAAGTAAGATATTCGCTTTTTAGATAATAGCTATTGTCACGTCTTTAAATGTCATAGATTCGTACTGTATTGTTGTGAAGATATTATTCAAACCTGCCTAGTTTTAATTTGTTAGAGGCAGATTGTCAAGATGAGTAGACTGATAAGAACGTCTTTTTGTCAGACAAAGACTTATGGTATTGGCAAGCACCGCTTAATGTCAAATTAACTAAATTTTATTGTTTGTTCTTGGTGTAGGAATTAATTTCAGTTTCTTCCAATCAATGCAGCTAATTCAGCAGTTAGAGTATGGATGATCTTTGATAATACTTAACTTACAATATTAATATTACCTCATGTAATTCTTCACAACAAACATTGCTAAACAATTCTGATTATATCTTGAATCTTAAATTAGGCTGTTTAGGGATGCCTTTGCCTTTGGTCAATTACATATTGACAACCCAACACAAAAAATACCTTATCAAAATATATAGTCTCTACAACAATACAGTACCTAAAATAATAACCTTTATATGCACACAGATTAATAAGTAAATTAACTGCTACTATTTCATTATGTTAAGGTTCTTTAGCATAAAGTCCATCATTGACTCTAAATTGGTATTTTGAAGACCTTTGTTTTAGATCTGTTCATCATCTTATAGAATGTTTGCTATAATCTGCATTTATATAGATTATACCCTGTTACAGCACATTTTGTTTGAGTTTGAACATGCCATAATAAACTACATAACGGAATTAGATATTAATTTCCTTTTGGTATTTATAACCCATATTAGCCTGTTGCTTTAACTTTATAGAGACTTAATAATAAAAGTATTGTCTATATCTGCTAAACATACTTTGATGAATCTGTCTGTGGAGATTGCTTGAAATCTTGAGTAGGTTACTTCAGTAGCAGTCGGTCCATAGTTAATCAGATTATTAATACAATTGTGTATTTTTTATGGTTTTATGACACAATTGGTGAATCCTTTAATTTAATTATTTTAAAATTATCAATACCTGTTCATTTTCAATTTAGATTATGATAGAAACCAAGAGAAAATTATTTAAAAAACATGAGTTCAAAGTAGTGCCTACCAGCTTGTATTGTGTTACTCATCATATTATACCTACTATGGAGCAATTCAATGCTATTTATTATGTAACATTTTCCTCTTGTATAACAATAATTAGAACAAAAGCAAACATTTATGATAACACATTTATATATATAGATAATTTTATCATTTACCATGTTGTTTTAAATGAAACAATTTTTTTTCCTGTTTGCGTTTGTATAGTGCAAAAGTACAAATAATTTGTGTTTATGCATGTGTGTATTCTATTAACAGTTTTTAATAGAGGTAAAGTAAAACTAAGATAGACTTGTCCGTCTTATTGTCATATATTTAGATGACGATATTCAAAGATAGCATAGAGAGTTAAGTGGTTGGATCGCCATTGCTGAGTATTGTGGGTTTGGATACCACCAAAATTGTATGAAATAACATTGATCCTCGGCAATCTCTCCACCACAATACCAAAATTGTGACTATATATTTTGAGATTCATAAATGTTACTTTTTGATCTAAATGAATAAATGACTTTGACAATTCTTAGTGCAGGTGTCACTTTTTAAAGATAAAGATGATAAAATACTACTTTACAATTTTAAATCTTAACTACTTACACTAAAACTATGGTTGAAGATATTAGGTATCTAAGTTATAAGTCAGGTAGAATATTTTTTATTAACCTGAGTCCCAGCAGCACCGCAGTGGCCAGACATAGGTTTAATTATGTTTAGTATTCCAAGACTTAACAGGTTAATATGGCTTGTTACCCTAACTTAATTACTGACTATAAATAATAATTATCCTGTTCATGTTTAGTTCAAACTGTCTGCTGTTCTCGAACGGCGAGTGGCAGCCGAGCGACGGTCAGCTGTTGGTGAATTGGGCGCCGCGTGCCTACTGCAATTACGTGCTGGTCGTGGGCGTCATCATGTTTATTGTATGCTGTGTCCAGATATACAGGTCACGCTTATACTATAATATCATCCCTGTATTAAAATTCTGGGCTCGGATCTTTTAGTGTGAGAAGGGTTAGGACATAGCCCACCACGCTGGTCTGGTGCTAGTTGGCAGACTTCACATATCTTTTCGAGAGCATTATGGAGAACTCTCAGACATGCAGGTTTCCTAACGTTGTTTTTCTTCACCGCTAAAGCGAGCGATAACTATTTAAAACGCACATAACTTCGAAAAGTCAGAGACGCGCGCCTTGGGATCGAACTCGTGACGTCTGAGAGGCAGTCCAACCGCCTCCCACTAGGCTACCGCTTACATATACACATTTTTGCCAGCTACGTTGGTACATGCCACGTTGAACACAATTCCAGCCTCATTGCCATTGCTAAAAATGTTTTGATAAAAAAAACTCAATTAAACTACCTTACCTTGAAATTTTATCCAAGACCTCATGCGCACACAGGGCAATATAATTGGCGCATGTTAATATTTGTGTGATCCACAAATATGTAGTTGTTTCGAGGCTTTGTTTATTTTTCTTGCCTGATAACATGTACATTATACGCTTACGCATACACTACCTCCTCACGTCAAATGGTGGCGAGGTCTCTAGTTAGACGGCCAAAGGAGGTGCTAAATATTTCATGCTCCGCTTAAAGGGCCCAGCGTCGACGGTGGACGGTTTTCTTTATGTAAGAAAACTCCAGAATCAGTTCTCAAGCATTTATTTCCTTTAATAATTGTAACATAATTAGAATTTATATTAATAGTTTACATAGTTATATAATATGCATACCTTGTTTAATTCAATGCAATATCCGCCACTTAATACGCTTTTACTTCACTAACTTATCCGATCGCCACTCAACGCACGACTGCCCGTTATCGTTCCGCGCGTTAGTTTTATTCATCCCCTCCGCTATCAAGCGTAGTGGGCCGTCGAGCGAAATCAGTGTTGCCAACAGAAAATAACGGATACAATTAAATATATTCAAATAATGCTTATACATCACTACACTTTATTAAATATTTCTATAAAATAATTATATTCTACCTATATATTTCATTCGCTCGCAGTTCGTCGTGCTAACCGGTTGTTTACATCTATCTATTCCGTTGTATGTGTGTGCGTGCTCAGCGCTCTGTACGTACCGCACCGGCCGGCCCGAGGGATTACCTGCGTAACATAGTGTAGTTTACCAGAAGAGAAATCACTACAATTACAACGTAGCGATGTCAACACTAAACAGCACACTCAACCGTTCGGAAGAACAAACGCAAAGGTCTGGAGAGATGAGTGTAGATATGGAAGGATCGCTTATTGAAAAAGAGTCGTCACCAACATATATTACTTTTCGGAAAGCTGTATCAAACAGCCAGGAGTCAGACATTCGTTTAGAATTAAAGACATATCAAGAAAATATGATGTTAAAGCTCGATTCGTGGTTTTCGATGCAGGACCATAAGTTCTCCAAATTACTTAATGAATTTGAAGATGTCAAAACTTCACTTAAGTACATCAGCGACAAGTATGACGAATTGGATAAAGTGACCCATGAGGTACGCAATCGTGTGCATGAAATTGAGGACACTACTCAAATGAATGAATCTCGGATTGCTACCCTTGAAGCTAGACTGGAGTCCATGGAACAAAGAGCGCGCAACTGTAATATTGAAATCAGTAACCTACCGGAAAAACGAGGAGAGAATCTTATATCGATCATGGAAACCCTATCGTCCGTTATAAAAGAGTCTGTATCAGTTCGCGACATCATATCAATACATCGCGTTCCACAGGTAAATGGAAGCAGCTCGCGCCCGAAAAACGTAGTAGCAAAGTTTTCCACCCAATTGATAAGAGATAATTTCATCACAGCTGTGCGTCAAAATAAAGGCATCACGTCGGATCAGTTGAATATACAAGGTGCTCCTCAAAAAGTGTACGTCAATGAACATCTAACTATACAAAATAAGAAACTTTTTCGCCAAACCCGTGATAAGGCCAAAGAAAATGGATACCGTTTCGTCTGGATCAAGCACGGCGTCGTACTTACCCGAGCTGAAGTCACTACATCAGCAATCGCAATTCGCTCTGAAAAGGAACTGCACAAAATCACTCCATATAATGTGCCTAAAAATAATCGTATCATTGTTGAAACCTTGACTTCTTGTGTGTGTGGAATTGTCACAAAAAATACTATAAAGTCATTATTTTTCTCCGTTTATGTGAGCCAGGTGTTTACTCTGCATGTTACATTACTCTGTGTGTTTACGTTCATAAGGTATGTGAATTCACTAACTCAATACAATTATTTTATACCAACCGTCATTTTAGAAATAAAAGTAATATGTTTTTATACTGGTTATTGCCTCAACATATTAAAAATATCTTTGATGTATATTTATGCTAATTATTATTGTAATATTAAACAGAGTGGTAGTAGTTGTAACGTTTATATCTTACAATATAAAACACAGTTTATTGAAGTGTACATATACTATGTTGCTGCTAGTGGGTACATTAATTTTGTTCAACGTTCTTTTAGTAACATTCTTTCGTATTTAAATAGAACGAGATGATTCATATTGCAGCTTACAGTCACAATTTTAACTACTCAATATCGTGTTACTTAAAATATACTTTATTTGTGTGGACATATCATAATATCGCTGTCAATATAAAAATATTGTTTACGTTGTTTACCCTTATTATAGTAACATTCATTTATATTTTGATGGTATATAATGCTTAATATTTCAGTTTATTATCAAAATTGTAGAGGTCTACGAACAAAGTTAAATACTATATACAACAATATTCTTGCGGATTCCCATGATATAATTATATTGTCTGAGACATGGCTCGTCCCCGATATTAGTGATGAAGAATTCGTCGACCCCCGGTATACTGTTTATCGTTGTGATAGAAATCGAATATTAAGCGGCAAATCGGATGGTGGCGGTGTCCTTGTTGCTGTGCACAAAGGTCGCGGCTTAAGCGTTGAGCGATGTGAATTAATTGATGCGCCGTCTTATGACGTTAGTAATTATTATGTGCCGCATAATATAGATTACATCCTCCTGAGGATTCATGGTAGAACATGTAACGAATATCACTACTTATCCCCTAAACCGTAACGCCTCTTTTGCGAAACTACCCGCATCTGTAACAACGCGCCCGGCCGAAATCGTGCGATTTCTCCGCATTCATTAAAACTACGATATCTCTAAAACTACGCATCGCAGCTCGACAAAACCTATGTCATTGAAATTGTTATGAAATAAGCTATCTGATTATCTATAGTTTAGTACAGTTTTATTGTGAAATCTGTTATTGATTCGAAGTTGAAAGTAGGGTGAGCTACTTTTTTTTTTTTTTTGTAAAAAAGTCGTCATATTAATAAAATAAAAGCATTTTTATCGAAAGTTATTATATTATTTACATAATAACACATTATGTTACAATAATCAAGTGAAATAACAAACATCTCCATACATATTTTACACACTGCAAGCTAAACAAAAACTCGGGTCAGGTAGTTGACCCGTACGCCGAACAAAAAACAAAGGTATGTTTACACATTCATTCTGCGATCTTTGTGAGCCAAGTGGCTAACAATAATATCTTGTTACATAGTTTGGTAAACAATCTTATCGCAGGCAAAGTGTTAGCTGTTAGAATTGATTAACTTACGAACTATGACTCATAATGTAAACACTTGAAAAAGAGCTCTGAGAAAGACCCTTTTATAATTCTTATCACAGAACAAGTACTATTACATTTATTTGAAATCTTATTTTACAAACCACATGATGATGATATTTACTAATGGGAAAACACAACACAAGGCCATGTTGCCTAGCAAAATCATTAACAAAATCAACAAATAAAAAACAGAAAACAAGGCAATTTTAGTAAGAATTCCAAGTACACAATACAGAATACAACCAGTAGGTCACATCTGAACAACAAAATAAAAATATAATGAAAATGAATCGATTTTCAAACAGAGGTACCAATTTAAAATTATAATATTATATTAAAGGTAATTACTTTTTTAATATATAAATCTAAGCTGTTATTTTCCTTAATAAAAAAAAAATTTTAAAATTTAAATCAATTCACCAATGAAACGAACAAAGGTCCCGTCCAAAAATATATATATAATATACAATATAACCAAAAAAAATAAAAAGAAAAAATAATATATAATTTAACCTCGCCTCGTTTAAATCTCGTCGGTCAACACTTTTGTTTTACTGACCATTGTCCTTTACTGTGTACGAAACACAAAACAAGATGGCGGCTTGAATGTCATAAACGGAGATGCGATTTTCGATTAAATTTCAAATATTTACATTATTTTATCGAATTTCACTAATAAAATGCCTAATACATACGTAGTAACGTATCTAAATCATGTTTCTAACAAAATTTTGTCGTCATTAGTGTATTTTCTACTCGAAACAAATAGAAATGTGCCAGCGTGATGCACAAATTTCGAAACTATGTTTCGTAAAATAATAAATTCTGTCTAAAATCTTTACCCAATACGCAATGCAGCGATTAAAAACTGTTTAGTACTTACTCGTCCATGGTATTTATATAACAAACACTTCACATTGAATAACACCCTTCCTCAATAACATTTATAAAAACGTAATGAAGGCGTCACTCAAAGCGTCTCCACAGATTAAATTGAATGTAACATTCCGTAACAAATTTTTGTTGAATGTATAGCATGTGATATTGTATGACTTTCTTATTCGTTTTCCTACAATTTGTGTAAGTTAGAGTACGAAAGGTATACCCTAGACTGGCAATATTTGGTATTAAATACGACCATAATCAAGAAATCTCCAGGAGATTACTTATTACTTACTTACAGACGCGTGCTTTTTGACATAAATCTCTAGGAGATTTAGTGTAGGTGTGTATATACCGCCAAATCAACCACAAAAATCTTACGAAATATTTTATGATCTCCTGGAAAAAAATATTACGACAAGCAGTGTAGGTAAAGTTTATATATTTGGGGACTTTAATCTACCACAAATAGATTGGTGTGCTTATGGTACAACAGCACTTATGCCAAAGTTATGTGACAATAACTCTACTGATACTCTTCTTCTTAATTTCTTAGCAATTGTGAATTGTAAACAGTATAATATGATAAGAAATCACTTAGGCCGCATTCTTGATCTATTATTATCCAGTGATACTTGTGTTTGTGAGGTGGTTTCTATACCCTTAGTCCCCAGTGATAACTATCATCCACCTTTCCGTGTAATCATTTGTTTTGATGTGAAACAGTCACCTATGATACGCTGCCCTTTACCCAGGTATCGCTTTGTAGAAGCCAATTATGATAATGTAAATAAACATATTAATAATGTAAATTGGTCCTCTATTTTATGTAAGCCTACACTTGTTTTTATTAACACAAGTTTTTATGAGTCAATATATCAAATAATAAAATTTCATATTCCTAAACGCCCTATAAAAAACAATGAATTTCCAATATGGTTTTCTCGCCCCTTAATACACATATTTAAAAACAAAGAAAAAGCCTGAGTAAAATGGAAAAAATTTCGTAATAATTCTGAATATGAACAATTCTCAATGTTTCGTAAAAGATTTAAGTCCCTGTCGGCTGAATGTTTTAACAAATATATACAGTCTGTTGAAAGCGGCCTGCAGAAGGATGTGAAGTGTTTTTGGTCTTTTATAAACAGTCGCAAAAATAGAACTGGAATACCAAGCACAATGTCATATGGTACTGTAACTTCTAGTCGGCCTACTGATGTATGTAAGTTATTCTCAGATTATTTTCAGTTCCGTTTATGAAAAAAGGGATAGTACGGCTCATGGGGCTTTCAATACCTCTACAAATAGCAATATTAATTTATCTGATCTATCATTCTCTAATGAAATGGTAGTTTCCGCACTTAAAAACTTGGATGTGACTAAGGGATGTGGCCCGGATGGTATACCACCTTTCTTTTTTAAACACACGGCTGAGTCTATAAGTATACCTCTTACTATCTTGTTCAATCGTAGCCTAAGCGAGGGCGTTGTACCTAGTCAATGGAAAACTGCTAATGTGACACCTGTCTATAAAAGTGGCTCTAAAAGCGAAGTTGCTAATTATCGTCCTATATCCTTGTTATCTACCTTGCCGAAGATATTGGAACGGTTGGTTCATAATGCTATATATCCCATCTTACATAGTATTGTGATCCCTGAGCAGCATGGCTTTGTCGTAGGTCGTTCGACAGTTACCAACTTAGTGTTATACACTAATTTTCTGTTCGAAAATATGGATAACCGTCTTCAAGTTGACTGTGTTTACACAGATTTCTGTAAAGCCTTTGACAAGGTGGATCACTCTATACTGCTCAATAAAATTGAATTTAATGGCATACGTGGGAATCTGTTACGATGGTTTACCTCCTATGTTAAAAATAGGTCTCAACGGGTTGTGATCAATGGCTTCACTTCGGAGACAATCAATCTTACATCGGGAGTCCCGCAAGGTTCCATTTTAGGACCTTTGCTGTTTATTTTATTTATAAATGACATTGGTTCATGTTTTAAGAATACACGTTTTCTTTTGTATGCAGACGACCTTAAAATTTTTCGCTGTGTAAGTACCAGCAATGACTACGATAGAGTGCAACAAGATTTACACCGTTTATCAGACTACTGCAAAAACAATAAATTACGGTTAAGCTTGTCAAAATGTAAATCTATCTCATTTACAAAAAATAATCGCACTTTGAAGCACACCTACATTCTTTGTAATACCCCATTAGAAAATGTCAGCACAATAAAGGATTTAGGTATATTTTTTGACACAAAGCTACACTTTGATGTCCACATCGATTACATAACTAATAGAGGATTTAAACTTTATGGCTTTGTTAAGAGAACTTGCGAACAATTTAAAAACCCTACCACTCATCTATTATTATATAAATCACTCATTAGATCACAGTTGGAATACGCTACACCTGTGTGGAACCCATTTTATAATAAATATAGTGATCAATTAGAGACGGTTCAACGCAAATTTACAAAATTCGTTAATTACAATTGTTTTCGTACTTGGGCATCATATAATAAATTGTTGGACAAGTTCTCAATAACTACACTCAGATCGCGTAGATTTTACCACGATCAAATGTTTCTGTATAAGATCTGTCACAGTAATTTTGATTGTAATGAGTTAATGAATCAAATCTACATTCGCATACCTAGTAGCTCCATAAGAATTCGAAATATGTATAAGCATAAATTATTTGTCCCTAAACCTAGCAGAACTAATGCTGGAGAACGGGCTCCACTTAAGAGAATTATGAACTCATATAATGACAATTTCACAGACGTCGATATATTTCACTTATCATTTTCAAAATTCAAAAACGCTATTATTCAAATTCAAATATCAACTTAGTCTAATTCTCATATCAAGTTTAGCAAGTAAGGCATTCTAGTTTAAAGTTATCGTGTATATTTTTTTGTTTACTGTAGTAACTTCTCTTCTTTGCTATGCATTGTATTTCACTTTTACTAAAATTATGCTACCTTGTCTTTGTAATATTACTATGTGGATAACGGTGCTGGTTGTGTAATTAGTAAAGAAAATATGTTAACTTTAAGGATAATATTGTAACTTTCATTACGCAATTGTTTGTTGTCCCAAATAAAATAAAATAAAATAAAATATATTGCTAACATTTGTGTTATTAACATTTTTGTACGTTGTTTGAAAGTATTAAGTAAAAAGGATTTACGCCGAATGTTAAACAAATAACATCCTAATCTTAACTAATATTATAAATGTGGGCTACAATGTGCCTACCAGTCGGTTAAATCCACTGAGACAGCACTGCATTTTGTGGTAAATAAGGCAGAACATGCATTAGATAACCGGGAAGTATGCATTGCTGCATTCCTGGATATTGAGGAAGCTTTCGATCGGACCACCTTTGATGCCATTAGTGTGGCATCGGCAAATCACGGCATAGAGCCAACCATTTGCAAGTGGATCGAATGTATGCTCAAAGGAAGAATTATTAGGTCTGAGGCTGCACTTAGGGTGGAGTACTCTTACCACTCTTATGGTGCTTGGTTAACCTCTCTTGGTTGAACTCTTCACTTTTAGAACAAATCAACAAAGGTCCGTACTTAACGGTCGGATATGCGGATGACTTGGTGATATTCGTCAATGGAAAATTGCCGAGCACAGAATCCAGTCTCATGCAGAGGGCCCTGAGTATGGTAGAAAAATGGTGCAGTACTAACCATTTATCGATCAACCCAGGGAAAACTACTATCGTGCCGTTTACTAGGATGAGGGATCTGACTGGGTTGGGAACTCTATCCATGTATGGTACACAGCTACAATGGTCCACGGAGGTGAAGTATCTAGGCATGGCCTTAGATAACAAGCTAACGTGGAAACCTCATGTATAAAAGCCATAATGAAGGCCCAGCAGGTCTTCGGCATGATTAGTTCTACTTATGGGAAGACCTGGGGCCTGAAGCTCAAGGTCATCAAGTGGCTATACACGATGATGATAAGACCCATACTCCCATATGCCATTGCCATTTGTGGGCCCCGAGCCATTCGTAGGTCTCTCTGAGAGTACCGTCAAGGCAGCTTTGAATGCACATGGCAATGATAAACACAGGCTAGAGTGGATGGCCCTTAGAGGGGGGTCTGGAACACTCCAAGAAATTCATTGCAAATAGAGCCACGGGCTCTCACGGAAGTTCTGCTGGTACAACAAGGGCCAAATACGCCTGTCATAGGAGCGTTTACTGGTCATTTTGGCACCAACGACTTCCTGTGCAGATTGAGATTGTCAAACAATTCGATCTGCAGAGCCTGTGGTAAACAGGATGAGTCCATATCACACCTACTGTGTGAATGTGACGCGTTGGCCGGACTAAGGATGGGTCTGATGGGATTGGCATATCCGAACCCTGAAGACTTCAGGCTTCTCCCTCTGAAGTGTACGCTGCGACTGATGCAGTACATTCATAGGGAGATAGCTCAGGAATAGACCTCGGGCCGACACAAAAGATCCCACTGGGTGGAAGTGTCGCCAGTCTACACTGACTGGCCTCCGAATAAGATAAGATCTTTCATCCAGAAAATAGTGCTCTTAATAACAGCACTATTTTCTAACGTAACCGAAACTACATTTACGCGAGTGAGGAAGCGGGCAAAAGCTAGTAATAGTCAAAGTCAAGTCAAAGTCAAAAATCTTTATTTCCATAAAAATGTGCAAACAATTCTTGGACACGTCAATTCACTATTATATTAATAAAAACTAGCTGTGCCCGCGACTTCGTACGCGTGGAAAAGTAATTTTTGGGCAGCATTTTTGAATATGTCGAAGAGGGAGCTAATCTCACTTCTGTTGTCGAGGATACAGCTCATTCCATTTTTGATAACGAAGCAGGTAATGGCTGATTGGCTGTGTTGCATAGCGAAACCATGAAATATTAGGTACTACTATGGTAGGTTAAGATTCACACTGTTTATTAGAATACTGATTACAGTATACTTATCGTTGATGCAAATGGATTAACATTCTGAAAACGCAGCGATTTCATCCCAGGCCTAGCCTCTCAATTGCACTATCACACGTCTCGATCCAAAGTGTGATCCAAAAATGCGTCTCATTTGCTGTGAAGCACTCTTTTAAAAATCAAAATCAAAATCAAAATCATATTTATTTACCGAAATACTGTGACAAATGGTGTTACAAATAATGGCATTAAAGGTGCAAGTATTTGGACCAGAGTAGTGGCATGCAAACATTGATAAAAGTATAATAAATTAATTATGTCAAGTCGAAAAATAAGTCATTTTATATAAAAAAAAAAAACAGAGAAATTAAATAAAATGTCATACAGTAAAATATAGTCAATTGTAGAATAAAAATAGCAATTAATGGATGAATAATTAATAGATGTCCAGCTATTATAACTAAAGCAAAAGAATAAATTGTAAATTAAGTTAAAATTGTATAATAATAATAATATAAATTTGTTTAAATGTCATTGTATAATTTATCATTTAGATAATCAGTAACCGTATAATAGCATTTATTTACTAAATATTCATTTAATTTTTTCTTAAACAAATTAGACTCAGATTCTTTGATTGTTTTAGGCAGTTTGTTGTAAATAAGAGATGCCATATGAAATATGCTCTTATGCATCAGAGCAGTTTTAGTTTTAGGTATACAAAGTCGATACACATCTCTTTGACGTCTGTTGTAAAAATCTGACGCTAACATAAACAGAGTTGGATTACATTTGACAAATACAGCCACTTCGAATATATATAAGCAGGGTAGAGTTAAAAGTTTATGTTCTATAAAATATGGACGACAGCTATCCGTCATTTTTAAGGCAAACATAGCTCTAATACATCTCTTCTGCATCTTAAAGATAATATCTTTATTTGTAGAATTTCCCCAGAAAATTATACCGTACCTTAGTATCGAAACGATCAGACCATGGTATGCAGTAACAACAGAGCTTACATTTGTTATCTGAGCCAGCTCATGTAGTGCGTAAACAGACTTACTGACTTTTTTGCAGAGTGCATCAATATGTGGTTTCCATGTAAGTTTATTGTCGATTATTAGCCCAAGGAAGTTTGTAGTTTGAGTCTCACATACTGATTGGTTACCATGACAAATATTTAAATTAGTCTGAGCCATACGTTGACTGAAAGTCATGAGGGTAGTTTTGGCAATATTAATTCGTAAATTATTTGCATCTAACCATTTAATTACATCGTCTAAAGTGTTTTTTATTTCTTGTTCGTAAGTGTCAGTGTCACTACATTTTATTGTAACTGTGCTATCATCTGCAAATAGCGTTATTGGATTAGATGTGGCTTTTGGGAGGTCATTAATGTACAAGAGAAATAGAAGTGGCCCCAGGATACTTCCTTGTGGGACACCGAACATAGTTTGACGATGTTTGGAGACGTAAGAAACTTCCTTTTTAGTGTTTACATCAACTTTATCCAGTTTTGTATACTGCGAGCGGTTTTTGAGATATGATTCAAAGAGTTTAAGAATGTTACCTCTTATGCCGTACCTCTCAAGCTTGGTTAACAATATTTCATGGTCCACATAGTCAAACGCTTGGGTCATATCCATGAATATTGCGCATATGGGTACACGATTATCTACATTAGACATCACGACTTTTAAGAAATCGTAAATTGCCATAGTTGTAGACTTATTACGCCTAAATCCCTTTTGCTCTTGTACTAGAATCGCTTGCTTTTCCAAGTAATTATTAAGAGCCTCATAAATATATTTTTCAAATATTTTTGAGAATATTGGCACCAGGGCTATAGGTCTGTAGTTACCAATATCCTCTTTACTATTTTTTTTATGGATTGGTTTAATTACTGTAATTTTTAATTTGTCTGGAAATATGCCAGTTTCTATAACTAAGTTTAAAATATAGCTAAGGGGTTGAGCTATAATATGAGCTACCTGCTTTATAACCCTAGTGCATAGTCCGTCATAGCCCACGCTCATAGTATTTTTGAGTGAGTTAATTATGTTTAATATTTGATGTGGGTCACTTGGTTGCATAAACATTGAATTTTGTGAAGATGTCAAAAATTGTTTGTATTGAAATTTAATTGAATTATTAATTGGTAAAATTTTGTCAATGAAATGATTATTAAAAATGTCCGAGATTTGGGATGGATTTTTTATAGTATTGCCATCAATTAAAATATGGCTTATACCTTCTT
The DNA here is from genome assembly GCA_963675205.1 of Catocala nupta. Classification (NCBI taxonomy): domain Eukaryota; kingdom Metazoa; phylum Arthropoda; class Insecta; order Lepidoptera; family Erebidae; genus Catocala; species Catocala nupta. The sequence goes on from OY776087.1 coordinate 1,983,042, forward strand.
GTGGTTTATTTTGTTTAGAATTGGCATTTATAAGCTGCCATACAGTTTTTGATTTATTTTGTGAATTATTTATGCTATTTATGTTAATGGCCTTTTGAGTTAATTTGATTATTTTTCTAAATCTCTTAGTGTATTGAATAAGTTCAACTTTGTTAGCTGGAGTAGGGGCTTTTCTATATTTCCACAAAAGCTCACGTTTTCTGATACTGCAGACCTTTATACCTCGTGAAACCCAGTTTGGTTTTTTATGTACGCGCACAGTTATAATTCTATGAGGAAAACATAGTTTGTAAAACAATTCAAATGCATCTAAGAAATTATTATAAGCCATGTTAGGGTCAGTTGTGTTAAACAAATCCGACCATGACAATTGCCCCATACAGTACTTAAATTTTTCAATATTTATCTTGCTATAATCCCTTCTAGTAATTTTCCAACTTTTTATCAAACATAATCTCTTAACATTACATTTTAGCATTTGGGCAGTGTGGTCTGACAAAGCAAGTTCTATGACTTCAGCTTTACTTTTACTTTTAAGATTGTGGGCAAAGTTGTCTATGCATGTCTGAGATTTTAACCTAGTAGGTTCTTTTAGTTGCAACTTTAAATTATAGTTCAAAAGAAGACATTCAAATTCTAACGTTACACTATCTTGTTTTAAAATGTTTATATTAAAATCGCCTGTTATTATTAATTCATGCTTACTATAATGTTTTTGTATGTATGTAAGAGCAATGTTAAGTTTCTCAAAAAATAGATTTAGATTAGAGGGATTAGGGACACGGTATATGCATAAAACAATAATCTTGTAGTCCACCAGTTCCGCTCCACAACATTCAAAGACAGATGAAACTGAAAGATCTACCAGTACTGGAATGTGACGACAACTGAGACCAATTTTTATATAGATACACGAACCTCCTCTTTTAGAATTAGATCTACTATAGCACGTCGCAAGACTGTAGTTAGGGATCATGAAACTATTCTCATGTCCTGTCATCATGAAATGTTCTGTCAAACATATTACATCGATATTCGTTCCCTTGTCAAGTAGGTCCTGTAGACAGACAGTTAGAATATTCGATTTGGTCCTTAACCCAGCGATATTTTGATGTAGTATGTACAAGTTCTTATGCCCGAAAAAGTTGATTTTCTTCTACTGCCAATGATTTTGTTTGGGTAGACGTATCCGGTGTAATTACCAAAGAATCCATCTCATCTGCTGTTGTTTTGTAGCCATAGTCACCAAATTGTTCCAACTCGCATATATACTGATAAAGATCATTAAATAAGTTTGCCATACCTCTTTTGTTTATGTCTCCTGATCGTCTAAACATGTTATGGTCATACTTCAAATTCAGGTTTGAGTCCAAGCAATATGCATACTGATGTGTAGTATTGTCTAAATATAGCAGATTGTTGAATGTTTCAACTCTCGAATTAAATAGATTAAAATAGTCAAATAATTTAAATGTGGGTACCATAATTATGATGTTTGTATGTTGAATGTCCTGTAATATATTTCTCATATAAAGTGTTAAGTCAACGTAGTTACTAGTAGTTCTAAAGTCATCTTCACCAATCATTATAATACAGAAGTCATTCATTGTGAAGTTATGAGTCTTATTACGTAATTCCTTTAGTAGGTGTTTTATTCCAGCGTTTGGGCTTGAGTAATGGCATACATTATAACTATCATAGAACTTTTTTTGAGCTAATGACAATATATTTGTATTGTATTTGTTTGCGCTCAGAATACACATTTTATTTTTTAATTTTGTCTCATTACTTGTGCTTTGAGTTACGGTACATTTGTTATATACGGGTGGCTCCATCTCTCGAACGGAATGTTGAACACTGTGGTTGTGTTCATACTGAGACTTATTTTGTTGTGGCACTGAAATATCTGTCTGTGTGGTTTTATTAAGTATATTTCTAGTACCCGAATTTCTCTTATTCGGTGTCTTCTTTGGGGTGGACGCAGGGCTAGATGCGATTTTTTTTGTAAAGAGTTTTTTTTCGAGCTATATTTTCATTCTCTTGTCTCAGCCGGGTATTTTCTAAGATTAAAGTGTCAATTTCAGCGTTAGCACTGCATAATTTGATAGTTAGATCTTCAACTTGTTTCTTTAAATTGTGTACAATATCATCATTTTCGTCATCGGATATAGACGGGACACTAAGCATAGTGCCATCTAGCGTCTGGTTCTCCAAACTCTGGTCAATGCAATCAAATGAATGGGTGCGCGCACGCCTCATTGTTACATTCTCGTATTGGTTCATGGTTCGCGTGAGTGTCACACGGTGGCGTTACTTATTGAGAAATACGAGAAGTTGTGCAATTTTATTACTTATCTGTGGTAGTATCCTGCTTTATCGATAACAATGTTCTACAAGGATTGGGTATTTCGTATCTGATTCAAAGATGTCGCTGGTTGTAGTAATCGCGAGAGGGAGAAAAAGCAGATATTTGACATAGATTTATAAAATAACGATGAAAAATTTTGCAAATTCCACATAAATGTCTTATTTCGCAGGGTTTTAAGCGTAAGGTGGAGTTTATATTACTGTATGCACTGTTCACCACTGTTTCTGTTAAGTCCGGTTTGATTTAGTCCACTTTAAAAGTTTTTTGATGGTTTGTTTTCACACTTGTGTTTAATTATTTTTATAGAAAGTTAATTATTATATGATTTAAATAACACTATCACACTATATTTGGGCTATTGTGGGTACGTTAGTCCACAAACAGTACTTAATAAATTACTTTAACTATTTAAATTTCCTTTAAATTTCGGAGCTCCTCTTAATCAATGTTTACTTGTGAGCGCCCTCTATCGTAAATCCTAATGTCATATAAATGCAGCCAGCTCAATAGCGACCTCACTCAAGCTGACTGCTTGACGTTTTCATACACATTTATTGCATTGGAACATCTTATTGATAGTTTGGTATTTTTAATTTGCATCTACGCTCCGACAAATATATATTTAGTGTATAAATAGGTTATTAAAAAAAAAACAAATTTAAAGTAATGCTTCTCTATACACGATATTACACGTGTTGCCATCGGGGATCAAAGCATACAGTCGGCTAGGATTGCTAACACGTGACAGAGACACATAAAGCTGACCGTGCGCAAAACAGCTAATGCTTAGATCCACACCCACTACTTGTAACGTCTGACCTTGGGCTTTATTAATTGTCATTGCGAAACAAAGGCTCACTGGAAACTGGACTCGTTTAAAACTGAAAGGAAGATTGTTTGGAATCAGAGGAATCCGAGGAATAAAAACACTATCACCTATGCCGCACCCTGTTAAAATCTCTGCTTCTATCAGGTTTTGCTGTAAATTGGTCACTTTTAATCTGGTACCGTTGCAAAGTTTTGGCGGGCTTAAATTTCTGAGGAGCATTATGGGAACGCCGACTTTTAAACTTATTTTATGAGCTGGTAGTCCAGGAGCACTGAGGGATTCTAAAAATTCTACTGGGTAGCTGGTAGATTCTTCATCTTCCATAACTCTGTTAATGGAGATATATTCAACATTATCCCCCGGAACAAAGCTCAAAATTTCAGCGTTTATTGCTGCTGCTTGGTCGTTTCGTGGAGTCAAAATAGCTCTTTCGCAAAGCCAGGAATTTTGGCAAGTTGGTATTTGCGTTGCGTTTTCATACACGGATGATATGAGGTCTCGCATTAATGAAACTTTGCAGCATAGGTTTTCGTTCAGAACCACTTTTCCGTGTTCCTGCGGATACACACCGTTACCGATCTCAAGGAGCAAATCTGAAAACTCTTGAGCATTTTCGTTACCTCCGATTTGCGCTCGCATATTTACTGTCAAATGCAAAGGTATAATGTATTGCCACAGTACAGAACTCTTTAGACAGGCCCTAACTTCATCAGCCCTTGTTCCACGTGGTACTACCGGAAGAGTCTGACGAAAGTCGCCACAAAAAAGTATAGTAATGCCACCCATTGGTTGGCCATTTTGCTTGATATCACGCAACGTTCTATCTAATGCTTCAACCGCTTTTCGGTTTGCCATTGTGCACTCATCCCATATTATAAGGCTACAATCACGAAGAACCTTAGCTTTATCGCTATTTCTAGAAATATTACAAACAGGGTTTTCTGTGCGGTCTAAGTCGATCGGAATTTTGAACATTGTATGGGCAGTTTTCCCTCCTGGCAACAAAGTGGCTGCTATGCCCGATGAAGCGACAGCAAGCGCAATGTTACCTTGGCTTCGCACCTTCGCCAAAATCACTTTGGTAAGAAATGTCTTGCCCGTTCCACCGGGAGCATCTAGGAATAGCATTTCTCCCAAAGCAGTATCAACGCTGCGACACACCCGATTAAATATTAAACGCTGTTCTTCAGTTAATCTCGGGACATCAGTTTGTACAATTTCGGCCAGATCTACTGGATCATAGTTGATTTCCATCGCGTAATCTCTATTAATACGTTCACCGTCAAATAATGGCTCGGGCATGCCATATTGAGAAATAGGACTACCCCCAATAGATGTAACTATATCTTGAATGGCCAGCAAACAACGATTTAAGTAACTTTCTCGTAATATGACACTAATTGAGTGGTCATTATTTAGTTGTGCGTGCCTGAAAAAGTCCTCGGCTAATTTGTTCTGATACTTATGCCATAACTGTGCAGCATCAGAAAGTGCACAGAACACCAGCATGACTGCAAACAAATTGCGCAACCGCTGAGGACTTTCGCTAATACTTGCTTCGGCCAAAGCATCATCCCAGTGTTGATCCCCATCCAGTAAGTGACGTGCCCGGCAAGCCGCTTGGTATGTAGGGTATATGATATTATCAACCTTTCTAAGCTCGGCAAAAGATGTAGGCCCTCGAACGACATGCAGAAGTAAGCGCAGGTAAAAGCATTCGGAGTTATTCGGATGCACCGTATAAACTCTGCCAATAATGTGTTCTTTAAAAATACCTGCTTCACCTACTACAGCTGTTCCACGTCTTCTGCGGTTAAAATTACCCTGTTGTTTGTTATAGGTATAAAATGACGGAACTTCGTTGTATAAAAGTGTCTTGGCAAATGCATCTGTTTCGCAAAGATTAAAAAAAGCGAGCAGAGTGGTTCGTCTCGGGCTTTCTAAACGCTCCATTACATTTTCAGGGTTGAAATATATCCTTTGTCCACCTTCAAGATGAACGTCAAGATGGATAACGGGTGGATGTCTTTCATGAATTGAAAAACTTAAAATACGCCAAACTGCCTCAGAAGAGCTAATATATCGGCCTGACTGAAACCTTGTAACTTCATCGTTATTGTTATTTGTGAATCCCACTGTTGCTTGGTCACTGCCCTTGTTCACATATTTGCAGATGTATTTTATAGATTGAACACTGTTACATACTTCTACATTGATGTGAGCTTGAAAGGTTCTCGATAATACCGGTGAATAAGGCACGACCCATCTATTATCTAAATCTATTTCCTGACCATGTAACCTTATTTTAGCTGTAAAGCCACCATGTTGAGGAGATTTTCGACGATACATTGGATATCCGTTTTCTCCCGATATTGTTTGCTCTGAAAGAGCTCGAGGATATCTTTTATAGCAATGACCGTCTTGCATACAGGGAGAATTCCTGTTTAATGTGCCGCATGGTCCGTGTATCATATGAGTCTTTACAATATCGAATAATATGGGATCTTCGGTCTTATCAGACAATTCAGCACTAATAATAGTATCGATAGCATCAGGTCTAATTTTTTCTTCTAGCCACAGTAGTATGTGGGCATGTGGTAACCCCCGTTTTTGCCACTCTACGCTGTACATATAACACAGAAATGATCCAAAAAGCTTTTCTTTTGTAATTAAGTCGACCATCAACTTTAGTTTAAGGTGAAATACTCGGGAAATTATGTCATGTCTATCATGAGGCACCTGACCGGGCAAAAGTTCTTGTGAAATTTCATTCCACTTTGGGTTAGTGGTGAAAGTGATGAAAAGATCAGGTCGACCGTACTTACGGACATAGCAAAACGCGTCTTGCGTACGCTCATGCATATAACGTGGACCTCCTATAAAGCTTGACGGTAAGATAACTAATCGTCCTACGTTCTCCACGTTGTTATCTTGCTGCATTGCGTCTCGCAGATGCACGTAATCCTCAGCCCGTAAACGTGTCTGGTTAGTGCGTATATAAATTAACCTCTCGGTTTCTATTTTTGCATACATGTCTACGATGAATTGGCTGAATAATCCACGAAATCGATGCAAATAATTAAAACAATTTCTTCTAATTTGTATCTGATATGAATAAAACTGTAGGGCTGATATTTTTTTATTATAATTTGTTATCCTAGTGCTTGGATTAACTTGGTAGAGTCCGAAATTGTAACCATCCTCACCGTGGAAGTATATCAAAGGATATTGCAGGGCATCATAAGCTCGATGTGTTTCACAAATACGTTGTAAGCGATCATCATGAGTGCGCAGCACAATATCACGTCTGTCACATTCCTGGTCTACTAATATTATCGCAACTTCATCTGCAACGGGAGCATTGTACCTTCCACGATGTTCTTCCGCAGGACGTCTATCAGCCTTAATTATAACTTTATAATTGTTATTTTGACCTTGTGGAATGGAATCTATTGCGGCTTTGAAACTTCTGACATACGGATTTACTTCATGTAACATATTTTGAATTTGAGATATAAGGTTGGTATTCAGTTGAGAAAAGTTATGGTGTCGTATAAGAGCCTGTTCATTGTAATTTGATACAAAATAAATTTGAAGAAATTTTGGCTCATTTTGGGGAAGCAAAGATCCAATAAGGTGATAAACTTGGCCCTGCACCTTAAAAGTGGGCATGAATGGTCCCTCTGTAATTTGTTTAGCCCCAAAAGATGTCATTTGGAATGCACTATTATATAAACGGATATTGTCTAAAAAATGTTTAGACTGAGGATGCTCACCATTTAGTAAAGCTTTTATAAAGTCAGGGAGCTCGTGGAAATTTTCAATGAGCACTTTACCACCTGAACAGCATATTCCATTTGGTTCTTTTCTCCACTTTAGAGCATGACAAAACTGACAACATATCACCATGCCTCCTATAGATGCGAATTCAGAGTAATCAATTCTGGGCGAATACAAATAACCTGCTTTCTCTTTGGTCACCCATGGAAGGATATCAATTTCCGCTCTAGTTTCTGTGTCTTCTATCGAATTTGATAACATTCTACTGATTGTATGCCGAAGTCGATCGGTATTTAGTCGTGACTGACGTTGTTCTACAGTTTCTTCATGCCGTATTTCCCTTACTCGTTCTCTCTCAGCTAATAAATAATGTTCCTCACTCTGACGGATTCGCTCATAGTTTTCTCTAGTTGTTTGTAATCTTTGTAGATATTCATCTTCACTTTCAAGAATTCTGGCATTGTTGTGTCGCTCTCGATCAGCTGTTAATCGCAATTCGCGATCTGAACTACTTTCCAGCTCTCTAGACTGCAAAGTTCGTGCTCTTTGAGAGCTCAGGCGGGTTTCCCTATCGGTGAAAGTCTCAGACTCGCGTGATAGTGCATGAGTTTCACGATCGGCAGTGAGACGTGCTTCCCGTTCTTCAGGAGTCTCCTGAGACCGGGCATTTGCTGTCCGAACCCTCTGAGAGCTCAGGCGGGTTTCCCTATCGGTGAAAGTCTCAGACTCACGCGATAGTGCATGAGCTTCACGATCAGCAGTGAGACGTGCTTCCCGATCTTCAGGAGTCTCCTGAGACCGGGCATTTGCTTTCCGAACCCTCTGAGAGCTCAGGCGGGTTTCCCTATCGGTGAAAGTCTCAGACTCACGCGATAGTGCATGAGCTTCACGATCGGCAGTGAGACGTGCTTCCCGTTCTTCAGGAGTCTCCTGAGACCGGGCATTTGCTGTCCGAACCCTCTGAGAGCTCAGGCGGGTTTCCCTATCGGTGAAAGTCTCAGACTCACGCGATAGTGCATGAGCTTCACGATCGGCAGTGAGACGTGCTTCCCGTTCTTCAGGAGTCTCCTGGGACCGGGCATTTGCTGTCCGAACACTCTGAGAGCTCAGGCGGGTTTCCCTATCGGTGAAAGTCTCAGACTCACGCGATAGTGCATGAGCTTCACGATCGGCAAACAAACGGGCCTCACGCTGTTGCATGCTCTCTCTAATTCGAGTAGACATCATTTGAGAACGTTGTGAACTCAATCGAGATTCTCGTTGAGCCGAAGTTTCTGTAGCACGAAGCCTAGCCTGACGTTTCTGAGATGAAGTGAGTCTCGCCTCACGATCTTCTTCAGTTTCCTGTGATCGAACTAACTTCATCCTTTTAGCATTTCTACTGTACTGGGAGAGGTTGGATCTTTTTCGAGGCATTCTTACTTACAGATAATTACACCGTTTAATAACTATTAAGACGTGTTAACCTAACTTATTCATTTATTATAGATAGATAGATTATAGAAAACAAAAGAAATGAGCAATAGATCCGTTTTTTATTTATTACTAACTTACACTAACAAACTTACCTACTTATTTCAAAGGACTTTTTATACAGAAAACTTGCAAAATAAAGAAAGTCAAGGAAAAACCTAATTTATATCATAAAAACTAAGGAGTAAAAAAAATCAAAACAAACATAAATCTAACTTATATTTACTTAACTTAATCAGTTTAACTATTAACACGTATGAATCTAAAACAAACTAAACACTAAACAAATATGTACTTATCACAAACGACTAAATTGTTTCTTTCAGATCTATACATCTATGCACATAAAAAAAAAATCAAGATAAATGCCTAACCTATACGAAATCTATACACTTAAAATTAAAAAAATCAAGATAAGAAATACTTAACCTATACGAAATCTGTACAATTAAAATTAAAAAAATCAAGATAAGAAATGCCTACTAACCTAATCCAAATTTATATACATAAAGTTAAAGAAAACCAGGATAAGAAATGCCTACTAACCTACATATACCAAATCTATACACATAAAAATAAAGAAAATCAAGATAAAAAATGCCTAATCTATACCAAATACATACATACAATATGTATTTACAAACCCTAAAATGTAAATAATAAAAAATTCAATTCAATTTTATCGAATGCCGTGCGCCTCCAGAATACGTGCGTTCGCTACGAATAACGGAATGCTAATGGCAGCGGCGCGGCTCTCAGCGCGCTTTATATACCCGCGCCAACAAACGCGTACAGTAAGTTAGACGTGAATTTTTTAAATTGGCATAACTTTTTTATTTATGAACCGATTGACATGAAATAAAGACTAAATGTTAAGTGAAGCTTACCACAATATATTTCTGAAAACCACATCTACATTAGATAAGCTGTTTCTGAGATTAGCGTGCACAAACGCACCAGAAAGTTCGACGTGATTCTTTAAATTGGCATAACTTTTTTATTTATGAACTGATTGACATGAAACAAACACTAAATGTAAAGTGAAGCTTACCATAATATATTACTGAAAACCACATCTAAATCGGATAAGCCGTTTCTGAGATTAGCGTGCACAAACGCACAGACAAACAGACAAACCGACAAACAGACAAACAGACAAAAATTCCAAAAATCATTGTTTTGGGTTCTATTGCGTTGATAAAAGTCCCCTGTAATATTTTTTCTCATTTATCTTCCATGTACAGACAGCGATCCTTTACATTTTTATTATATGTATAGATTATAATAAAATAAATAGAAGGAAATAAAAATTTAGCATTGAAAAAAGCCTGTTCGATGAGTAGAGCTTTCATGAGAAGAAGCAGGCAAGAAACTCATGGCCACTCTTTTCAATCGCCAAATGTTTAGATATCAATACAATTATTTTCCTTAAATGAGCTGCTGTGTGTAGTTGTTAATTATTTATTTCAATAAGATTTAAAAGTAAAAATTCGTTAATCTAAGATATATTTTAATAACACATGAAATAATAGTCACAGCAACTCATATTACAGTTAGCTTAATAATATGATTAGAAATAACCTGTGAGTGGAAGCAACTCAATCCCAAGCATTTTTATCTTCTATATATTCAGTGACTGAGTAATAACCTTTCGAATATAATTTACGTTTTACAACTGTTTTAAATTTATTAAAACTTAAATTTTGAATGTCACTTGGGAGTTTATTGTAAAAGCGCACACATTGACCGATAAAAGACTTATTAATTTTTTGAAGCCGGGAGGCCGGCACTAGTAATCTATTTTTATTTCTTGTATTTATATTATGTATATCGCTTATCTTATAATATAAGTCAATGTTCTTAAATACATAAATTAAATTTTCATATATGTATTGGCTGGCTACTGTTAATATATTTATTTCCTTAAATTTATTTCTCAACGTATCCCTTGTTTTCATGTTGTAAATTGCTCGAATAGCCCTTTTCTGCAGTACGAAAATAGTTTGAATGTCGGCAGCATTCCCCCACAATAGAATACCATACGACATTACACTGTGAAAGTAGCTATGATAAACTAGCCTAGCGGTATCTATGTCAGTAAGTTGGCGAATTTTTCTGACTGCGTACGCTGCAGAGCTGAGCCTATTCGACAACTTACTAATTTGAGGGCTCTACTGCAACTTTGAATCTAGTGTAATCCCTAGAAATTGGGTGGTATCAACAAGGTCCAACACGTCGTCCTTAATTTTTATAGATGTCTTCACTTGTTTGACATTTGGGGTTAAAAATCGGATACATTTGGTCTTTCCCCCATTTAAAAGTAGGTTGTTAACATCAAACCAGTGAACTACTTTAGAGATAGCAATGTTCACATCGTCGAGAACCGTTTCTTGGCGTTTTAATTTAAATAATAGTGAGGTATCATCCGCAAACAGTACTATCTCATGTTTATCCCTCACGAGGTGGGGTAAGTCATTAATATAAACTAAAAATAAAAACGGGCCAAGGATTGAACCCTGAGGAACCCCCATTTTAACCACAGACCCCGAAGATCGCTTACCATTAACATCAACTTTCTGAATCCTGTTACTCAAATAGGATGTAAGAAGATTCAGTGCTGAATTTTTGACTCCATAGTGATGTAATTTCCTGATTAATGTTTCATGAATTACACAGTCAAAAGCCTTAGACAAATCACAAAAAATACCTAGCGCATCCCGTGATTCCTCCCAGGCGTCAAAAATATGTTTTACAAGCTCAACACCGGCGTCAGTGGTGGAGCGACCCTTTGTAAAACCAAATTGTTTATTGTGAAGTAATTTATTATTATTAAAAAAAGTCTGCAATTGGTTCAAAATAATCTTTTCATAAATTTTGCTGAACGTAGGTAACACAGAAATAGGTCTAAAATTGGTTGGGTCTGATGTGTTACCTGCTTTAAAGAGAGGTATTATTTTACTATTCTTCATTAAATCAGGAAATACACCAACATCTACGCATTTATTGAAAATTAAAGCTAGTCTGAATGCTTCTAAAGTAATAATAGATTTGGTTACTGTAATGGAGTTACCCCAGAGGTCAGTGGTTTTCTTAACGTTAAGGCTATTAAAAACTTTTATAATATCTGATGGACTAACATAATGAAATTTAAAATCACTGTCACATTTGGTAACATTTTCTTTTAGAAGGGATTCAGCAGCAGTGGGTGATGAGTTCAAAGATTTAGTAGTAATGACTGGAATGTCTGTGAAAAAATTTTCAAATGCTGTGGCTACCTCTAGATCTGGTGTGATAGTAGTATCATTAACATTCAAACAAAATTCTGTATTTCTACATTTGCATTTCCCGGTCTCGCTATTAATAATACTCCAAGTGATCTTCATCTTATCATGACTACTTTTAATCTTTGAGCTCAGATATCGAGACTTAGCAGCTTTGCAAGTACTCCTAAAAATTTTTGAATATTTTTTAACATACTCATGGAATTCTTCACTTTTATTATAATTTCGTTCTCCATATAGTTCGTATAGTCTCTTTCTACTCTTGTGTAAGCCAGCAGTAGCCCATTCGCTAAAAGATGCATTACCTTTAACTGTGATCGTCTTAGGAGTAAAGACTGAATTGAATTCGGTACAAATTGTATTAAAAAACTCGTATTATAATAAATTTGGATCACCATCACTGTTTAACAATGGGAGATTAAAAGCAAGTTTATTTTTAAAACTCTCAAAACGATTTGCAGTTTTCGGTATAACAACAATATTTCGCTTTGCCACATGTTTAGTATAATCCAAAAAAGTGATTTGTTGGCCACAGTGGTCTGAATCTAATTGACTAATAATTTGTTTGTTATCAACTATAATATCTGTGAATATATTATCCAAGCATGTGGCAGTAGTCACAGTAATTCTTGTGGGCTCTAAGAATAAGTTCTTCAGATTATATGATTGAAACAATGCTTTTAATTTAGTACAAAGATAGCTATCCTCTAGTAAATTCACGTTAAAATCACCGCAAATAATAATACCCTAATTAATTTTTGAAATTTTATTTAGAATCTCATCCATAACCCTTTCAAAACAATCATATAACGCTGAAGGAGGCCTGTATACACTCAATACAATAAACCGAGGCAATTCCACACAGGCTATTTCAATAGTTCGTTCAACAGACAAACTGACAATGTCATGGCGCTCTTTAAATTTAAGCTTTTTATTTATCAGTATCAATGAGCCACCATGTATTGCCCGTCCCCTGCTGAACGAGCTGCCTACCTCATGATTATTAAAATTGAACATGAACTGACTGCTTTTTAGCCAATGTTCAGTTATACAAAATATATCAATAGCATTACAGTTCATGAACAATTCTATTTCTAGCTCTTTGCTTGTGATGCCTCTTATGTTTTGATGTACTAATTTTATTTGATTCTTATTACTACTATTCTTATAATACTTTGGTTTAATACCTATTATTTTAGATTTTGTTTTCATATCACTAGTGCAAGAGGTGCTCTCTATTGTCGCATTACTTAATTTAAATTATTGCAATTACTGATGTCAGTATTGGAATTATTAATAAGAATGTCTAAATTAGAATAATTGCTCATGTCAGTATTAAAATTACTAATCAGGATGTCAGATTTTACATAATTGCTCATGTCAATATTTAAATAAGAATAATTTGTAACATCATTATTAGACATTAAAGGAACGGCTGAATTATTATGCATGTCAACATTATGTTGCTCAATAGAAGCAACTTGTTTAGCCAAGTTCTTGGCTGTTATAGAAAAAAAATATGATAGCGATACAGCTATCTGTCTCTTAACATAATTGGTAAGGTAATATTTACCTTTTGTCAAATTAAAATATTTACTAACAAATCTGTTAGTGTCAATAAAATGAAACTTGTCATAATTTTGCCCATTTATTTGACAAGTTAAATTGTGTATCAATGTATTTAAATTATGTCTAATAATATTTTCCTCCTGTGGCAAACCTTTACTCAGCGGAAGTGCAAACATCACAATTTTTTTAACATTTAAATTTGATAAGTACTTAAAATAACTTATAAATTTTTTTTTGTTTACATTTCCCCTATTACCCACAAAGATCAGTAAGGAAGTATTCTCACTAAGATTATGATTACTAATTTTATTCATAATTTCTGCATATGATAAATTAGGCAAACAATGATTGGTCACTGTGTGTCCAGGTGTTGATTTTGTTAATAAAGAACTCATGTCCTTGCCAATTTCATCACTAAACATAACTATGTTCTTAGCAATATGTGTGTTACTCACATATTCCATAGGATTAACGGAGCTATTATTTATTGATTGGTTTGTCAGTATTGGCAAAGACGAAGAGGGACCACATGAAGACTGGCAATCCAATGACTGCATACAATCACTAGTGCGATTGCAGGTGTCTAGTAAACATAGCTATAAGCTATAAGTAAACATAGCTTAGAATATATTAAACGATTGTGATGCAGCTGCAGAGAATACTCTGAAGCTAATTTTAATTGAATGCAATTTTATTTCGAAAGTGGTAGAGTAATATAAAGCTTTATTTCTGTTTAGGTTGTCAATGTTCATGTACAAGGGCGTGGACAGTTCGTTCCTGTCGGCGTTCCTGGAGGCGATGGTGTGCGTGGTGCTGTGCTGGCTCACCATCTCAGCGGCTGTCATGGTCACGCTCGGGTTTATGACTTGGTGCCACACCATCGTGGAGAGGTTCCCTAGGTAAGACCTTACCATACATACATATTGTTACAGCCACTCCCATCTATCGGCACTGTGGGGAAGACTGGGCAAATCCGTCTAATAATTTATTACAGCACCATCTATTGACGTCTTACGGAACTACGTAGTTTGTCGATACGCGAAGAGTAAAATCAAAATCAAAATAAATTTATTCAAATTAGGTTACAAGGTAACACTTATGTATGTCAAAGTTACACGTAAATTTTTCTTTCTGTGAATTTACATTTACTGCCACGTTCAGCAAAGCAAGGGTGTGTAGGGCTCATGAGAAGAACGGGCAAGAAACTCATAGTCACTCTTTTTAATCGCCAAGTGTACAATAATATTTCGTTTACAAATCATAACTGTAAGGTGCTGCAACCATTTATCCATGAACTACTACTCAACATACTCAAGCATTTGATAAAAATTGATGGTAGCCTTTAAAGCAGCAGTATGGTAAATAGGAGCATCCACTTACACGTACATAAATAATCAAGACAAGACGTGATTATAGTCCGTGGTTTAATCTAATTGTTTAAATAAAATGTAGTAAGTAAATTATCGAATTCCACTAAACCAGAATTCAGAATAAGACTCAAAAGAAAGCTTAACGGAACTGTCCATAATCACGAGTTGTCTTCATTGCACATTCTTCTTGATTAAAATACGACTGAATGTAACAACAATGCAAATTCCAGCTTAAACAAGGTGTAATATTACAAAAACAAATATATACCTATATTTAAAAAAACATAAGTGTTAGTATTTGTCATTTAATATCCTGTGATCTAATGCAAATATTAGTACCATGGATGTTTGTCATTTAAATAATCATCTATATTATAATATGCTTTAGAAATTAAGCAAGTTTTAATTTTAACTATAAATTTATTGTCTGGTAATTCTAGAATATTACTCGGGATTTTATTATAAAAACGTATACCAAGACCCATGAAGGAACCATGAACTTTATGTAGACGGTAGAATGGAACACATAATTTATATTTATTTCTAGTATTGATGTTATGTATGTCACTATTTTTTATGTATAAATATATATTTTGACGGACATGCATGATATTAAAATAAATATAGTGTGATGCTACAGTTAAAATACCTATATTCTTAAATTTTTCTCTGAGCGAGATTCTAGTTCCTAATTGATAAATTGCACGCACAGCTCTTTTTTGCAATATAAAAATACTTTGTATATCAGCTGCTTTTCCCCATAATAATATTCCATATGACGTAACGCTGTGAAAGTAACTAAAGTAAACTAATCTAGCTGTATCAACGTCAGTTAATCCACGGACTTTTCTAATGGCGTAAGCGGCCGAACTAAGTTTCGCTGAGAGACAAGATATTTGCGCACCCCACTGTAACTTTGAATCAAGTGTAATGCCCAGGAATACTGTGGATTCTATTGCTTCCAGTACCTCACCGTTCAATGTTATGCTAGGACCAAGATGTTTTACATTAGACAGTATGAATTTAACACATTTTGTTTTTTTGGGGTTCAGTACTAAATTATTTAAAGTAAACCTTTTTGTTACTTGAATCAATGCACTGTTTACTTCGTCAAAATGGTCGCTATTCCTATTTACTTTAAATATTAAGGAAGTATCGTCAGCAAACAGTACAACGTCACAAATATTGTTCAAATAAAAAGGTAAATCGTTTATATAAATTAAAAATAAAAATTGGCCTAAAATCGAACCTTGCGGCACCCCTAGCTTTACAGGTAAGCTATTTGATTTTGTACCATTGACATCTACGCACTGAATCCTGTTATTCAAATACGACGTAATTACATCCAGTGCATTACTCCGAACACCGTAATGCCTTAGTTTCCGTATGAGCGTATCATGACAGACGCAGTCAAATGCTTTTGAGAGGTCGCAAAAAACACCAATAGCATTTTGTGAGTTTTCCCACGCTCTCGTAGAGAGAACGCTGGCACATTCTCGAATCTTCGTACTGTTTACATACCGGGTATGGTGTTTCTAGAAATCTCCAGAAACGCTTTATTCGCCTATAAAAGGTCAAGGCCAGCGCTCGCGGAGTAAGTTTACAATCGTAAGCGGTCAATTATCCATCGAAGCGAAAATACTACACAGTTAAAAGCTAGTTATAGTGGAAAAGTGTAGTATAGTGTGTGTTATGTTTAATTGTGTGCTAGAATAAAACGACATAGTGGTTTAAGTGTTCGCCACGCTACTGCTGGCGCGCCGAGTTTAGAAGTTTCGACCACCACCCGAAAAAAAAATTATGTGATCCACAAATGGTTGTTCCGAGTCTGGATGTTCTTTGTGTCCGTTGTTTGAATGTTTGTTTAGTGTCGCGACACAAGAATTAAACAAGTGATAGCATTCTAGCATTGTCATTAAAACAAATAATGTACTCGTTATTCCAATGTTTAAAGTATTGTTACGGGTAGTGCACTCTGTCGGCACTGTGGGGCTCGGCAGTCCCTACTAATAATTTATTGCGGCACCATCTATTGACATCGTACGAAACTACGTAGTTGTCGGTACAAGTAGAGTAAAGAGAACGCTGGCACATTCTCGAATCATCGTACTATTACATACCGGGTATGGCTTTTCTAGAAAACCCCAGAAACGCTTTACCCGTGTATAAATAGAGCTCACGCGCACCGCTGAGTCAGTTTACAATCATAAGCGGTCAATTGTCATCGAAGCGAACGGAAGCGAAAATACTACGGAGTTTGAAGCAGTTATAGTTGGAAAAGTGTAGTATAGTGTTAGTTGTGTTTAAAAGTTAATTTTGTGCTAGAATAAAACGTTTTAGTCGGTAATATTGTTTTATATTCTTATCCCTCGAACCCAGCTCGTAACAGTATTATGCAATACAGAAATTATCTCTTATGGAAAAGATTTTTTTATTTACATGGCTTGTAATGGATAATCATGAAAAGCTTACAGTAGAGAGCTATTGGGAGCCCAA
This sequence comes from Catocala nupta, assembly GCA_963675205.1. Taxonomy (NCBI): domain Eukaryota; kingdom Metazoa; phylum Arthropoda; class Insecta; order Lepidoptera; family Erebidae; genus Catocala; species Catocala nupta. The sequence goes on from OY776087.1 coordinate 2,000,208, forward strand.
AGGCAACACAAAAAAAAGTTTGGCCGTTGCCAAATTATATTCAAAAATATTTTGCACCGCAATCTATACTAATATTATAAAGCTGAAGAGTTTGTTTGGTTGAACGCGCCTTTCAGGAACTACTGGTTCGAATTGAAAAATTCTTTTAGCGTTGGATAGCCTATTTATCTTGCATTAGGCTATATAACATCACGCTACGACCTACGGGGACGGCGCAGTAGCCATAAACGCGAGTGAAACCGCGGGCACATCTAGTTTAAGATAAAATAAATTATTTTTTTATTATTTAGGCCTTCAATAGTTTTATTATAAAGTGACTAAGGTTTATAAATCTTATTTAAATTTTTCTGTTCATGTATATATTTTTGCGATGTTTGATTGGGTCCCTAGATGGCTTTGACTCACAATTGGACGCGGTAGGTGGCGTTGGTAATCCAACTTTTAGATTGGATAACATCTGTCGGATTTGCTAATATTGAATAATATATTATTAATAAATAAAATAAATATAAAGAAATCTTTATTTTCGTAAACATTTGGTCCTTCTTAGCCTTGTGGTTGGTGTCTCCTTTTAAGCATATAAAATATTTGTAACAGAAGACCCTGCTCTTTCATATCTAACTGTTATGTTTACAATAATTGTAAAAGCGCAATTAACATCTTATATCTAAGAGATGTTACAAAAATTGTGTGTGTGTATGTGTGTGTGTTTTTTTGTATATTATTATATGCTATGTTTTTTTTTCTTAGTTGTGAGGACGCAGCAGGCGAAGCTATAGACAATAAAGACCTTATAAACACAAGCGGATTTTACATAGAAATTGGCTCAGCACAGGTAACTATATTAATATTTATTGTGTTATTTACTGTCTTTGGCGCAACGGTAGTGAATGTGACTGCTGTGCATGAGGTCTCGGGTTAGAATCCCTCGGCCTGGTCAAGAAAAAGTTATTGGGTGTTTCTGCTAAGGAATATCAGTAGCAGAGTTCGAAAGTTGGCAGTGTTAGACACCCCCGTGCCTCGGCAATCACGTAAAATCCGCTGGTTGTGCACCTTGATTAATAGAAAGTGACCGAAATTTGGTCTATTGTCTGGTGATATATGTATAGTGTTTATTCTATGCACGACTGCTTCGGGGTGCAGTCGCACGCCTATAAGAGGAGGTTACTGGTTCAAGTAGTCGCCTTGCTCCTGCCATTGCGCGGCATGGATTCCATTCGATACGAATAGTTATTCAGAGTCTGGGTGATTTTTGTGTGTTGTTGGAACGTTTGTAAAGTCCCCCGCGGCATAGGAAGCAGGTCTAGTGCGGAAGTTGCCTTTTTAAATAAAAGGTAAGATAAAGGTAAATCACACCGAAATTCCGGGACTAGCTTATCGCCATCTACCGGGCGTAGCTCCAGATCTCGTGGTGCTACTGCGAATTTGCACGACCGATGCAAGCCGGTCGAAATCTCGACAATTAAATACTTTCAAAAATATAACGACGCTATTAAAACCCTTTGTCTAATATTATATTAAATCCTAATTAATGATATTCATCTTATATAATAATTATATGAATATTTTTGTGAGTGTTTGAGTGGACCCTGGGTGGTTTACATTCACAATAGGACCCGGTAGGTGGCGCTGGCAAGCCAACATTCAAGACAACGTCTGTTTTGTATAATCCTACCAATTAATATTTTACATGCGAATATGAGTTTGTTTGTTTGTTACGCCTTAACTACCTCACCGATCATCATGAAATTTCGCATACGCGTTGTATACAAAAGGACATAGGGAAAATTTTATAAAAAAAAATCACTGCTACCAATCTAAGAGCTCCGCCCTATTAGTGCATTGCGTTGCGTTGCGTCGTCGTAGCGGCAACGCTGCGTCGTTTTGCATATATTTTAAATGACATGCCACATTATATCGTTGCGTCGTCGCACGCGACGTTTCAACGGATCGACGGACGAGAGATGTAGCGGGGGGCGGGTGATGTGCTGCGGTGTCGGAGCTCCGGTGCGACGACGGGCAGTGGTTCCACTGCTAGAGGGAGGTAATCTATGGACTGAAGACGTGCGTCGTCTTCTTGCGCTGCGTCGTCGCAACGCAGGTGTGGCATACAATGCGTTGATCCGCTGCGATGACGCAACGCAACGCGCTAATGAGGCATCATCGTTACTTAACCTACATTTACACGAGCGAAGGCGCCAGCAAAATTAAGTATTGTATTAAATGTAACTGTATTTTTCAGTTCGGTGCTTGGGCGGCTTTCGCTACTTGGGTGGGTCTGGCCGTGTTCTCAACCCTGAAGGTGTGTCGCTACCATCAGCTGGAGAACATCCAAGTATCCATGTACCGCGAGAGGCAGCGGCTTGTGAACGAGAGTGGATCCCCCACCGCCCAGGAGGGAAGGTCAACCCCCCCTTTAGACGTTGATCCACAGGGCAGTTATATGAAGTAGAGAAAATCTGTATGCTACATGCTATGTTTATATGGTATGGTTTAGATCTTATGACAGTTGCGTGTCTGTCGACCGTATTAGCTCGTCAGTCACAAAATTTGAATTTAAGGTAACTTTGAATGCACTTGTGCAGTGGTTAAAAAGTGTAAACGGTATGAGGTCTGTTCCGAGTAGCAACGTCGCAATTATCTACTGTCAGATTTGAGGATTTTTAATGAAATTAATTAATATTAGGTAGTTTTATTTTAAAAATGTTTTTAATCCATTCGAAATACTAAGATAGAAAGTGTATTATCGATAACCGATCATTATATTTGTATTCCTTTTACGATGTAAATAGTGGGTCTAAAATTTTAGACGCGTTGTATGTATGGTGAAACACCAAACATATTCTGTTATAATATATATCGGCGCAAATATTCTAACTGGCTGGAATTTATTCAAATCGGTGTAACTGGCTGACCGTATCAAATATGAAAATCGAACAAACAGTCATGCGACTATGTCGTTTGGATACGTGATTCATTCCAACGCGACCTATAAAACACCGTCCGCATCTGTAGGATCGTTCAGTCGTCGGCGGTCGAAGCCGACGGATCTAACGTGATAGTGTTTCTTTATTGGTTTAAAAAGTATTATAATAAATGAGCATATGGATATCGGATATGACATTTTCAATGGAGACGCCCGTCTTCTGAATCATCATTATGGAGCCAAGAATTGTGACGTCAGCTATGCTGACATTACACCTTTTAAAAACACTTTGGAGGTTCCTCCTCCGTCATATATAATACATTGTTTGCTTTATTCTTTAAAATAGACTAAAAAGCATTTTGGAAAAGGTAGCACAGACTTAATAATGACATATAACCGATAGTACACAATAGGCTTTCATTTTTGTCTGACATTCCAACAATTGTTAAATACCCCAAAATATGACTTTAATTGTTATATTGCCACTCATAACAGACCACATTGCGTTAATGCACTTTGGTAACCGTCACATTGTCAGTGCGCCATTCGATGAACATTTACGTGATTCAGTGTTCTTAGCCGCCGTTGTTTTTCTGTAGAGTACCCACAATATGGTAGAATCAAAAGCAAAAATAAATTTATTTAAGTTAGGTTACAAGGTAACACTTATGAATGTCAAAGTTACACAATTTTTTTCTGTAAATTTCTGCCACTTTCAGCAAAGCAAGGGTGTAGGGCATATTCATATATAGGGAATATATACCTACATATCATGAGAAGAACGGAAAAGAAACCGATGGCCACTCTTTTTAATCGTTTAATTACTTTTCATATGGTCTCTTGAAAGTAACTAAAATCACTACATGTTATAAAACAAAGTCCTCCGCTGCGTCTGTTTGTCTGTTCGCGATAAACTCAAAAACTACTGAACGGATTTTCATGCGGTTTCCAGGAATAGACAGATTGATTCATAAGGAAGGTTTAGATGCATAATTTGTTAAGGTTTTGTACTAATCGTGCAAAACGAGGGTGGGTCGCCAATTTTTTATAATTAAAAAAATGCATATCATGCACAACTGTTTTAAGTAAATTCATACTAAAATCCTTGGATTTATTACGTAAATGTATTATGGAAACCCGATTATAAGGACAGAAGGCGCTTTTCCTCAAAACTATTTATATTAATATAGCATGATGGTATTATAACACTAAACTAAACTTTTTAGTGTGAACGAGGGCGAGTCGAGACGGGCGATAAATTAAAATTTGAGATGTGTTTTTTTATAGCGTGTAACAGATAGTTGTGGTCATATTTAAGCGTTATATAATAATCATAATCATTTTATTAATTTAGTCCATTGTGAGCATTACATGATGAAAAATTGTTAAATAAATAGCACCAAAGTCTGCCTGAGCAGGCGTAAGAATAACGTATAAATTAGTCCCTGTGCAATGGAAAATCGCGACAAATATATTCGTAGACATTATTTTCACAAACACATAGTATTTTCTTTTTATCGACTTGTCAATGTCAGCGTATTCTAATTGATACTTAAGAGTGCGCCGAGCGTAAGACGCGGTTGGACTGAATGACAGAGCTCGATATTCAAATCAGCGCGCGACCGCCATAGTAAAATTGTATGGAGGATTTGAAGTGCTTTTTTGATTAATATGTATCTTTATTGTCAACCAATAACTTAAATATTTGAGACGGACAAATTGTAATATAACTATTTATGTTTCGTTTAAGCTGTAAAATAAGATAGATTTCTACTGTTATAATCTGAAAATTACGTAATTTTGTAGGCGAAGATATTAATTATTTTAAGTTTTTTAAATGTGTTTACAATGACTCCGTGAGTCATTGTAAACACATTTATTGTTATGGTAAATGTATATTTTATCGTTGTATTAAACAAAAAGTGTTTATCAACTTAACGGTGACCGCCTGTTTTGGCACATTTCGCTCGGCGCAGTCTTAAAGAATACTAACATCGGACTCGATGACCCTTGAACCCGAAAATGTCGGGGCGCAATTTTGATAGTCTTGTAATGCGTTTGTTTCGATGTCAAACAGATACAAATCTTGAAATTGTCATAAAATCTTAACTAATATTATAAATGAGGATGTTAGTTTGTTTGTTACGCTTTAACGTCTTAACTACACGACCGATCATCATGAAATAACCGCATAGACCAGAGGTACCCAGACTTTTTTGTCATAGACCACTTTCAAAATTTAGTTGGTTCCGGTGGACCCCCTGCAGCCACAAATTTAATCCGCTAAGTAAAATTGGTAATAATAAAATTAAAATATTTGATCAAGCCTCTACGGGCTGATCCCTTTTTTTTTTCGACAGACATTTAAACAAGTAACAGTCGCTGAGCTTCTTAAAATATTATCTGCCTACATTGATAGGTGAAGTCAAGCCAATATTTTAGTTCTTCACTATCGAAAGCAAATAAATTTTCGTGGATCCCCATTTTTTTGTCACGCCGATGTAGATACCTGTCGAGTCTCCCGTGGACCCCTGGGGATCTACCTGAACCACTTTGTCAACTAAGGGCATAGACATTGTCAGGGGTACAGAAAAGGACATACGGTACTTTTCAACCCGGACAAGCTGCGGCCAAAATCTACTTTCAAAACAATTTATTTTGTTCCGGGAATAGTGCACGTGGTGTCCTAAAATATGACAACACCTTTCTGTTACACGTTGTATATTTGTTATTGAAGACTGGATAAGGCATGTTGTCGTTTAGAGCACGAAATACGCAAGCTTTTTACTGGCAAAACATTAAGTATTCAGTTACAACTACACGGACGATACAAATATATTTATATATCTATAAAATAATATGACCTTAAAATTGTCAAATAGACGATGGCTGCGTGAGCGTCTGTCATTCGACACTAATCTGCCTCTCACTAAAAGCCGCTAAGTGATATGTGTCCCCTTATAACTTAGCGGCTTTTTAGTTAAATGCTTTTGTCTCTAGTAGAAAGCCTACTAGTATTTCGTGCTCTGTTCAGTACCTACTCCTAGTGGCGAATGTTAAATCATGTTACTTTACAATAGAAACAAAATTTACTGATCGGTATATTTATATTAAGTTACCTGGGTCGAATATGTCCACCTTAAGATTTGTTATCCTTTTTTAGTAATAATAAACCTAAAACAGGATAGGTTTAGCACTTATATATGATGAGTGGCTATTTATCTCCACAACAAAAATAAGAAAATACAAAGACTTTATGATATTTTCTTCAGTTTAAAAAAAAAAGAGAAATTGGCCATATTTCCGACGGGGAAGGTAAATATGACCATGTATGTGGCCATATTTACTGTATGAATTTACTAATTTAAAAAGGCCTGTACATTGCACACAATAAACTGAAATAAAAATGAATATTATGTTTTATTAGAGCATTTATTTAAAAGATATTCTTTGGGGCAAAAATTAGTATAAAATATAAAGAACTACCTTTACAAGTAATATAAACTTAAAGATATCAAAATCAACAAGGAGATTCAAAAGCTTTCCTTAAATTGAACTTAGAATAATACTCATAGTTATACGTATAGAAAATCAAAACAAAATATAAAAAAGAAAACATAACTTTTGAGATCCTTCATTGGTAAATCACAATCAGTTATTACAAAAATTATTTATAAGTATTATTAGTCCAGACTGCACTGAGTGCAAACAAATTGATCAGTATCTTCTTTTGTTAACCCAACACATTCTTCATGGACGTACGTTTCACATAAAAAGCATAGTCTCATGTCAGCTATTCTATCCTCGTCACAAACGTAACAATACCAACTGTTTTTAGATTTTTTTGAATGTCTTTTCCCTTTTTGTTTAGAAACCTGCTTAGAAATTATTGCTTCAGTCTTCTTCATTTTATCAGAATATTTTTTCTTTTTTTGGGAAGAAACTGATGATGGACCTGGCATATTTTTAATTTTTTGTTAACAAGCATTGGATGGTCCTGGTAAATTATTTTTCTCTGTAAACATTGATTTTGTTAGCTCCTGTGCCAGACTGTTAATAGCTTTTGTTCTAGGTGTACTTTTTGGGCTTGACGTTTTCTCTGGGGTTCTTAAAATTTCACAAAAAGATGAATTTGACTCATTAAGTGATGTAGAGACCGTTTTCGAATTTCTTTTATTCTTGTGCAGATTTAGTTTAGATAAAAGCATCTCGTCGCCACTATCGAAAACGTCATGATCACTCGTCTGGGCATAATTTTGATCTGCATGTAGTATGGGTACCGGAATATCAACAGATGTATCAGTTCGAGGCCGAGCAAGGGACTGCGTAATTATAGTTGAATTATTTTCGTCGTTATTTGTAAGAGGACGAGGAGAAATAACCTGATTTCCAGTGGCATCAATAGCATCGTCATCATTGGGATTTTTATTTTCTTGAGGAGGAATGTCCAGATTTTCGCCAGTATTAGTATCGTCACTGTCAATGGGATCTTTATTTTCTTGAGGAGGAATCAACATATTTCCGCTAGCATAAGTGGCGTCGCTCTCTATGGGATCTTCATTTTCTTGAAGAAGATTCAACAGACTTTCGCTAGCATTAGTGGCGTCGCTGCCTATGGGATCTTCATTTCTTTGCAGAGGATTCAACAGACTTTCGCTAGCATTAGTGGCGTCGCTGTCATTAGGATCATTATTTTCTTGATTTTCAGAAGATCTAGGTATTGTAGAATTAAAGGTAGGTATGCTGGGAGCGTATGCCTCTACTGGTATCCTTGCTGGATTAAATGGGTAAATTCCGGTCGCTTCGAATCCAGATTTGATATAAGCAGGTGTCGCAGCTTTGTCCCACACTTTGGAAAATAATATCCCAAACCTTTGTTTAGTTATTTTCCTGTCTTCATGTACTGACCAGTACTTTAAGACTTCCTCATCCCAGTAATATTCAAATGATTGAAATACTGATTTGTCCAACGGCTGTAATTCGTGTGTGGTGTTACTTAGAAGGCAGAAAAGTTTGATATCAAATTTTTCTGCGGCTTCAACAATCGAATAGTCCAAGTGGCATTTAGCTCCATCGAAGATTAATAATCAAGGTCCTGTCAATTTAAATTTCGAAAAATGGTGAATCCAGTTCACAAACGTTTCAGAGTTCATACTCCCCTTGGGTGTCATTTGGGCTATTGAGCCGGTTGGTAAAGAATCTACCCATTCTGGCTTCATACGTTTACCTTTGAAAATAATCATGGGCGGCACTGCATGGCCCAAGGCATTGCCACAGGAAACTATTGTGACATTCTCACCGTGTTCTGGTGCTACCAAATGTACTCTCTTGGATCCACGTTCAGCCAAAACCTCTGGTGATTTGTGCATATTAAGCTGGCAACCCTTTTCGTCAATATTAAAAATGCGTTCCGGTTTGTTCATAATGTCATTATCTTCCATGACCTTCTTTAACTTAGCAAAATAATCAGAAAAAACTATTTTATTTAACTTTTGCCCTCTTGCGGGATTAAGGTTTTGTTCCTTTCGCCTGCTGATATTTTTATGACGTTTCATGAATCCTCGTAGCCAATCTCGGCCCACCATCAAGTCGCCACCTGACGCTAAAATGTTATTTCGATCACAGAATGTCTTTACGCATCTACGTAGTACACGCTGTGTCAATGGGTATCCCATATTGCACAGGCGAATAATACGGGATGCCAACATCTTCTCTTGTTCAGGATTAAGAAGTGGTTTTCGCCCCAAAGTAGATTTAGTCTCCTTTTTCTCTTCTAAATAACGCCTTAGAGTGCGTCTTGGCACATTATAATGCTTTGCAGCTGTATATATTTTCATTTTACCGCTTTTGACTGCAGTTAAAGCTAGTTTAATTGATACTTCTGACCAATTACCTCGAAGCCCTTTAGATTTACAGCGTGCCATGGTCTAAAACAAAAAAAAAATGAACGTTTTCGTAATTCTGTTTGGCCATATTTGCAGTCATGCATTTACTTTGTTTTCATATTCATGAATGGAAAACACACTATTACTTTGATAATTAAACAAAGAAATACCAAATTACAATCGTCACATGACATCATAATGCTATTATCAAAGAATCTTATTTGAAAAATAACAATATACAGGAGAATACTTACTTAATGTTTTTATAACCTCAACAGCACGTTTCAATTTAACAAAGGCTAGGCGACTGGCGGGCCCGCGGGAAGGGTGACAGCTTGCCGTTCGGATACATGCGACACTAGCGACAATTTATGGTCGCGTTCAGGTTATTACAAGTTTACGTGTTTGGATTAATGGTATGTGGCCATATTTTCCGCCTGGCCATATTCGACCCAGGTACCTTAATAGGATATAAGAACAGCCAAGCTAATAGTAATAATCCATACGGTCTGCTAAATATCAACGATCGTTGACAGGTTATAATGTACCGGGGCATCAAACGCTTAGCTAATACAATCCTAACCCACGATGGTTTCAATACGAAAGTTAGCAGACTATGATTAAATTTAGATTGTGGTAAAAATGTGTACCTACTGATTGTTAAATATTTTTCGGATGAGGGTAACAAGAAATTGTTTCTGTCGAATGAAGACTGGGTATTATATTCGATTAAGATTGGTAATTAAAATTATACAATTCATTTTGTTGTATCCTACTAATATTATAAATGCGAAAGTTTATGAAGATGTTTGGATGTTCCTTACACAATCACGCGAAAACTTTAAAACGGACTAGAAAGAAATTTGGCACACAGAAAGCCGATATCCTGGATTAATAAATATTATAATACTTATTATCCTAGTTTTCGTGCCCTTGGATTGATTCTCACGGGAAAGCCAAGGGCATAAACTAGTACTACTAATAGTAAAAAAATAAATGCCTTAAATATTAAAATGGTGTGTTCATTTGGTCTAGGCATTCTTGTCCTGAGAAGAGGCCCGTATCTTGCAGTAAAATACTTTGTATTATTATGTACATATATAATATATTATTTATCAGCCACATTCCATTATTCAGGACAATTATGAAACGTGATAGTTAAATGGCACAGTTTTATCCTGTGGTTAATATCCGCATTGAAATTATTTAATTACCTATAATTTGTTGTTGGCATTGTTATTTAGTTAAAATAAATATTATGAACACAATTTGGGATATTTAATGTATTTTTACAATTTTAATTTTCATTGATTCTTTAATATTTTTGAGATAAGGGGCTTCTAAATGTGTATTATTTTTACTACAATGTGTAGCCGCAATTTATTTTCTGGTTACGTTGCCAACAATACACGGCAATATTTTGTTAGCCCGTCTATAGTTGAAATATTGCAGGCACGTATTGCAGTATAAATATTGTTACAAGGCCATTTAACTAACGATTATAAATTATTTTAATCTTTTAGGCTAATCATTATTTGTCAATCATTTTTGCTACTGACATATCGTTATAGTTAAGCAAATATTCAATTATTAAGAATGTTAGATATTTATTTTATTAATTGTAATACCTATTTAAAATTAATGTTTTGTGAGGCCCATTGCAGACGACAGACTGAACTTGTTTCACAATGATCAAGTATAGCTTCTTATAAATGTAAATGACATGCTCTCTTTCCCTTATTTATTTAAAAAAGAGCATGGTATTTATTTTAAATGATGCTTCTTGGCGATCGTAAAACGTGTATTATTGCGCATTATAGTCCGCGGTACAAAAAGTCTGCGTGATGTAACTACCAACTGCAAAGATATTTGTTTGTCCTGTGTTATGATTTTTATAAATGACCACGGATTGTATCTTGTCTGCGGTAGACCTAAGCCTTATTTTATCGATGGTCTGTAAAATATATTATTCATGAATGCGTTACACGAATCGATTGAAATCGTTACTCAAAGCTAGGATTTCTAACTTCCTAAAATACTGAAATACTATGCTCTCTTATCATTCACTATATTCCTAGGAATATAGTGAAATTATCGTTTTTCTGTATAAAACGGTTTTTTTCTGGATTCGTGAACGTGAACTTTCGTGTGGTGTATTTTTTAGATATGCTTGAATCAAATGCCAAAATCATATTAATACTTTTGAATCTAATAAATATAATATTAATTTAGTTATTCTTATGTGATAATAATTTTAGTGCTTGTCTGTTTTGTACAAATTAGACATTTTTAATGTATGTATCTATTATACATTGTTTTCATTCTGATGTAATAAACAAATATTAAGATTATTTTAGTCTCTCTTCTTCATTCTGATATAACGACTATAGATAGACAATAGCCAGGGCCGTAATTATTGAGCAATTTTATGTTGAAGCCCTTATTTTTGTAGAGACCTGTGACCGAAGGAGATGGGAGGCCGATAGTTACCCTCCCCTATCAATCCATATCATGACATTTAATACACAAAGCCAATAAACCATATTAACATAAAGTATCCATGCGGTGAAAATATGCAATAAATTTCAAGGTATTTTTCTATTTTACTTTAAGATAGCATCACTTACGGTGTCCATGATGGTAAGCAGTTCCCAGTGAAGGCTTACGGAATATCACAGATTCCACATGCAGAGAAAAAAAAAATTTCATTGTCTTGTACCTATATACATATGTTTAACAAATAAATATGATATCATCCAAGTAAATATGTAACAAGTTTATGTAATGCGAACCATGTAGGTATATAAATACCAAGCATGATATAAATTTCTTTCTCACGAGATAAACATATGCAATGCGAAAGAATTAAATTATTATTTTTCATATACACAAAGGCATATCGTTGTTTTTTCGTTATATAATACGTTGCCTTTGATCTTTTGTGTGTAATTAAATTGTGTCACTTCTAATATAATGTTAGTTTGTATGTCGCAAGTTATAATAATTTATTTACGTTTTATATTTAAATGAAAGATATGTGCTGCGGCATGAAATAAAGAAATTACAATACATATAGTTTTGCTTCTTTTATGCTAATTCTGCAGTCTAGTAAGTATGCAGTGAAAAGTATTTGTAACGGTTCAGTGATATTATTTTTGAAGTTGACATCCGGTTTGCTCATTTAAACCAATGTCGTAGTCTTTTAAGAGGTCGCCTCGGTACTATAGGAGCAAACATTTTTATGCTCCACAAATAGTTTATCAAAGTATGGGTGTCCCTTTTAACTGTGTATAAGGTTATAACTTGTAGATTTCTATATCCTACTTTAAGCCGACCGCCCACATTGCCCACCGGTAGACTTAAGTACAAGGTGTTCTCTATTGTGCCACATAGAACTTCATTTGCTAACAGACAGTTTCATAATAACAGTTCAAAGTTATATAATTACATAAACAAAACATTAAATATTTCTTTAAAAAATAAGTATAATTGCAAATCAATGGTAAAACTACATCTTCACAAATTGGATTACCGTAATTCTGAGGATTTATTACAAGGACGTTTAAGATAACGTCATATTCATAAAGAATAATAACATTGTTTAGTAATGGCGCAATTAAACTAAATAATTAAATAATAATATATATAATTATTATTCACACATGTACACACACACACACTTGATACTAACCTATATTGAAATTGTTTTCTTTTCTTGTTTTATTCTCTTTTTTTTTGTATTATTTTCCCTATGATTCATAAGATTCATTGTAAGCCTCTATCGAGGCTTACAATGAATACATTAATACGGGGGGCGCTGACTACTGAAATACAGGTATATATATCTAGTTCAGGGGTCAGAGTTATTAGACAAGTGCATATTCTTAAGCCTTAATTTTTTTTTATTGTATTTTATGTCATATAATTTTGAACAATAAAGTTTATTATTATTATTATTATCGGTGTTGCGCTAGGGATGCCCAAGAGATGCGATTAGCGAATATTGAAATTAGACCGGCACACATTTTATTTTTGATTGTGTAGCTAGTGGCATGGTTGCATATGACTGAGTTGTTATAATAATCTATCTGGTTTATCCTGATTCGAAAAGATACACAAATAATGTATTCTGAATTAATGTTTCACACTTATCTTTAAAAGTTTATAAGGATATTACCATCATGCGTCACAACACTGGCCGTCACATATAGAAGACTATGGCGTGTGAGACACTACCATTTTACGCATTTATGATCTCGTTTTTTATCATCAAATTTCTCAATATTGTTGGTATAATTTAATTCGTTTCATGCAATCAAATATATATGGAAGCTTACATTTTAAAATATATCAATAAAACACACAAAAGTAATGGTTTTATTGTTTATATTTATGTTATGGTGCGACGTATTTTTGTAATACATATGTGACGTTGGCGTTGAGGGCAATATTTCGTTTGTCATATATGTGACAATGGCGTCCAAAAGGATAAAAAGACAATAACAGTTACCTCCACGTAGTAGGGTAAGTCCTACTGTCACTGAAAAGTGCCTAACGGCAAACCGTGCCTAACGGAGAATTAAATTTCGAAACTCACGACCGACAGTTGCGCAAGCGCATACATACACACTTATGTCACACCGATGATGTACTAGTGTACATATCATAGTCATAGTGTACAGTGTCATCTAATTGTTAGTAAAATTAAATTAATATAATATTTGTGAAAGGTCTTTATTGACAATCACTGGCACTACAATAAGCGTTGACTTTTAGTCTACAGCAAATACAGATCAAATGACGAATGAGCATTACCTAAACACAGAAAACACGAGATAGTTTACTTATTTATCTATGCTTGCACATCTATGGTATACATCAAATATTATAAATACTATTTAAATGACTAATTTATTAGTTACTTTAGTGCAGATAGACTTAATCTACAGTGCGGCTATATTATAGATGGGTTACCGCTGTGGTCAAGCTAAGTATGATACCTATATTATATGTAAATACGTACAGCTTATAAAAAGAGAGCACAAGAAAATACAATATTATGAAAACCGACGTCTAAAGATTTAAAATAGTATTTTATCATTATTATATATTTTTTTTAATATTCGCATATTCAGCTGATCGTTTACACAGAATATTATCACCAAATCTTTCTCGCCTCTGTTCTACAGAATATTAAAGTGTGGCCTACGTATATTAGGCCACTACCATTCCTTATACTTATCATACTAAATATACATGATAAACTTACGCGCTTTCCCCCGAGGGGTAGGCAGACACTACGGGCTTATATTTAGTCCAGTCCTGGCTTATCTCTCTCGCTTCATTCACTCTTATCCATCAATCTATTCTGGCATTACTTTAGTAAGTCTTTAAACTATAAACAGGTACAGAACGATCAGACTAGTCGATCGATCTTTATACGGTCTGGTATCTTCGAATTATCGAATATTCGAACAAAATATTGAATAAAAAATTTACTATCGATCCAATATGTTTACATTGAAATTGAAGTGAAACCTATGACATTACACAGAATTAATCGCTTATTGATATGTCAAGAGGTTCTGAATTATAATGGTGGTCCATAAATTTCTGGCTAAACCGACTGTCCCATACACATGTTCATCTTTTGCCGTCCATTCTTTCTACATTATAATTATGATCATACAATATTATATATTAGTTATTTACCTTAGATTACTAAGAGAATGGCTTTTGCCCTACAATGGTGCCAATTCTGTTGTCAAAAAATTCTCTTATCTTAGCTAAAAATTTCTAAAATTAATTTTAGTCCTGTCACTCTTGGCGATTTCAAAATACGAAATGTCGTTTGATAAGACTAAACTAAATTTTAGAGATTTTTAGCTATGATAAGAGAATTTTGTGACAACAGAATTGGCACCAATGTCACACTTTAAGATAAATATAAAACGAAGATCTCTAAACACTAACATTAAATTAAATAATCACAAGAAGAAATAAATAATTCAATCTCTTTAAGATTCATCGTATTTCATTCATTCATATTTCGTAGAATGTTTCTTTTCCATGTGCACTTTTAAATACCTCAGTTGTGCGAATTTCACATCGCATTTGTCGCAATCGATCTAGCCAGCTGTGTGAGTGCGTGCGTGCCTCAGCAAGTCGCATTGGATACTGAACCCACGACCGCACGTCGTGCAAACATGCGCCTTCTCTGCAGAGTGTCTATTCATGTGCCTTATGAGATGGGTTTTCAATCTAAAAGATTGAAGGCACTGGTTACACGACCAGCTTTTGACACCAATATGTGTCTGTTCGTGAATGTAAAGACTTGCGTTGGATCTGAACTCCTCAGTGTGGGTCGCTGCGTGTATTTTAAGACTTGTTCTGCTCGCGAATTTTTTTGCACAAATCTGGCACTCGTGCTCTTTTATTCGCTTATGTGTGTACTTCATGTGATGGAAGTAGCTGGACGACGCCTGGTATGCTTTGGAACAGATGGGGCAAATCCTAACCCTCTGACGGAGCTTTTTGGTATCATCATTTCCGGTCGGTGGCTCTGATTTGTTAGATTCGTCATTTTCAGAGTCGATTTCTGGAGTTTCGCGAGTGGCCTCAGTCGGCTGGTTATCCTGAGAGTCCTCTATAGCCTCAAACACTGATTCGGGCAGCGGGCCAAAACCGTATTCCGTGTCACTGTGATCAGAAAATTCATTTTCTTCATTACTTTTCACAGGCTTAGGTATCGGTGCAATTGAAGCCGGTACAGATTTCGGTGTTTCCGGCACATCGACGTTAATATTTTGGTTGACGTCACTCTCCCTTTTCATTTTAATTTTTTTGATTTTCTTGGTATCTTTCATCTCTTGTTTGGAATTGTACTCCATCGCGTGAAGTGACATGTGCAGTAGGAAGTCTTTTTTGAGGGTGTATTCGTCACATTCTTCGCAGTAGAAGATCCGTTCTGAGTGCGCGGTGACGAGGTGGTCCTTGTAGGTGGTGTCAGGGTGCTCGGTATGGCAGAAGTCGCATCGGCGGTACGTCATCGGGTACCTCGGGGGCGCCATGTGCTGCACCACAAAATCGCCGACGGGTTTGTGTCTGTAACAACATTGAGACAGAGTTTAGCGTCGCCTTCATGGTAGACTGTGTGTTCCTCTGTGGCCGAACCACAGTTTAGTACTCGGATGCTATAGTTCGAAATAATACCTACCTAAAGTCTACTTTCATCCGAATATATATATATTTTTAGTACCTCAAGAGATATCTTTTTAATTAACAATTTATGTGGTCCGGCCGCCAGGCAGTGACCTCTGGCCGCGCCACCTCAAATTAAATAGAGTATAATAAGCTATTAATAAATCAATATCCCGAAAAAAACTACCTAAAGAGTACCTTGCATACGACAAATATGGTCCAATAAACCCCTTTAGTTAAGGAGTTATTGGTCGTAGGGTGTGGTCCGGCTGGAAGATATACTCTGCAGCAAGTCAATTTTGCAATATTTAATATTAACTATCCATAAATCAATTTATATAATAGTACCTTTTCTCTACTCTTCGTTGATACTTTTTTCTCTCAAGAAACTATTCATTTTGATTAATTAATCTTTAAAGTATGAAGCGCGGCTAGGGAGGATTACTTTCAGCAAATATAACGAAATATGCTTTATTTCTTTATGCCAACGAAAACTGCATAATAAGTACTTTATAAAAAGACCTGGACTTCACCTATAAACTTTTATTTTTATTACCAACAATGATTTTAAAAAGGGTGCACTTTCTGGTTTTTGTTTACCTATCTACCTAAGAATAGATAGTTAATTTGACGAAGTAAGTAAAAATTTTGGTTTAAAATAAACAATAAATATACGAAAAACAAATATATATTTTCATAATCAAATATTAACAATTGTTAATACAAGTTATTGTAAATGACGGAAAAGTGTTTGATATAACAAACTAAAGTCAATAGATTGAATTTATACTAAGTTCCGCAATTTATAACACCTATTGTATTAACAATTTTTTATTGTTTATATTTGATTATGAAAATATATATTTGTTTTTCGTATACTTATTGTTTATTTTAAACCAAAATTTTCACTTACTTCGTCAAATTAACTACCTATTCTTAGGTAGATAGGTAAACAAAAACCAAAAAGTGCACCTTTTTCAAAATCATTGTTGGTAATAAAAATAAAAGTTTATAGGTGAAGTCCAGGTCTTTTTAAAAAGTACTTATTATGCAATTTTCGTTGGCATAAAGAAATAAAGCATATTTGGTTATATTTGCTGAAAGTAATCCTCCCTAGCCGCGCCACATACTTTAAAGATTAATTAATCAAAATGAATAGTTTCTTGAGAGAAAAAGTATCAACGAAGAGTAGAGAAAAGGTACTATTATATAAATTGATTTATGGATAGTTAATATTAAATATTGCAAAATTGACTTGCTGCAGAGTATATCTTCCAGCCGGACCACACCCTACGACCAATAACTCCTTAACTAAAAGGGGTTTATTGGACCATATTTGTCGTATGCAAGGTACTCTTTAGGTAGTTTTTTTCGGGATATTGATTTATTAATAGCTTATTATACTCTATTTAATTTGAGGTGGCCCGGCCAGAGAGCACTGCCTGGCGGCCGGACCACATAAATTGTTAATTAAAAAGATATCTCTTGAGGTACTAAAAATATATATACATTCCGATGAAAGTAGACTTTAGGTAGGTATTATTTCGAACTATAGCATCTGAGTACTAAACTGTGGTCCGGCCACTGAGGAACACACTGGGAGACTAGTTCACTTTTTTGGGATGAAGGGCACAGCATATCTTACTGATATTATAAATGTGATAGTTTTTGAGGATGGATGGATGGAAGTTTGATACACTTTTACGCAAAAACTACTTAACCAATTGCGATGAAACTTGGTATGTAGATAGCTGACTAACTGGATTAACACATACTTTTCATCCCGATATTTCCACGACATCGGGACTTACGCGAGTGAGACCGCGGGGCGCAGGTAATTTGCTTTATAAATCTAGATTGCTTCGAGGATTAAGTACTTTCGGCTAATAGAGAAGGCATGATTAACCAAGTGTGATGTTTCTGCAGTCAGTAGACTGTCCAGGGCTCCGTATGTTATTATGATGGCATTGTAAGACTAGTAGCGTAGTTTACAGGAGGCGATAGCGACGCACTCTTTACAGTATAGCCAGGAGGCGGTTGTTAAACGTTTCTAGAAGTTACAGTAGAATTTGATTCTTCAGTAGAATAGAAAAAGGTTACATCGCGTCGTCGTCGACTACATATTTATTTATTTATTTCTATTCGGGACAATAAGAAGTAAAAAAATTTTTAAAGATTGCTATCCGTTTGGGTTTTAAATTACTTACTAATATTCCTGTTATATTAAAATAGAGCTATAGTTTATTTATATAAGTTAAACGTTTAAACCACAAGAATGTCTGTGGAGTACTTTATACCATAGGAACATATGTGTATTATATTGTTTGTATTTAAGTACCTAATACATAATACTGTTATTCTTATTTAATTTTAAATCTTAATTGTGAGATACTTAGGTTTATTTTTTTTTTACGTGGGGGAATGCTATGACGCATATCCCTCCGCGGGGGCGGGCGGAGGGATTATGTCGGACTCGCCGGGGTAAATAAAGATGTTGAAAAGATAGTGTACCTCCCGGAATACCAACTAAATCTACCACGGTGTTCCTCGACACAACCACTATCGACGGGGCCGCGCGAATCGCTTTCGCATGCGGTCGCGACCCCGCCAAGGTTACGGCCCGCCGTATGAAACGGCAGGCCACTACACAAAAGACCTACCCAAAGGTACTTACTTCTAGTAAAACCCTACTGTCGCCCCCCAGGGGGGAGACGGACTCGACACAGAGGTGCGCGTGGGAACACGCATGCCGCCTCTCGGACCTGGTGCTGAATGGATGGCGGGCAGGCCCACAAAGCCCGCCACCCCCAGGTCAAACCTCAGGGTGGCTGGAGGTCATCGCGCGCCCTCCGGCGCCCGGCTCTGCGGTTGGGGAGAGGGTTCAAACGCTCCCTCTCCCGCTCCGCCGCCTCCTTGATGGAAATTACTTCCTCACAAAAGGAGGCGACGGCGTTCCACGACCTCTCACTCCGGACCATAGACTGAACTACGGTCGGGAGCGAGAGGGCAATCGATCCGACTGCCGCGATCAACTCACGGCGCTGCGATGCCCAGGCGGGGCAAACCGCCAAAGTGTGCAGCGCCGTGTCCTCTACAACGTCGCGGCAGTCGCCACAGTGGTGACAACCGGGCGTCTCTTGCCGGCGTATACGACACAGGAACTGGCCAAAACAACCGTGGCCAGTCAATACCTGTGTCAGCCGGAAGGTGAGGGCGCCATGCCGCCTCTCCAGCCACTCCTCAAACACGGGACTTACCGCCACGATTGTGGCGTGCCCGGCACTGGGGTGCACAAGTCGCTCCTTCCATTTCGCCACTAGGACCTGGCGGAGCTCGGACCTTGCCGCTTTGATAGCGGGAAGATCCGGTCCTTCGCCCCGAGCTAGCGACTCCTGGCGCCAGCGATAGAGCGATGCCAGGAGCGCCGCTTCCAGGTCCCATGGCATCGATCCGGCGAGGAGGCTCGCAGCCTCGATCGAGATCGTGCGGTAACCTCTTATCAACCTGACGGCCATGGCGCACGAAGCGCCGAAATGTTTCGGGCCGTCAGGCTGTCCGCCCAAACTGGGGCCCCATACAGGGCCATGGACCGCACGACCCCCTCGTAGAGCCTCCGGCAGGAGGTGTTTGGCCCCCCAAGGTTGGGCAGCAGGCGCGAGAGCGCGCCTGCAGCGCCCCGAAGAATGGGGGCCAAACGACGAAATTGGGCTATAAAGTCTCATCGGCTGTCGAGCAAGAGACCTAAATACTTTAGGGTTGACTCGACGCCGATGCGCCGTTTCCGAGGCCCGTGGAAACAAACGGCCTCGGACTTGGACAGGGCCACCTACCCACCTACCATACGACCAACGACTTGTGCGACCCCAGCGGTCGCCAGTATGGCCGCCGCCCGGTGCGACTTACCCCTCGCTGTGACAAGTGTGTCGTCGGCGTAACAAATGACGCCGACGCCACGGAGGGGCGCACCTCGCAGCACCCAGTCGTAACCGATGTTCCACAGGAGTGGACCCAGAACCGATCCCTGTGGAACACCGCATGACATCTCTCGCCGACTCCAACCGTCGTGACCCGGGTAGACGACTACCCTTTCCGACAAATATGCCCCGACTATGCGGTGGAGGTAGGTCGGCACTCGATGAAAGATGAGTGCCTCCCTAATACAACTCCAGGGCAAGGTATTGAATGCATTCGCGATGTCCAAAGACACCGCGAAGACGACCTCGCCCCGGGACACCGCATCCTCCACCAGGCTCCTCACACGCATGACTGCGCCTATAGTTGAGCGCCCGCGGCGGAAACCATACTGATTCTCCGCCAGATCCGGACCCATAGAAGACAGATGCTGGACGAGGCGCTCCGCGATGATAAACTCAAACAGTTTAGCTACCTCGTCCAACAACACGATGGGCCGGTAGGCGGACGGAGAGTCCGCCGGGCGCCCTTCCTTCCTAATCAGGACCAGTTTCCCTACCTTCCACTGGCGCGGAAACTGGCCCACGATAGGTGCTCTCTTAACATTTATTTATTTGATAATTTAGTTGTTTTTAATTATTTATTTCGTTGAGAAATCTTTTTGTTTAATATAATAATAATATCAGCCCTGTATTAAACTGTCCCCCTGCTAGGCACGGGCGCCTTCTCACTGTGAGAAGGGTTAGGCTATAGTTTGTTTAATAAATTCTAATAATTTTATTTTGTATATGTTAAATGAGCTCACATTTTTTATATCGGATGGTAAATGAATTCAAAATATCTTTATTAATTTAAGTCACAAAGTACGATATGAATTTACATTTCATTGTCGCCCGAGGTATGCTTTTTTGGCAGCTCGATCTTCTCCCATTCGTTCCACATGTCCGAGCCAGCGAAGTCGGGTAGGTTTTAATTTCCCAATAATATTCGGCTCTGACACTAGATCTTCAATCTCGCTATTAAATCTTTGTCGCTTATAAATTTGTGCTCCTCTCTATTATTAAGTTGTGCTCCTTCAAAACTTATGTTTATTGCGCCTTGACTGAAGAGTTATATAATATATCATAAAACGTATCTGTCGGGAAACAACCGTATAGATTACGTAATGAACCAATTAGTGAGAAAAGCTTATTTTTCATATAATCTATTTGGTCGTCCCATGTTAAGTAATTGTTTATTCTCAGGCCAAGATATTTCTCTTTAGTTTATTGTTAAATAGGGATATTAGTCATTGTCAATGAGGCATAATTGGTTTTATTAGTGCTTAAAGTTATATTGGAAAGAGCAAGTTATATTGGAACCATTCAGATCAAACGTCCAAGTCTGCTTGTGTTATAATGATGTGTATGTTAGTGCCTAAATAAAATAAACATGTGTCATCGGCATATAAAGTTACGTGGCCGTTTAGACCTAATTCTGTAATGTTGTTTATATATATTAGCAATAGGAGTGGGCTTAAAACAGATCCCTGGGGGACTCCACATGAGATTGATAAGGGGATACTTTCATAATTTTCGATCTTGACTACCTGTGATAGGTGTTCTAAATAGGAACTACATATATTGAGAGCGGTGCTCTTGATACCAATTTTTTTAGCTTATATAGTAGAAGTTTGTGACTAATGGTATCAAAGGCTTTGTTTAAATCGATAATGACCTAGAGCAATAAGTTTTTGTCTATATTCGTTTTTATTTCTGTTATGATATTATTTGCTGCAGCTGTGGTGTTAATTTTGGCTATGAATCCGTATTGTTTTGAAATGAATGAAAAAAATAAAAGAATGTATATAAATATTTTATTAATCTTGTATATAAAATATTTTAGATACACATTTCAGATAGCACTGGTAGGAGTGAGATTGGACGGTTATTTCCAGGGTCAGTATTAAACTCAGATTTGAAAGTACCTATTAAGTATTTGGAAATTCACAATTTGTCATAAGTTTGTTGAAACACTTAGCTAGGCTATTGGATATAGAATATTCTAAACATTTAATCATCCAGTGCTTGAATTCGAATCAAGATCATGAATAATTTTGATAACTTCATTAGCGTCGCAAGGTTGTAATGTGCATATATTATTTACATTATTATATTGAGAATGTGCGGACATATATACTTATCTGGAATTTACTTGCTAATTCAGCCCATATTGTCAAACAATTATTATTAAAGATTTCACGAATCTGATTAATGTCAGTGATCAATTTTGAATGGAAGATAAGTTTTAGAGAGTTACAAGTGTTATTTTTATTGCGAGCAAGATTATTTATAAGTGACCACATTTTTTAAGGTTTCTTCGTACAGTCTAAATAGGTTAAATTAGTAAGATTTTTTCGTATTCTGGATTAGTTTTGCTACTGAGTCTCTCTGCCGTTTGTAATCCTCTTTCAATGTATTGTTCCCTAATTTCTTCTTATACTGCAGCCACAAGTAGTTCCTTAGACTGATTTCATTGATAATATCCTGATTTATCCAATCTTCTTTGGAGGACATTGTATCTGAGTACTTTAGTTTTTAATATTAAGTTGTTTTTCATGTGTAATTTTAATTGGCCTTCAAACAGTGTGTAGTTGTCATACAAATTTATTAGTGCATCGGAATCTATTGACTTTTAATTTTATGTAATCTATAGCTTCGTAGCAGGTGTTTTTTTAAATAATTATATGTAAATATAATATGATGGGTTGAATTATTTGTCGCGTCCATGTCGACGTACGGGTGCGGCATCAGCTTATGTACTTATAAGGCTGGATCCACATTTCTGCTACTAATCGGACTGTGATTATGACTCGTGAGAAACATAAATGGCAAATGTGATGAAAGTCAATTGTCATGATTCAATGTCAATTTGAGTGTATAATCCGCTCAAAGTGGATTTTCGTCGGAATATGTTCTTTTCACGTTGTTTGATATCGTTACGAAACATTTGTAATGATGGAATATTTTAGTAGACGCCTCTTCTCTTGTGTTTTCATTAAATGTATAAAGATCACAAACTGTTCTCGTCATCTGTCCACATATCTTGCAGCAACTCGATTTGTGCGTTGCGTCTCTATGTGAATAATCGTGTCTCTACTTGTTTTTATACATAAATATACCCTTAATAATATTGATGTTACCAATATGCTAAATGATCGATGGCGGGAGGCTACGAGCGCTAGGCGGTCGGGTGGGGTTGTTCGCTTGGCCGGTGCCGCTCCCGGCGCGCGTGCGCGTTGAGCTGGCTGCGCAGGCGGAAGGCCTTGCCGCAGGCGCAGGCGTGCGCGCGCTCGCCCGTGTGCACGCTGACGTGCGCGCGCAGCTCGGCGCGGCGGCGGAAGGCGGCGCCGCACTGCGGGCACGCGAGCGCGCGCGCGCCGTGCGTGCGCTGGTGCATGCGCAGCGCCGCGCGCGACTTCGACGCCGCGCCGCACGCGTCGCACACGAACTCGCGCCGCGCGGAGTGCGAGCGCTCGTGGTCCGCCAGGTGCGCGCGCCGGGAGAACGTCTTGTGGCACGTGGCGCACGAGAACGGCCGCTCCTGGCCGTGCAGGGCCCTCGCGTGCCGAGCGAGGTTCCCGCTGTCCGCGAACGCCCGCCCGCACGTGTGGCAGCTGTACCGTTTCTCTCCGTTGTGGAGGCGTACGTGCCTCCGCCACGACACGACCGACACGCTCTTTTTGCACAGCCCGCACCACGCGGTTCGCCGACCGTCTGGCCCGACGGTCAGAATCCTCGGCTGTTCGATAACTTGCGTCCCTTTGGAACTCTCACCCTGGTTCCCTTCGACCCTCAGGTCTGTATACGTCCTGCAAAGGAGAGGATGGGATCAAGAAATAAAATATGCGTTTTGCAATTTAACGAGTATATTATGCATCAGGTGAGTACATTGGGTACATTATTCTAGTAGTGCCCGACGTGATTATAAACTATCGTATGAGGAACTTCTCTCGGTGTGAGGTCGTTCTCGTGAATCCTCTTGATGTGATGTCTGAGAGCTCTTCTTTGGCGAAATGCGGCCCCGCAGGACGCACAAGTGAACGGTTTAGTATCCGAGTGGCATAGGCTGTGAGAGTTCAGCTCGTGTCGTTGGCGGAAGCCCTTCCCGCAGTGCACGCAAACGTGGGGCCGCTCTCCCGTGTGCTTAAATCTGTGTCGCGCTAAACCTGATCGTAGCCGGAACTTGGCCCCACACTCCGCGCAGTGGTAAGGAAACTGCTCACTATGTGTCTTCAAGTGAACGTGTAACGAACCACTCTGAGTGAACCGTTTCCCACAGTGAGAGCAAACGAATGGCCTCTCGCCGGTATGTATCCTTAAGTGCTGCTTCAAATTCTGCGAGTTGGCGAAGTTTTTAGGACATAAGCTGCATGTGTATCTTCGTAAACGTTCGTGGGTTTCCGTCAGGTGTCGTTGGAGTCCGTTCGGCGCTCGGAATTGCTTCCCACATATGTGGCACACGCAAGGCCGCTCGCCTGTATGTATTCTTTTATGGAACACGTACGTATGTGATGAGCTTAAGTTCTTGCCGCAAATCCTACATGTATAAAACAATTTTCCATTAATCTTAGTCTGTACCTGACTCAGTTCGAGTCTGGTCTCCTCATCCATTCTATCTTTTCTCATATTACAGTGCGTTAAGTCATCAAAACTGTCTATATTATTCTCCTCAACATCTGACAGACTGGTGTCTGTAAAGTCTGGATAAGACTCTTCAGTTCTGTGTTCATTGACATAATGATTTCTAAAATTGACTAGCGTTCTGTAGAACTTTGTATATATATTTTTGGACTTTCTGTTCGCTATTGTAGAGAGCGGTTTGTCATCGGACTGGTCGGTAGAATCGTCCGAGTGGTCCAGTACATGCGAGTCGTGCCTGCAACAAACAACGTCGTTTACTCTCTACTTGCTGTGGGTGCTAACATGGTAGTCGAGGTGCGTTTTCCTCCTGAACCTTTTTGAACAAATCTCGCACTCGTACTTTCTTACATTTAGATGCATGTCTAGGTGTCTGTCGAGAGTGTTTTTCGCGCGATACGACTTCCCGCAGCCTTCTATTGTACATTTATAAGGTTTCACTCCCGTATGCAGTAATGCGTGAACGTCGCGAGCGGTGCGAGAAGGGAACGCTTCGCCACATTCCGAACACAGAAAGCTAAGTATCCCTTTATGTGCTATTCGATTATGGTAGCTCAAACTAGATTGATTTTTGTAGCTCTTGTGACATTTGTTGCACGCATACGAACCAGGTCCACCGCTATGGCTCTTCATATGCACAAACATGTTGTATTTGTTAGAAAACGTCTTGTTACATTCAGGACATACCGCTGGGATATACTTCTGGTTCACAGGACTCTGCAACTTCTTTTCTTTGTCATTTTTCTTTATGTCATGTGCTTCGTTTATATGCGCTTGTAATGTATCCGTGTCTTCTGTGATGAAACCGCAACTTTTACACACTTTAGCCGAATCATCTATTTTGACATCAACATGGGAGTCTTGTAAATGTTTGACGAAGTTTTTCTTATTGTTAAACATCATATCACAGCACATGACACCATCTTCAATGCACACTTCGAAATGTTTATTTAAATGGCATACTAATCTTGTTGGTGATGAGAACACGCTCTCGCAAAACGGACAGTATATGTTAGGCAGTGGCTTTTCAATCTTTTCCTTTATTTCTGACTGATCATCTCTGTCTGAATCTCCAGAAACAAGCATTTCTTCAAATGTTATATAGTTTTTTATGAATGCTTTGATTGATTTCTCACCCCTTATATCTGAACTGTGATCATATTTTAAATGTTCAGTTAGGTTTTCCACTGTATTCAATGCTGGTTTCTCCGTACACTTTTGGCAAACAAATTCCATGCTTGAAGTGTCTTCGATCTTTAAGTTACGTATGTAAGTGATCAGAATATTTTTTACACTTAACCTGAAAAGATAACATTGAGATATCTACGCAAAAAAATAATGACAAAACTCAAGTAGAATACTCACTTGCTTTGTGAATCCTCTTCTAAGGGTTTCTGAGTTGTTGGCTTTTCATCCTGAAACAAATAGAATAGTCAAATATACAGAATGATAACGCATGGAGAATGATATCTGTGGACTGATTGTAATTGATTTAATTATTGATATAATTGATTATATTGGTGATATTTAGTAGAATATGGCATTTTCTAATAAATGACACTTATGGTGTATTTAATAAAATAAAATGTCATTTTTACGACTTTGACTCAAAATAATAGGCTAAATTTACTATTTCAGTCTGCCAGTCACGTCTGAGAGTTCTCCATAACATTTTCAAATAAGTATGAAGTGAGAAAACCTGCACTAGGTCAGAGTGGTGGACTATGACCTAACTCTTCTCATACTGAAAAGATGCCCATGCCCAGCAATATATAACTGATATATTATATACTCAGTGCCAGACAATGTTTTACTGGTCGCCTTGCTACTACCAGTTTGCAAAGTGTTGTGGATTTTATCCCCTCGTGATGTGATAAACATTTGTGTAATCCAACACTGTTTGCTCCTCCTTGGTGTATTTTGTTGTACTGAGGCATGTACATACATACTTATTTCAATGTATGTAAAATTTTAGACAACACAGAGACATTAAGCTAAAAGACTATTTAAGCTATTGTGAAGGTTATAATCCTTGCTAATAAATGGTAACGGTGCTCACTCTATAAAACGAAGATATTTTAAAATTATATGTATATCTACACTAGTCTATATTAATATTATAAAGAGGAAGGATTTGATTACTTGTTTGTTTGTTAATTTGTAAAGTTGCTGTTTGTTTGCTTGGTACAAACACCATGCCTTCATTACTCAATCAATTATCTTGAAATTTCTCATACATATTGTGGCAATGTAAAAGAGTTGGAAATACTGTGAGTTGCAAGTATTGTCTAATTGGAAACGCTTTGCAAAACACAAACCCAGCAACTAACCTAAATGTAGCCTCAATAACTTAGTGAACTCACTAACTATTCGATTTTACTATTTATAAGTGTTATTTTGTGACTTGACCTCTATATACTCATGAACACTTTTGGTACTGCATTCGGGACTATAGTAAGCCAACATTTATTTTATTTTTATATAATTTACTAATAATGGTAAGCGGGTAACTATCGGAGAGTAAATCCAGGAGTTCTCATAGCAATTTCTATACTTAACCATGTATCTATAGCAGCTACAACAACATTGGTATACAGATGTTTATTGGTTATACTCCAGCACATACCTTATTAGTCGCAGTGTCTGCATCTATCTTGGCTCTGAAGGCCTGGTCTGCCTGTAAGCAGCGCTTCACCAGCTTATGCCATGCAAGGAGTGTGCTGGCACACTGGTAGCAGACAACTCGAGGAAGCACATCTGACTCGGAAACCTGCAGACAAATTATTATGAAATGTGTGATTGCATGGGCTTCTTTCCCAGGATTAGAAGGGTTATGTTTAGGTCACCATACCAGTCTAGTGCAGTTTGGCGGATTTAACATATCTTTGAGAACTTTATTGAGAATTTTAATTTAATTGTAACAGTTTACAATTGAGGTTTATTCACAATATTTTCATTTGCCTTTAAAGTGAGTGACAATATTATTAACAAATTTTCTTATATATATATATAATTTAGAGGTATGTGTTGTGTTATCTAACTCAAGAACTTGGTGCAGCAGTCTGGAGGTTTGCCATAACATCATGTATGTATGTATATTCATAAAAGAAACATTACATTCACATTTCATTTTAAATAGAGGACAATGGAGAAACAAATAGAGGGATGGAGGATCTATACATACACATACAGGTACATACTAGGTATCATGTCAGGCTTCAAATTGTGTAACTGGTTAAACTTTTGAGCACAAAGAAAAACCATCACATCTATAATATTAGTATGAATAAAATAATTTTAGGTAACAATATAGATTCTTCTCATAGGTTTCTTTTTTTAACTTTATTATTACTTTTCCTCCACTAAATATTAGTTCTTGCATACAAGCTTCTAGTTAATATATTTAGGTAGCCAGAGACAATCGATTTTTAATTATGTTTAGTACTTTAATACTTGGCTGATTAATTAATACATATAAACAAAAAGAAGAAATATGCTCAAGTTGTAACAGATAGGTAAGATTAGTAAAATGTATATTACGATAATCACCCCTATAGGCAGATGTTTGTGTATTTTGTCTGCTATGTTGTTCTGCAGCCCCTCCCCATCGAATATGGGCATGACCAACTCCGTGACAGTTGCGCAGGTACGGCACACGTTCGAGAAGTCCGACACATCTGAAAACAAACGTAACAATTAAATCTATTACATATTCGTAAATCTATATTATTTACGTACTGATAGAATATGTCTATGACCGGCTGATAAATTAAGCTACTAATTAGGTAGGTACCTACTATGCCTCTAATGGTCTACGTTTGATTAAAAGAAATCGATCGAATTTAAAACAAAAGTGGGTAATCGATTGTTCTCTACTGCAACAGGCACTAATGAGTATGTATTTATCTTTCATTTATTAATCCAATGGGGAAATCATGAAAATAGACAAATTATAAGAAAAACTCGAGGTATATTATAATTTGTCAAATACTTACTCTCAAGGTTGACTTGCGTGTGCCCTGATATATCAATTAGTCTTTGTGCGAAACTTGATGACTGGCCTTCTGGAGGATTCTGCATAAACATTTGTACAGGTCCATTATTCATTTTTATAAAATTACAATTTACCACAAACGTTCATTACGGAGAAAATATTTGCAATGAAGATTTCGTTCAGGAATGGCAATCAAGAGGTATGAGGTAATAAAGATCGAATGACCAAAGGATACAATCAGCGAAATTATTATAGTACGAATTAAATAGCGGTCATCATTATTTTTGAAACCAATTTGATTAATTTTATACGTTAGAAATGCTATTGATAAAAACATGATTGGCTTCTATACCATTTACTTCAAATAGAAATTTCCGAACGAAAGCCTTTAAAAAAATAGCGGGAATTATGAATGCTTGATGTAGCTTGATGCTTTATATACCTAGTATATATTGCTGTTTGCGCTGTATTTATCAGCATTTTAATTCCTGTAAATCACTACAGTTATCTAGAATGTCTAATGTGCTGCATCTTTTCTCAAGGTGAAAGCTAGAAGGGCTTTTTAGTGCCGGCATTGTGTAATTTAAATTATTTTGTTAGATTTTGATTGTTTATAAACTTAACACTTGACGTTCTGGAATTGTTTATAAACTGAACATGATTACCCTTGCTACCTAGAACAAAGACAGTTTGATTAGTTTTCACAACTAAGCTTTTAGGAAAATTAAGTACAGAGTAAAATATTTCCAAAATATTTTAATGTTATCGTATCACAGAATAGGCAATATGATTCCCTCGGAGAGCGTGAGCAGCGCCACTAGTGTGCATTACCCCAGCAAGAAAGTGTCTCCTAGAGTGATATGAGTGGAACGTATAATTAGTGCGTAATCTGCTGTAAAAGAGCGCCGTATAAAAAAATTGAGCGTGTTATAGTTTTGAAAAAGAGAACGAAAAAATACGATTCCTGCTGAAGTAACTTTGTTCCAGCAGGAAACACGGCGAAATTAAGTAAGGATATAGTCATGAGCGCGCTCTCTGTGGATGAAAAGGGGTGCATGAGGTGACTGCGCATGCGCCGAGCGCGACCGGCAGGGTGGCGCCATCGTCCGGCTATGTGGCGTCTACACTGTGGCATTATGCACAAACCAGCTGCGAGAGGCCTTTATAAATACATTTATTACATATCGTCGGCGTAGAACTAAATCATCACTACATATTATAAAATAAAGGTATGGCTCATCTTGGCACAGCCACCATCGCAAACCGGAACTTTATTTACGTAGTGAATTAGTCGAATTTGGTCGTAAAGTAGCATAATTGGTCGGTCCACCGTTTATAAGATACAAGGGGGTATAGTAAGACCTTTGTTCGGTGCTGTAGTTTTGGAAATACAAGGTATCTGTGCTAAGCTGAGCGCTCATCTTGGCCCTGCTAACTCAATATCTCTACAATGCCTAGCGATAATACGATTGCACCAATAAATAGTCGTTAGTTAAAATTAGTCACAAACTACCAGAATTAGTCAGTGCTTCTGAAAAGATAAAATCAAGCTTATTTTTTTCGACGTGACGTATAGTCGCGTATATATTGACTTATTGAAAGAACGATTGAATGAAGGTGATGAATCTGTTTATGTTTAAATGACAAGGATTTTAGTCAAGCTACGAATAATTTTTGTTGATAGTTAGAAATACAAATTAAAATATTGTCACAATAAATATTGCCTTACATTAATATATCTCTTCTACTTACTTACTTTTAACAATAACTGCAATATTCAAATAGAAATTTACAGAAAACAAAATCTTATCTCGTCACAAGTAACTGGGATTGGGTGCGGTAAATGGCAACTGTTGGTTTGCCTAAAATTTGATACCTATCAATAATCAATACATTTCAATGATATTTTAGAATAATAATTCTGTGATAATTACCGATTACCTATGTAACAAAACAATATTTCTTATATAATATTGTCTAATATTAGCTTAAAATTAGTAAAGTTTAATAGTACAGTATAGTAGTGTAACAGTTTCTAAATTATGTAATAGAGTGTTAAATAAACAACGCGATAAAATCCGTATATAGTAGTTTAATTTCAATGAATATTTCTTATGTTAATTAAATACTGATTCCGTGATACTTATGTATTAAAGATAGCTTTTTGTCTCAATTTATTTTAATCCGTTTCAATAAATTCTTTATAAATATTCCAAAAATGAACCGTTGCGTAGAATATAAAAGTATAAAGCGCGCGAGAACCGTGAGTGTGTATAAACATTTAACACATTCGCTTTATAAAGCCCATGATTGCATTGTGAACAACTGCCAGTTAGGTAAAATCTAGAAGCGAAAAATGTAATAATAGTGTATTGCTCCAAAAATTGTTAACCTTTAAGAACTTCTATTATGTACTTATCTCCGAAACCCATCATCAGATCATGAATAAATCTATATGGGGCCTTGGAGCTATACCGAACACGTAAAAAGTATCAAAATCGGTTCATAAGCAGCAGTTATGCAACAACATCCATAAAGTCGAATTGAAAAAGTACTCGTTTTTTGAAGTCGGTTAATGAAAAAAGAATTAATATTCCAGGGTCTTTTTTATTATAAAACTGTATAGTGAATTGGTCATATAAAAAAGGTTAAATTTAAATTAATTATGTTTTTGTTTATTGTATCAATAAATATGTAAATATGGAACGATATAAAAAGCGCGATGTTTTTTTAAATCTGCACTAATGCAACAATTTTAATTTTAAAGATAAACAGATTCAATACATTCTTCATTTTATAAGTCAATATGTACGAGACTGTTCGTCGACCGAATCTATGTAAAAAATAAGCCAGAATTTCTTTTCAGAAGCACCTAATTATTCTAGCAGTTTGTGACTAATTTCGATCAATTAACAACTAATTACGACTTATCTACTGCAATCAAATTATCGCTAGGCATTGTGGTTAGCGATATATTGAGGTGGCTGTGCCAAGATAAGCGCTCAGCTTGGCACAGCCACCAATATCCCCTTGTATCCTTTACAAGGCGGACCGACCAATTTTGCTATTTTACGACAATGCAATTTCGACTAATTATCAACTAATTTCCAACGTAGATAATAAATAGATTTCTAGTTTGCAATGGTGGCTGTGCCAAAATGAGCCACGCAAAATATAGTCCTCCGCCACGACTGTCTGTCTGCTCGCGATAAACTCCAAAACTACTGAACGGATTTTCATGTGGTTTTTACTAATATACAGAGGTAGGTTAAAAAAATCTTTATTAAAATGTACAAGCAATAAAACGTTGATTACTTACAAAGCAATAGGTGAAAATAGAAAATATATTTAACACTGTTTGATACAGACTTAACAGATAAAATTAAAATGTTGTCGTTTTCGCCTATAAATGAATGAATACCTTGTCGATTCCTATATTCTGCGTTAAACTGACAAAATAGCAGTTGGCACTGATGGTTAGGTTTAGGAAAAGGGTTACTCCCTGCTACCACTCAGAATTATTACGAGACAGAAAGATTCAATACGGCTAACTATAGAAGTGAATTTAGAATCTCATGATAAACAGTTGCGATAGCAACGCAACGCAACGCGCTTACGTCACACCAACCAACAATAAATATAAAAATAATAATACAATATTTATTGTGAAAAGTCTTTATTGACAATCATTGGCACTACGATAATAATAATAATTATAGACTACTATAGACTTAAAATATTTTCGTGTGGACACTGGTTACTATAGACTAAAAGTCGATGCATAATGTATAATCGATCAATCGTCGACTTTTAGTCTACAGCAATTATACAGATCAATTAATGACGAACGAGCATTATATGAACACAGAAAACACGAGATAGATTATCACTTATTTATCTATGCTTGCACGTCTATGGTTAACATCAAATATTATAAATACTACAAAAATATAATTTATGACTTAATTTAGTAACTATATATTTACTAAATTAAGTCATAAATTATATTCTTAACTAGCGGCTCTTTATTAGATGGGTAATCGCTGTAGTTGTGTGCTGTGTAGCCGAGTACAATACCTGTATAATATATTAATACATACTGCATAAAAAAAGAGTGCATAAGAAAATAATATTATACTAAAAATTATTTTTTTAAAATAGATCGCGGTCTAAACATTATAAAAAGAATTCTATCATTATTATATATATTTTTTAATGTTCACATAATCACCTGATCATATTATCACCAAACTTATTTTGCCTCTGTTCTAAAGAATATTAAAATGTGGCCTACTTTAAATTAGGCCATTACCATACACTTATCATACGCAATATAAGTATATAGATAAACTTACGCGTTTCCCCCGGAGTGGTAGGCAGACACTACGTGCTTGTATTTAGGCCAGTCCTGGCTGGAAGCAAGAAAGGTATTTATTTCTTGCTTCATTTGCTATTATCTCAATCTAGCCTCGCATTACTTTAGTAAGTAATGCAATCCTAACATGGCTGGAAGCTAATAATTTGAAGGCTAACTTAGAAAAAACAAATTAATACACTTTAGCCAACGCGTAACTATAGGTCCCTAATATCTATGTCGAATACAGAGATGTCACTGAGGTTCACTGAGGTTGTGGTCACTGAGATTCAGACAGCTTTCTTGGCCTCACTATAGATGATAAACTAGCATTTCACTTCATGAGTTAGCGCAAGTGACAAACAATAGCAGCGTAATAACCGCATATTATGGACTGGTGGTTTCTATCCTGAAGTATGGTCTGGTTTTCTGGGGATATTCGTCTAATAGAGATCTTATATTTAAGTCACAGAAACGATGGATTAGGGCTATGTTTGGGTTACAACTGATACTTGTAAGCCATTATTTATAAATTATAAAATCCTTACTCTTTCCTTGTCTCTACATCTATGAAGTTGCAATATTTGTTAAGCTTAACCTTAACCTATTTAATACAGCGTTAGCATGTAACACCAGGCCACAGCGTGATATTTATAGAATTTGCATTCTGTTTTGGTCCATTAATTTACAATAAACTCCCGAAACAGTTGAAAATAATAAACTTACAACAAGTCAAAACGAAATTAAAAGACCTGCTTGTAGTTAAATGTTATTATAGCTTAATTGAATATTTAAATGACAAATTGTAAAAGAAAAATCTAAATTTGTATAATGATTTACATTTTATTGTTATTCAATTGACGTGACATTCTGTAGGTAAGCTTAATTTTTATTTCAGTTTTTTTTCTTCATCTTTATCTATTTTAATTTTGTTTTATTTCAATTTACACAGATGACATTCCATTTGAATCAACATATTATAATGTTAATTAATTATAATTATTTGCATGCATTCAGAAACATTTGATACTTGTACCTGTTGGACAATTTATAACACCATTGTAACAATGTTTTCTAAAAATTAATAAAGTATTTATAACTTTTAAACTGTAAAGCGATTCAACTAGTCGAACGACTTAATACGATCTGTTTATCAAATTATCGGTATATTCTAACAATATAAAGCATTTAACCATCATTTTTTATGAATCAAAAATTAATTTAAATTGTTGTTTTAGAACCTGTGATACAATGTTTCATTAGTACAGGTGTCACAGTTTCATTATTTTCTACAAAACTGTTTCCACATATTGTATTTTCTTATTGTGTTACATAATACATACTATTGTAATTTTATTGGATGAATAAATTATTATAATTATTAATATGTCTACATTGAAATTGTAGTGAAAACTATGACATTAGGCCGTAGTTCAGTCTATGGTACGGAGTGAGAGGTCGTGGAACGCCGTCACCTCCTTCTGTGAGGAAGTAATTTGCATCAAAGAAGCGGCGGAGCGAAAAAGGGGGCGTTTAAACCCTCTCCCCAACCGCAGAGCCGGGCGCTGCAGGGCGCGAGATAACCTCCAGCCACCCTGAGGTTTGACCTGGGGGTGGCAAGCTTTGTGGGCCCGCCCGCCATCCGTTCAGCACCAGGTCCGTGAGGCGGCGTGCGTGTTCCCACGCGCGCCTCTGTGTCGAGTCCGTCTCCCCTCCAGGAGGGACATCCCCTTTTCTCTACGACTACCCCAGTTTATGATATAGCGTTCCCCTACACCAACCGTTAAGTTATAATAGAAGGAGCCGCTGTACCTTCCAGTGCCCGAGAGCACCTTCCGGGACCAGTTATAGACAGGTCTTGTCCCCAAATCCTGACTCTCCACCCTAACCTCAGAGATCCGGTTCTCGTAAGCGAGCTACCTCGTGCCCAAGTGACACTACCTATTCTCCAGATAGGTACCGGAGCAATAAAGCCGCTCACTACTCGCAACTCAAGGAGTTGCTAACGATAACCTCGCTGAAGCCGACGGAGAAGCAGCCTCCCATATCTCCAGTATGGTACCGGAACTGTGTAAGGCACGCTCACTTCCCGACATACATCCGTACGCCTATCCAGGAGGGACCGTAGGATATATAATAGAGTGAGTGCCTTTAAGTAGGTCTCTTCGCGTAGTGGCCTGCCGTTTCATACGGCGGGCCGAAACCTCGGCGGGGTCGCGACCGCATGCGAAAGTGATTCGCACGGCCCCGTCGATAGCGGTTTTGTCGAGGAACACCGTGGTAGGTTTAGTCGGTATTCCGGGAGGTACATTATTTTTTCAACTTCTTTCTTTTACCCCGGCGAGTCCGACATAATCCCTCCGCCCGCCCTCGCGGAGGGCCATGCGTCAAAGCATTCCCCAACGTAAAAAAAAAGAAGTTTCTGAATTACAATGTTGGTTGGAGAATTTCTGGCTAAACTGACGCCTTCCAACTGTCCCATTCACATGTTCATCTTGTGCCGTCCATTCTTTCTACATTATGATTATGATCATACAATATTATATATTAGTTATTTACCTTAGATTACTAAGAGAATGGCTTTTGTCCTACAATGTCACACTTTAAGATAAATAGAAAACGAACATCAGTAAATACTAACATTAAATCTAATAATCACAAAAATAAATAAATAACTCAGTCTCTTTATGATTTCGTCACTTTCACAGAATGTTTTTTTGCCATGTGCACTTTTAAATACCTCAGTTGTGCGAATTTCACATCACATTTGTCGCAATCGAACTGGCCAGCTGTGTGAGTGCGTGCGTGCCTCAGCAAGTCGCATCGGATACTGAACCCGCGACCGCACGTCGTGCAAACATGCGCCTTCTCCGCCGAGTGCCTCTTCATGTGTCTTAAGAGATGGGTTTTCCATCTAAAAGATCGATGGCACTGGTTACACGACCAGCTTTTGACACCAATATGTGTCTGTTCGTGAATGTAAAGACTTGCGTTGGATCTGAACCGCTTCTTACACTGCTCACACTCAAATTGACTCTCCCCAGTGTGGGTCGCTGCGTGTATTTTAAGACTTGTTCTGGTCGCGAATTTTTTTGCGCAAATTTGACACTCGTGCTCTTTTATTCGCTTATGTGTGTACTTCATGTGATAGAAGTAGCTGGACGACGCTTGGTATACTTTGGAACAGATGGGGCAAATCCTAACCCTCTTACGGAGCTTTTTGGTATCATCATCTTCGGTCGGTGGCTCTGATTTGTTAGATTCTTCATTTTCAGAGTCGATTCCTGGAGTTTCGCGAGTGGCCTCAGTCGGCTGGCTATCCTGGGAGTCCTCTATAGCCTCAAACACTGATTCGGGCAGCGGGCCAAAACCGTATTCCGTGTCACTGTGATCAGAAAATTCATTTTCCTCATTACTTTTCACAGGCTTAGGTATCGGTGCAATTGAGGCCGGTTTAGATTTCGGTGTTTCCGACACATCGACGTTAATGTTTTGGTTGACGTCACTCTCCCTTTTCATCTTAATTTTTTTGACCTTCTTGAACTCTTTCATCTCGTGATTGGAGGTGTACTGCACCGCGTGGAGTGACATGTGCAGTAAGAAGTCTTTTTTGTCGGTGTATTCGTCACATTCTTCGCAGTAGAAGATCAGCTCTGAGTGTGCGGTGATGAGATGGTCCTTGTAGGTGGTGTCAGGATGCTTGGTGTGGCAGAAGTCACATCGGCGGTAAGTTATCGGGTACGTCGGTGGCGCCTTGTGCTGCACCTCATAGTTGCCGACGTGTTTGAGTCTGTAACAAAATGGACATAGCGTTTAACGTCGCGTTCGTGGTAGATTAGTTAACTTTTTTGAGATAAAGGACTCAGTATCTTTGCCTTATAAATCTGAATTGCAACGACATTCGGCTAATAGAAGATGAAATGATTAAAAAAGTATGATGTTCCTATCTAGACTGGACTGTCTGGGGTTCCATAGGTATATTGTGATGGCACTGTAAGACTAGTAGCGTTTAACAGGAGGCGATAGAGATTTATTCTTTACAGGATGGCTAGAACGCGGTTGGTAAACGCTTCTAAATTTTACAGTAATCACTTACCATCATGGAGTCGAGTTTGACACTTCAGTAGAATATTTAAAAGGTTACACCGCGTCGTCGTTGAAGCCGCAAAGTCAAAAATAATTGACTCATTTAGATCACAAAGAAACACTTATGAACGTCAAAATATATAGGTTAGTGAGTTTTTAAGGTGCTGAATCTAATCCAACGTTCGCTGACTGTAGGCGAGCAGAGGTAATTGACATCACGTTAGCCTCCAACAGGGCTAGCACTAAGATTGTCGAGTGACATGTGTCTGATGAGATTATCTTGTCAGATCATAATTACATATGCTTTAAGTACAGGACGCTGGTTCCAGCTCCTAAAAGCACGTAGAAGGAATCCCAGAAATACGGACTGGAACTCCTTTAGTAGTGACCTCAGAATAGATTTGGAGGATTCTAATGTTGAGCTCAATTCTATATTAGACATCAAGAAGACAGCAGACAAATTGGCCCAAACTGTGAATACGGCCTGGACAAACAAGTGCCTTGAGAGGGAACTTAGGCCCAAGAGTGCCTAAGTTCCCTCTCTTGCCTGTGCTGAGGAGATTATTCACAATAATGTCACTGACAAGACTGTGTATATTCTCAGTGACAGTCAAGCTGCTCTCAAGGCTCTGGATTCGTGTAGGGTAGACTCCAGACTGGTCCTGAACTGTGTTAAAGCCCTTAACAAACTTGGCAGAAAGAACACAGTCAGACTGGTGTGGGTTCCGGGGCATGCAGGGATGCAGGGCAATGAGGAGGCTGATGAATTAGTCAGAAAGGGTCCGGAGCAACTGTTTGTGGGCCCCGAGCCATTCGTGGGACTCTCTGAGACCACCGTCAAGGCAGTTTTGAATGCACATGGCAATGATAAACATAGGCTAGTGTGGATGGCCCTCAGGGGTCTGGAACACTCCAAGAAATTCATTGCAAACAGAGCCACAGGCTTCACCCGTTCTGCTGGTATAACAAGAGCCAAATATGCCTGCTCACAGGAGCATTCACTGGCCATTTTGGCACCAACGACTTCCTGTGTAGATTGAGATTGGCACACAATTCGATCTGCAGAGCCTGTGCTCAACAGGACGAGTCCATATTACATCTACTGTATGAATGCGACGCGTTGGCTGGATTGAGGATGGGTCTGATAAGATTGGCATATCCAAACCCTGAAGACTTTAGACTTCTCCCTCTGAAGTGTACGCTGCGGCTAATGCAGTACATTCATAAGGAGATAGCCAAGGGATAAATTTTGGGACCGACACAAAAGATGCCACTGGGTCGAAGTGTCGCCGGTCTATACTAACTGGCCCCCACACACAAGATAAAATAGGATACTGAACTACATTAAGGTCAGTTGCTAGATTTGAGGCTATTAGAAGAAACCTACACAAAAACTCACGGCCACTCTTATAAATCGCAAATTAATTTTTTTTTACTGTTTCATTTAATTGGCAATGTTAAAATTGGCAAGGTGTTGCAGTTTATAAAAAAACTAAAATATTTAAGCAAATTCTAAAAGTATTAAAGCGATGAACTGGGTTTGGTATAATCTGTAAGTATAAAATAGACAGTAGGATGACATGAGGGCGCACATAGATAAGGCACTTGAGGGCGCATACACTTACACTTTGTGACAATGTAAAGACAGTCCTTGACTAAATGCGGTTGTGCATTCATTCCTTGCATATTTTTAATTGTATTTTCAATAATAATAATGGAAATAGGAAGCAAGAGACAGGCGTTGACTGAATACTTTATATTATAGGAACTGTTATATATGTCCATAATATTGTTTGTATTTAAGTATTATATAATATTTTTATTTAAGTATATACTTCAATAGATATTATTATAAATCTTAGTTGTGAGATACTTAAAAACAATTATATGTAAGTAAATATAATATGGCGGGTTGAATTATGTGTCGCGTCCCTGTCGACGTAGGTACGTGTGCGGCTTCAGCTTATAAGCTTATAAAACTGGGTCCACATTTCTGCGACTAATTGGACTATGAATTTGACTTATGAGAAATATGTATGGCAAATGTGATGAAAGTCAATTGTCATGTCTGAGTGTTGGAGCCGCTCAGTGGATTTTTGTCGAAATATCTTCTATGTAACAAATGTTACGTTATATGATATCGTTACCGAAACATTTGTAATGATGGAGTATTCTAGTAGACGCCTCTTGTGTTTTCATTAAACGTATAAAGATTACAAACTGTTCTCGTCATCTGTCCGCCTATCTTGCATTAACTCGATTTGTGCGTTGCGTCTCTATGTGAATAATCGTGTCTCTACTTGATTTTATACATAAATATACCCTAAATAATATTGATGTTACCAATATGCTAAATGATCGATGGCGGGAGGCTACGAGCGCTAGGCGGTCGGGTGGGGTTGTTCGCTTGGCCGGTGCCGCTCCCGGCGCGCGTGCGCGTTGAGCTGGCTGCGCAGGCGGAAGGCCTTGCCGCAGGCGCAGGCGTGCGCGCGCTCGCCCGTGTGCACGCTGACGTGCGCGCGCAGCTCGGCGCGGCGGCGGAAGGCGGCGCCGCACTGCGGGCACGCGAGCGCGCGCGCGCCGTGCGTGCGCTGGTGCATGCGCAGCGCCGCGCGCGACTTCGACGCCGCGCCGCACGCGTCGCACACGAACTCGCGCCGCGCGGAGTGCGAGCGCTCGTGGTCCGCCAGGTGCGCGCGCCGGGAGAACGTCTTGTGGCACGTGGCGCACGAGAACGGCCGCTCCTGGCCGTGCAGGGCCCTCGCGTGCCGAGCGAGGTTCCCGCTGTCCGCGAACGCCCGCCCGCACGTGTGGCAGCTGTACCGTTTCTCTCCGTTGTGCAGGCGTACGTGCCTCCGCCACGACACGACCGACACGCTCTTATTGCACAGCCCGCACCACGCGGTCCTCCGACCGTCGGCCCCTACGGTTAGAATCCTCGGCTGTTCGATAGCTTGAGTTCCTTTGGAAGTCTCACCCTCGTTCCCCTCGACTTTTAGATCTGTGTACGCCCTGCAAAGGAGAGGACGGGATCAGGAAATAAAATATGCGTCTTGCAATTTAACAAGTATATTACGCATCAGGTGGGTACATTGGGTACATTATTCCAGTAGTGTCCGACGTGATTATAAACTATCGTGTGAGGAACTTCTCTCGTAGTGACGTTGTTTCCGTGAGTCCTCTTGATGTAGTGTCTGAGTGCTTGAGAGTGGCTTCCTGCGGCCTCGCAGGACGCACAAGTAAA
Source organism: Catocala nupta (assembly GCA_963675205.1). Taxonomy (NCBI): domain Eukaryota; kingdom Metazoa; phylum Arthropoda; class Insecta; order Lepidoptera; family Erebidae; genus Catocala; species Catocala nupta. Next base: position 2,040,488 of record OY776087.1, read on the forward strand.
GGGTTTAGTATCCGAGTGGCAACATGCCAGTAACTCGAAGGATCTCAAGAGATTATGAGCATGGGATGTGACAAAATGCAACCAATGCACATATTCAAAAAGAATTTTAAAATAAAGGTCCGCACGAGGGACGAATGGAGACAAGGTCTACAATCCCCTGACAAGGGTTGTCTCATCTGGTACATTGATGGTTCCAAAATGGAAACCGGATCGGGCGCTGGTATCTATACCAACGACTGCAAGGTGAGCCAAAGCATGGGCAAATATGCAACGGTCTTCCAAGCTGAAACCTATGCTATAATTGCCTGTGCGCAGGTGAATATTAACAACAATGTCACTGACAAGATTGTTTATATTCTCAGTGACAGTCAAGCTGCTCTTAAGGCTCTGAACTACCGTAGGGTGGACTCAGCACTGGTCCTAAACTGTGTTAAAGCCCATAACAAACTTGGCAGGGAAAACACAGTCAGGCTGGTGTGGGTTCCGGGGCATGCAGGGGTGCAGGGTAATGAAGAGGCTGATGTTAATACATCATCCTGGTGCTCCAAGAAGGCCTCGGAGCAACTACTTGTGGGCCTCGAGCCATTCGTAGGTCTCTATGAGAGTACCATCAAGGCAGCTTTAAATGCACATGGCAATGATAAACACAGGCTAGAGTGGATGGCCCTTAGGGGTCTGGAACACTCCAAGAAATTCATTGCAAACAGAGCCACGGCTTTACCCGGAAGTTCTGCGGGTACAACAAGGGCCATCATCTTGTCATCCTCAGCGAAAGTCTTTGAGACAATCCTCCACCAATATATATATTCATTCGTCAATAAGTATCTGAGTGAAGATCAACATGGTTTCAGACCCAAGAGATCCGTTAACTCCAATTTATTGACTCTTGTTGAGTTTATATCCACGACACTTGATAGAGGTGGTCAGGTAGATGTAGTTTACTTTGACTTCAAAAAGGCTAATTAGGGTTAACAACGATATTTTATTGTTAAAGCTTAGCGCTATTGGAATTGCTCCAGGACTACTTAAATTATTTGCAGACTATCTGCGGGATCGACAGCAGTTCGTTCAGCTAGGCATATATGTATTTTTATTTTAGATATTTATTCACTTGTAATACAAAAGTACACATTCAAATTTCCTCGCCAAGCTATACAGCTTGTTGGCGAGATACGCTATGAATGTATCCAAACCCTACCATACGCGCTCGGGGGTAAGTCAAGGTTCTATACTCGGTCCTCTCCTTTTTCTCATTATGATCAATGACCTACCAACCGTGCTAAAACATGCAAAATGTCTTCTTTATGCAGATGACTTTAAATTATACTGTACTGTAAGCTCTCATACTGACTGTATGCTACTTCAGAGTGACATCGACGCTCTACATAGTGGGCTCTTGATAACAAAATGGAATTCAATTCCTCCAAGTGCCTAGCGATGACTTTTGGACGTATCAAAAGTCCAATCCACTTTGACTATCAGCTAAACGGTGTTGCCATTTCTAGATGTACCCGTATCAAAGATTTAAGTGTAGTATTTGATCCTGGCCTCACATTTCACGACCATATCATTGCAACGGTGAACGACTCTTTCAGTCGGCTTGGATTCATTTTGAGAAATGTGAAGGATTTCAGCAGTAACGATGTATTCAGGATCATCTATAATTTACATGTACGCAGCAAAATCGAGACAAGTGCTTGTGTATGGAATCCTCATGGAAAAACATATACGTTGCTATTAGAAAAGGTACAAAAGGCTTTCTTGAGATTCCTTTACAAGCGCTTATATGGCTATTATCCATTTCTGTATCCGACAAAGTTTCTGTTGGGTAACCTAGGATATAATTCTCTGGAGGTTAGAAGGCAGTTTGATCAGATCGGAACTATGTGCAAAATCCTTTATGGCATAATTGAGGCACCAGAAGTTCATGACGTGCTACTGAGGATATTTGTTCCAAATAACAACCGCCGCGGCAGAAAGCACAAACTGTTTGCCTTACCAACTTGTCGTACAGTAGCCCGTGCTAATTCGCCTATACCTCGGTCTCTCGCCACACTCAACACTCTCCTTGTGGACAACACTCAGTGTGATATGTTTGTGGATGAATGGAAGACGATACTGTCAGTGTGTAAGGAATATTGTGAAAAGGTAGTATGATAGTTGCGTCCTTAATTAATATAAGTGGCCTGCGGCCGTTCTAATTAAGTAAATAAATAAATAAATAAATTGAGATTGTCAAACAATTCGACCTGCAGAGCCTGTGGTGAACAGGACGAGTCCATATCATACCTACTGTGTGAATGTGACGCGTTGGCCGGACTAAGGATGGGTCTGATGAGATTGGCATATCCGAACCCTGAAGACTTCAGGCTTTTGATTATGTAGATTATAATATTCTAAAAGACAAGCTAGACCGCTATGGTATAAGGGGAAATATTTTAAAACTACTAGAATCGTACCTAACAAACAGGAAACAAATGACAGTAATTTCAAGATTAAACAAAATTAATAAGACAGAGGTATTATATACATCTGATGAACGCCAAATTAAGTTTGGTGTCTCACAGGGAAGTGTGATCGGGCCTCTTTTATTCAATATTTACATAAATGACTTGCCTAGTTCCACCGATCAACCAATGACTCTTTTTGCTGACGATAGCACATTGACAATAACATGTAAAAACCCTGACTCTTATGAAAATGACATTAACAATACATTGACTTCAATAATTTCATGGTTATATAATAATAATTTAAAGATTAATTTAAACAAGACGAACATAATGCATTTTAGCCAGCGTATAGACACTCCATCGGAGATGAATATACACTATGATAATATACCAATAGTGGAAGTAGACAGTACTAAATTTCTTGGGCTGATTATACCACATTAAGAATCTCAGTAATAGATTAAGTAGATCTTCCTATGCTTTATATAAGCTGGCTCCTACAGTAAAGGTAGACACACTGCTTACTGCGTATCACGGAATGGTGGCTTCCATTCTAAGATACGGAATTATTTTTTGGGGAAACTCAACTGACAAAACTTTAGCATTTAAACTCCAAAAACGATGCCTCCGCGCTATGTTTGGTCTAAGTGTAACGGATAGTTGTCAACCGTATTTCCGAGGTAATAGGATTTTAACAATACCATCCTTGTATATTTTAGAAATATGTCTGTTTGTAAAAACGAATCCGACATTATTCCCACGACTATCCGACACTGTTCAACGCAATAGGCGAGACAATGATCGGCTATGTCTACATAGCGCCAAAACTGCTAAATTGGGTAATAGTGTATTTTGTATGGCGCCTAAAATTTATAACAAGCTTCCAAAACACTATAAAGCTATGAATCTAAATCTTTTTAAAACTAAAGTTAAAGAAATGTTATCAGAAAAATGTTATTACAATATTACCGACTACTTGAATGATACTTTTTAATAATTGAATTTTTATTTTTATCTTTATTGCTGTTATTATTTTTAAATCTTTTATTGACTGTATTTTCTAATTTATTATTGTCATTATATTTTATTCAGACATTATTATTACGACATTTCATTAACGGATATACGCCTAAATATTGTTTTATAATTTCTAATTTAATAATTTTCTTATTGTGACTTAATTCTATTATTGTTTTATTATTGTATTGCATTTATTATTCTGTTTAGTCACATAATTTTAATATTTGTACGCCGGCCTTGGCAAAACATGTTGATACATAACAATTACGTATTGTGAACAATTTTATAGGATGTATGTCTTGTAAACTACACATGTTTTATACAAATAAATATATCTTTATCTCTTCATCTTTATCTCTTTATCTCTTCTCCCTCTGAAGTGTACGCTGCGACTGATGCAGTACATTCATAGGGAGATAGCTCAGGGATAAACCTCGGCGCTGACACAAAAGATCCCACTGGGTCGAAGTGTCGCCGGTCTACACTGACTGGCCCCCGAATTAAGATAAGATAAGATCCGAGTGGCATGGGAGTTCAGTTCATGTCGTTCGCGGAACACCTTCCCGTAATTAACACAGACATGAAGCCGTTCTCCGGTGTGGTTGAGTCTATGTCGCGCCAAACCTGATCGTAGACGTAACTTAGCACCACATTCGGCGCAGTGGTGAAGAAACTGCTCACTATGCGTCTTCAAGTGAACGTGTAACGAACCATTCTGAGTGAACCGTTTCCCACAATGTGAGCAAACGAACGGCCTTTCGCCGGTATTCATCCTAAAGCTTCAAATTCTGGGTTTTGGCGAAGTTTTTAGGACATAAGCTGCATGTGTATCTTCGTAAATATTCGTTGGTTTCCGTCAGGTGTCGTTGGAGTCCGTTCGGTGCTTATGCGGCACACGTAAGGCCGCTCGCCTGTATGTATTATTTTGTGGAACACGTACCTACGTGTGTGATGAGCTTAAGTTCTTGCCGCAAATTCTACATGAATAAAACACTTTTCCATTGATCGTAGTCTGTACCTGACTTAGCTCGAGTCCGGCCTACGTCTCCGTGCTATTATTATTAGTCTCGGAAACTGCAGTGAGCTAAGTAAGCAATTTTGGGTTTGTTGTTGTCTTTTCTATTCGGCAGTAAGGTAAACTTATCACAGCTTATATGGTATAATTGAATAGGTATTGAAATAACCTAATAGAATATATAAAAAATAACTTTTTTTAAATAAAATAAATAAATAATATCTTTCAAAAAATGTTTACATGTGGGATTTCATTGCAGCCAAGTGTATGTTGGTCAGAATAAATTTTACACTTAACCTGAAAAGATAGCATTGTGATGTCTACGGAAATAAATAATGACAGAACTCAAGTAGAATACTCACTTGCTTTGTGAATCCTCTTCTAAGGGTTTCTGAGTTGTTAACTTGTCATCCTGAAACAAAAACATAAGATATTAAGTTTTGGAGTAGAAGTTACAGTCAATAAAGATAGTGAAATATTTATTCTTATTGCAAGGTATGCACCTCTAGACTTTATGAAAGTTATGTGCATATTATACAGGGTGTAAAGGACAGCATACCGAAAAATATTACAAAACGTCTTTCTATAGGTATTTACTAAGGTACTTCGCAAACTTGGATTCATGATAGGAATGCTAGATTAAAAAGTATTGGGTATCATATCTATCATAAATTAATAATTGGCCGAGTGATTAATAAGTATTTTGCTAATTTTTAGTAGAATGTGGTATTTATAAAAATAATAATAATATCAGCCCTGTATTTAAACTGTCCCACTGCTGGGCACGGGCCTCTTCTCAGTGTGAGAAGGGTTAGACCGTAGTCCACCACGCTGGCCTAGTGCAGGTTGGCAGACTTCACATATCTTGAGAACATTATGGAGAACTCTCAGATATGCAGGTTTCCTCACGATGTTTTCCTTCACCGTTAAAGCAAGCGACAATTAACTATTTAATACGCATATAACTTCGAAAAGTCAGAGATGCGCCTTGGGTTCGTACTCGAGACCTCTGCGTAAGTAATGCTTACCATATGATAAAAGACAAATGAAATAAATGGAGCACAAATATCTCATACTGGTATCCAACAGATGGAATACGCAACAGAGGATGCTAACTAACAAGATGGGAGGACGACCTGAGACTCACTGTGGGAAATCACTGGACAGAACACAGTGGAAAATGTTGGAAAAAGTTTATAGCAAAAAGAACAGGACACAATGTTATGTATACTTAGAGTTCAGAATGAAAGGCTAATCGTTATCGAACACTATAAAATGGATAAGCCCTAGGTTATAAACTTCGGTGAGTTAAGCTCTTCTAGACTAGCCAAGCATTAAGAAGCAACTTGGCAAGTACTTCAATATAGAATTAACATCGGCTTATGTTTAACTTATCACCAGATATAGTAAAATATAACAGTCAAAAATAGTAAATTATCACCAAAATTAAAACCGCAATATATTTAAAGAGATCAAAATAAGCGGACGGAGACCCGCTTCGCGGGGCTCCTATTTATGGATGGGTTTAAGAAGGAACCTAACATAACCTAGACGGAATGCAGTGATTCCGAGACGGAATGCAGTGATTTGAGGCGTATAGGTGCTCGTTTATGATATATTTTGGTACGCATATTTTGCTACGCAATTACTATTTTTGGTGGTCATTATATTTAGTCCAATTAATATCTACGGGTTACATTTGCAGTTCAATGTCTATATCTCCTTATGATTGTTGAGTAATTAATGTTATTATTTTAGATTTTTATAGTCAGTAATAATGGCTGAAACACCTTGTTGATATGAGTTATACAATAGAGAAATTGAATTTAATTGTTGATTTGACATATTGAGTCACAGCAGCATTTATTTTTATATAGATTACTATTTAGCTTAGCCAGTCAGCCTCGATAGCGTAGTGGTTAGTGTAAATGACTGCCACGCCTGAGGTCGCGGGTTCGATTTCTGCACAAGTCATACATTTGTGTGCATGAACATGGATGTTTGTCTTGGTTTGGGTGTTTCTATGTATAATATGTAGGTATTTACAAAAAAAAAAGTATATATGTATGTTTATCTATTGTCTAGTACCCATAGTACAAGCTCTGCTTAGTTTGGGTCTAGATGGTGTTGTGTGTATGTGATAGAATATTATTATTACGTTTCTCTTATCACAGGTACTTTCTAACATATTAGAAAATACCTGGCCCTTTGGGAGGCCTACACGGAGACATGGGTCCAACGTGAAGAGGCCCTTCGAGAGTTTTAATCAAAGGTGTGATGGAACACCTACAGCGGCACTAGCCGCAGCAGGCGTAGGACTATTGCTACGTATGGATTCTAATATATGGGCTATAGGTATGGGTGTTTGGTGGACTGGTATATTGCTAACTATGGATGAAAAACGGCGTCTGCCCTGAATACTCTAATAGCATCAATGCAATGGGCAGACGGTGACTCGCCAACTCACTGGATGGACCCCCTGATAAGCCACAATAGGCATACAACCCAGCAGCAGAGGGCAACACCGGTGCGAGTGGCTAGGGGTGTCGAGCGGTGCGGCGCCGGTTTCACCATCACAGGTCTCGTGACAACGGAGACCCGGAGCGGGTTTCCCCGTAGTTATGCCCTTGAAAATGACACTTCCACCCTCAAGCATATAGCTCTAGCGGCCCCCCTCTGACCGGCCGACCAAGGCAAGCCAGAGTTGAGAGTCCTACGGGCGCTCTTGAAGTTCCACCCCAGCCAACCAGTAATGGCAAGCCGGGGACGAGGCCCTAACCAACTCTCTGAGGCATTCAGGACCGCAGTGTCACCACTCACATTCAGTTCGCCACAAGCTGCCCTGCGGTTTGTGCGCTTTAATTAAACCTGGTGATACATTTTTTGTTTATATCACAAGGCGAAGGTGATAGTTTTAAAGCTAGTGTACTGTGCCCTCCGAAATCGCGTTAGTCTCATGATGAGATAACGACTGTCCCAGAGGGGTTTATTATTATTATTACTATTATTATTATTATATATTTGACCTTAGTCATGTATGGGTAATAGATGGGTTTCGAACCTCATCTATTACCCAAACTCCAATGGTTAAGTATAGGAATTGCAATGGATGGGGAGATCACCCCCTTCATTGCAATTCCTATACTTAACCATTAAGCTATTGTCGCTATAAAAAGAAGTTTATTGGTTATACTCTAGCACATACCTTATTACATGCAGTGTCCGCAGCTATCTTGGCTCTAAAGGCCTGGTCGGCCTGTACGCAGCACTGCACCAGTTCATGCCACGCAAGGAGTGCACTGGCACATGGATAGCAGATGACTCGAGGAAGAACATCTGACTCAGAAACCTGTAGACAAAATATTAAATTATAATATCAGCCCAATAACGTCCCATGGCTGGACATGAGCGTCTTTGCAGAATGAGAAGGATTAGGCTTCGCTACTATGCTGGCCCAATAATGAAGGGTTGACAGACTACACATATCTTTAAAAACCATGGAGAACTATGATATGCACATCTTCTCAGTCCATCATACTGAACCTATGTGTTTAGGTAGATTTAGCATATCTTTCAGAACATTACTAAGAACTCTTAAATCTGAGGTTGCTTCACAATATTTTCATTCACCTTTAAAGCGAGTGATAATTAACTAATTAATACACAAATAGGTATATCGAAAATTTCGAGGTAGAAGCAGTGTGATTGAATCCAATTCTGTGTCACAGCATGAAGATCTGCCATAACATTATGTATGTATATTCCTAAAAGAAACATTACAATTGCATCACATTAGTTACATTTAGTTTGCAAGTAGAGAGATTCAGGATCTATAGATACACATACATAAAACACACTAGGGATGATGTTTGACTTCAAATTGTGTAATTGGTCTAGCTTTTTAGCACAGAGAGAAAAACATTGTTTCTACTACATCTATAATATTAGTATGGATAAAATATTTTTATGTAACAAGTAACAACATATGATTTTTCTCATACAGGTTTTTTTTTACTTCGTTAAAATAGTTTTATCTCGGATAATTTAATTATTATTTGTTTTTAGTCACAAGCATCTTGTTAATATTTACAATGTTTAACTTATTTAATATCATTATGAACTATTTATATTCACTTAACCTTTTGAGTTACAGCGGCACACTGGTGGCCAGACACAATAGATTTTTAATTATTTTTAGTATTCTAAGACTACTGATTATTATATACATGATACTAAAATTAAACTAAACAAAAAGAAGAATAATTATGCTTAGTTGTTACAGATAGGTAAGATTAGTAAAATGTATATTAGGATAATAATCACCCCTATAGGCAGATGTTTGTGTATTTTGTCTGCAATGTTATTCTGCAGCCCCTCTCCGGCGAATATGGGGATGACGAACTCCGTGATAGTGGCGCATGTACGACACACGTTCGAGAAGTCGGACACATCTGAAAACAAGCGTAATAATTAAGTCTATTAGGTACTTATTCAAAATTAATCAAATAAGCATTATTTTAGAATCCTAAATCTAAGACCGGTTGAAAAAGGTAGCTACTATGCCTGTAATGGTTTATGCTTGAAAAAGGAAAACAAATAAATATAAAACAATAATCTAGATAATTGTTTGTTGTAGTACAACAGGCATTAAAGAATACTGTCGTAATAAGAAAACAGACATTTGTTTTTCGAAATTGGAACTATTACTTATTTGGACCCAGTAAAAAAGACGCACCTGCCAGTATTTTTTATTATTAAATGTAAAAATACTGGCACAAATTTTTCCTTATGACGGCAAAGTAAGTATTTATTTTTCATTTATAAATCCAATGCCGAAATGATGAAAACAAAACAAATTATGAGAAAAACAAAGGTACATACACACTATATTTGTCCAATACTTACTATCAAGATTGACTTGCGTGTTCCGTGATATATCAATTAGTCTTTGTGCGGAGCTTGAAGGCTGGCTTTCTGGAGGATTGAGCATAAACATTTGTACAGATCCATTATTCATTTTTACAAAATTACAATTTACCACAAACGCTCATTACGGACAAAAATATTTGCAATGAAGTTTTCGTCCAGGAACGGCAGAAACAGCTATCAAGAGGTTATAATAAAGATAAAATTCCAATAGAACAGAGTCGGCTGAATTATTTAGTCGGTTAAAGTAGGTAAGAATTAATAGCATAATATGTGGCTTATCATTATTTTCAAAGTCAACTTGATTAATTTTAGATGTTTTAAATATTGTAGATAACAATATGATTGGCTTCTATGCCATTTGATTTATATTAAGATTTCCGAACTAATGTCTATAAACAATGGCGGGCGTTATGAACGCTTGGTGCTATAAATTGCTATTTACGCTGTATTTAACAACGTTTGTAATTCCTGGAAATCTGTACAGTTGCCTAGAATGTTCAATAAAACTACGTATTTTCTCAAACTAAACGCTGAGTGGGCTTTATTGCGCTGCTATTTGAGTAAGTAGTTTAACAATTTTAATTATTATGTTACTTTTTGATTGCTATTACACTTATTGATATATCAATATTATTCAATGATATTACTATACGCACGCGAAGTGGTGTTACTTGCTATATATACGTTCTAATATTGTTGTTAAACAGAGCATGACCCTTGCTACTTCGAACATTTAGCCAGACTGATTAGTTTCCGCAAGTCTCCAGGAAAATGAAATACAGAATAACATCCTTCCAAAATATTTTAATTTTATTCAATCACAGAGTAGACAGTATGATCGTGATATCTTTATTATTCAATTATTCCCTCGGAGAGCGTGAGCAGCTCTGCCAGCGGCTGCCACCATGACCGGCGCCACCATCATTGTCTTGTTCTTGTATGTGTGAATTACTTGCTGTAAAGTACAAATATACATGTTAATCTATAATAATTCTAACTTATATTATAAATTGCGAATGTGAGTATATTTGTATGTTTGTTACGCTTTCACGCCTTAACTACGCAACCGATCATCATGAAATGCGCCTCACTAACACGTGGTCAGGGGAAGTGAACATAAAATTACATAAGATAGGTACCTTTCTTCACTTTCATGCAGAAAAAAGTGCTGTTACTAACCTAACTTACATTTAGGCGAGCAAAGCCGCGGGGAAAATCTAGTAATTTTATAAAGACTAAATATGAGTTTTTTTGTTTGTAATCACATACTATAAATACTAGGTACTGAACCGATTTTAATAATTATTTCATCATTAGAAATATTCTTTATATAAAAGTAACATAGGCTATATAACATCACGATCATCAACTACATATTTTTGCCGAAACTTAGTGTGATATTCAAGTGTGATGCGATGTGATCTTGTCTGATAGTTGTTGCCATATTATTTTTGCTACACAAGAGCTTCCTTTCATTATAGCTAAGTCACAGTTCACCACGCTAGTCTGGTGCGGATAGGTAGACTGCACACATTTTTGATAACGTTTCTGATTGTAATTTTACAGGCATCTTTGGAAATCAGCATATGCCAATATGGTGATTTCCTTTACCGTTAAAGGGGCGAATGCCCATTTGGATCGTCACGAAGTGATCGCGAGTTCGGTACCACGGCAACCACGACTTAACAAATTTATGTAAGTACTTATTAAATTATTTCATACTTACCAAAACTAATTTGATGAGAAATACGGCGAAAGTAAGAAAGGATATAGTCATGAGCGCGCTCTCTGAAGAGGGGAAGTGCACGTGGTGTCCGCGCGCTTGAGCCGAGCGTGAGCGGCGGTGAGGACCGGTGGCGCCATCGTCCGGCCAGGTGGCGTCTATGCGCTCCGCTGTGTTATTGTACAAGCACTTGAATGAAAAATTGCTTCGACAATGTAGGTACATGTCGTCGGTGTAGACCTAAATCATAGATTCTTTTTTTACATTTGTGGTGTAGGTACATTTAGGTACATATTATTATTACCTATAGCTTGTAGAAAAGTAAGACGCACACGTATAACGACCTGTTTGAGGTTTCGTGTAATGATGCGGTTATGGATATGATTGTTAAATAGAGAATACATCGACAACAATTCAAACAATTGTTTTTACCATAATTATAAATCTATTGTGTCTGGCAACTCAATTGCAAGCAATTGCTAGGTATGTCGCTTTTACACAGTGATAAACAGAGAGGAGGTTGCTGAGGAATTTCTTCTTAAACACGTGGCAGTCAAACTAAAAAAGAACATCGGATCAATAAAATATCCTATATTGGTCAAAGTCGAAGATTACAATTTTTAGGACTGTTTAGCGTGCCATGACAATTTATTTAGCAGGTATATTTACTATAGCAATATATGCATACATACTATAGCAATATAGCATAATAAACGCCATAGTGTAATATTTAAGTAAAATAACTGACATACAAACGGTCAGACAGACATGACAGTGCAAAATAGTGTCGGGTTTCTCTCATTTGCCTATGGAACCCCAAAATCACTCATCTTACTGAGTAGCTTTGGAATAGGAGGAAATTTAAAAGTAGTTACTCCACACGTTAAAGAAAAAAAAAAAATTTCCTTCTTAAGTAATACTGCCTACTGGTTGTTGTAAATAACAAAAGTAAAAAGAGAAAAGCGTACCGATATTCGCCAATATAGTATCTTTCAGGTCATGTAAATATCTCATCTTTCCACCGAAGCTTCGTCGCGTGTTCTGTGAGATGGTGTCGGCGACGACCTTCATCAATTTAACCAGGTTCTCCATATTGTTCACTTTGTTGTCTGGTTTATTTCCTTTTGATGTATCTTTCTTTTCTTTCTCTGGAACTTCTTTTTTGCTAGGAGGTACTTCCTTTTCGGGTCTACGTTCCTGTTCTAGATCAGCTTTATTGTTCTTTTTATTTTTTCTTTGGTCATTGTTTACGATCTCTTCTTGATACGTATAGTCTGTTTGTGATAACTTATTCACGGCTTGTTGTTTTATTAAATCACTTGTTTTAGGATTTTGTTTTGTCGTTGGCTTTGGAATCTCCTCACTATTTTTAATAACTTCCTCATCAATAGCAGTAGCTTCTGGCGTAAAAATGTGTTTCTTTTCAGTTACACGAGGTTTTGTATTTAGAGTAACTTTGTAAAATTTGTCGTCATACTTCTCGTTTTTAATAAAGTCTTCTGTTTCGGTTATAAAAGTTGGTTTTGGTGACAATATATTCTTTATGTTTGTTCGATTCTTGAATTCTAATTTTGGAAGCTGTTTCAATATCTCTTCTGTGGATGACGATTCGTCTTCTGTGGGAAATATACTTGTCGGTTCAGTACTGTATTGATTTATTTCATTTACATAAATCCTTCGATTATTTACTTTGCTATCGCTTCTCCTTTTATGTTGAAATAATTCTTCTGGCTCTCGTTCATTTTCCAAAGGAAGTTCTTCGTAACGAGTTTTAGCTTTCTTTTCTTTGTCTTCGACGTTTAACAATGGCGATTTAACTGGTGTGCTATTTAGCTGGACGCGTTTAACATTTTCCATATTAGATACCCTTATGATCGTTCCCTTTTGCTTGATATCATCACTAAATTCCATAGGTTTAGTCGGATCCGTACTTTGTAATTCAAACTCATCTTTATCTGAATTTGTATATTCTTCTACAACCCTGACAGATTCAGTAGGCTTGATGGAAGTAGCGTGGTATTGAACACGCTTTATATTTGACTGTCTTATAGAAGCTTTGTTCCATTTATATTCAGATACACTTCTGTTATTATAAATCCAGGATTTGGTAGTTCCTTCCACTTCAAATTTATCTGGGGTCATGAACGGGTTAAAGCTGCTGTGAGTGCGTATTGGCTTTCGGTAATGTTGTTGTGATATCTCGACCCACTCCGCGGCCGCTTGTGTTATGACGAGCAGTGCTAGCAACATTGTCGGATCGTCGCTGTCGTTCTCATGTTTGGATGAGTGTGTACTGTCGTGTGACGTTTGGCAGGTCGTGAGATGCGGTACTGTTATGTCAGGGGTACGCTACTAGAGGAAAATTTTAGTAGGGATTTTATTATTTAACAGGTTAAACTTAGAAGCTAGAGTGTTTAACCTTTTAGCAATGCAATCGTGGATAATAAATAACATCAGACGAATAATACAAATAAAAGCTATTCAATTATTTTTATTGAAAGTTATAATAAATAATAATATTAGCCATGTATTAAACTGTTCCACTGCTGGGCGCGGGACTCTTCTAAGTGTAAGAAGGGTTAGGCCATAGTCCACCACGCTGGCTCAGTGCGGGTTGGCAGACTTCACATATCTTCGAGAACATTACGGAGAACCCTCAAACATGCAGGTTTCCTCACGATGTTTTCCTTCACCGTTAATGCGAGCGACAAATAACTTAATTAAGGATAGTTATTATTGCAAAAACAGTGTAAGGATAAATCATATATCAATACACCTGTCGGTGTACACCTGTTGGTGTATTGATATATGATTTATCAATATAAGTCAAACTGTAGGCAATCGTTAGGTACTGGTAAGCAGCTAGCAGCAAACAACCGTTAATTTGTATCGTATTGTTTGTAGTTTTTTCCTTCTTAGGATAAAGCCTAGGCAAATGTTTAATACAGAAAATATATTGCATATATTCAGGTGAATATGACGAGTACATGTTATAGTGGCACCATCATAGTTCACTATGGAGTCATTTCGCAGCAGTTTAGAAAATTAAAAAATAAGCCTATTAACCAAGGAAAAATGACATGTAAAAGAAAAGCGATGTTCAGTACAAACATCTGAGTTATTATAATAAAGAATGCGCGATAGTATTCCGAAGGTTTCAAATAGTTGTGATAAGTGGTATCATTATCCGCTCCACGCCTGCGACGCACCTGTCAACGACGCGTAAAGTTTGTCCACCTCGTCGCTCAGCGAGACTAGCGCGTAACTCGAGCACATTAAAGCCTGTTGCCAATATTCAAAAAACGAGTTATTTTAGTTATGGACAGCTAAATTTTGACACCTATTTTATGAAAAATGTGTCTAAATTTAAAGCTATATTCAGAGAAGAGTCGTTTTAACTATGGACAGTTCAATTTAGACATTTTTTTATAGTATATGTGTCAAGAATTAATTATCCATAACTGAAAAGACTAGTTTTTGACATAGGTACCAGGCTTAGACAAGAATCTAACATAGTACCTAGGTACCTACTATTCCTACCTAATGTCATAAATGGCGGTTATAAAGCGGCCATTTATCAATTAAAAATATCAAACAAACAAAATGATATCGAATATTTAATTTATATTTAATTGTAAACACAACGATATATTATAGTACAAGAGTACGTACATAAATTAATAAAACAGGTATATTTAGCTTTTTGTGTCAATCCATACTAACATATTGCATTACCTACTTCCTACGTTGCTAATGCAGCGGTGTTTTTGCAGGGATATTTAATTTGTACCCAAATGCCAGTTTTTTTATTGGTGTATTTGATAAAAGTGTATTAAAACCACGATCTTGGTCCTCCAATATTGACAAGTTGCATGGGTTCAGTGGCGGCACCTGTATATCAGTCTGAACCTCGGCCTGCCTTACTAAAATGTATCCAGAATATAATATAATAGTTTGTTATACTCGGTCGAATACTAGCTTCTCTCAAAGCTGCTCTTAACGTGCTTTATGGACCTCATTTACGCCATTATATTGAAATTGGTGAATAAAGATAAAATAAATAGGATTTCTTTTCAATAACTGTCAATCTTGCCTTATTTTAAATCGCTTCTGTAGGTATAAGAGTTGCGACTTAATAGTTACTGTTACAACTGTTAGGTAGATATGGCAGTAGCTAATATAAAATAAAACAACAAAACAATTATATTCAAAACGGCATTTATTGTTTAAATAATGAATATAACACAATTTGTAAATCTGTCACGATAATCTCTTAACTACGACTTCCTCAGAGTTCCTCTCCGTGATGTGCTCGTCGCCAGAACGTTATATACTATAATGTTACATCATTAGGCCGACTACTTCACACGTTTTGCGTTTAATATTTTAATCGCCATGAAAATTGTGCGTTTTCAATTATAGGCCGTATATTTAAATAAAACAAGAATATATATACATATGTAATTTGTATTGGTATTTTCAAGAAAAGAAGAAAAGTAGAAAAGTGCTATAAAATTGATAAAATTTGTGATGTATATAATTTTTATTTTTACAAAACTTCACTCTATTGCCAACTTTTAGTAGAAAATTGCCCCTAAAGGAAAACTCCGCAAATGTACTAAACGTTGGTAACATTTTGCAGCTGTGTTTTACTAGCCATGAAAATATTGCCTACTACCAACCAATCCAAACTATTTTCTGGATATTTTCTACGAAAAACCAAAACTAGATTGCACATTTGCCTTGATAGTTAGATACCTTATTCACAAAATATAATTTTGTTGTAATGCATAACACGATAACTACAAAGAACCAAAAAGTACTTGTTCATTTCTCTTTGCTTCATAGTTTTAAATAAACCAAGGTCATTATATTCATTGTACCATTTAAACGCACAGAGATAAAATAAGAGATATTCAACATAACATAGATTACGCCTGTAGATTTTTAAAGGGTCATACAGAGGTGTATCGCATTCACATTTCTTCAGCTATATTTAAGTCTCACGTATTGATAGATAAGCCTATTCTTGTTTAACATGTACAGTTGGAATCGTCACGCTGTTTTGGAGAATAGCGAACGAAAGATTTGTGTCGCACGACCTGGGACCTTACGATCAAGTTTAGGCCTAACACTTGCGTCACTGGATCAAAATGACGGTAGTTAATTTTCTACATTATCATGATATTGCAAAAGTACATATAGCACATGTTTCGTTTACGGACAATAGTTAAAGGTCACAGATTCGGTACCCAGGTTGAGTAAAGTCTTATAGTGATTTTCTGCCAGGAAATTTTCTGTAGCACCACAAAGTTTGACAATGTGCGTTTGGTTTGACGACAATAGTCTGGCAAGCCTATTGTCCCTATGTACCTACTATTGTATTTACTATAGGTACAAACTGCTGCTGCAAAAAATGATACAGAGGCGTGAATCTACATATGTATGTAAACTATGTTTGACAAATTCAAAGCGATGAGCACGTCACAATCCCCACATACATCACATATTATGCCTAACTGGTGTCACAGAAGTAACATCTTCAGGTGGATTTACACAAGTCGATTACTATTAGTGTAACATAGTTTAGTTGATAACGTTTCAAAAACTAGAGATATTTTTCACAAAAATATAGACAGATTTGGAATAACTGTTTCACGATCATGCAAATTTTTATAGTCAAATTAGTTTCAATTCTAGGGTTTTTTTCCTGCACTCTCCAAGTTACTCCCTAATAATTATGCTCATATGGATCTCAGTTACCTGCAGGGCACTGTTTTTTACGTATATATAGGTCGACTTGTGTAAATGCACCCTTACAGTATATATTATTCCAACACGCATAAACATCAACATTCGTCAACACATCGTTAGGTACTAAGTTACATTTGCGACGATCATGCTTGTCAGGATTACCACTAAACAACAGTCTTAATACATATTCAGACGCTCTACCTTTCATAGTTCTTTCCTGTTAGCTCGATGCCATGTTTTTTCATACATTAGCAAAAATCTGGCTTTAAAGTAGAATAATATGTATTTTTTTTATGGTAGAATATTATAATAATCTATATATTAATACGTGAAGCAAAAACTTTGTACACATTTTTACGAAAATTGCGCGGGCGAAGGAATATGATATTTGGCACACTTAAAGTTTATATGGAGAAGGAGTGGCGAATCCAAATATTTTTATAAAATAGGTATGCATTATAAATACATTAAATTAATGAAAAAACACTACACGCACACAACCATGCATTTGACACAAGCAGTCGAATTGCGTTCGTAGTATTTCGGCATTGTTCGGTTGACTTTGTAGAATACTTCGTAACTATGGTTACATCCATATGTAGGTATGTGGAGTAGGTGACTAAATAAAATGTGATTATAGATAAGGATATAGTTATAGAAAATACAACCGTCACAACGAGCAAAATAAAAAAAAAATTGAATTATCGGCGAATTTCGACTACTTAGCGACCGCTAGTATATAGTCCCGCGGGGGGCTTTATAAACATTCAAACAACGGACACAACTCGAAACAATCATTTGTGGACGCCGTGTGGGATTTGAACCCACAGCACTTGGCATAGTGGCAGTGCCAAGGCGACCACTTAAACCTACTACCCATCCGTGTAGTCTTATTTTAATGCCCTTTCGGCGACATAGGACTTACTATCTAACAACTCTGATTATGAACTTATTGCATAGGAGGTGGCCTAGCACGCTTAGTGCTGTAGTCCAATATGAGTGAAAGTTGAAGATATCTGCATGCAGCTCGAGTAAAAAAATATTTTAAATACGAGCGATACTATATCATACTTTGACGATCTTTTAATCATTAGGTACGTTTGCTCATCTATATCTATACTAATATTATAAATGTGAAAGTTTGTGAGGATGTATGGATGTTTGTTACTCTTTCACGTAAATTCTACTGAATCGATTGCGATAAAACTTGGTATGTAGATAGCTGGAGACCTGGATTCACACATAGGCTTTTTATCCCGATATACGCACGTGAACGGGACTTACGCGGATGAAACCGCGTGGTAAATCTAGTGTTTTATATTTCAGTTGCGCCGACAACATAACATTTAAAAAAGAGCAACTATACCGTCTATTGCACACTTTTCTATGCTCGGTGTTGCTATTGAGGATTTCTGTTCGGAATACCTCATGTTCGGCCTTAGCCACGCAATCGGCGAAGCTAACAAATAGTTTAATTTATTATGTAGTAAAACTGTACATAGTTGCATTCCCTAACACGCATGATCGTCCCACCATCATCAAACGCTGCTGATATATATATATATTAATATGTTACAAACATTACACTAATTCACAATGTCGGTTCGGCTTGGTCCAAAATTTATTATTTAAAATATACATTTGATTCAAGAAGTAACATATACATCAATTATTAATTTGTATATTCATTTTGTATGAATAGTATACAATTTTATAATTACAAAAAATAATAATACTAATGGTTATTGTAAACATCAAACGAATTTAAGAAAAACGACAAGACAGTTTACAACATATACAATTATACATTACACATAGTCTAAATATAAAATAGACAGAATTGACAATTGAAATGTATAGTTAATAGTTAAGTAACACTCTACACCACAAGAATTTCATTAGTGATGTGCATAATTGAATTCGAATGATTGCTGAATACATTTGAGTGATTATTAAATACATTCGAATGATTGCTGAATACATTTGAGTGATTATTAAATACATTCGAATGATTGTTGAATACATTTGAGTGATTATTAAATACATTCGAATGATTATCGAATACATTTTAATTATTATCAAATACATTCGAATGATTATCGAATATATTCGAATGATATACGAATACACTCGAATGATTATCAAATAATAATATATTCGAATGATTATTGAATACATTCGAATGATTATTGAATACATACAAATGATTATCAAATACATTTGAATGATTATCGAATACACTCGAATGATTATCAAATATATTCGAATGCTTATTGAATACATTCGAATGATTAATTATCGAATACATGAGGATGAGATTTGCATATAATTCTGCACGCGTGATACATACTTTGCATGTTTATCAATAAATCCAATTATAACTCGAATGCAATCGTGCGCATCGCTAAATTTCACATCACGCTTTCTGCCTACCCACTTTCAATATCTCAATAATAATGTGTAGTAAATGTAGAAATTATTTGCAAATATTAGCACATTATACAGACAACATACATGTCTAATATAATAATATGTATATAATATAAATAATATTAAAAATATTATGTCACAAATAACTAGCTGCGAGTAACGTAACGCGATACAAAGAGATCACAGAAAATGGAAGCTTGTTTTGCAAAATATCGTAAAAAAAGTATAAAATAAAAACAATATGTGTAAAAATCACAGATTTACATATCGGTTGCGACTTAGTTCAGTTGTGTATTAATATTATACAATAAGCTGGCAAACAAGCAAAAAATACTGCTTGCCCATCTGACGGTTACCGTGACTTGTGATAGCTGGCACTATCAGGAGTATCATATGAATGTTACAGACTCAGTAGTACTTAATTAAAATGGGATGACAGAAAGGAGCGATAGAGCTATTTATGTGAGCTTTTGCAACTAAACAAACAAAGGCGCAAGCCACACAGATATGGCGTCTAACTCTGGCGTGGTGTATAGTATGCTATTTCACGTCGATCACGTACCTATATTTTATTCGAAACTAGGGACCGGCCCTGGCTACGCACGGGTAGTACAAAAAAAAGCCAACAAACTATACACCTAAACCTTCCTCATGAATCACTCTGTCTATTGGTGAAAACCGTATGAAAATCTGTTCAGTAGATTTTGAGTTTATCGCGAACAAACGCGGCGGGGGACTTCGTTTTATAATATGTAGTGATAAGGAAGGGATAGCAAAATACTCGCGCCACGTCACCGCTAGACGCCATTTCTGTATGGCTTGCGTCTTACTAGAATTTTAGATAGCAATATTTCAATTAGCACAAGCAATATGGCAGAGTTTTGAGGTTCCTTTTTAGCCGATTTGGGCCTATAAGTATCCTCAAGCCTCTCTAAACTGCAGGACAAGTAACTGCTTACTAGGTGGCAAGGTAGATGTTTGCAATCTTAATGCTATAGAAAACAACACACAACTGAAACTATATCATATATCTCGGAATGACGACTTGTCAACGTTCATATAACTTCATTTATTTCATATCTATGGGTATACATGCCATCGCACACGTGGATCCCTGCTCTCACTATCTACTGTCTAACAGACGCTCACTTCCATCAACCATATTAAAAATAATTTATATTCATATATATTTAAGTTTAGCTAAGATTGTACAATACAGGGTGATTTTGAAATCGTGTAATTCCTTTTAACCACGCATTCTACTGGTGATATAGAATAACCCTGGCCATATTTTTTCTTAATTAGAATAATGGTTTCAGCAAAATTAGAGTACAGATTTTTGTCATGAAATGATTTCAAATAGTCATATTTTAACCACCTGACACAATCTTAATATTTTACTAATTTAAAAATAATAACATAACAATAACTGATGTCGTAAATAATAAGGGGCAATAAAAAGGACCGCCCGTTATTATTTACGACATTAATTATTTATATGTTTTTTTATTTTAATTATTAAAAAATTAAAATTGCCTCGGTTGGTTAACATTTGACTATCTGACACCATTTCACGAAAAAAAACGGAACAATAATTTTTCAAAAAAATAATTCTAATTAAATAAAAATATGGTCAGGGTTATTCTATATCACCAGTAGAATGCGTGGTTAAAAGGAATTACACGATTTCAAAATCACCCTGTATAGTTAAAGATAGTGGCGGTGACTAATTAGTCCAAAAACCCAGATTAGTTGTTTAAAATAACTTATTATATTCAAACTTTTGTAACGGTAGGTAATCATAGACTATACTAATGTAATAAAGCTGAAGTTCTTTTTGTTTGAACGCGTTTTTCTATAGAACTACCCGTCAGATTTGCAAAATCTTTTTGCATCGATAACCCACTTTTTGAGTGGTATAGGCCAAACAACATCACGCTCACGAATCACGGGAGAAGAGCAGTAATCATAACCATAGGTGACACCGCGAGGGACAATTAGTATAATTTATAAAACGGTTAATCTTTTAGCTTAACCACATTGAGACATAACGATAAAAGCATTATGTCTGGACGTCGGTGCCTGTACGAAGATGAACGAATTCACATCACATATTTTGTTTTTCGTATTTGCTCGACAAGTTTCGTACCCAATCGGGGTACTTAACCATAAGCATGATGTTCTGGCGCTACTCAATCCGGTGAAAATTGACTCCATCGCCAACAGGGCCTTCGAAACTGGTTAGGCAACCCCGAATAACATTTGGAAGATTAATTGATCTATAATTTACATTATATTTAACCTAAAACAAGCAAGTCTTCAGTGTGCTTTAAGCATCCTCGACACGCAAATGCAATTAAAGGGTTAAAGATTGGTTTCACTTCATTCACGGTTAAGAAGGTATATATTGAAACTTTAGGTCCGCCACTGGTCCAACACAAAGGTATAATTCTCTTAAGATTCTGATTGCGCGGATGGTGTTATGGTGACACAGAATACCTACATAAATAATGCTCTATACAGCAAAAAATAAAAACATTTACTGTGTTTGTTTTTTTAAAAGACTAGAGCATTAGGAATAATTCCTGTGCCGCGAGGGATTTTACAAACATTCAAACAAGACACAATGAACATCCAGACTCGGAACAATTTGTGGATCGCACAATTTTTTGTCCCGTGTGGGATTCAAACCCACAACACTCGATGCGGCGGCCGTTTAATCCATTACGCCATTCGTGCAATCATTTATGTACATTAAAGCGTTAAATTTTTAAGATTTGATTCGAAATGTGTTTATTTTTGAACTTTGCAATGAAAGATGCATTTGCAGTTTTGTATTTTTTGGTAGCAGTTTCTACGGCACCTCGCCCACGCCTGCTACATTACAAGCAAAGAGATTAATACGAGCATAGGTGTTCTTCGTCTCTGTATTTTGTAAGAAATCGTATAAAATAATATTTCCTTTCTAAAATAATTATAAATTATATTCATGATAATTTTGGCACTATTGGAAAGCACTGTATTTAACGAACACTAAGAACACCTAGACTGCATAATTATCATATACAATTTTGTCACTTGTGGTCATCGAACCAGCAACACTAGGCAGCGGCAAGGCGACTTTAACCACTGCACTATTTGTGCAATCAACGAACATGTTTTCTGGCAGATAAATATTGTAATAAGGAGAATTGGCATTTAAGTTTTCAGATCATATACCTAAAGAAATTAGAAAGGTATTTTTGAGTACAAGTTCAGTCATTGTTTATACGGACTGTTCTATAATTATTATTTTTCTTTAATTAATTATTTGTATAACAATATCTTAAAGCTGTCACTAAAGTGAACCGACATACAGTCTACAATCATATATCTAGAATCCGCGTAGTTACCGAGAATCCTGTAACAGCAAACCACAATACCAGTTCTTTTGCTCCGAGAATCGAATCTAGGAACGCATATCGATTGGCCGTAAACATCAAATTACATTTTATGTGTATTATTGTTAGTTAGTTTTAATTGTGTGTAATTTAGGTTAAGGTGCTATTAGGCTGGCATGCCATTGTGGATAAAAGCCTCGATAAATAAAAGAATTAAAAAATAAAAACCTAATTACATTTATAGAAATGCGAGTCATGTTATCATTATATTCTTATATTATAAAAATGACTGGTGTTTGACATTCCTTTTTTAAAGCAGCATCAGAATAACGGTGTATGTGATTTTTGTAAGGAGATAATTTGTGAGCGGTATAGTAAAATAGGTTCTTTATCCCAAAATGAATGTTGCCATAGGATAAATGTTGACCAGAGAAAGGAAAGCCGTGGGATAAAGCTAGTAAATGTATCATTAGTTGTTATCTTGTGTCGGTTCACTTTTGCAACAGTATAGTCCGTCCGTTCATCATTAATTTTGTTATACTTACGAACAATTTTTCTAATTATGAGGACTAAAATGGTTGTGTCGGCACAAGAACTGAATAAAATCGTAACTTAAATAACTAAATTTTAAATATGAAACTACTAGTAAAGTAAGGAAAGAATTATGGAGGATTTTTTACAAATTTCGTTATGATTTGTAGTTATTGTAGAATTAGAAGATTTCTTAATAATGTCCTCCAGACCGAATTTCGGTCACGGCGGCCAATCTTAACGAAGACTGGCGATCTGCGCAGGAGATATATAGATAGAGTGCACAAGCGTGTGCGCAAACACTATTGCACTCTCTGTTCCCTCACTCTTATGTTCCGATAGGTCGGTAATCCGATACGACCGGAGAGAGATCAGGCGCAGGATCAACGGCTTTACGTGCTGTCCGAAGGGGTGTCTAACAACAGATAAACCCAATAACTTTTTGTAGACCCGAACCGGGATTCAAACCCGAGACCACAGCAGTCGCATCCACTACCGCTGCGCCACGGAGGCGGTTTCAATCAATTTCTTAATTAATGAAGCAATATTATCCTATCTAGAGATAATAACAAAGCTTAGTGTTTGGACATACGGCGTCGGATTGTTGATTTAAGAGTTTTGCGTATATCTGCAAAAGTGTAGGCACAGTTACACTATAGGGCATATTTCGAAGATTTCGCGCTGATATTGAGAACTATCTAAACACAAAACCGAGATCATACAATTGCACGTAAACATGTGCGTAAGAAAATTTCTACGTTATTTAAAATCCATAATTTTGAGTTACGATATTATGCAATTTCTGTATCGATTGATATTTCATTTCATGTATGAAAGCTAGATTTATAGAATTTGAAACTTGATGTAACATTAATCGCTATCTCATACAAATCTCATATAAAATGGTAAAATATTTACAAAATGTACATTCGCGGTAAATTGATAACAATGTTGGCACTACTGTTTTGTCTCGTTATGATATACATTATATGTTCTTAAATAATGATTAAAGAAATGTATATAATATGAATTATATTAAAATATAGTAATTTTGTGGTTAGGTGCGCAACGTAGACGTTATAGAGATACAGGAAAACCGTCTATAATAAAATTCACGTTCATTATTGCCACAGAGCACGGGGCACACTAGCTAACTACTAGAAACGCGCTCTTGCCATATTTTAACCCTTTGACCGTGACGTCAGAAAAGCAAAACCGTCTCGGCGCCAAGCTACGATTTCATAGTTTAATACCAACAACGTTTTTGTGGTCTTATGCTAATATGGATGAAATAAATAGTAAGTAGTCAACATAATATAAATTGGGATGAGTCTAACTACATAATTAACAATATAAATAAGAAAAGCAATAATATTGATAATATTTATTAGCGTTTAAAAGTCTGTCATGTAATCGTGACCGTGGCGAGCTGGACACTATTTGCTTTGTATTTTGCTATACATGACTCCTCTTCTCCCTAGCCTTTATTATTCCCAAGTCACTTGGGGTTGGCTTTCTAGTCTAACCGGATTTGACTGGATATCAGTTTTTACACGGAGCGACTGCCATCTGATATCCGCAACCCGAAGGCTAACAATACCCTAAGGCTAGACCAGTGTCAGGATATTATAGGGCACTGACTTCCTAATAACGACTGCTATAAATGTTCATGGCAGCCGGGACCAAAGGCTTAACTGCTCTCCGAGGCACGGCGCAGACGATAATTGTCAATTAATACGCACATAATTTCGAAAAGTCATATATCTTCCGAAAATCAGTGGTGCGCGACGTGGGTTCGAACCCTCTGCGTTGCAGTTTGTTGGTCTTCCCACTGAGCTATCGCTACTGTTGCTATACATGACTGTGGTGGTCAAAAAGTTAAACAAACTGAACATGTCAATGACAACTACATAGGCGATTGAAAAATCGTGATTCGGCACGAATATTTTAGTACTTGTGTCTCTAGTAAAAGCGCGGTGTGCAATAATTCCTCTGTGTGTAACCATGGCGACTGTCATCTGCGCATAGATTTAAATTATTTTTGCTGATTGTTGGTGCAAATTTATTAATTACCAGTACTAAAACCCCACAATTTTACTTAGAGTATATATATAAACATATATATGATTTAAACATTGAATAAGGTTGATGAATTGACAATAAAAATAATATTTTTGTGTCATGTGACATGTCAAGGATTGTACTGGAGTTTGACATTTTTAGCCTTGACATGAAGCGACCATACAAAACACTTTCATACTCCAAAATTCCTTGTTTCACTATAGCCTAACGAAACTACATACAACAAAAATATACCACAAACACATATGTATACTTACAGTCGGTAATTGAGTTAGGGTAACAGGCTACACAAATATAATCTACGTGCTTATGCAAAAAAAATAAGATACCATAATTTCGTATGCGTTTATCTTATTAGCACCTGTTAAAAACTCAAAACCATAATAAATTTTAATCGACGTTCCCCATGCGTAAACTCTTGTTAGTGTATACTGTTACCCTAACTCAATTACCGACTGTACAAATTAATTGGCTTTATATGTCGATGCCATATGAGATTATGAAGCCTATCTATGTAATAATAACAAGGATAGACATGTTCTGTCTGTCCGTTAGGCAATAATTAAACAGATATTATATTATTAGAACATTATGTTTAGATGACAACATTCAAAAACATGAAGATACCTATTCAAAATGAATGTGTTTACTTTAATAGTTTGTGCGTTAAGCAAACACTGGTTTTATATTATGCGAATTATTTTATGCTATTTTTATTAATTATTTGCTATCTACAATTAACTGTTTGTGACGAGGTAAATGCATTAAATTTAATATCAATTATTACATATAAGCTAATATATAATATTAATTAAGTGTTAATATTTAGGCCGTCGAGTTAGGCTTAACGCCGTCTAATGCAATCTAGATTAGTTGATAGTTAGATGAGAGTTTAGATTCATAATAACAAGATTTATATAATAAGAGATGGAAAATATTATATAAATTTATATTATATTATATAAAATAAACAAACATTAAATGAGTTTATACATTTGATATGAACTCTTTTCTCTCGACATTTTTAAATTCTTAATAATTTAAAACTCACACTTCGTAGCGTTCGTTCATGTTTAAAATAATACGGTTACAATAAAATCTAATTAATCTGACACAATTAAATAATATTAGTTAATAAATGTAAATAGTTAAAATAATTACTTATTAATTATATAACTTAAAATTTAAGTTAAAATCCTTAGAGACTAGGAGTTGACTTAACGCTAAACAATGAGTTGGAAACATTCAGTTACGTCTATAAATTAAAATAGGTACTTTAATACAATTATTTCACTACGCCGTATTTGATTAATGGAAGAAGTGAAGGGAGAATATATATGATAGATTTATTTATTTCGATAACTAGTCAACATTAATTATATAAAACCATTATCCCCTTGCATTATAATGTACTTCTTGTGACTTATGTTAACATTTCGCGTAAGTAACGCACTCACCTTGAGATACAGGCTCGTACCCGGCGGAAATAACAAAGTTTCTAGCTTTACTATATTGTGATGTAATCAGTAAAATATCTCGTATGTAACACTTAAAAATAATTAACTTAAAATAATATTTCTTCACAACAAATGAAAGCAAGTAACTGCATTTAAAATTACACATTAACTAGGTTAAGCAATAAATCCTTTCGTTTGAATAAATAAAAAAATCTCTCTCATAAATTGTTTCATAACATTTTAATATTGTAGGAATGCAGTTATCTGACAACCATTGGAATTACCGCGAACGGTATTATATTTGTGACTGTATTATTATGATAACAATAAAAAAAAAAACATTGTAAAAATATATAAAAAGTCAACATTGAAAATATTATCGAAATATAATTCTCGATTCCGTTAACGTATAACAACGGCAAAATGTCAAAAAACAAAAAGAGTGATCAATGGTCAAAGAGAAAATTTAAGAGTACCATAGTTTAAAACAATATGGTGTTTATTTGGCCATAGATCAAGTGGCTACATGTTATATAAATTATTGTTACACTATCTTATAGATTGGCAATGTTGTGATGAAATTGTAAATCATCTGATTTAAATAGATCCAAGCAGTTTTTGAAGAACTTGCCAATAAAATTTGTTGAGGAAAGATTATTTGAATACAGTTGCATTTTTCTGTAGCATGACGTGATTTAGTCAGAGCTTATGGCTGAATTAGAGTCAAAACTGACATGATGCATACGTCACTGAAATCTGAGAGTTCGGAAATGCTGGATTTATCTAAACCAGATTTAAAATGTAACTTGGCTCATACAAATAAACTTGGCATACGTAAAGTATGACTTGGCTCATTGGCTCCTAATAAAGGTATATTTGACTAATAAATGGATCTTGGCCTATAAAAATATTAACTTGGCTCATATAAAATAAATGTTGGCGTGTATGGAGTATATGTTGGCACCATATTTACAAGGAGAGCTTGGCTGCTAGCACGCGGGTGGGTGGCAGAGGGCACGTCTACCTGATGCGGATGAGGAGCTTCTTCCAGCGGAACTTGATGCACATCCGGTGCGCGCGTTCTTTGTGCTCCTCGTCAGGAGGCTTGCTCTGTGATCTGGAAAGGAAACCGACTTTGAAGCAACGTTGGTTATTGATAATTTGTTGGGTATTGTTCGTGAGGTGACCTTGCCAACTTGTGTGTTCTATGTATGTGCATATATGTATATATGTAGACAGACTTACAGTCAGCGTTCCTCCCAGCGCGCATCGTCGCTGGGGTGCGTGAGGTACCGCGAGCCGACCCTGCGCTCCAGCGCGCGCAGGTCGCGCCACGCCTCGGCGGTCTGCAGCCAGGCGTGCGCGACCGACTTGTCCACCGACAAGCGCTTGCGCTGCTTCACTTGCAGCAGGTTGTTGATCAAGTCGATCGCTGCACATCAAAGTTAGTCTGTTAGCTAATTAGGTCGTTTGTCCCATCATAAATGTTGTGTGGATTGGCTTCTTGACCCAGTTTACCACATTTTTAATAAGTCTCTATCTAGATCGCACACATTACTCCGATACAGTAAAATGGAGACCGGTAAAATATTGCAAATTGCAGACCTATCTGAATCCACAAGCTATAGCTATTGTAAAAAAAATTTTAAAAGGTGATTATACTTAAAATGATTTTTCATCTTCAAAAATAATCAGAACGTGTTCCTGCCAGGCTAGTAAACCACGTTGAATCTTTTAAACTACGTCACAGATATTTAAGAAGTACTGGATAACAGTACAGATGTATATGCTATCTATGCCGATTTCTCAAAGGCGTTTGACATGGTTGATCACAATCTTCGAATACAAAAATTGGTTTACGCAGGGATTCGTGGCTCGCTACTTAGATGGTGTGAATCGTATCTCACGAATAGATCACAGTCCGCGAAAATCATAGGTTACAAATCAATAGCTAGAATGGTCTCGTCTGGAGTACCCCATGGCTCACACCTAGGACCCCTCTTCTTCTTAGTCTATGTAAATGACCTATGTTCTGCCATAACAGCCAGTTACCAAATATATGCAGACGATCTTAAGTTATACAGAACTATGTATCCTCAATCATAATTATATAAATTCACTCAAAACTGACATAAACGCAATTAACCATTGGTGCCTTTTAAATGGAATGACGATACTTCTAAATGCTGTCATATAAATTAACACGGAAATGGGACCATATGTACGTCTGCCACTTATTACATTGCCGAAATTTCAATGAATGGAGTTTCGAAAAGCAGAGAACTGGGTGTTGTGGTTAATACTAAATTGGACTTTCGCGAACATATAGAAAGTATCATAAGCAAAGTAGCGCGTTTAGGTGTTTTTGTCATACATCAAACGTAGTTCTTTCACGATTATGAAATCCATATTCGAATCCGTATTCCTTGATTACTAGTTACAAAATCAAAATTTATATTAAGATTGTAATTTTAATTGATTAGATTATAGATACATACTTAAGATTTTTTTACATACCATGCAGTGTCTACTTTAAGAAGAGCGTTGTCATATTTGTACACTAATCTTTAAAATTGTCGAGGGGTTTGTTTAGATTAGCAAAAAAATAAAAATATATTAGAATTATAAGGAATATCATATGATAAAAAAATTCTGTATGGCCCATCAAGATAGCTGTTATGATGAAACAGCGTGTTTTTTGAGGACTACCTCGTTGCTAATTTTATCCCTCCATGTGATACCGAGTATAGTCCTCAGACATCTCATGTGGAAGGCATTAAGTTTACGCTCTTGTTTTTCATATGATATCCACGTTTCCGAAGCGTACAACAGCATACTTAGGACGCAGGTCTGGTACACGAGGAATTTGGTATAAGTAGTGAGCTTGAGGTTCCTACGAAACAAGCGCAAAGAGCTTGAAATATAGCCGAATGTAGTAGAAGCTTTGCCAATCCGAGCATCTATTTCCTTATAGACACTGCGACATGCCTGCTGCTTCACATACCTAAACAAGCACGAGAGAGAGGTGGACCAGTATCTTATTGGCTGGGGGCTGCCCAGCTGAGGCAGGCGGTAACTGGTCAGTTAGCCACGATGGACTATCCTACCATCAGGAGTCACTCCTGGCGCTCGTGCATACGCCCATTAGCGCAAAGCTTGTAACCGGTGACTGCGATTTCCCGTGTTGTCATCCGCACCTATTCAGGCACGGGTGGAGTGCCTTCTCCACAGCACAGCGCTGCATGCCTGGGACACTGATTAGAGAACACGGACTTGCCCAGCATTCATGTTCCCCTCTCGACTTCCTCGACTGTACCCTCAGGAATGACAAGTCTTTAAGTGTGGAACCGATTTGGTTGCAGGAGATGCCGACTTGTTCGGGTTGAACCCTACTGTCGCCTACGGTTCTCCAGATCTGTCACCTCATCCGCCGACTTACACCGTACCGAATCCCATTTTCTCCGCTGTAGTCGCCGTTAAGGTCTTTACCCATAACCCTGAGCAGGGGTCTATGTTATACCCCATGAATCTAGGTTCCTGACCGAACTCAGCCATCCACTCAATCCGACCTGCTGGTGAGGGATGCATACCCCCACGACTAGGACGCGCCGGTTGGGAATTACTCCAGTGAAGATGATGTAAGATGGTTCTATACCCCTGGAGCCGGGTTAGCGGCTCGTATACCGAGACCGATAGTTCTCATTCTTCTTCTATAGTCTTCAATTACGTTGAAGTAACTGTAATGGACCTATGTTGAATATTATATAATAATTAATCAGTAATTAACATGACGATCCAACTAAGTTAGCTCGTCTATTACTTATGTTCGAATGAGCGTGTTATAGGGTACTACTTTGGGCCCCACACTTATTTCTAAATGATATACTACAAAAACAGGCGCTTTGCGATATTATGTGTTCTGTCTTGAATATTTGTTTTAGACAAAACTTTTTATAAATGCAAATGTAGGTTTGTATGTTTGTTACTATTTCATGTCTTAACTACTCGACCGATTATTATGCAATTTTTTGCATACACGTTGCCTGGGCAACAGAAAAGGACGCAAGGTACCTTTCATCCAAGAAAAGTACTGTTATGTTTCTTAACCTACATTTACGCGAGCAAAATCTATTATTATATATTCTCCGAACGGCTGCACAAAGCCGGATGCCAGTGATAGAGTCAGTTGATATAGATTATATAAAAATCCCTTTATTTTCGGTGGTCACATAACCTCTATAGAATTGGACTAGAAAACTAAAGAAAATACCAAAAACATAAGTACGATACGTATAAAGGCACTTACCATCGGCAGATATCTCTCTCCAGGGCGTAGGCGGGTACATGAAGGCGGCGTTCTGGATTTGTTCGTTGATGTCCTCGTCCTCGTTGAAGGGGAAGGTGCCGGAGAGCGACACGTAGATGATCACGCCCACCGACCACATGTCCAGAGAGCGGTTGTAGCCCTTGTTGCGGAGAACTTCCGGGGCTGCAGGTACGAATGGGTATACATATAGTCGCAGGTTCTGATGTTGACAAACATGACGGAAAGACGGACGAGATAATGATTACTTTCCCTAAAAAAAACAATAGCAATATGTACTTATATGTATCTGTCTATCGAAAATAATTATTGAATAACAAAATACCTGAATTCTCTAGTAAAACATTTTTACTATATTCGGCTATAAAATTAAAAAATACGAAAATGTCACACATAATTGATTTATATTTAAAAAAAATTAGATTAGTTTGGTAATTACTTATCTATAATGCCTATTGGAAATTGTCTTAAATATACTTTTAAGCAGTTGTTTCTTTGCATATTTTCTGAGTAGTAGATGTCAGCATGAATGGGCTCGACCGGGGAAGAATAGCAGTATTCCTATTGTTGTGTTTCGTTCGGTGAGTGAGAGTGCCGGAGGCCCAATCACCCTGTTTCCCCCTTCCCGCTCCTTCTCCTTCCCACTTCCTTTCTTATAGGATCGACAACGCGCAAGTGATGCCTCTGATGTTGCAGGCGTCCGTAGGCTACGGTGACCACTTACCATCAGCTAGGCCGTATGCCTGTTTGCCAACTTAGTTGTATAAAAAAAGAAAGAAAAATTATAAAACGATGACTATGTAGTGCGTCTTACCAAGATAAGCTGGAGTGCCGACGACAGATCGTCTGAAGGACTTCTCTCCGATGATCCTGGCGAAGCCGAAGTCGCACAGTTTCACCTGAGGGAACTCCTCATCAGTAGACAGCAGAACGTTCTCAGGCTTCAGGTCACAGTGCACGATGTTCTTCTCGTGAAGGTGCTTTAGAGCCACTAGGATCTGGAGACAAAGATTAGTCAGACATACGTGATAGTATTTAAGATAGAGAGCTTTATCAGACTTTAAAGGACCAAAAAATTTTAAGGATTCTGTGCTACCAAATCAGCAGTTTCTGAATTCAGAAGTTAATATTTAATTTTACAATTTTTATTTTTATTATATTTGGGTGCGTATTTAAATTTTATCGTCATGAACAAATCAGTATGCTTCATAAAATAATGTCAAGTCAACCAATCCACATTTAGGCAGTGCAGTGGTCTACCATCTCTTCTAAGATACACTCTATAGCGAGTAGGTGGACAGTTTTAAGACGGGGATATAATTTTTATCATTGAGCGTATTATAACAGTGTTGAAGTAAGAATATTCTTAAAAGGTTTAACAGAAAATTGATTCTTGATTGATACTGACAGCTTGTTCTAAGCCAGAATCATGGACCATGACTTAAGCTGTCATTACAAAAAGGAACATCATAATCAATATGGCTGCACAAATGGCGTTGTGGTTTTTAAGTGGTCGCCTCGCTACATTGCACCAAGTGTTGTGGATTCGAACCCCACACGGGACAAAACTTTGTGTAATCCACAAATGGTTGTTTCGACTCAGGACGTTCTGTGTGTCCGTTGTTTGAATGATTGTAAAGTCCCCCGTTACACAGGAATTATTCCTAGAGCGGCACTTGTCTTTTTTAAAAGAAGAATAATAAGAAGAATTATTGGGACAGCCTATTTATAACACCCTATAATAGTTTTTATGATATTTGCGCAAATAAAAGATTGGTTACATTACCTGTGCTACCAGAAACTTAGTAATCCTCTCGGTAAGCCTTCCATTCTCGTGTGACAGAATCATCTCGAGCATGTCTCCCTTGAGTTTCTCCATCACGACGAAGATCCGCTCCGGCGTCTCGAACATTCGCTCCAAGTTCACTACTCCTGGGTGTGACAAGTTCTGCAGGATAGCCACCTCGTTTTTCAGCTGAGCTTCTTGCTTCGTTGGGAACCGCAGTTTGTCTATCACCTAAGGATTTAAGACGAAGGAGCATGCAGGTATTAACAGGGTTAAAAGTAATGGTGTTTGTACAGGATGCAAGTAATTAGCACTATCTAAATGTGCGCGTTAATCATACTGATTACTTGATCAGTATACACTATACATACAATCTGTTGTGTATATACACACGGCTACACATCAAGTTAGACACCCTATATACGCATAACTACGCTACATACAAAATAGAGAATTGTCGGAAAGGGACTGTGCATAGTGGTGTCGATGTAATGGTAAGGATAGAGCGTAACAAAAATATAACGAACCCTCTCGCACGATTCGCAGTGTTCAACTTCTAATAGTTCAAAATCCAAACAGTCTAGGTTGATGTGTCGCTGTGTGTATGTATATTACCCGCGTTGTGTGTAAAAGGAGAAAAATATTTAAACAATTTTTATATCGTAATGGTTTAATATAGTTGTTTGTTTAAGTTTATATTTAAGAGCAACAAATGTATAATGACAACAACAATGATCATTTTAATGAAACTATACAAAATACAAGTGTATGTAAAGTCATATTATCAGGTCTGTCCTGAAAGTCTATAGTGGAGTGAGTAATATATCATATTCTGATTTATTCTGTTATTTTGGTTACCAGACCCTACTGGAGAAGCCGTGAAGGCGATTCAAAATTAATAGAGGACATGTTAATAGTAACATATTGGATATCGATATAATATATGATTGAGTCTTCCCGTGAACATGTCTGCTGAAAAACAACCCAAACGTCGGGAAAAGTGTAAATTCTAATTATTGAATAGATCAAATAGAAGTAAATCGTAACTAGTAACAATGTGTTACAGTAGTAGTTTAAGATTTAATTATGTAGTAATAGTGTTTTAAAAATAAACATAAAAGTCCGTATAAAGTAGTTCAATTTCAATCGATATAATATTTCGGTAATCAAAATATTGTGAAATATATTATATCAAATTAAATCGGTCAACAACTGATTTACCGCGAGGTTCAGATATACACTACAGGTAAAACTAAAATTCGAACTAATATAGTAAGAAGTAAATTTTACTAGATAGAATAGAAAATAGATTTATAGTTATTTGAATTGTCATTTACTAGTATAATTCTTATTACACCTCTAGCTAAGCTAAAATGCTTGTTGAAGCAGTGGCTTCACGTCGGTAATGCAATGAGCTTTGAACTCGCGCTGGGTACAGCCGCTTAAACAAGCTAAGTAAAAATACCTTAATGGCGACAGGTCTCTTAGACCGTCGATGCAGTCCTCCATAGACGATGCCGAACTGTCCCGAGCCCAGCACCTCGTCGGGGTAGATCTGGTAGAGCTGCGCCATGTCGGTGACGCGCTCCTCGGTGCCCGCCTCCCCCTCCGCGTCGCCCCCCGCCGCCAGCCCCCGCGACTGCGCTGCCGACACACACGACACTTGCCACCTTGCTACGGACCACCCCACGCCACGCGCTTGGGCTAGCGCAGCCATTTAGTGGTAGTACAGTCAGCGACATAAGTAGTTGAACAATTTATGAATTAATATATTCTAATTATTATGGCATACTTATAAATTGTCGATAATTAACCATCCTCTAACTACTATTGCTTCGGAAAATAAGTAATAGTTACGACAAAATGAAGGAATCATTTAAAATCTTGCCACTGTGTAGTGACTATGTAGCTGACTGTACATACACAGTCTTGAACCCTTATTTCGGCAGCAATAGTTTACGGTCATACGTAACAGCCAAGGCGGCTTGGAGGCGAGCTTATTGCCATTTACTAGATTCTAGACACCACGCTGCCACCGAAAATTTCTTGACAGAAGAATGCAAATAGCACTCGACCCAGAAATCGAATCTGAGATCTCATGCATTTATTACCGCCGCATCATCGAGAGAGTAATTTAAAATATATAGGTACACGTTGTAACTAATAGAGCACGCTAGCATCTTTCTACAATCCAAATAATATGTCTACAAACCACGCGTGTCAGTGATTACTACACACCATATATGACACTTGCGACTTATGACGGTGCGCTGCCCTCGGCGCCATCCGTCAAACGGGCAAAATTTAATATTATACATGTGTTGTATTGAGCTGACCATTTGTATTTATGGTGGCACTTATTGCAGCGTACATACTTGCATGGTGAGTGACGGGCATGGTCTCCCACGAGCGCGCGAGGTACGCGCCGAGCCTCGAATCAGCCAACGTAAATACCTGTATGATGCGTGACGGGCATGAGCGCCTGGCGCACGGCGGTCTCCCACGAGCGCGCGAGGTACGCGCCGAGCCCCGAGTCGGGCGGCGGCGGCGCGGCGCCGGCCCACGCCTCCTCCACGCCCACCAGGTAGTCCACGTTGGCCGTGCGGACCTCGAAGCAGTGCAGCACGTCCGTGCCTGTAAGCGGAGAGGGAGAGAAACAAATATATAATAAAGTACAACCTCTGACTAAATATGAAATGAATGAAAAAGAAATAAGCCAAATAACTACATTAGGTATATAACATGTAAACTGCAAGGTGTAGACATATTTAGAGTTCTCATGGAGGACTCGAGCTTTTGGTTATTGTAAAATTCAACATTTTATGAACGATTGGATGTGTGGATTTGTAATACATAACAACGGTGTGCTTTTTTTGCATGTTTTCTTACTCTCCTGGCGCAGTCCCGATATCATGGAAGTCAGCATTGGTCCACCCGATCCCAAAAAAAGGCGACCGCTCAAATCCGTCCAACTACAGACCGATAGCCATAACCCCCTTTTCTCGAAGATAATGGAATCCGTTATCAACTATCAGCTCTTACGATACCTAGAGGGTCATCAGTTGCTTAGTGACCAGCAGTACGGTTTCCGTAAGGGTCGGTCGGCTGCTGATCTTCTAGCATACCTAACACATCGTTGGGCACAGGCGATCGAGACAAACGGGGAAGCCATGCGGTTAGTTTGGACATAGCGAAGGCCTTTGATCGTATCTGGCATAAAGCGCTTCTTTCGAAGCTCCCTTCCTATGGGCTTCCCGAGAGATTATGCGAATGGGTCACTAGCTTTTTAACAGACAGAAGCATTAAGGTCGCAGTCGACGGTGAATGCTCTAACTCCATGCCTGTAAATGCTGGTATCCCGCAAGGCTGTGTGCTATCGCCTATTCTGTTCCTCCTCCATATCAATAAGCCGCGCTAACATCTCTCGGGAAAACGTCATTGAGAGCCGAAACAAACTTGTGTCTGAAACTGAGACCTCTTTAAAGAAAGTCTCTGATTGGGGCAGACTTAATTTGGTCCGATTTAACCCCACAAAGACTCAAGTTTGCACGTTCACCGCTACTTCTTAAAACTTCCATTGGTCGTATCGCCTCGTTTTGAGCACATCCCCATAACTGCCTCAGCCAATATTGGAATACTTGGTGTCGACATATCGAGTGAAGTCCAGTTCCGCGGTTATTTAGAGGGTAAAGCTAAATTAGCTTCGAAAAAGCTTGGCGTGCTCAACAGATCGAGACAGTATTTCACGCCGAACCACCGCCTACTACTTTACAAGGCGCAGGTTCGGCCTCACATGGAATACTGTTCTCATCTTTGGGCAGGGGCACCCCAGTACTAGCTTCTCCCTCTAGACCGCATTCAACGGAGAGCAACTCGAATCGTCGACTGCCCTTTGGCGCCGCGTAGAGATGTGGCCTCGCTATGCATCTTCTATCGCTTTAACTATGGGAAGTGCTCCGAGGAATTGTTCGGACTGATCCCTGCCGCCTCTTTTCGCCATCGGCCTACGCGACAGAATTTCCATTCCCATCATTTAGATGGTTGGCAGTCCACAACTGTGCGCTTTTCTAGAAATTTTCTGCCTCGCACAACTAAACTGTGGAATGAACTGTCGCCTGCGGTATTTCCGGACCAATACGACCTACAAACCTTCAAGAAAAGAGCGTACTCCTTTTTAAAAGGCGGGCAACGCATTTGTAACTCCTCTGGTGTTGCGGGTGTCCATGGGCGGCGGTAATCGCTTACCATCAGGCGATCCGTCTGCTCGTTTGCCACGGACATACCATAAAAAATGTAAAAAAAAAATAATACAAAGTGCCCTGGGCAGAAAAAAATTTCTTGCTGAATTTCTCCTGTTCTGTTAAAGATCCCTGGTAGTTAATACATGAATCGAGAGGTACATTGGCACAAGTTACGATCAGTTTTATTTTTATGTATTCCGAGCGTTATACAACCGCTGGCCCCGCTGGATGGATGAAGCGATTTATTGTAATTTCTATCATATGCGTGAGGTACATTGAACAAACAAAGCATTGCCATGAATTTTTTAGGGTCGCGAGAGGGTACCGCACGATCTCCTTTGAGGCGGCAAGCCTCCTGGCCGGGACACCGCCCTGCGACCTGGAGGCCAGACTACTCGCGTCGCTCTACCAGTGGCGCGGGGAGGCTCTGGAGCGGGGCTTCCGGCTGTTGCCGAGAGAGGTGCAGGCGCGGCGGTCAGAGCTCCGTGACGTCCTAAGGGCGGACTGGGGAGGCGGCGGAACGGGAGAGGGAGGTGGTCTCTCCCCATCCAAACCGCAGGAGACGTCCAGGGCACCGCCGTAGGGCGCGCGCAGACCTCCAGCCACCTTAGGGGGCAGCCTGCGGGCGGTTGACTTGGGTAGTCGGCCGCCCGAGCAGACAGGCCCGAGGGAGGGGCGTAAGCGTTCCGCGCGCCTCCCTCAGTGGAAGGGAGGACTGTACCATCTGGTCCTCCCCCAAAGAGCTGGGGCCCGCCTAGTTACTTGGCGGGCTAAGACCTGTCGGTGTCGCGGCGAATGCTAGCGCGAACCCCGTGGCACCGACACTAGGTACTGGAGGAACGTCGTCAGAGGTTTAGTGGGTATGGAGCCGGCTTCTCTGGCTCGAGCCCCACACATCCGCGCCTTGCCCGGGCGCGGAAGGTGCATAAACGCATTCCACTGACGTTAAAAAAGAAAAGAAACGATTAGAAACAGTAGGTACTTTTTTCGGGATGACAGGTAACCTATGTCCTATTCTGTTCCTCTGACAACGTGTATGCGAAATTTCATGATGATCTATCGAGTAGTTAAGGCGTGAAAGCGTGACAAACAAACTCACTTTCGCATTTATAATATTATAAATTATATAAGTTAGGATTAAATGTGCTGCTGATCTTCAAGTTTCTCTATCTTACTAGCCGTCGCCAAGTGATCGAAATTCAACCGTATGTAATTGATTTAAATTTTAAGTTTGATAGTTATTAAGGTTTTATTGTCTAGAACCTTATAATAATACCCTTATAATCACATTTAATTTACATTTCGCCAAGGCTATACAGGTTAAATTACTTATCTTTTTCAAACAAATGATTATTTACTAAACTATACTCTTTGACGATATTCCTAAGCTTGCTACTTTGTTTTTTTTATAACATATATATACGTAAATATATAATAATATAAGTAGTATAATTGTATCATTCCAATCCAACCAAAGGTTGCCTGTAAGATATTGCTGATTTATGTTATTATATATTGATACTAGCTGTTATATACATTTGTTTCAATTTGTGTTGAACTATAATTTTAATACTTTTATTTTATTATTGTTTGTATCGCTGCACACTGACAATTTGACGTAACCTTGACCTGAATGTAAGCAGTTTCCGTTTGGTTGAGCGGAAGGTGTGGTGTTGCCAGTGAGCAGAGATTTTAATTTACAGTGTATATTTTTTTTTTTTGTTTTTATTTTTGTTATATTTTATTTTTATTTTGTATACTTTTGGTTTTTATTCTTAGATTTTGTTTTTTTGATTTCTTAGTGTTTTGCGTGTGCCCTTGTGTGCCAAAATAAATATTTTTCTTTTCTTTCTTTCTTTTCTTATGTACCGTACAGGCGGAAAAAAAATTAAAAATAATAAGCCAGCCTCGAATCCACTAAAACACACACAAAAAAAAATATTTAAATCGATCCAGCCGTTTAGGAGTTCACTGTCAACACACGTACAGAAGAATTATATATATAAAGATATGTAACAATAGTTACGAAGAATGGAACTACATCAGTCCAACAATTCCGAAATATTACAAACGCGATTCGACTGCGTGTGTCAAATGCATGGTTGTGTGCGTGTAGTGTTTTTTCATTAATTTAATGTATTTCTAATGCATATTTTATAAAAATATTATGATTCGACCCTCCTTCTCCATATAAACTTTAACTGTGCCAAATTTCATACTCCTCCATCTGCGCAATTTTCCTAAAAAGGGGTACAACGTTTTTGTTTCACGTATTAATATATAGATTTATTTTAATAATCTATAAGCACCGGTGTCATACCACCAATCTGGAATTCTGAATTCATTTCTCTGGTACATAAGAAGGGCTAAATATTTAGTAAGCAGATACCGCTTTATTTCTAAG
Source organism: Catocala nupta (assembly GCA_963675205.1). Classification (NCBI taxonomy): domain Eukaryota; kingdom Metazoa; phylum Arthropoda; class Insecta; order Lepidoptera; family Erebidae; genus Catocala; species Catocala nupta. The sequence goes on from OY776087.1 coordinate 2,080,017, forward strand.
CTATTTGTTGTTGCTAAGGTTTTTGAGAGCATTGTCTATGATTAATATATATAACCCTTTAAAAATTACTTCCCTTTATCTGAACATGGTTTTCTTAAAGGCAAGTCGACAGTTAGTAATCTCATAATTTTAAAGTATTCTTAACTTTGCTAGTCGACATAGAAAAAATAATTAACAAAGTAACGGTCAACAAGCCAATGCACGGATTACAGAACATAAGTTCATTAGAATTCAGCTCGAAAATGCGGGTATGAAACTGAGGTGACCTATTGCGATTGTTTTCTTTCTATGTTCTTAAATTGAAAATAGAAGTCAAACAAAAGAAAGTATTCAGCAACTATATGTCAGGGTGGTTAGGTATTCAAAGTTGTGTGAAACAATAAGGAGGCTTATGGAAGCGGCAATCACCGCTTTTAGACCAGCAAATGGTCCAAAGCTGTCTGCAGCTCACAGACAAGCTCGTTTATGATTTGCGCGGGAACATCTTAATTGGACTGAAGAGCAATGGAAAAAGAAAGCTCCATATTGTTCACTGATGAGTGTACCTCGGACATGTTTAAATCGTGCAGACGGTCGCAGAAGAGTCTATCGTCGACGTGGGGGAGATATGCTCAAAGTTGCATTGAAGGGCGTGTTCCTTTTGGAGACGGTTCGTGTATGGTGTGGGGTGGAATTTCGATGATCGGGCGAACGGAACTTGTGTACATCGACATGGTTCGTCAAAACGGTAGAACGGTTTGACGGCACAACGCTATACAACAGAGGTTTTAGGAGCTCATGTGGTACCTTACATAGGATTAATAGGCTAAAATTTTACTCTAATGCCAGATAATGCCCGACTCCACGCCTCTGCACAAGTTCGACAATATTGCGAAGAAGTTGGGATACGTACCATGAATTGGCCAGCACGCAGCCCGGATCTTAATCCCATTGAGCATGTTTGGGACAGTTTAAAAAAAACTGTATATGCGAGAACAGAACAGCGATTTCACAAGAATGGAACAATATTCTGCAAGACCGTTTAATAACCCTAGTCCAATCTATGCGGAACCGATTAGAATCTGTAATAAGGGCACGTGGAGGCAATACACCTTATTAAAAGCAAAAAAACCTGTGCTTCAACCTTTTTTTAATTGTAAACACCATTTTTTCAATAAACCAACCAAAACCAATTTTTGTTACATTTATCGTTTTTATTTAATAAAATTGAATGGTCTTTTCCAGTATACAAACATACACTTAAGGATATGATACAACGCTGATATGAAGTTAACGAACCAAACTATAGGTTTTAATTAAAATTTGTATAAAACGTTTGAATACTTGGTTAAAATGTTTATTTCAAAGGCGTCTTGAACATTGATGCGGTTTATGAGTCCGTCAGTGTACATTTATTGAGCATGTGATAATTTATTTTATAGTGTTATTGTAATTAAGTATCACTTATATAGTTATTTCATTTTTATTTTGTTGCTACTAATGGATTTTTCAATGACTTACTTATGGCTATTTGATTGTTATTTACATGTTTGAGAAGCTAATAGTTTCCCTACAAATAAAATATTTGTCTTAGAAATATAGTCCTCAGGAATACCAAAACAATGAATTAATCAATATAAAGTTTTATTTAGGTTTAAATGTAAAGAGGCCACTCGAGAGTGACAAAGTAAATCATATTTTGGTTGAATAGCCTCAAAATATTAATTTAGCTTAAGAAAATATTTTTCATAAATACTTCACACACCCTACTGTTATGTGTCCCTTGTACTGTAAGCCTGTTAAGGCTCATTTACACGATGTCAGTGTTTCGAAGCAACTGTTGTGCTGTCTTTATCTAATTTAACGATAAAAACAGGGATAGAATTACATTTGCTTCAAGAAATTTTGATTTACCCTATAAAATTTTCTTAAACTTTGTCTTAATCTGACGTCAAAATCAGGAATAGCATTACACTCACTTCGAGACTTGCTGCCTCTCTTGTTAGCTATCAAAACTGTATAAAGAGAGCTTACCAGAGTGCGGCTGCCTGGCGGTGTCGATGGCCAGAATCTCGTTGAGTGGGATCTCCTTGTAGTACTTGGTGCCTTGCTCCGATGTGAACAGCGTGATCGACTTGCTGTCTAGCCGCCAGTAGTGACGTTTCAACTACAACAAAATGATTATGAAATAAAGAAAGAAAATAAAAAAGATTGAATTGGCACACAAAAGGGCACACTTATATCATGATAGGAAAAAATAATAAAATACAAAATAATAATTTAAATTACAAAAACAAAGAGTAAGACCATAATAAGAAATTTATCATTTCTGCTCACTGGCAACACTACATGTCCCGCTTGACTAATTGGAAACCGACTGCCTGAATTCAAGGTCAATGCCATTATTGTCAGTGAGTAGCGATACAAACATTAAAATGTTTATAATTCATTAAGTTTCACAAGTAACGTGTAAGTGTGTGTCCCATCAGTGCCAAAATTTGGACATCGTTCAGAATTAGTTGCAATTGTTAAACCGCAACACTGGTTGTAGTGGTTATGTACAGGTAACTTACAAATAATATAGGATAGGTAGATATGAAGCTGCAGTTTTGGGAGGTATTTATTAGTGGTTAGGTACTAAGTAGGAAAATCGGCTGGTTCTAAGGATGAAAAACCGTTATTTCTTAGTAGGAAAACGGTTATTTCAAAGTAGGAAAATCGGCTTTATCTAAGTAAGAAAATCGGCTTTATCTAGGTAGAAAGACGGCTATTTCTAAGTAAGTAAAACGACCATTTCCATGTCGGCAAATATACTATTTTAAGTAGAAAAAACGAATATATATTAGATGTATACTCACAGTTTTATCCTTATTAGTGAAGTGTACGAGCCAGCCCTCCTTGAGCCACTGGCCCTCTCGCTTCTTGGTGTGTTTGACGGACTGCACGATGCGCATCAGAGGGATGTTGGCGCTGGGGGATGATGACGAGCTGTAACGTGCACGGGCGTCAGGGCTACCAGCGCAGGGGGAGGAGTCACGTCGAGGGGAGGGGGTGATGGTGGCGGTTGGCGATATTGGCAAAGGTTTCGATATAGCATAATGGACCTATAGCCTAGTTGGATTGCCATGCAGCGATCTTGAGTTTGATCCCAAACACCTCTGAGTTTTCAAAGTTATGTTGGTATTATAAAACTCTGTCTTGCTTTTTTCTTTCTAATGAAAGACATTTCCCGCACTAGGAATAATTCCCGCATCGCGGCAGACTTTACAAATACATAAACATCGGACACACAGATCAACCAGAATCGGCTCTCAACTATTTGTAGATGACACTTTTTTTTGTGCCGTGTGGGGTTCCAACCCACAACACCCAACGCAGTAATGGCGGCTACACTAACGCTTGCCTGTTGCCCGCTTACCAAAAATTGGGCTGCCATGCCAAGTAGTATTTCGATTTAACTTGAGCACTACTAAGTCACCAGATTGTACACTGAGTACCTCGACTAAGTAATTTCTTTGACTTTACTAGTTGAAGACAAATAACCTTGTGTCTTGTTCAGTTAGGGGTCATGCGCAACTGGGTAGTTCGCTGATGCAGTTTCAGTTCCAGCGACCCACCCATCATACAAAGCAGCGAGTTGGCAGACCGTGGGGTTTTAGTCGGTAGGCCCGAAGTTTCAAGAGAGCCCGACATAACCCTCTCGCTTCTCCTAGTGGCGAGGGGGAATGCATAAAGAGCATTACCTCACGATAAAAAATAACAAATGTATATGATGACGTTGTACGTAAAGTAAATAGTAATGACGGGACTTTGTGAATAAAAAGTCACCGTCTACAGATTACTCCATAATGATAGATAAGTATTCATATGTATTGAAATAAGTTTGGGTTAACAATTAGTATTGATCTCATTCAAATCGCTAGACAACAAATATATGTATAAATTTTCAGGTATTTCTATGGTTAGTATACGCAGAAGATACGCGGTAATACGTATGAAATCGCGGGCACAGCTGTTACCTCTGAGTTAATATGTATGTACTAAGTATTAGAGGAAATTGTTTGTAACAGGAGTTAGAGTGCATGATTTCACTTAGGCAATTATTCTAGACACACGTTGTAGTGCAATATATCAATATTTAAAATATGCCATCATATATATTACTACTTAAATAATATTGAACTCAAACGTGTCGTTCCCGTATATCTTGATTCAGACTAAGTAAGTTAAAAAGCATGCATTCTCACGCGTATTACAAACAATTTATTTGCGATGTCATATGCGATGTATATAAGTATATGATACTTATACATCAATGGCTAATTTTGTATAAAATTATACCACAAAACCTTCATCAAAAATCACAAATATATGTAATAATGAAGATTAAAGAACTATATGTGAAAGCTAATGTATAGGCACCACCACCGCCACCACCACACCCATCGTCCAACAAGTGGCGGCACAAGTTGTCTGACCTGCTGGGGCGGCTGGCCGACCGCTCGGGCAGTATGTCGCGCTGCGGTTCGTCCTCCTCGTCTGCGGGCCGCCGGCGTAACTGCACCTGACGCATAAACAACAATGTAATATCTACAAATGAAACACTCACAGGAATTATAAGTATTTTATTGACTGTACGGATGGCACAGTGGCTTAAGTAGTCGTCTCGCCACTGCCGCCGCGCGGAGTGTTGTGGGTTCGATCCCCACCCGGGACAAAAATTTGTCTGATCAACAAATACTTGTTCCGAGTTTGTGTCCGATTGAATGTTTGTAAAGTCCTCCGCGAAACAGGAATTATTCCTAGTGCGGGACTTGCATCTAAAAAAGACCACACTTATATAAACATGCAACGTTGTGTCAAAATTTCAAGTCAATGCGTCGATTACTTTTCGAATTTAGCTAACAGAAACATATGGAAGCTTATTTTTATGATATAAAAATAAAGACGATAGCAAAAAGAATACTTTACAAACATTCAGAAAACGGACACAAAGAACATCCAGACTCGGAACTACCATTTGTGGATCACACAAAGTTTTGTCCCGTGTGGGCATCGAACCCACAACACTCGTCGCGGCGGCAGTGGCGAGGTGACCTTTTAAACCAATACGTCATCCGTGCACTCTTCTTTTTATACCGAAGTTCCCACGAGAACAGTAAATTAAAAACATCAAACTGAGCCACAGTTGAGCATAGCCGGGTGCAGCTAGAACTATATAATTACGAATTTGGCTGTTTACACATACAGTGGCGTAACAATAGTGGCAAAGCGAGCAAAGCGTCACGGACCTGCGGCTCAAGAGTCCGTGAGTATAGGAAGACCCTAACATTTATCACAAATATTATTTAAAATGATGTGCCAACGCTTCGAGGTATACTTCGATATTATATAGTGGCAGTTATATGGAAGTTTAGATAAAAGCAAATTGTATATTCAAAAAGGGAAATTCGTCTTTTTAGTGCCAAGAACTCACTGGAACGATGTTGATCATCTAGAATTATAAAACTATTGATCAATGTTATTGCTCTCATTGATGTTTGAATAATTATTATTCATGATTTTTCTGCATTTAATTATTCGAATTTTAAATTGTAATACCCGTTACATATTATATAGAATATTTGTATTTTATTAAAGGCTTCAGATGGTACAGTTACGCTACTGCAAGCATAGTTAGAACACATGATAGTGTGTACCTCATTCTCGTCGATGGTGTTGTTGTCCGCGGTGTCGTTCCCGCCGTCGTCCGACTCGTCGTCCGGCAGTCGGACCGACTCGGACAGCTCGCTGCCCGTGCTGCTGTCCTGGTACTCGCCTGACACGACACTTGTTATAAGATACTGATCATAATAGAAAGGACTGCCCGCCATATTCTAAAGGCAGGGTTTAATCATGTTTTATTTAAACTTACATCAATCTTGTTATATAAACTACGTAATAATAATGTAATAATAAAACGCAATTAAATAATACGCTAAATATGTCACTACCATATTACCAGGCGTAAAAAATCTGATCTATGCGATTTTGTTATTATTAATTGTACTTGTGCTGGAAATTTGATAAATGAGGCACAAGAATAAAAAATTAAGATGACCTAAAAGTAACTTGTTCGAATGGCAGTGTAACTGATGATGTAGTTAAAGTAGAGAATAAATCTTTATCGATAAGTAAAAAACCGTATTGTGAGGAAAGAAAGACAGAAAGAAAAGGGGTGAGTCGGAGAGAGAAGAAGAAAACAGGAGGGCGAGAGGGGGTGAAAGTTAGAAAGAAGGAGAGAGAAGGTAAGAGAAGCAGAGTGAAAGAGGGGAGAAAGAGAATAAGAAGAAACAGAGGGGGAGGGATAGAGAAGGAGTGAGTGGGTAGGGACAGAGGGAGAGAGACAAGTGTGTGGGTGAGAAGTATAAGAGAAGTGTTGTGCATACTAACACTTACTGTGTGGGTCCCGTATCTCTGCATCGCAGTCCTTCGGGATGAACGGGATGCACTTTCTGTGCGCGTTGTAGTGGCAGTCCCGACATTGTAGACCCTGTAAACATTACATAACATTATTTTCAAGTTTCTCCTTTCGTATTTAAAGTTAATTGTGATAACTTTGAACCAGTAATTTTTAAACCAGTTTCGTTCAACGCGAGGATGAAAGGCTTTCCTTTTCTTTAATAATACTACTACCTCCTACTGTCGCTAGGATTAATACCTATTTTCTTTTCGTTTTGTTTGGTCGTACCCACAACGCTCGGCTAAGTTATAAGCTGCAGTGGCAAGGCGGCCACATAAACCATCTTCCAAATTATGAGATTTTATAGTTCTTGATGCTTCAACATTTATGAATACTCGACATTATTAACGACATTCCTGTCGATATGCCTAATAGTTGGCATGTCTATATGTATTTGTTAAATCCTTTGTTTATTAGTTCTTTCACGATCTCATTAGGAATCTACCAGAACAGATCATACTAATTATACAGGTGTAACAATAGTGGAAATGTCACTCGAATTTCCCAATCACTATAAGGTCCGATAGTCGCTGCGTGCTAAGAATTTAAGTGATTAAGCGTTGCACGTTCTTTGACGCCGCCGTGTCGCTTGCTGTTGCCCGTTTGCACATTAGACTGAGCTGACATTTTAACCGAATTATTTGTGTAGTAACAACGGAAAGTAGTGAAATAGCAGTATTCCTACTGTTGCGCTTGGTTCGGTGAGTGAGAGTGCCGGAGGCCCAATTATCTTCTTTCCCCCTTCCTGTTCCTTCTCCTTTCCACTTCCTTTTTTCTTTTCTTCCTTTCCTAAAGGGTCGGCAACGCGCAAGTGATGCCTCTGGTGTTGCAGGCGTCCACCGTAGCCTACTACGGTGACTACTTACCATCAGGTGGGCCGCAGGCATGTTTGACACCATAAGTGTAGAAAAAAAAAGGATAATTTTTAAAAAATAATAGGAGTAGGTACCTGTTTGAAGAGTCCCCGCAGCAGCTTCTTGCAGTAGCGGCACACGGTGGGGCGCGTGTAGGAGTGCACCTCGAACGTGTGCGGGATGGCGGCGCCCGCCGGGCCCGCGCCGCCGCCGCCCCCCGAGCACAGCGAGCCCGCGCGCGACGGCGAGCGACTGCGCTTGCCCGCGCACGCGCCCAGCTACAGGGTAACACCCCTTATTAATACGAACTACCAACATACTATGATCCATATAATGGCTCGTTTTCACGTTGACCAGTAGCCTAAAACTCAATACCATTTATTGAAATTAAACTACTATATACGGATTTTATCGCGTTGTTTATTTATCACTGTATTACAAAATTTTGAAAATATTACACTACTATTGATTTTATTTTACTAATTTATAAGCTAATAAAATTATTTAAACTATTAAATCTATTTATTTTTGGTTTACCCTTTCCCCGACGTTTCGGTTGCTTTTGAGCAGCCATGGTCACGGGGTAAACCAAAAATAAATAGATTTAATAGTTTAAATAATTCTGGAATGTATCAAATATATTTTATTACCTATTTATTTATACAACAATGTTAATATTTGAATAGGTCGGCTACATAACAGTTTATTTAATTTTATTGATGTGCTCGCATAATGGACTTCTTTGATGTAGATACGTTTTTAAATATTTCAGACTTCATTAATATAATAATTATAAATGTTAAATGAATAAAGCTACCTTGAAATAAATAAATAAAACAACAATATAGTTACTATCTCAGTAAAATTGTAATTTAAAAGTTACCTACTAATACTAATTTAACAACTAGGTAGCTACGTTCCATCAAACTAAACAAAAAAAAAGAAAGTAACAAATAAAACCTATTTCAATGATTAAGTATAACAATGCTTAAATTTATATATACATTCCATACCCTTATTCTTAATCGTAAGAGACAATATTTTTTATTTATATTGATACAAGAGCATATTATCTTAAAAATTGAAAATAAATTATACTACTACTATGTTTATACATTTAGTATTAGTAGTATAAACAAAAGTTAATACAAAAAGCTACAATTAAATTTACTATTAGAAGAGTAGAGTATTAAAGTTCTTGTGGGAGCTCGTGGTTAGAAGTTCGGTATTGTGTCTATCTGGCAAAAGTAAGAAAAGTCATAAAAACAAACGGCTAGTACACTTTTTTGTTCGAAGATTCCTTTTTGATTGTGTTAAATCAAACGCACGTGTGCTCGGTACAACATTTATTGCAAGACTGAGGCGCCACCCGCATTACAGAAACCTTTATAATAATGTAGACATAACACCCTTATTTCATACCACATATTTATTTAATAATAAATGAACTTGGTGTACATTTCACAAATCACAACCACTCTCATCTTTACCTTAAAACTACTTTACACACAAAAATAATAAAAGAAAATGGATATGTTATTCTAAAATAAAATGATAAAATTCTTAATTTATTTCATCGAAGCCATAACGTACGGGTCGCTTATGAAATCTGACTGGGCGGCTCCTATCTATAAGATTGCCAGTTAGCCTTGTAGCTGCGTTTCCGTTTGGCGTTACATTGGGTAAATTCAAGTCAGGCTGGGGGCTGTCGGTCGTGGCAGCAGATTGTCGATTTCCAGAATCTAACTTAGGGCTTTCTGGAATAGAAGGACCCTCGATGTTACTCTCCTCCCCACTGCCGCTGCCGGTCTGATCTGGTGCTTCGACGCTGGTTGTGGGAGTAGCTAAAGACTTACGTGATTTTTTAATAATTTCTAATTTTATTGACTCATTGGACCCTACAGTTGTATTCGGAACATTACTATCTATAACCCTCTGTCTTAGCTGATCGACATGTGGATTTCCGTGCCAAAATTGGTTCTTATAGAATAGTTTGTGTTACCTAACCGTCTAATTATTGTACCAGGTTGCCATTTATTTGAGCCTTTATATTCACGATACCATATGTGAGCGCCGGAATCGAACAGACGCTGTGAACCACGAGCGTAATTCTCAGAACGTGCCTGACGCGACGCAACTCGAGATTCCCGTTCTGGCTTCAAGTTGTCTAACCGCATACGAAGACTACGCCCTTGCAATATTTTGGTTGGACTATCACTAGTGGTCGCGTGTTCCGTATTTCTGTACGCTAATAAAAACCTAGGTAATGCTATATCTACGTCTAAATTCTGTTTTAACGCTTTTTTAATCGTGCGTTTACAAATTTTGACCGTGCTTTCAGCCGCGCCATTGGAAGCAGGGTGATAGGGAGGTGTGAACACGTGTTCAATACCATTATGTTTTAAAAATTCTGAAACTCCGTACTCGTGAAAGGTGGCCCATTATCACTAACAGTCTGCCATGGGAGACCAAATTGTGACCACAGTTTTCGTAATACAGCGATAACTGCTTGCGCGGTCGTTCTTTTCATTCTAATCGCTTCGATACATTTCGAACACGAATCAACACAACTAAATATGTTAAACCACATATAGGTCCTAAAAAATCGATGTGCAACAGCGACCAAGGACGCGAGGGCTAAGGCCATGAACGCGGAGCGCGTGCGGCAGGTGCGTCTGCCACTGCGGCGCTCCGCCTCCACCGCCGCGTCTATGCCCGGCCACGATACATAACTACGGGCAAGCGACTTGGTTTTCACTATTCCCATGTGGGTATCGTGAAGCTCCAAAAGTACTTTTTTATGACATGATGACGGTATAACTACGCGGTGACCCCACATAATACAGCCTAATTCACAATAAAGTTCTTGCCTCCTATTAAAATACGGTCTTAGTTCCCTAACCTCGACATCTAATGGCCACCCATCGACTATATAACTTAAAACACGACTCAAAATATGGTCACGTCTAGTTTCCCTTTTAAGGACATTGTAATCTAATAGCAAAGCATCCGTTGAAAAATGTAAATAGATTTGTTCGGGCAATTCTGTCTCCTCACCTGTTACCTCATTTTTTTTTGAATGAATTAATCGTGAAAGAACGTCGGCAGTATCTTTATCTGTTTTGATATATTCAATCATAAAATCGTGGGCTGACAATTTAATTGCCCATCGTTGCAGACGACTAGCCGCCGGGCTAGGTATGCCTATATTAGGCCCAAAAATACTGACAAGAGGCTTGTGATCCGTACGGAGTACAAATTTTCTGCCAAACAAGTACTGATGAAATTTATCAATTGCAAACACGATCGCTAAGGCCTCTTTATGTAGTGTGACTCGTGAGCAGTGAGCGAGCGCGATGCGTACGCCACCACCCGCTCGTCAGCGCCGCCGGGCGCTCGCTGCCAGGACGGCGCCTAAGCCGCGCGCACTCGCGTCCACTGTTAATACTGACTCCTTACTCAAATCAAAATGTTCAAGTGCCTCTGTACTACACAAAAAATCTTTAACTTGCATAAACGCTGTATTCTGCCGAGAGCCCTATTGCCAATGTCTTCCCTTTTTTAAAAGTTCGTACAACGGTGCTAAATGCATGCTTAAATTTTTTACAAATTTGCCATAGAAGTTCACCATCCCTATAAATGACTTCACTTCGGAAACATTCATTTCATCCTAGATGAGGCATGGTGGCGATTGCCTTCACCTTTCCCGGATCGACTCGTACGCCACTCCTATCAATGATAAACCCAAGATATTTTACTTCTCTTGCTAAGAACTCGCATTTACTCTTTTTAATTTTTAACCCGTTTGCTTCTAATATATTTAAAACTTCCTCTATGGATTTTAAATGCGAAGAAAGGTCTGTATTCCTAATTAAAATATAATCATAGAATACTGATACATTAGATATATTTTTAAACATATTTACCATTAGTTTTTGGAAAATTCCTGGACTAGAAGACAGCCCATATACTAAACGACAATATTTAAACAACCCCCTATGGGTATTTATGACCGTATAGTCTCTAGAATTTTCTGATAAAATGACCTGGTTATATGCCTGTGACAAATCTAGCTTAGTAAAATACATATACCCACTAAGATCGCTAAATAAATCTTCCATTTTCGGTATGGGAAATCTGTCGATCGCTAAGACTTTGTTAAGGGATACGTTATAATCTGCACATATTCTTAAACCACCATCAGTTTTCCGTACCACAACCAACAGCGTGGCCCAGTCGGAGTGATCAACCGGCTCGACGACGCCGGTTCTCAGCATGGCGTCGATGTCCGCATGGCGGCCGTGCGCGACAGCAAATAGGTCCCGCTCCCTCACGCACACGTAGCTCAGCGACACCGCCCGTAAAAGTACCCAGTGTACCATCAAACAGGGATTCATGCCTACAAACAATTTCTTTTATTACCTTGTCGTTGTTCAATACCTTATTTATATGGTTGGTTTGTGAATCGACCTTGCATACTTTTATTGGTATATTAAGTTCGGCTAACCACTGCCGACCCAATAAATTTGTAACGCCTTTACTTAAAACATATAAGTCTAAAGTTTTAACTACGCCATTATAATTAACAATAGTTTCTATGAAGCCTAAAGGCTGTACAGTAGAACCGTCATAGAATTTTAAGCTTAAATGACATGTATTTAAACGCAAGTTGCTGAATAATTCCTCATACACAGTTTTACTAATGCATGATAAGGCCGAACCCGTATCAATCTCCATTTTAAGTAAACAATTTTGAACTTTAACGGTTATACATACCGGCTTATAATTGCTTAATGACATTTGATACATAGGCTCGTCGTCGCACTCATCATCCTCATAATATGTATTTTTATGAATGTTCTCGTTATTGCACCATTTATTTACTTCGTCGTGTTGCTTGTAGAACAATTGAGTCCGGCTGCCTTTCCCTGCACGGCTGCCCGCGCCCGCGCGTCTCTACACTGCTCGTGGCGCGCCCGCTATATCCGCGTCTCCCATACGAATATGACGCTAATCCGTAACGACCACCACCGCCGGCAGAGCCCGCCGAGCCCGCCGATCCTTCCCGTCTTGCACTCCTTTGAGAACATATCCTCCTCAAATGGCCTATTTCACCGCATCTACTGCATACATAATCCTTGAATGAGCAGTCACTTCCTCTATGTTTTCCGCCGCATCTCGGACAGCCTTCGAGATTCAGTTTGTATATTCCTTCAGCCGCTTCCCCGCTGCCAGGCTCCACTGCGCTCGCGTCCCGCTCCGCAGCCTCCAATGACAGCGCCAGACTGGCTCTGTTGTACGGCAAATCTTCCTCCGCAAAAAGCTTTTGACGAATCATCTCGCTGTTCAGTCCACAAACCAACTGATCCCTAAGATTGTCATCCAGAGTAGTCTTAAACTCGCAATACTTTGCAAGTTTTTTTAGTTCCGTGACGTAGTCTGCTATCGATTCGTGGGCAAGTTGACGCCGTTGCCGAAATTTGTACCTCTCCGCCAAGATGGATGGTTTGGGTTGCAAATGAGCAGCTAAAATTTCCACAGCCCTATTGTACGAAATATTGGATGGTTTTAATGGGCTGGCTAACGTCGAAAACAGTTCATATGCCTCTTCACCCATAAACGAAATTAAAGTGGGTAATTTGAGACTGTCCTCCACTTTGTTCACCAGAAAGTACATTTCGAGTCTTTCGATATATGATGACCAGTTCCCTGAATTGACCACGAATTCCCGCACTTTACCGATCGACCTTTTTTATTGTTTTTAATCCTCGTCGCCACAGTTAAATCAAACGCACGTGTGCTCGGTACAACATTTATTGCAAGACTGAGGCGCCACCCGCATTACAGAAACCTTTACAATAAAGTAGACGTAACAGATTGGTTAACAAAATTAAGGGCGGAGTCACTTAAAGTCAACATGCGTAAGCGAAATTTTTTCTGAAATGGTCATCCGTCGCTGCTGTCGATAGTACAATCGACCTTGAGAGTTGGCCAATACATGACCAGTAAATTTTTCAACTACAGATCAAAAGGTGTTGGCAGATTATGGCCATGGCGCCCACACGTTCGCCAAGCGTTTAGTTTGCAACAAGCTCTTAATGTAAATGTATGCGTTTTCTGTGCCCGTAGGCACCTGCAAGTCTGATGCTCAATATCTTCACCAATATCTTGGCTCTACATTGGACAACGTGAAGAACTAGATTAACACAGACAACAAGTCGAATTTAACATATTAGGTATAGTCGCCTGTAATATTGAATGGATATCGTAAGGTCTAAAATCCTGTGAACACTCGAATTAGAATAAATATGAATGAACTAGATGGCGTTGTTTTAATATAATATAATAAATTACATATATGCTATATTAGTTTTACCTTCAAGTTTTCATTAATGTAAGAAATTTTTATAAGTAATAAACTTTTTTGCATAGAGATTCAAAAATTGTATAAAGTTCATTTAACAGTATTGAGATAATAAGAAATCTTTTTTTATTTTATAGTAGAGCATCGCCATCTAGTACGATATAATTAAACTACTTAATAGTTCTTGTATCGATTTGCGTTAGATGGCTCATACCATTTTAGTTTTGACATGGGTATGCAATTTTGTAGCTCACTGTACATACAGAATCCAACGCATGTATACTTGGAGAGTTAGGCAAAAGTATATTCCACGCTCTCATTACCCCAGCTATGGTTGTAGCGCCCACGTAATAAAAGGCACGCCTTTTGCCGTTCAAGGGACACAATTCCAGACTCCGTGTTGCTAGCAAGAATTTCTTGATACAAAAACTCCATAACATTTTGATATCACACAGCAGTCACACCGATACAGTTAAATTAAACAAATTGCAGGTAATACGAAGGCTCCGTCTGGAGAGGGTATATCAATAAAGTGGTAGAGGAAAATGCTTATCTCTGCTTTACGGACGTAACCTTCGTATAAAGGGCATAGTGGCATGTCCACTTAAACCTGATAGTGTTATGTTTATGAAAAGCCGGACTGTTTAAATACAAACTATTGTTTTTTGTATTTATATTTCTATTGTATATTATAGTAATTTAATTTTGGAGTTGTGTATATAATATATTTTAATATTCGTGTCTGTAATGATCATCTCTGCTATAGTTATTATAACAGTTCTTTATAAATAGACCTTATTTAGTCTACTGTTTCGCTAATAAGGATAAAAGAATTTATTTTCTAACTCGTCTAATATACCTCTGATTAAATTGGCTGCGAGTTATAAGACAAGGCAACAAAAAAATCGGCATATTGCATGTATAAGCCCGGTCCCAATGTGCAGAAAAAATCACTAACATAATTATATGATACTAACATAATTGTATATTTGTTTAATTAATATTAAATTAGGAAAACAGGTTAAACCTTTGTGTCGAGCCCCTCTTACTCCTTTCTATGAAATATCTGCCAGCAAAACACTAAAGAGGTATTCTATGTTAATCGTCAGTACATATTTATTGTTTTACAGTTTTGTCAGCGTTCCTAGAGATGTGTCTGATTCTTAAAGCATTTCCATATCTTCTTATGCAGTAAATTGTTTTATTTGTGAGAATCCATTACAAGAAAGAGATGTAAAGGAACATGGATTGGAGACGTTTCGTAAGTGAAGTTTTAAAAGAAAGGACGAGAAGGGTAAACTTTGGAGGTACTAAATTTGATAGTGGTTCACATTGCATGTCGAAATCGATGTAATATTGAAAAGTGAATCCCTGCGTAAAGGAAGTGATGTCGCGATTCCTCAACCACAACTGCGATCTATGCACCCAACATTCCCATTTCAAGACTATTGTTTTTTGTGAGCTGCTATGAGTGTCAGTTTTCTTTGAACGAATTGATGGCCAAAATTAAAGATGATTACCGTTCACACATGTAAAAGTACAGCTTCTCAAAAAATATAGTAATGATATTTTAACCGCCAATAAGTCCTGTGGTTTGCTTCCGAAATACATGGTTAAAGCTTTTGATGGATGCCTGATAAAATTAAAAAGTGATGATAAGACAGAAGAACGTTGGCGTATTGTTAAAACAGCAGCATTAATTGTTATAAAGGATAACAAAATTGCACCAATAACTCTACATCAAGTAGTGTAGTGTGGAAATTAG
The DNA here is from genome assembly GCA_963675205.1 of Catocala nupta. Lineage (NCBI taxonomy): Eukaryota > Metazoa > Arthropoda > Insecta > Lepidoptera > Erebidae > Catocala > Catocala nupta. Next base: position 2,095,481 of record OY776087.1, read on the forward strand.
TTTTATAGACAAAACGCACCTTGACTACACTTTGCACGTACGCCAAAACTATTGATTTTACAAAAATAATGTATTTACATAAGTCGTAGGAAATTCTCTCTAGTTTAATTTTGTATATTATATTTTTGTCGTAAAATAAGTTGGAAAGGATATATTGTCGAAAAACTGTAATTAGGCGCCATTTTGCCAGTTAGGCAGCGGCGAAGACACGAGGAGGCAAAATTCAAATTCGGCAAGAGCACATCGAAATCTATAAAATTACCTTTGAATGTTTCTATGTATAATATGTATTTACTAAAACAAAGTATATAGATATGTATTGTATCCATATTTATCCATTGTCTAGTATCCATAGTAGACACTCTGCTTAGTTTGGGCTAGATGGTGATGTATGTATTGAGATATAATATTATTATATTATATTATTATTCAAAGTATATTAATTTACTAATAAATTTTGATTACAAATAAATAAATATTATACCACATACGCACAACACCATCTAGCCCAAACTAAGCAGAGCTTGTACTATGGGTACTAGACAATGGATAAACATACATATATATATATTTTTTTTGTAAATACATACATATTGTACATAGAAACACCCAGACCAAGACAAACATCCATGTTCATGCACACAAATGTTTGACTTGTGCGGGAATCGAACCCGCGACCTCAGATGTAGCAGTCGGTTACACTAACCATTACGCCATCGAGGCCGACTTATACTTAGAGATGGGTCTTTAAATATATATTGTCTTAAGCTACCAGTACTCCATATTTGTTCACTAAATAAGTATAAAATGGTCTACAAATGTAGTTTTCAGTAAATAATACATCCAGAACAGTCTTCTAATAAATACTAACTATAAAAATCGACGATTCGAATGATGGGTAACATGGGAAATGAAATAAAACTAAACAAAATCAATATTAATTCGTTTATTAATAAACAAAAATATAAAAATTTCCTCAAATGCTACCCACCACCCTTTTCGTGTTGTTAGTTTACAATAATAATAAAGAAAATAAAAACAATACTTTCAGTATCACCTGCTTGGACGGAAATAATACAAGTTTACTAAAAAAGTAACAATTAAATACATTACAAAAATATATTAGGTACACTTACGTCATACATTAAAAAACGGAGATTTTATCCTAATTATAAACTTCTAGAATTTGCAATTCATTTTATTAATATTATTTACTTACAAAAGTATAGTTTCGTGAAAATACTTATCAGATCTCATATTAATTGTAAAGTTCTGAGAAACAAAGATAAATATAGAAAAGTTTAAACAATTGGTGGCATCGATCAAATATACTATAGATGCACGATCGTCGCTCGAAAAACGGCTCCATCCAAACTGTGCATAAATCAGTTTTATGCACAGTTTCGCTCGCAGTCACTTTACGACCGCGCTAGCAGTGTGACGTTTCACGATGCCAAAGTGTGTAGTGAAAAAAGCAAAAACTATACTCTAAAAGTGCAAAAAAAGGATGGAGTGTTGTACTTTCGGTAAGTATAGTTTTATTATGAAATATTTATTATATTTTGATGAATATATACACTTTAAATAATATATTTGAAAATATTTTCGTTTAAATTTAAATGGATGTATTACGCACCCGTCCCGCTCACTCTTGCGTGCGTTGCCCGTAAGCGAGAGCGAATCGACACCACTACTTTGGAACAAAGTCCATATGAAATGGCATGGAGTCGTTATAAGTTGTTTTAAATTATTAATATAATATTTGTATTAATTTATTTTAGCTTTCCACAACATGAAATTCGATAAATATAAAATAAGCTCGAGATAAAGATGACGAATTTTACCAACCAAATACTTCTAGCGTAATTTGTTCAGAGTATTTTAATGAAGAAGATACATATATATGTAACTAAGAAAGGGTTTAATAAACTAAAAAATGTAGCCGTACAGAATATACAGGTAAAATATTTTGCCATTTAATTTTAAAATTATGTTAAATTTAGTTAATTTTATATACGATTGATTTATTAACTATTGTTTTCGTTATTTTTATAGCAAGAAGAGTCAATAGTGCAATTTGAAGTGAATGCAATAATACCCCATTTGACAGTAAACATAGGATTTACATCCACTTCGGGGAAAGCTACATTAAATTTAAATTTAGATAGAAATAATGAAACACCTAAAACTTCAAATACTGTTCAGGTACTAAGTAATGTTATACGTATATAATTTTTAAATTTTTCTGCATTTCTCAATTATTTTTACAATTTAACCATACCAATGTTTTCATTGGGATAGACGAACACTGCCAAGTACAATCACCGAATCTTGGTTATACGGTAACGTTAATAAGTTTTAATTGAAAAATATATTGACATACGTATACACTACGCGACAAAATTGAAAAATGCAGAAACAAAAGATAAGCGGCAATTGTTAAATAAGTTGATATTGTTTAAAGGTACATGAAAACATTATTTTAGTAAACTTGTTCATTTTTTTTACCTAGTTCCTTCCTTAACGATAGCACAGTTAAAATTTATATTTTTAGCATCTACATCAACAAAAGTATCCTGGTAAAATATATCTAGTTTTGTTAGCTAATTCAACCATCTACGAGTATATAGTTTTATTATTATTTATTGAAACTACATAGAAAACACACATACAAATATTTAAAATAGCATGTAATACAATGTACGAAGGTGAGCATAATTATTAGTACTGTAAATGATTGGCCTTCTTTAATATAAATATATTATATGCTTGCTTTTTTTAAAGTTATATAACGTCTTCCTTACAGTTACCTACTATAATTTAATTATTAAAATTAAAGAATATAACAATAGCTTATTATCAAATTATTGTCATTCAATAACGTAAATTTAGTTACACGTCTAATCAAAGATTTAAAAAATATATTAAAATGAATAACGACTCTATCATTCCTTCTTTCTATGTTCTGAGTGGTACGAATATCATATGCCTATAGTCAAAATAATAACACTCGCATAATTGTTGCGATGAGTTTACACTTAATTGTAATTACTATAAGGTTCATTTCAGAATGTTTTGTTTACATAATATAATATTTTTACCGTATCGAGAGAATGAAGAAAACATTTATGATACCTACTTTGTCATAGGTATTACGACACTATCACTAAGTATTAAGGTTTATATTAAGTTAAATTCATATTCACTTTAGGACTATTTTTAAATAGTCGAACGAGTAAACATAACTATAAGTACACATCGATTCGGAGACATTATTTGGGTACGATTTAGTACAAGAACGTGCATCTATGGTATATTTGATCGATGATTGGTGGATTCTATTTTTATTAATGATCGTAATTCATTTCTCGTATTTATGATTCTGATTATTCAAGAATTATATATTTAAGTATAGGATTTATATTATAATAAACGTAAAATATGAGATTCGTTTAAAAATCTTGATCATATCTATCTGAATATAATTACATCTTTATAAATACAATCAAACAGACAACAGTTCTTTTAAAGATACTAGACTATACGAGAGATGTTTTTGGTCCCAATATTTTCTGAACTTATTATCCAATGTTCTGCATCCTTGCTTTGCGCAACGTGGCAACAGGTAAAAGTATATTCACAGTATAGCCTAATTGACTTCTTAATGGACAATATTTTATTGAAATGTGTAGCTGCAATGTTTTTAATTATAGCATCAAGCACCATTTGAATGCCTAGGCCATTCGAAATATAATTCCTTGGACGGCCATATGCAGAATATGCTGTTATATTTTTTATATGTCTGTATATATTGTATAATAAAAGCAACGATAGCCTAGTGAGAAACTGTTGAACTGCCGTGCAGAGGTCTCGAGTTCGATCCCAAGACGCGCATCTCTGACATTTCGAAAGTTATATGCGTATTAAATAGTTAATTATCGTTTGCTTTAACAGCGAAGGAAGACATCGCGAAGAAACCTGTACACAGGGTTGATATTATTACATTATATTCTTATTTCTGGCCAGTATATTACAGCCACACATTGTACTATAAATAATGCTTGTTCAATGAGGCACTTTTGAAAATGCAGTGTTACTACCGGCTAAAGAAATTACTGGAGCTAAAATGATTCAATTGTATCTTCAAAGGAATTACTTAACAAAATATTGGGAATAAATGAATGTATATGTATGTGTGTAAAAGCGTCTTGTTCTTATCCATAAATATAATCTTTATAACTAAAATATTTTATATTTATTTGTGCATTATTTATGACTATATTATTTATTATTATTAGTTATATAAGTTTTATATATATTGCGACTTTTAAGTCTTTGATTGTCATTTAAAATGGAATGTGTTAGTCTGAGATCTCGCTCAGAAGAAACGACTGGTGATTAGTACGTAAATTTTCACGTATGAATCTTCCTCGATGTTCATGATAAACTTAGTAAAGAAAGCAATGCAAATATAATTGTGAGTATATATATTGACAAAGGAAATTATTAGTAATAAGGACATTTATCAATACAGTTATTACTAGTAATAATTGTATTGATAAATGACCTTATTATTTTACTAGTAATAATTACATACATAATTATTACTACGGTATACATATTATTAATTATAATAACGTTTGTCAAAATAATTAATTTAAAAATATTTGCACTGTTTTGCATATGCAATGTATAAAACGGGTAGTGTAAATAAAAAAGTAAACGAGCGAGATCTAATAATCGTGGAGAGAGTATGGACTATGGTGTATCTTTCCCGGTGACGAGATGCGCGAGCCTCCTTACCAGCGAGTCGTCGTGCGACGCGTGGCTGTGCGTCGAGCCGCGGGAGGGGCTGCGCGCGCCCCCCGCGCCCCCCGCGACCCCCGCACCGCCCCCCGACACCCGCCGGGACCCCGCCGCGCTGGCCACGCTGGCCGTCACCGGTGATGTGCAGTTGGAAGGAACCTTCACTGCGCAGCGCTTGTGGTAGTTCAGACCACATCCTGGAAAATTGTAATAGGAGGTTATTTGGGAAAAAATTAGATGTGATTGAAGTGAACATTACAATCCTTTAAATATCAAAGCTGGATCTTTGGAGTAGGCTGGGTAATCGTGTCTAGTCTTTCGCAGCTAGTGATGTACATACGCTCGAGTCGAAGCTAAGCGCTCGAGTCAGCGCTCGAACAGTTTTGAAACGCTCGAATCGGAAATCGACTCAATTCTTGAGCGTTTAAATAAAAAAGCTCAATTATAGCGCCGAATTTGACCAACTCGAGCTTGAGCGCGAGCGTCTACAAAGTATGTGAAGAATAAATCAGTTCATTAATAACTATTTATTGTATATGCTAGGCCCGCGGCTTTAAATCGATAGTCGTATGCTGCGATGTATGTCTTTTCAGTATGCATGTGGATGTCTTTAGTGAAAAACTTCTGTTACATATTTTACAAGTAACACGACCCGCGATGGTTTTAAAGCTAAACCATTTCCAACTGTTCCGACATTTTTCACGCTTAGGTAAATCTATCCATTCACCACTAACTTCCACGTCATCACGTCCATTCTCACTACCAATAATGATATCGCTATCGTTTTCTATTTCATGAGAAACCCTCGACATTATGAACGCAAAACAATAAGCAAAATAATAATAACTTATAGGAAATACGCAAACACGTCAATAAAAATGATTTCCAATTTGAGTCGAAGTGCATAGGTACGTCACGCATCATAATGAATAAAGAATACCCTCTAATTATATAATTATTAATATACTCCTAGTAAAAATGGTAACGCTTGAGCGCGTGACTCGAGCGTCAAACCCCGAGCCTTCAACGCTCGCGAGTCTTAAAGACTCGAGCGTTTAACGCTCAAAAGCGTCGACTCAGCGCTCGACGCTCGGTGCTTATTTTTACAACACTATTCGCAGCTCGACAATTATTCACAAGTTGTGTATGTAGTAATTCGCTGTGTGAACTTTGATAGCGTGATATGGTAATATTGATTTATTCAATCACAATGAATAAATGAATTCAAATATTCAAAGATATCTATATTCAATATTTTGATAAAAATCGATGTGCGTTAGATTAATATTTACTGATTATCCGATTATGTTGCCTCAGGCAAAAATTAACAACATAGATACCATCATACGGTTATTGACAATTTTAAGAACCAGATCTAAAAAAGTTCATATTGATTGCTAAGTATGAGAATGTCGTTATGGTGCATGGAGTTATATATTTTCCATCTGAGTTTGATATGTTTACTTTGCACGCTGAATAAGGCACCTGCATGCAAAATTTTCAAGTTTTCCATTTATAAACACAGTAAAATTCCAATTATTACACAGTAATATTCGGATAATCAGCGATTCGGATGGTTGGAGTTCGTCAACCATCCGAATCGCTGATTATCCGAATCGGAAAAACATTATTATGAGTTGAGAAAATGTATATAATATGTATCCCATGTGCCTAAGTAACATGTTTATGTATTCCATTCAATTTAAAATACAAAGAGTGCCAAAAATAAGCTCTATATCTTTAAAATATGGAATGTACATATACACTTTTATCGAAAACATTAAAAATAATTATCCGAATTTTTGATTATCCGAATGGGGTCTGGTCCCAATTGATTCGGATAATTGGAGTTCCTCTGTACTTTTTACTTTATTTTAGTTGACTCATCTTATATTAGTTTTTGTGTAAATAGTGGAGATTTACTTACCCTCACACTTGAGTCCCTGGCGCACGAGTCCAAACAGCATCTCTCCGCAGAAGTCGCAGAAGGTGGGCGCCTTGTATGAGTGCACGGCGAGCGCGTGCGGCCGCGGCGCAGGCGCAGCCTCCGCGCCCCCGTCGCATAGTAGCGCTGAAACAAATAACCACAGGTGTAACATTACAACCAGAGTATAGTGCATTATTTAAACGGCTACTCTGGATAACATTACAACCAGAAAACAATTTATTTTTCAAACGGCAACTCCAGCTCATGGGGTATATCTGTGTCGCAAGGAACCTTTCAAACATGGAAGTAATGGATAAAGAAAATAAACTAGATCCCCAATAACTATTTGTGCAGGAGTGGGAAAAAGACCAGCCCAGGTAACGGTAGTAGAGAAAATTTATTTCAAATAGGCCGGTAGCAAATTATCTCCTAAATTCATAGACATTTTCACAAGCAAAAATGGCGACAACGGTCACTCGATGCCCTTTTCTCGTATAAGGGTAGCATTGGACTTCTATTCCTGCCCCACACACCAATAGCATAAGGAAGGACAGGTGAATACAAGGTCAGCATTAGGTGACCCCGTAAAAATGTTTCCTTACAACCAAAAACCTATTATAAATAAAATGTCGATTTTATTAAGAAACTAGATGTGCTCGCGGTTCCACTCGCGTTTATGGTTACTGCGCTGCCCCTGTGGGTCGTAGCGTGATGTTATATAGCCTATAGCCTTCGTCGATAAATAAGCTATCCAAAACTAAAAGAATTTTTCAAATCGAGCCAGTATTTTATTCCTGAGATTGGCGCGTTCAACCAAACAAACAAACTCTTCAGCTTTATAACATTAGTATAAATATATATACAAAAATGTTATACAAAGTACGTAATTGAGAATCTTTTCAAGTTTTTAAAGGAGGTTCTAAATGAACTGGTAGTCGGTACTCACGGTTGGCAGTGAGTACGATCTCGACGAGCGTCTCGTCCGTAACGTCGGACGCCGAGTTGATGAGCTGCAGTACGTTCGGCGAGCAGTAGTCGTGACGGAACAGTAGGATCCGGTCCGACAGACGGTTCAGACCGTTGTCAGGTATCTGTACAATGTCATTACAATTTTATGCGGATATAAATCTTATTATTCTGAATAAAATAAAAGTATTTGGAATGGCGATCGAGAGATCGAAGGTCTAATACCCACATATACCACTATCAAGCAAGAATTTTCTTTATTGGGAGTGATCAACAAATGAGGTATTTCGCAATAAGTCAGTTTCGCCCACCGATTAACTTAAAATAAATATCCAAACATTATCATCATCAATGTTTAATGGTGATGATAATGTTTGGATATTTAGAGCGATACAGTTTTGTTTATAAAGAGCCATCCAAGAGTTTATACATAGCACGGTCATGAAACGTGGGTAGTTAATTGAGAAGTGCATATAAAACGAAGGTTTTATATATTTTACATGCCATCCGACCCGGCTTCGCACGGGTAGTACAAAACTTTAACAAATTATATACCTAAACTTTCCTCATGAAGCACTCTGTCTATTGGTGAAAGTCACATGAAAATCCGTTCAGTAGTTTTTAAGTTTATCGCGAACAGACAGACATTCGCGGCGGGCGACTTTGTTTTACAACATGTAGTGATGTTCCTATAAGTAGTTATCGATTAATAAGAGAGTGATTGGTTTATACGTAAGTATCTACTGTATATCTTGTATTTACAAACAGCGTGGAACGTTTTATCCGAATGTTTGTTATTAAATTGGTTTTCATTTACTTTATACTAGCTTTTGCGCGCGGCTCTGTCTGGTGCCATGCGGGCACATCACTAATAAGTAGCCTATGGCCTTTCCCAGGTTTTAAACTACCTTTATATCAAATTTCACCCAAATTGGTGTGAGTGGTTTAGACGGGAACAGGTGACAGACAGACAATTACTTTCGAATTTATAATATTGGTAGGTATAATATTGGAAGTAAGGAATAAGGATAGAAAGAAACTATGGTGTTGTACCTTGTCGCACACAAACTTGACGGCGAGCTCCTTGAGGTGCGCGAGTGTGAGCAGGTGCGCGGGCGCAGCCACCGCGTCGCGCACCACGCCCAGCTGGAACAGGAACGTCACGTCGTCCTCCATGGCGCGCCGCCACGCCCCCACCACCGCACTCCCACGCCCACCACGCGCTGCTAACAAACAACTTTACATTAGATCAATCGTGAATATAAAAAGAAAAGATACGGAGCTGGGGATGTACGCACCGAAATTATCTTCTTGCTGTGCAAAGTTTTCAAACTGTTTAAGAAGATCAGGTGAAAGCATTTAAGGATTTTGCTCTATAGTGTTAATAGCACAGCAAAGTCTTTTTTGCTACACCAGCATCGTAAAAGAATGGCTGTTATAATAGAAGATTGTCGTAGTACGATCCCGCATCGAAAATCTATATATTAATACGTGAAGCAAAACCTTTGTACCCTTTTTACGAAAATTGCGCGGACGGAGGAGTATGAAATTTGGCACAGTTAAAGTTTATGTGGAGAAGGAGGGGCGAATCCTAATATCTTTATAAAATATGCATTAGAAATACATTAAATTAATGAAAAATACTACACGCACACAACCATGCATTTGACACACGCAGTCGAATCGCGTTCGTAGTATTTCGGCATTGTTCGTCTGACGTCGTACAATACTTTGTAACTATGGTTACCTATACCTTATTTATATACAGGTTGTCCGGTAATTAATGGATAACCTTGAAATGTCTTATAGTAGAACTAAAGGCCGTTCAGAAAAAAAAAAAAAAATATATATATTAAAAAGTGCAAGCTATATAAGCATAGCATACTTTTGACTGTCTATCTATTAGCATAATTAGTGTTTAATAATAAAACAACAAAAACGATGGATTTCATTTATTTATGGTCGTAGTATACAAGAAAGTTATACATGGTAATTAAAAAAAAAAAACACATGTCTCAGGTAGTAGTCAGGATAGATTTTTTATCATATTTTTTCTGAACGGCCATCAGTTCCACTAGAAGACATTACCAGATTATCCATTAATTACCGGACACCCTGTATATGTAATAAAGAAAAAAAAAAACAAAGTAGCAAGCTTAGGAATTTTGGTCGAATTTTGACCACTAGGCGACCGCTAGTATAATAGAAAAGTACAAAATCATATATTCTCATATAATATTACATGAGAAGATTTAGGCAATGTTCTTATGACCACTTTTTTAATCACCGTTTGTTCACAACATCTCATATACTAGAACCATCCATTTTTATCTTTTCATTTTTATAATTAGCTCAACAAAAATCGAATCGTATATTTAAAATTGCGTTTAGAGTGATTCAGTAGCAATACAGTGTCTGGAAATAGGTGTATTTCCAAATACTATTGTACTTGTTTCAATTAGTCTATTAGTAGTCCAAATGTTTAAAAACCTTGTTTAATTAACCATTAACCAAATCGAACTTGGCTTATCTCTCACATCCTGTTACTTACTCTTCGTAATTGACACGAAAACATCACGTTACTTTCTTCGAGTTATCTTGACGTGATATCATTACCGAAAATATTTTCGCTTTTTACTACGCATTATAAGTTAATTGTGTTGGGTGCCATACTTAGATGACCTGCGCAGAAAATATTCCGACATTGTTGCATTAGGCTGATAACGGGAGAAAGTAGGTGCAGACCAAACTAAATTATATGCCGAGCCGAGTGTTGTACCTATATTTGAACCTATTATTCAAAGTTGCGTAAAAATGCATAAGTTTGTAAGGTGTAAAATTATTTTTATTGTGTTTGTTATATTATGTTAGGTATGTATTAGCTCATAATATAGTTTTAAGACATCCTGTAAAGGTATTATACATAGGTTTTATTAAATAAATAATTTATTTGTGTTATCTAGGTTAGGTGCACCTAGATTACACAAAAAATATTTATTTATTGTTCGAAGTTTGAGTGTACTTTTTAACAAAGTTCTTCACGGGTATCGCGTAACTCCCATGACTTGAACCTTAAGCCTAGGGAGCCTTTTCTATGTCGTTTTATAAAAATGATATACCTAAAGTTACTCGTGCGTTTAATTTTAGTGATTAATTAAGGATTCCTCAAATGTATTCGGCACTAGTAAGATTACGAATAAGCTTGCGGCCCGCCTGAAGGTATCAGAATGTCTTAGTTTATGGATGTTTGCTATACTAGGAGGAATAAAGACATGATGCCAACTTTTTAAAATGGTGCGCCTGTGCTGCTAAATGATATTTGGGACAGAGATCTTAATGGTGCTATCGCTGATAGTACACCGCTTCTTCAACGAGCCTAGCGGAGAAGTGGCGGTTATACACATGAATTACATAGGTATCAACCTGATAGGTGACTCAGGATAATGCTATGACTATTAAACTTAAGACTGGATTCGAGTTATAACCGCTTCGAAAAAAGGAGGACTTCTCAATACGACTGTACGTTTTTTATGTGTGTTACCTCAAAACTTTTTTCTAGGTAAACGGATTTTGGTGATTCTTTGAAATTTTCGATTTGAAAGCTAGTTCTTTCCATTTGGTCTCATTTAATTTTGATTAAAATCTGACCATTTGTTTTTGAGTTATTCTTAATAATGCGTATTTGGTTGACTTCAGCTGCATTGATACTATTCTCATTTTAGGAAGATGTAAAATGAAAAAAATAAACAACTGTGTAGGATGGTTTGGATGTCCCTCGTAGTATTTCGAGGTAGTCCCATTCTAATTTGGTGATGTTCTGATAAAGATCTTCGGATTTATACAACGGAATTCTTTAATAAATGACAGCAAATCTGCCGTGATTGCTACAATCACATACACATATGTATATGTATTGCTTACACAATTGCAAATTTGCTTTTTGATAACATTTAATAGTATAGGATTATGTGCAAGTGTTAAACTCAACAAGGTATACAGAAAGAAGCTAATAACAAAATTATTTCTATAATACAACTTTTAATATGATGCTGAAGCCATTAGGCACCGGAACTCCGGAATAAAACATCGTCCCAACCGTATATAAAATTATCATGAGATGCACTATGGCTAAAAATGATTTAAACGGTATATTTGGACATAATTCCACCGTTGTACTACGGATCATAATCATAAATAGCAAAGAAAAACTAAAATATAATAGTTTAGGGAGATCTGTGTTGTCAAAATGTTCCAAATAAATTCCCTAGGGGATCCATGTGGATAGAAATGCCAAATAGATCCCCCAGGGGATCTATGTAAAAATTCCATATATGTATATCCCCCAGAGTATCGAAGCAGGGGATCCTACTGGACGGAGCCGATATTTCCTGTACAAAACATTTTTCACGTAAGCCTGCATTTTTGAAAGCCTATTTTTTGCCCTTCACAAGTCTCTTTTGAAATGCCCTGGATGTAGATTTCCTATTTTGAGATGGGCGTTTCTCGTTTTCCTCGTTTGTCTCATTTAAATGGCGCTGTCTCATATGAGTAGCGCGTTTAGTAGGTCTACCCAAATTTAGAGAAATAAAATCAGTTATCGAATTTCAGATGCATTAAAAACCGAGAAATAAACAAACATAAAATCAACTTCAAAAAGAAATATTAAATATATTCCAACACAAAAAAACACTAAAGATTTAAAAAATAATTGCGTATTCTTGTAAATAATTAAATTATTGTTATTTTTGGAGTCGGTGTCAGCCGCCCGCGCCGCGTGCTGCGTCTATGTGTGTAATTGTGCAAGCCAATGTTATGTTTTGATTATAGTAAGACATCTCATGTTTAAGTAGTTACAAACCTACATTGGCTGACACCGACTCCATTAATAACAATAATGGCAAATTATACAAATAAATAACAATCTAGATTCAGAACAACGATGTATTTGTAGACAGTAATTGAACTGATTTTGATACATGTTTTTTTAATAATAATATTTCTTTATTTCTACATAACTAATATATGACGTTCCGTTGGTTGTAAACTAGGCTGAACCTCTGTCTTGGGCACCATTACAAAATTATGTAAGTTGTTTATAACTTATAGTATCCATTGTATAATTAACTGACAATATAATTTTAATAAAATAAATGAAAAGTACATAGAAAAATTGAAAATATGTAGAAAGTACATGTGTGTGGTTGTGTATTGTACATTTTTGCGTGTGTATGTGTGTCTGTGTATGTGTGCGTGTGTATGTTAAATTTTGCATTATTAACAATTTTTAAATGTTTTCTGCGTCACTATATGGTATTTTTTAGAGCCAACATCTGACCTTAGTATTCGTTTCTGTTTTTCTGATATTTTGGATGTTCAGTAATGCACTTGCTTTGTTAAATGTATGTGTTTGTAAGAATGAGGGTAATCGTTGAGCAAAAGTAGAGTTTACGGCCATAGTAGGAATTTTTAATTCACGTTTGTTCTGCTGCCCTCTTATGTTGTCTTGTCTCTTACGTTTCACTCGTGGCTTTAACTTACATTTTTGTAGAAAGCTTGGATATGAAGAGTTTTCTTACTCCTAAAACAGCTGCTTTCTATACTGGTAGTAGCATAATAATCCAAATTCGATCATAATTAATACAACTAATATAAAAATATTTTTGAATTTTGCTATTTCCCATACGAAGATTAACAAATAGTGTAGATATGAATTAAAAACATTAGTGATTTATAAATAGGTGATCCGGAGTTGGCTTCGATTAATTACATTAATAGGTCAGCAGTTCAAAATCATACCGGTAAATAAGATTTCATTAGAGACAAGCACTTGCTCGGTATTTCGTTATTCTTAGAATTAGATAATTCTAATTATCTTCCTTAGTTTTTTTAGCCTACGTATCAATATTAAACTTGTATACTACAAAGTATACTGAGTATTCCAACCTCTGATAATCATTGATGTTTTGCGAATTGGCCAATTGTCCACGTTTTTAATATTCATATTATTGTAGTTATGTAGCTATAGAGATAAGTACTTAGTGAATATCTTATATGTTATGCTGTTTCCTGGTCGTGTTATGATGGGACTGACATATAATTACATTATATAAGTCCCCAAATGAAAAAAGAAAAAAGGGCAATATGCACCAGATTTTAATTTTCATCTCCAGCAATACAAATGTAAAAACCGCATTCAACTTCATGCAGTAGTTTTTGTGTGATGTGCGTGCAAGTATACAGACAAACAGAATTCGAAAATAATTGTTTTGGTTTCTAGAGCTTTTATAAATACCTTCAAATTAGTTTTTTCTCAACTATACTAATATTATAAAGCTGAAGAGTTTATTTGTTTGTTTGTTTGGTTGAATGCGCTAATCTCAGAAACTAATGGACCGAATGGAAAATCCTGTAAGTGTTGGATAACCTATTTATCGAGGGCGGCTATATACTATATAACATCACGCTACGAACAATAGGAGCGGAGCATCAATGAAATATGTTGCAAAAACGGGGAAAATTCTCTTATGTGAAGAAGAGGAAGTTGCGGGGGTTAACTTGTATCTGCTATGTACAGACATAGACTAGTTAAAATGTTATTACATGTAAAGATCATCTAATACTATCGGGCATACATCGCAGGACTGATCTCATTGGGTAGGCGCAGCATGACACTGGCACTCTAGTACTGCCAGCGATACTGCTACATATTTCTAGTCAATGCCACAACTAAAGCACAGTAACAGTGGTAAGGCAACTTTACCATTACGCCATCGGTGCTCTCAATAAACGTTAGGTAAATTAATATAAGATGATAATATAATCATCTCTTCTCGAAATAACTGCGGTCGTTTAATTGGATAAACTCTGGATTATAATGTTTACAAACAAGAGCACTATAACGATATGTTGACACAATAAGTTTGGAGCTCCATCGACGCGGTCACGGATTATCTTTCGACAATAATAGCAATAAAATAATTACCAATAACATTTACTGGATAATTAATTATGTGCAGCCATTATATATGTACACATGTATCGGTAGGAGTTAAGGCTTTGACGTAACGATTTATCTTAATGTTCTATATGGTACACGTAATCAAATATATTAGGATTATGAAAACAAACACATCATATCACGGCTAAAACTCCGTTCTTTCTTTCTATGATAAAACAATGGCAAACAGGTATACAAACCACCTGATAAGCGAAGTAAGCGGTTACGTAGCTCATGATCGCTTGCAATAAATGTCCGCAAACACCCAGATTACTCCAGAGATTACAGTTAATTATTTACGTCTAACTATTGTTGCAGTATCACAAAAAATATACCAGTGGCTTACTCCTTTCTTCTGTTCTGTCTATTTTGCAGTGCCCGACAGGATCCATATTTGGTTTTTTATATTATTCATTGTAAAAACATGTAATGCAACACACACAAGTCAAACATTTGTGTGCATGAACATGGATGTTTGTCTTGGTCTGGGTGTTTCTATGTATAATATGTAGGTATTTACAAAAAAAAATGTATATATGTATGTTTATCCATTGTCTAGTACCCATAGTACAAGCTCTGCTTAGTTTGGGCTGGGTGATGTTGTGTGTATGTGGTAGAATATATAGAATATAGAATATATATATGGAGAGCAATAATGCATTGAAATTGAAATTACTTGCGTGTAGTAAGAAAGCACACAGCTTGCCTAATGATATCAGTTACCTAGCCTTTGATCGCTTATAGTTAGGAGTACTATTTGCGCGTTGGCGAGTAGATTAGGGAGAGAGTAGAGTTGGATATATAAGAGCTTTAGAGATGGGATGAAAGAGGAATAGATGTGGTAGGAGACAGTAGGCGTCTGACACCCATACTCTTTCCTACAAATTATCTCGACCTAAGTCATTGGAAATTAGACTCTTAGAGACTCTCTATAGAGTTTAATTACAGTCTATTTTGGCTGGTTCTTAGTAAATGATGTAAAGTAAATATGAAAAATATTAACTGAATGCTACAGAGTACTACTACTCTCTAGCCTCTGCCTGCAGCTTCGCTTATGTCAATCCTACAAAATTGCAAACCGGGATAAAATATCGTAAGTGCTATTTCAGGATCTATCTGTGTAGCAAGTTTTATCCAAATCCGTTCAATGGTTAATAATAATAGGCACGTTGACAGCGTTAAAAATAAGTGATTCGAATTAGTCCATCTTTTAGATTAGCACAAAAAGAAACAAATTGTTTTAACAAAACAATAAATATTTACTAAGATATAACGCATTAAAGTTCGGGAGTCGGAAGCTTGTGACGTCACTGTCCTATAAAATTTGTACCGAAAGTGACGTAACACGAAATTTAAACCCGTTGTACCTTCGTTATTATTAGTTTGTATGACAAAAGAAAAATACCTGTCCATTATATTTTGCTAGTCCTAAAATAAAATCTTTTTTTTTAGTTAACATGCCTATTGAGTAACAAACAATTAGGTAAATATCTTCACAAACTTTTAATCTGTACTAATATCATAAAATGGAAAGATTTGATCTTTGTTGGTTTGTAAGAATTTAACTCAAAAACAACTCTGCCGATTTAATAAAAATTATTTAACCATTAGAAAGCTATATATTCACAGAGTAACATAGGCTATATTTCATTTAAAAAAATACTTTTATTAACATAACCTAACCTACATTTTCGCGAGCAAAGCCGCAGGCAAAAGCTATTTATAATAAAAGTGTGATATACTGCAGTCTGCACGATGTCTACACCATTCAACAGTATATCGGATTACTAAGGGGTTTATACGATTTGAGAAACTCGAGTGCTATCACTAGGGCCCCGCAGTGAAGTAACGTGAGCTTCGGATCGTCTGCGGTCGGCTCATGTTCTGATCGCACATTTCTGAGAAAGGACGCTCCAGTACTGGACAGTTCCTCAGTACTGCGAAAATGATATTTGAACAGTTAATCTCGTCATAATCACCAACAATCCAATGTTATTAAGAAATATGATTCAGTTACTGTCAACATTATAATAATAGTTAATTTTATCGCTTGTTTTGACGGTTATGGAACACATTGTGGTGGACGCTGTATGTCTGAGAGTTTATAATGATCTCGAAGTCATCCGAAGTCTGTTAACCAGCGTGGTACGCTATGGCTAAGCAGTTCTCATACTGAGAACAGGCTGTGTGAAAGTTCTGTCTATAAACGTGGGTAAATATTTTTTACGAGCTGCCCAATGAAATAGTACACTTATCCATTTTTTTTTTTTTATGATTTTGATGGCAATCGAGAAGACGGATCGCCTGATGGTAAGCGATTACCGCCGCCCATGGACCCGCATCACCAGAGGAGTTACAAATGCGTTGCCCGCCTTTTAAAAAGGAGTACGCTCTTTTCTTGAAGGTTTGTAGGTCGTATTGGTCCGGAAATACCGCAGGCGACAGTTCATTCCACAGTTTTGTTGTGCGAGGCAGAAAATTTCTGGAAAAGTGCACAGTTGTGGACTGCCAACCATCTAAATGATGGGAATGGAAATTCTGTCGCGTAGGACGATGGCGAAAAGAGGCGGCAGGGATCAGTCCGAACAATTCCTCGGAGCACTCACCGTAGTAAAAGCGATAGAAGATGCATAGCGAGGCCACATCTCTAAGCAGCGCCAAAGGATCTAGCCAATTTGAAACAACCGGGCAGTCGACGATTCGAGTTGCTCCCCGTTGAATGCGGTCTAGAGGGAGAAGCTGGTACTGGGGTGCCCCTGCCCAAAGATGAGAACAGTATTCCATGTGAAGCCGAACCTGCGCCTTGTAAAGTAGTAGGCGGTGGCTCGGCGTGAAATACTGTCTCAATCTGTTGAGCACGCCAAGCTTTCTCGAAGCTAATTTAGCCTTACCCTCTAAATAGCCGCGGAACTGGACTTCATTCGATATGTCAACACTAAGTATTCCAATATTGGCTGATGCAGTTATGGGGATGTGCTCAAAACGAGGAGATACGACCAACGGAAGTTTTTTAGCGGTGAACGTGCAGACTTGTGTCTTTGTGTTTGTCTTTGTGGTTAAATCGGACCAAATTAAGTCAAATTTTCAAGTCCAATTTTCTTTAAAGAGGTCCTTTGTTTCTGGATAAACGGTACATTATGTTATAATACACATCAGGGTTGATGTGTATTTCGTAAAATTCATGATGATAGGTAAAGTTCTTTACTTACAGACAATTCCCGCGCTAGGAATAAATCCCGTACCATGGGGGACTTTACAAACATTCAAACAACGGACACAAAGAACATCCAGACTCGGAACCACCATTTGTGGATCACACAAATTTTTGTCCCGCGTGGTGATCGAAGCCGGCACCTGGAGCGGCGGCAGTGGCAAGGCGACTACTTAAACCACTAAGCCATCTATGGAGACAAAGTCAGTCAAAGCGTCATTTAATAAAAAAAAGCTCACATTTACAACATTGGTAAAAGTTAGGTTAAATATTATCACCGAAGTGCTACAGAAAATTTAATTTTACGATAAGAAGCTGCTTAGCGGCGACATAATTCCGTAGTATACAATGGTGTGTGTAAGTGAGCACTCATATATCATGTAACAATGGCGAGAACAGGTGGTATGCGGCGATTAATGAGCCGCGCGTACACGTGGCGGCTCTCACCCTGAACTTGACCATGCGTCATTAGTCATTGGCGTCTGGCCACTGCCGCTGATAACGCGTTGCCAACCTCGGTGCAAACAGACGGTTGCACTTCCTCATGTCAAATATTAATACGACACCTAATAATACTACAGAAAGCAGTTATCTCAAATACATGCAGAATTTTTTTATTTATAGACCGCAATACTGGCCAATTTCCCCAGAAATGGGCGATGATAAAACCAAAAAATATAATGTTTATTTATTAACAGAAAAATTATACATCATACATCAATGGTGTTTAAGGATTCATGCCAATGTTAATTTATAGTGTATATAAAATAAATTAAGTTTACAAAGGGTTATATTTAAGCCTGCCTGAACTAGGAAACTAAAACCTGAAACCTGTGTTTCAGGATGATGACTTATGTATAATATAGCCCTGTATATAAACTACCCACAGGTGGACACGGGACTCTTTCAGACTTATTCAGGTTGACAAACTTCACATATCTACGAGAATGAGAGTTCTCGTTAGACATGCAGGTGTTTCTTCACCGCTCACACACATGTGTTTCGTTCATACACTTATGTTGATACTGTGAAAAATATTAGGTACATAACAGAGGGAAAAGATAATGCATAAAACAAGACTTGAACCTGCGGCGTCGGAAAACAATATCGTCACTTTACCAACTAATCTATTCGTGGTCCTACGTCGACATGGTTAGTCGAGATTGCGGTGTCCAGTTTTGCTACTTTGATTGCCTTGATGCTATGATTTATATTTAATGCATATAAAATCAAACTTAGTATACTATGCTGATCATATTGGCAACCTTAGAAAACACATCATGATACCGGCAAATTAGACGCGCGAGCTCTCTTGCAACGTCGTCTATAATGCACCGAAGCTTCGGTTCGACGTATGGGCTCTTAGGCACTCAAATTGTATCTACGATGAACCTAGCGTGAAATCAGCGCGCTTAGAACAAAAAATTGTAAGCGACAAATTAAGAGAAAAATGTTTACAAAATTTGTGCTTTATTATTTATTTTAGCTTATATTTTTCTTGTTTAATAATAACGTTAGCATCATCGACCTACTAATAGATTTACTGTACTTTATCTGGTAATGTTAGAATATAGATAATTTGCAACAGCCCTTTATGGCCCCCGGTTCTTATATATTGTCTAATTGTTTTACTTACTGATAAACTACTGCTGTTATTAATTTTAATAATTAAATATGACACGTGCATCAAAAATATAAATTTACTTATAGGGGACCGGCATTGTACTCCTAAACACAGGCTACTCAGTAGCCTATTTAGGAGAATAGTACTCTAACCATCACCTAGTGTAGATTACGCATATTGTCAACTACGAGTATAAATGAATACCTGTAACACATAATAGTATAAATCAATATAAACCTACAATCTAATTTCAGTAAATAAATAAATAATAATTATTATTATATATCCAAGAAACGAATTGTTTTACCTACGAGCAAATAGTTGCCGACACATATTGTATGAAAAATATATTAAAATTTTACAGTCCGTAGCTTAAAGAATTGTTTTTCAAATATAGGAACTTTAGTAAAACATAGGCTATAAAAAAATTTAGACAATTTATTAAACTAAATTTAAAAAACCCCCGACACAATATTCATTTGTTACCCATATTGAACAATTATAATTTGTGGAAATATGTAATATTCTGGTGACGGCCATCTTGGATTTGAAATTTATCATAGTGTATAGTATTCTACTAGTCAAGCCCTTTCATTTAATACCCATATTGAGGGAGTTGTGACAAAATATGTAATCTGCCATTTTGTGGCGGCGGCCATCTTGGACAGATTTTCATCAAACATATCTAAGAACACTCCCGACTAATTCACCTTTCAAACAAAAGAATCAAAATTAAAATCGGTTCACCCGTTCGGGAGCTACGATGCCACAGACAGACACACACACGCACACACACGCACACACACACACACACACACACACACACACACACACACACACACACACACACAGACACGTCAAACTTATAACACCCCGTCGTTTTTGCGTCGGGGGTTAATTAGAGTACTGTATAACTCGATGGTTTTGCGTAAGGCGCTTTAAAACATATCTAGTAAAATGTGGGTGTTATTAACCTCTGCCTTCAAGCTTGAGTAATATTGTATTATACACATTATATTCCTTTCATATAAACAAATAAACATCACATGTGTAGGAAACACACAAAAACAAAACCATCGTATGATTTAACCTCATCACACTTACTTTTATGCAAGATCAGCACTAAGAAGGTACTACAATTACACAACAATCTAATAAACAATATGAACGTTTTAGACAGTGAACCGCGTCATTTCACGGGTGATTCCTCATGTCAATGCAGTAATATCGCGGTTGACTCCGGCGCATGTTTATACGTCACGCGTGCACTGATAGCTGGCAGCTTTTCTAGGTCACGCTTGATCTAGCGCGCTGGTTAGTCATGTGCCGTATTAGACCTTAGAAACTAAACTATATTGAGGGAATAATACTAGTCGTAAGAATAGTACTAGTCGTATAATACATTGTAGCATACGGCTAATAGTGCATTTCGATTTGATGACAAGCAATCGCTAAAAATATATACATCAATATGTAAAAAGAAAACCTTTTATCGATTTTCTGCATATCGCGCGCGGGGGATTGAGATTTGTCATTGTTCAAGTTTATTTGAAGTAAAATAAACTTGAACAGACATATCTCAGGCAGACTGCCAAAATTAAAATGAAAACTATATTACGGTCCAATTTCGACCACTTGTGGTCGAAGGCCTAGAATCAAGCATGAATGACATGAATGTCTATGTAGCGTTACTGAGATGTCTGGAATTACTAGTTCAATTTGGATATTGTTTTTGTATAATGCTGCTAAGCAACTGTAGCTAATGTAACTCTGTGCTGTTTTAATTGCGTTTAAGTTACCATAAACATGGGTAAAACGGCAAAGGACCGCAAGTCAGATATATTGATATTGGAAATGTGCTTGGTAGACTGCTACATGTTCATCTCCTATCCACCTAGGAGGATATCGTCCTAAAATATATAGTGAAATGAGCATGTAATAGGTATACCGATGCTTTAGGGGGTATACAAGATTATGCTATGTTGGAATTGAATCATCTACCACTATTATTAATATTAGAAGCTAACTTTTTGTATTATTACTTGAGAGTTTTATGTGTGGTATAAGGTATAATGGTCGTAGCTAGAGCAGAAATAGCTCCGTGGGGAGACCAACAGACTGCAATGCAGAGGGTCTCGGGTTCGAACCCGCGTCGCGCACCTCTGACTTTTCGAAATTATGTGCGTATTGATTGACAATTATCGCCTGCTCCGTGCCTCGGAGAGCACGTTAAGCCGTCAGTCCCGACTGTTATGAACATCTATGGCAGTCGTTATTGGGGAAGTCGACACAAAAGATCCCACTGGGTCTAAGCGTCGCCTGTCTGTACTGACTGGCCCCCACACAAGATATCGGTCGCAGTCAGGTCGCAGCTCCTTATAGATCTGATTTGTAAAATACATAGTATTATAATTACGGCGATTAAACTGGCAGAGAGTTTATTGCCTGTTATTCTCATAAATTTTAAGCGATTTCTATGCTGATTGTGGCAACGTTTAAATTAACATTTATAAGCCTAATGATGATCATAACTTTTATTGTTTTTTATTAGAGTTGAGACGGCACTGGTGGCTGCTTAGGTTTAAGTTATCGCCTCGCTACTATCTTTGAGTGTTGGGTTCGATCCCCACACAGAACAAAAAATATCCACAAATAGTTGTTTGAATGTTTAAAGTCCCATGCGAGACAGAAATGGTAATTCCTAATGCAGGAGTTGCCTTGGTATTCTTAAAGAAAATAAGAAATCCAAGGTTCTACGTTAAAAACTGTTAAATATTATTATAAGATTATAACATTCCTTTCTTTTAAAATATCTTCCAATCCTTGAGCTGCAATAACATGTATAATCAAGTACTTTCTTTTATTATTTATTTTGTTTAAATTCGGGGAATTCCAGACAAGATTACTGTTATTACAACATAGATAAACATTTTAATATTCGTCCGTGAAAACAATGAATGACATGTAACATTGTTTTTAATATCTCCAGCTTACATTGTAAGAGTAGCTAGGTGGAATTGCTACGTAAAAAATTAATATGAATATTCGAAAATTGTATGATCCGCAACCGAATGTTAATCGATTAGTTGTTACTGATTCGAATGAGAATTAATTATTCGAATAATTGATTTGATGATGACTCGAACGATGGACCGTTCGTGGTTGATAGCGACGATGTTTTGTACCTTCAACAATATCCTCGGACAGTGAAGACTACACAACAATAAGTTTTCTTTTTAAACACTTAGGTGTCAAGCTACCTCACGGCTCACCTGATGGTAAGTGGTCACCGTAGCCTATAAACGCCTGCTACACCAGAGGCATTACTTGCGCGTTGCCGACCCTTTAGGAAAGGAAGTGGGAAGGAGAAGGAGCGGGAAGAGGGAAAGAGGATGATTAGGCGTGAATAACCTAATAATAAAAAAATTGTTAGAAACCTGGCGATATTTATACTAGTATTTGCGTATGTCTAATACGTACCTACTAAACATACAATAATCAATAAATATCAAAGTATAACGCTTTCAAAATAAAAAAACAACTTAGCTTATTTAGGTCACGAATTAACACTTAGGAATGTTAAACTCACGCTAATTAAGCTATAAGGAGTCTGCCCACTACACCGTCTCATACCATGACCGTGCTAGGAACGTGTCAGACACGAAAGCAACACGATACGCCCTGCTATAAGAACTGCTGGTCGGTGACGGATCGGTCTAGTGGGCAGATTCCTATACTATGAAAATAATAATAATATTCTACCACATACACACAACACCATCTAGCCCAAACTAAGCAGAGCTTGTACTATGGGTACCAAACAATGGATAAACATACATATATACTTTTTATGTTTTGTAAATACATTCATATTATACATAGAAAATCTAGACCAAGACAAACGTCCATGTTCATGCACACAAATGTTTGACTTGTGCGGGAATCGAACCCGTGACCTCAGGCGTGGCAGTCGGTTACACTAACCACTACGCCATCGAGGCCGACATAAAATATAATAATATCAGCGCTATTTTTAAACTGTCTGAGTGATGTGCTAGTGGGATACAGTTGGACTACAACGCGGAGATATCAGTTAAATCCTGCGGCACACACCTCTGCCTTTTGAAATGTACGTCCCTATTAAATAGTTTATCGCTTCAATTCTGATGGAAAACATCGTGAATAAACCGACAGACCAAGAGTTCTACATAATGTTGCCAAAAATATGTGAAGTCTGCCAAACCACTGGCACCGGGCCATCGTGGCTGATTCCGTTTCACAGTGAGAAGAGACCCGTATCAAGAAATGGGACAGTTTACACATAAACCTAATATTATTGTTATAGAAATAAAGTAGAAGTATATTGTCAGACACATTGAAAATTTCTTAAAACAAGCACCCAATAATATTGTTCAACCCGGGTATGTATGGAATCCGGTATCTCATGATTCAACCAAGCCCCGTGACCAACAGGCAGTCTGTTTTTATCTCAGTACATCATCTTTAATGCATATTCTATTTCCTACATCGCATTGAAAGAGAAAATAAATAAACAATATAATGCATAACAGTTAACACAATTAAATACGACGATAACCAACTGACACGTATTGCGTTCTTATGGCCTATCTCAAAACGACCTGTAAAAGTTATTCGACACATAAATCGCACGCTGTCCTCCTCCACTTAGTGCATATAAAAGTGATGGCATGACGTTTATTACTGATAACCACTTTTAAAGGTGCTGATAGACTTGAGCATTTACTTGTAATTCTAGCGAATGTTACACTAATAATGTCCTCCAGACCGATTTCGGTCACGATGGCCAATCTTAACGGACACTGGCCATCTGCGCAGGAGATATTATAGTGCACAAGCGTGTGCGCAAACATAAGTGCAATCTCTGTTCCCTCACTCACATGATCCGATGGAACGGTAATCCGACACGACCGAAGATAGATCATGCCCAGGACTAACGACTTTACGTGCTTTGCGAGGCACGGGGGTCTCTCACCGCCAACTTCCTAACTCCGGGCTGTTATTGAGATTTCTTAACAGAAATCCCAATTACTTTTTGTTGGCCCGACCCGGGTTTCGAACTCGAGACCTCATGTACAGCAGTCGCATTTACTAACGCTGCGCCACAGAGGCAGTTACACTACAAAAAAATAAACACGAGCGTTTTGGCGAACATTCTAGCGAGCGTTCTAATTAGTATTCTAGTGAAAGGCCGTCTGTCAAGTCTGACATCTTTGTGAAGAATATTTTTTTGTCGAGCATTGGCTAGAGCGTTCAACTGATAAAATTTTCGTAACGATGTTTGACTCTATGCTTGGCTCTGTTCGTTGCTTAGTTCGACAATTTAAAAACGGCGAAGGACCGAAGTTTCTTTTAAAGTTAATTGGTAAAAAATATTGAATGGGCCGGCTCGATCGGGGAAGGACTACCCTCTCACAAAATATCGACGTGACATAGCAGTATTCCTACTGTTGTTTCGTTCGGTGAGTGAGAATGCCGGAGGCCCAATCACCCTTTTTCCTCGTTGTCGCTCCTTTCCTCAACGCGCAAGTGATGCCTCTTATGTTGCAGGCGTCTATAGGCTACGGTGACCACTTACCATCAGGTGGGCCGTATGCTTGTTGCCACCTTGGCTGTATAAAAAGAAAGTATATGCTTAAGTCTATCAGCACCTTTAGAGATTGTGTAATTGGCCCTTAACCTGTTATTGCTCTTATAAAAGTAGTGTTGATATCCAAATGACCCTTTTCCTACATTATGTTAATGAGTGGAGGGTTATCAACGTTCCACGTGTGGAATAGTCACCGTCACGCTCGGGAACAATATGTCACCTATTTATGTAATCATGCACCTCGTGTTCTGATTGTGTAACGATGCTGTTCTACTGCATTTATTGTTGTAACAGTTTATTGTATGTTATCTTAAGAGAAAGATATTTATTTAAAGAACTCTCACACGAGGCGAATCGCAAATACAACTCATCTAGATTTAAAAACAACTCTTTTTTTTAAATATAATGACGACTAACAAACAAACACACGAGGTTACTGTAGACTACGTAATCATGTAAAACCAATGGTATCACTGCGCGTTTCCTGTTCTCCAAAAAAGGAGTCGTTTTGCTGCCAGTATCTAGATCACAGATATTCTCTGCTGATAGCAAAAAGCTTTCTCAATGACCCTGAAAACAGAACTTAAATCGAAGTAATCCTAACATTGTCATAAATGCGAAAGTGAGTTTGATTGTTTGTTACGTCTTCACGCCTTAACTACTCGGTCGATCATCTTGAAATATTGCATACACGTTGTCAGCGGTACAAAATAGAACGCAGGGTACCTTTTATCCAAAAAAAATATGTTACTAGCCTACATTTACGCGAGCGAAGCCATGGGCAAAAAACTAAAATAAAATAGATTAAATCTGAAAAAAATTGTTTTGTGATCCGATTTGATCGAGGTGAAAGAATAGATTTTTTTAAATAGAGCGATCGTATCGATTTTAGATTACTCACATCGAATCGGAGATCAATGAAGTCTAGGAATACAAGTAATAAAAGGTAACGCCCTATTATCGTTTGCAATACTAGAAACCTCAATATATATTATATCGTACTAGCGACCTGCCCCGGCTTCGCACGGGTAATACAAAACTTTAACAAAATATACACCTAAACCTTTATCATGAATCACTCCGTCTATCGGCGAAAACCGCATGAAAATCCGTTCAGTAATTTTTGAGTTTATCGCTAAGAGACGCGGCGTGGGACTTTGTTTTATATTATGTAGGTAGTGATTCTCGTCACAAGGGTAATGGAACTTAAGATATGATGAGAGGAAAAGAACAAGAAGAGTAGAAATGCGAGCCTTCGGCATTCTTACTCAATTAATCGAACTCCAAACCTCATGAATAGCAGTTACATTCAAAGACACTTTGAAAGTCAACTTGGTCTAAATTGGAGTGGAGTTCTTTAGAAATGACTGCGCGGATGGCTTAGTGGTTAAGAGGTCGCCTCGCCACTGCCACTGCGGTGTGGGTTCGAGTCCCATAGAAAACAAAAATTTGTGTGATCCACAAATGGTTGTTCCAAGTCTGGGTGCCTTTTGTGTTTGTTGTTTGAATGTTTGTAAGGTCCCCACGACACAGGAATACCTAATTCATAGAGCGCGAGTAGTCTTTTTAAACATAAAATAAATAAATCTAAGAAAGATACTTTTACAGTCGTTTCGCTTCGATTTGCTTCGCTTTTCAATACCTTTGTGGGTTTGCTTTTCGCTAACCATATCGAGCCTTAATGATAAAAACATTGTGTTTGGATACAGACCTCCTTATTCCGACGAAGACGGGTTAATATATAAAAGTAAATGAATACACGGGCTTAAAAATGTGTAATATGCTGATCAGTGCATACTTTAGTAAACAAAGCGCGATAACTAGCAGGGTATCAGCAGTATTGATCGTGCCCCTCGGCTGCTCGTAATGACGTTATATGCACGTGCTGGCCCATCCTGACATGTTGATACACACCGACGGATCTATTTGGTCTATTAGATAACTTAGATAAAGGTGACTCGTGGCCTGATGATTAACGGTTCATGTGGATTGAGAATAAGAACAGCGATAAGATAACACAGTTTTATAGCCTTGTTTTCCTTTCAATACAGCCTTTGAGTTGGCTTGATATCAATCTGGTATCGTTGTACGTTGGTTTAATCGTTATAGCTGACTGTCGATTATGTACGTAACAAAGACGGTAATATTAATTGGTAAATATCGTTCCTAGTACCTATACTGAGTGACCTGTTTTGCCGGTAGGTAGTCTTCTAAAGATTTAAAAAGGAGCCAGTGCTTTCCCTCCTGAATATTTCCTATTTACTTTCTGAAAATCAAAGACCCCTATGTTTCATCTTCAGAAGGATCGTAATCATGATTAAGATTAACCAATTAAAACCATCTCAGTAGTCATCAAAATAAATAAAACGGTAGGCACGGGATAATCTAAAGATACTTATGCCGTACTAATAAACCTTTCGGCCTCTTCAGAAGAGCTTTCACTTCCACTGTTGGAAAAAAAACTACCCACAGCTTGACAAAACTCCACAACAGACACTAACTGTGCTTTGTCAAGTAACTAAGTATTCGGATGGCTCAAATGCCTATCTCTTCCATTCTTAATTATTGCCAATTTGTGATTCCTTTTCTTTAGGGTCGTCAAGGCACATGTGATATCCGTACCATTGTAACCGATCGTGGGCCCGCATAACCGTTTACTATCAGCAGAGCAGTATGCCTGTTTGTTATCGTTGAAGTTTAAGTAAAAATCTATATATATAATATAATTGTATTTAGTTAATGTGTGTACCTACATAGAAGATATTTAAAAAATATAACGTGGGGGGTTTATAAGATGTTAAGAATGATTTTATAAGACTGGACTATGACCGAACCCTTCTCACATTGAGAAGAGGCCCGTGCCCAGCACTGTGACAGTTTAATACGGGGCTGATAGCTATAGAAGCCAAAACAATGATTTTACGAATTTTTACTGTCTGTGTATTTGTACACGCGTCACACAAAAACTACAGCACGAAATTGAAACCGGTTTACAGTCGTATAGCTGGAGATCAAATTTAAAATAATAATAATATACTATCACATACACACAACATCATCTAGCCCAAACTAAGTAGAGCTTGTACTATGGGTATTAGACAATGGATGAACATACATATATACATTTTTTTTGTAAATACTTACATATTATATACTGCCTTCAAGTCGAGTAATAAGATATCTCCTTTAAAATGCCATACTACTAAGTTGGGGGTAAAATTAGTTAAAAGCCTTTTTAATATATTGCTATCTTGCCTTCTAGGAAGTGTCGTAATTTCCTTAAAGCTAAGTTATAGAACATAAAAGCCAAGGTATGGCATGGTGTCGTCAACAAGTTTACACGTGTCATGGCTTCTACACGAGAGCAATAAAAGTGCGCAAACACTCATCGTTTTAATGTGTCCACATAAAAATATTATGACACTGAACTCGTTTCGAACAGTTTTGTTGTTGCGTCTCGACCATCAATAAATTATTGACAAGACTAAATTTTCCTGAAAGTGATGGCATTGATCGAGCAGTGCTTTAAGTCAAAAATCATTTATTCATTTAGGTAACAAAGTAAAAGTTATGAACGTCAAAATTTATCAGTTAGTGACTTTAGTTAAGTTACTAAATTTACATTTAGGTTAGTTGCTAGGTTCGGCAAAGAGTTATGCTTATGAGAAGAAACTCACGGCCTACTGCTAACTCAAGGCCTACTGCTTTTAATAATCGCCTCTTCATTGCCAGTGTGCCAAGTGATGTCGGTTCTTTCCTCACTTGAGACTAGAAATAATGGTAACCAAAAGTAACTGCGCCAAGTCTGAGTGGTCTTCGTGTCCGTTGTTTCAATTTGTGTAAAACTTCCGTAACACTAGAGTTCAACCTAGTGGTAGGGAGTGGTCGTTTTACAAAAGAGAAAACAATATAATAGAAAATAGATTACTAGAATTTATTGACCAGTCTGACCATTTCTGATTAAGCATGTTATGTCTTTTTATACTTTCGGACTGGTATACAAGTACAAGGCTTGCTAGATAAGGTAAGTGGTTACCGTAGTCTATAATAATAATAATAATATATTTATTTAAATAATAGGTACAATAATTTATAATAAATGACTAATTAATTTATAAAATACATATGTCTATGATTGTCGACAAGTATCTGTAGTGTGTGTAATGAAAGGATGAGAACGAGTATGATAAGAGCACTATAGCGTCATCGAAGATAAAAGTGACAGAAATTGAGCAAGATGATGTAAGATTTTTACGTCTAGAAGACACAGTCTCGCGTAACAGGTCGATAATAGTAGACTTCGGCTACATAGAGCTACAACTGCACTTATTCGCAAAAGTATACATATTATGCACGGCACCAATCATATTTAATAAGTTACCCCAGCATTGGAAAACATTAAACAATAAAGCATTTAAAAATCAACTGAAAGACTTTCTTACGAGCAAAGCCTATTATACTGTTACACAATATCTAATGGATAATATTTCTTAATTATATAAAATTGCTTCAGTAAGACATGAATTTATTCATGTTACATATATTTAAATAATTTTGCCCATTGTCTATTTACATTGTTTGCCAAATCATTTATTTTTATTCACTATTTAATTGACATATTCAATTTATTATATATGTGATATAATTGAAATAATACTTTACTTTTTATTTAATGCCAAATATTTGTACGCCACAGCATGAGGCTAAACATGTCTGGACGTATTAATTCAATAACTACAACATGCATGCTTCTGTATGTAACAACACACATGTTTTTAACCAATAAAGAATTATGAATTATGATGGTTTGGGGATGTAGAAAGAACGGCCGACAAAATATTGACTAACAAAGGCAAATGTGAATGTGACAGTCGGATAAAGAAGACCTAGGCGAATGTTTTCGGACTATATTAGAGACATTCTAGCGAAATGCCAGGTTAAGAATACCATGAACCGACGAGCATGCATAAAGAATATTTAAAAAAGTAAATAAAGCAAGAGTGGTAAATATATACCTGGTATACTTTTCATTCTTAGCAAGTGGATAATAATAATAATATTCTATCAATAAACACAACACCATCTAGCCCAAACTAAGCAGAGGCAATAGATAAACATACATATATATACTATTTTTTTTGTAAATATGTACATATTATACATAGAAACACCCAGACCAAGACAAACGTCCATGTTCATGCACACAAATGTTTGACTTGAGCGGGAATCGAACCCGCGATCTTAGGCGTGGCAGTCGGTTACACTAACCACTACGCCATCGACGCCATCAAACGGATATCCGTGGTATGTACTACTCTTGTAGGAAACAGCCGTGAGTATGTGTACGTATGGTTTCATAGTTTGTGCTATGTTTATGGCTGAGAGTGGATCGATTCGGGTTGCCTCATCATTACCCCTACACCGAGTATTGTGGGTTCAAATCCCACACGGCGCAATTGGTTGTTTCAGTTCTGTGTGTTCTTTCTGTCTATTCTTTGAATATTTGTAAAGTCCCCCGCATCACAGAATTTAACGAATGCTCCATTTTATATTATCAACTGTTTTGCTTAAGTGAATATCGACAGGAAAACGCTTTGTCCAATACGCGTATCGATCCTAGGACTCGACGATCATCAATTGCGCATATGCTTACTTTATTAACCTATTTATATTTACAAATTTCGCATTTACATCACTCTGTTACTCCCACACACACAGGATTCTTTTTTATTTAAAAAAAGACAACTGATTCGCGGAAATCTATACAAACATTTTAAAAAACTTCAATAATTGTCACTTAAATATGTTTTCATTATATATTCATATATTTTCGTGATCTATTATCGCAATTTATAAATGCCAAGCTGGAACAAATTTAAACTTTTGATAAAATACAAAGAAAATTTTGATTTGAAAGATCTGGTCTTATTATGCAATATATCAAAAAATTCTAAATAATTCAAAGATTGACTCCCTGAAAAATAATTAAGGCCAATTGTGCGAGACCGGAGATATATATTTTTATTCTGTCAGCTCCATACAAATTGTTGAATAAAATTTTTTTAGTCTTTTCCTTTTATAAGTCTGTAATATAATGATATAATATTGGAGTATGTATTTGGTCTTCCGAAACATATGCAGGCACAAAAGATCGAGATTAATGATCGGAGGTCTATGAAAGCCGAAATTCAGCCCACAGTGGCGCCGAGCGAAATGTGCCAAATCAGGCGGTCACAGGTAAGTTGATAAAATCAACACTTTTTATTTAATACCAATATAAAATATACATTTACCGTGACAATTAATGTATTTACAATTACTCCGTGTAAAATATAAAAATAATTAATATTTCCGCCTACAAAACTACGTAAATTTGCCAGAAAAATGCAAAAACGTAAGCTCGTGTTACGTGATTTTTAGATTATAACAGTAGAAATCTATCCTATTTTACAGCTTAAACGAAACATAAATAGTTATATTACAATTTGTCCGTCCCAAATATTTAAGTTATTGGTTGACAATAAAAATACATATTAATCAAAAAGCATTTCAAATCCTCCTTACAATTTTACTATGGCGATCGAGCTGTCACTCAGTCCAACCGCGTCTTACGCTTGGCGCAGTCTTAACGGTTATTGTAAAATAACCAGACGGACGCTAACACTACTAACCTACTTACGTAATGGAACTCAATTAGACAATTTGGGTCACTCTATGACCCAGTTCAGCAGTCCTCAACTGGACATTGAACCCGCAGTGAAGGGCGTCCGAAGCTGCACGCGCCGTTTATGAGCCCATCAGATATTACAGTACCTATTGTTTACACAAGATAGCATTGGTTAGTATATTTACTAAACATTTCTGATAATTTTATTCAAATCAAACAAACAGACTCACTCCTATTGATTCCCGAAGGGGTAGGCATAGGTATATTGCACTTACAATTTGCCAGCTATACTTTTAGGTATCATAGAACCTTTTAAATAAGACCTAAAATACAGCTGGCTGGAAAAACAAGCATAATTGGCGTAAAAAGCACTGTTGTTGGTTAAAAGAAAACCCAATTGCTCTTTACTCGACTCGAGAATGGAACTTGAGATCTCATAATTGCATAGATACGGCCAATCTTCAAATTTCCTTATCCAGACTTGGACAAAGGGGTATTTAATCTTTTCGTTAAGATATTCTCACTTGCCAGTAAATCAGGATTTAATCATGGCAGGCGAAATGTACCTATTCTATATTTCTGTCTAGCACTTAAGAAACATAGTAATATATAATATATATTATTCGGCTTGTGTCTCTTAATTTATTTTATTGCCATGAGTGGCAGATACGCCATCGGAACAAAAAATGCCACCGATGAACAGCTGAAAAAAAAATACCGACCAAGCTGCTATCTATCGTAAAGAAAGCGGGAATACAGGTACAGTCATTATTCAAACCTTCAGTCGGCACTTGAATATGCTTCGCGATTGGCGTTGGTCATAGGCGGCATCATAAACTCGACTTTGGGGCAGAATTGTGGTACCAACCGGCTCAGGACCAGGGGCCTCCGGTACCCTCACGCACTCGATGAAACAACGCAAGCGGTATTGCACGCCGGTTTTTTGTGATGCCATTGTATCACTCCAGTCGAGTCGGCCTATTTGTGCCGAAGCGTGGCTCTCCCTCGGTTAAATTTGTTATTACTATAGTTTGTAACTAGGTAACATAGCAACAAGTCCGCGATAATCGTCGGTTACTAAGCGTCAAGTACTGTTTGTGTATATTCAGATCCTTGACAAGCCTCGTGTCGGTCGTTATCTGCGGGTTCACAATAACAAACAAACAAGAACATATACACATGGTGGACTTGCGCAACTATCGCAGGCTCCAACTGATTTATCTAAAACACAATAACAAACGATCATAAATATTGTATAATAAATGCTTATTATAACATACTGACAGCTTTTCCTTTTATTACTTAATTTTTTTGGTATTTCCTCGAAAATTGTATCTATACAGGGTGATTTTGAAATCGTGTAATTCCTTTTAACCACGCATTCTACTGGTGATATAGAATAACCCTGACCATATTTTTTCTTAATTAGAATAATGGTTTCGGCAAAATTAGAGTACAGATTTTTTTCATGAAATGATTTCAAATAGTCATATTTTAACCACCTGACACAATCTTAAGATTTTGCTAATTTAAAAATAATAACATAACAATAACTGATGTCGTAAATAATAGGGGGCAATAAAAAGGACCGCCCGTTATTATTTACGACATTAATTATTAATATGTTTTTTTATTTTAATTAGTAAAAAATTAAAATTGCCTCGGTTGGTTAACATATCACTATCTGACACCATTTCACGAAAAAAACGGAACATAAATTTTTCAAAAAAAATAATTCTAATTAAATAAAACTATGGTCAGGGTTATTCTACATCACCAGTAGAATGCGTGGTTAAAAGGAATTACACGATTTCAAAATCACCCTGTATATTAATACGTGAAGCAAAAGCTTTGTACTCCTTTTTACGAAAAATGCGCGGACGGAGGAGTATGAAATTTGGCACAGTTAAAGTGTATATGGAGAAGGAGGAAAGAATCTTAATATCATTATAAAATATGCATTAGAAATACATTAAATTAATGAAAAAACACTACACGCACACAACCATGCATTTGACATAGGCAGTCGAATCGCGTCAATCGATCAAATTTAAAATTCAAATATATTATGGGCGAATTTCGACCGCTTAGCGACCGCTAGTACCTACTATAAAATTCGCTAGTTTTTTTTTAACAAAACAGCGCCCGCACCAGATTTTATTTCAGTATCGCGAAGTTCTTTACAGACATTCAAATAACGGACAAAAAGAACATCCACACCCGAAACACCCATTTGAATATTTCTTTTTTTCGCACTTTTATGCATAGCGTATGTCATATCCATCGTATCCTGAACTGATATTGCTACACACATCAAACTATAATATATCCAACATGAATTTGAACAGAGCTTTCAAGTCATCGCTAATCACACAATAGGCATGATGACAGGGTTAAAAATAAGTAATTCTAATTAGTCTATCTTTTAGATTTACACAAAATATTGGACACCTTTTTTTTGTTATAACAAAACAATAAAAATTTACTAAGATATTACTCATTAAAGTTCGAGAGTAGGGGCTTGTGACGTCACACTTTTGTAAAATTTGTACCGAGCAGTGGCGTAGCACGAAATTTTAACGCGTTGTATTTTCGTTGTTATTAGTTTGTGGAACAAAAGAAAAATACGTGTGCAATTATTTTTACTAATCTAAAAGTTAAATTTTTTCTTTATCATCGTCCCTAATCTTTTACGCATAGCGCTATGTCATATCCATCGTATCCTGAACTGATATTGCTACACACATCAAACTATAATATATCCATCATGAATTTGAACAGACCTTTCACGTCATCGTTAATTACACAATTTTTGTAGTGTCGAAGACCACTTAGGCCACTGCGCCATTCGTGCATATGGTATTATTTTATATTAAAATTTTAAAAACCTCCGACACAAAATTCATTTGACAACCATATTGAGGGAGCTGTGAAAAATAAATGTAATTCGCCATTTTGTGGTGGCGGCCATCTTGGACCGATTTTCATCAAACATAACTAAAAACACTTCCTTTAGTCGGAAGTGTGTTTTCACCTTTCAAACAAAAAAATCAAAATTGAATTCGGTTCATCCGTTCGGGAGCTACGATGCCACAGACAGACAGACACACACACACAGAGACACGTCAAACTTATAACACCCCGTCGTTTTTGCGTCGGGGGTTAAAAACAAAGATGGCTAACTAATATACGGCCCGCTTGATGGTAAGGGGTTACTGTATCCTGTGAGCGCTTGCAATATTAGAGGTATCAGTTGTACTTTGCCCATGTTATGCTGACGAAATTAAATAAGGAATTAAACGGAAGGAGTGGTAAAGACAGGCAGGTGTGGCTCCCTCCTCTATTTTCCAACTAAAGAAGATGAATAATGTTGTAAGTTCATTCACCGAGCTATTAGAGACGTTTCGTGAACCGTTATAAGTCGGTTTTACAAACGACAAAGACAATTAATTACGTCACGCTCTTTACAATGATGAAGAGCTTAACGCTGACATACATTTTATCGTTTTCACAAAGAGACAAAGTTATACATATGTACATATTAAACTTACGCGAACTTACAATTTATTGTTTTATGCATCATTATATGCTGTGTTGGCGATGTTTTTAAAGATGACTAACAAGGAAGTCTACGAAATATCTCTACAATCTATCTATCTTATATGTATATAAAATTCTCGTGTCACAATTTTAGTTACCATACTCCTCCGAAACGGCTTGATCGATTTTTATAAAATTTTATATGCATATTTAGTAGGTCTGAGAATCGGCTACTATCTATTTTTCATACCCCTTAGTGTATAAGTATAAGGGTATAAGGGTTGTCCAACCCTAACATTTTTTAAATCTTTTGGCCAAAACTTTTTTTTTATGGTAAAACAACGTTTGCCCTGTCAGCTAGTATACTACACTAATATTATAAGGCTGAAGAGTTTGTTTGTTTTTTTGTTTAGTTAAACGGGTAATCTCAGGAAGTACAGGTTCATTTTGAAAAATTCTTTGTTGTCGGATAGCCTATTTACCGAGGAAGGTTATAGGCTACATAACATCACGATACGACCCATGAGGGCGCGCAGTAATCATAAACGCGAGTGAAACCGCGGGCACATCTATCAATAAATAAAGTTACAACTCAATAAGCAAATTTTAGCAGCAATTGTGATTTTACTTGAATGTTTTTGGACATAATACTTTTAAGAAACTGGGGCTCCGTAGAATTATATTATATTATTTTCCTCAAAATTGAGACACCGATTATGCTGTAACTACATATCTCGATTAAGTATATGTCATTATGCTTTTGTATGAATATAACATATTATGATATTCTCGACTACCTGCTTGACTTTTTTTATACTACTATGTTGGCAAACAACCATACGGCCCACCTGATGGTAAGTGGTCACCGTAGCCTATAGACACCTGCAAAACCAGAGGCATCACTTGCGCGTTGCCAACCTTTTAGGAAAAGAAGTGGGAAGGAGAAGGACCGGCAAGGGGGAAAGAAGATGATTGGGCTGCCGGCACTCTCACTCACCGAACGAAACACAACAGTAGAAGTACTGCTATTTCACGTCGATATTCTGTGAGAGGGTAGTCCTTCCCCGATCGAGCCGGTCCATTCATGCTGAAATCAGCGAGGCTACTACTCTGAAAAACTTGACTGTGGGATAAGTTTGTGATAATGTTTGCAGTCGATCTTAATGACACTTGTTTAATTTCAGACTGTTCTGATCTTCAACAGTAAGCGATACTTGTCAAGGACTGGGAATGTACCTTTATTCTACAAAGATTCAGGTCAGGAAGTCGGTATGCCAAGCTTTTCGAGGAGGTCTCTTTAAAGGGACAGCAATGCGCCATTAATACCTTAAGAGTAGCAAGGTATCATAGGCTGCGATAACTGCTTAACAGACAGGCTAAAATTATGATTGAAAACCTATAAAAAGTCATCTCGAGAAAAATATACATATACCAGTGAGCAGTAAATACTGAATATAGTGTCAATGAACTGATACAATTTATGTGTATGGCTTGTTAAGAAACATTGAAAACACTGTAACACGCATGTCAGGTCAAGAGAACTACAGTAAAGCGAAAAATGATCGTTTTTGCGCGTCGCGTCTCTTTGTGTGACAATGGACGTGATTTATATTTCAATTCTAGAATGCTTCTTTGTTTGACACATTAGCTATGGTACAAAAATAAATATGTACAGATTCTAACAATGAGTGACGACGCTGAGACGCACAGACTAAATAAACTTGACACGCATATTATTTTGCACTCTGACATTTTTATTGTTAACTGAAATATTTAATTAATTTAGTTCATTATACTATAAATTTAATTGTTTACTCAAGAAATGCAATCATAATCTGACGCCAAGACGAGCCAAGCAAAGCGCAAGGGCACAATCTACCTTTTCTCGAAGCGCTTCGTAATTTTTTTGAACCCTTATAACTTGGGTTTGGATTATACCAGATACATTTTTCACCTTAATGTGAATGTAGCGAAATGGCCAAGCCACATATTTTGACTAAGGTGTAGAGTTTGTGAAGTTAGGCCTTGTAGAGTTAGGGCGTGTAGAGTTAGGAGCTTGGCTCTACATGAGATCTGATAACTTTTTGACAGTGTGAGTCATGTGGTCTCGTCTTGGCAACATTATACATGAAAATGTTTTTGTTGAGATTTTAATATTTCTACGTCAGCAATCGTAGTATGTGTGAATCAATGTTGAATAGGTATATATGATCCTAATGTATATTCAACATTGATTCACACACTTATACTTCGAAATAAAATTTGCCATTCTATTCTATTCACAAGAACGCTTAATGCAGCATGCATGAATATAAAAATGAAAATCAAATCAAAATATATTTAATTATTTAGGTTCTGAAGTAACACTTATAAACGTCAAGTTTACACTAACTTAACTATATTTACTATGGATTTACGTTTACCAGTTATATTATACGATATTTACAATTCGTACTCAGAAGAAAAATACGTCGTGTCTCGGGTTCGAACCCACGTCACGCACCTCTGACTTTCGGAAGTTATATGAATTTTCCAAATGATGTGCGTATTGATTGGCAATTATCGCCTGCTCCGTGCCTCGGAGAGCACGTTAAGCCGTCGGTCCCGGCTGCCATGAACATCTTTGACAGTTGTTATTGGGAAGTCAGTGCCCTATAATATCCTGGCACTGGTCTAGCCTTAGGGTATCGTTAGCCTTCGGGTTGCGGAAGTCAGGTGGCAGCCGCTTCGTATAAAATCTGACACCCAGTCAAATCTGGTTAGACCAGAAAAGCCGACCCCAAGTGACTTGGGAATAATAAAGGCTAGGGAGAAGAAGACTCAGAAGAAGAATTCGGGATAAATCGATATAGTTCATACAATTTTCTATTGAAGTAGTCAATTTTGATGTTATATCTTAAGTACACTACTTTTTATTCGCGGCTACACCCGCAGTAGCCCACGGGAACATACCGGGATACAATATTCTATAAATATAATATTTTATCACATACACACAGTTCCATCTAGCCCAAACTAAGCAGAGCTTGTACTATGGGTACTAGATAATGGATAAACAAACATATATACCTTTTTTATGTAAATACATACATATTATACATAAAACACCCATACCAAGACAAACATCCATGTTCATGCACACAAATGTTTGAATTGTGCGGGAATCGAACCCGGGAATATGTATATAGATTTGCAGGGTTGGCGTCATAGCTTGTACTAACGAGTGTTGTGTGTTCGATACTGACACGGGACGATAATTGTTGTGACTTACATATAGATGTATCGAGTCTTAGTTGTTATTTATATCATCTGGGTGTTTCTATGTATAATATGTAGGTATGCATTTATAAAAAAAAATGTATATATGTATGTTTATCCATTGTCTAGTACCAATAGTACAAGCTCTGCTTAGTTTGGGTATGTGATAGAATATTATTTTTATTATTATATATTTGAGGTATAAATTACAAACAAGGTAACCTTAAGTATTTTCCTTATTATTGTCAGATAATCACAAGAATGTAAACTTAAGTTGCGGATTATTTTGTATACAACTTTTTATATAAATTTATCTCAACTCGACAAGACAATCAATAATTCAGTCACCCGTGACCATGAGAAAAATATTCGTTTATAATATATTGATCCGGGATACAATCATCCACGTATTTATATATTATGATCCGAGCATGGAATCCGAGACCGATGATTAGTATGCTTATTTAACCACTGCATTGCAATTTTGCAATCTTATGTTATGGTCAACGAGCCAGTTAAAATGTTGCAATCTTACCACAAAACTGTATTTAAGCTGAAAATCAGTTAAATTTCTGTCCCTATTCAATAGTATTGAAGAAAAAGAGACATAATGAAATTTAAACAGTTCAGCTATCGTTTTTAGTAACAATGCTAATTCTAACTAATGTTATAAATGCGAAAGTCAGTTTGTATGTTATGCTTTTACGCCTTAACAACTCGACCAATCATCATGCAATTTTGCAAACACATTGTCTCGGGTACAGAAAATGACATAGGTTACTTTTCATCCAGAAAAAAAGTACTATTCTCGATGGGTAGAAATTAATTGACAGAATTTAGATTATGGCGAGCGAAGCCACGGGAAATGTCTAGTAGTATCTATATAATTTAGTAATAAATCTTAACACATGCCTCGGTGTTAACAGTCAATGTCTCAGACATAGAGAGACAGACAAAACAACACACTCGTAATCTTTAATCATAACTTACTGTTGACTGAATTACTTTACCATACAGGGTGTCCCGTAAAGAATGAATCATAAAACATCTTATAGAGCAGAGCTATAGGGAGCTCAAAACAAAAATGAACTTTGCATAACCTCGTACAGAAATAAATTTTAACTTCATCTTTATACATATAAATCTTCTGTGCCTGTGTTTGTAATTAAACTGCTCCTAAACGGCTGGACCGATTTTGATGAATTTTTTTGTGTGTTTTCACGTGGATTCGAGAATGGTTTAGACTTGGTACCTTTTTACATTTTTTTATGTGTACAGGGCAACTTCTGTTGGGACAGTTTTGTGATAAAATTAGGATTATCTTTACAAAAAAATAACAACATCTACCAATAAGATATACCGCATATCTAGTATAGTCTATGAAGAATAATCTAGACTAATATTATAAAGAGGAATAATCAGATTTTTGTTTGTTTATTTGTAAGGATTTAACACGAAATACATTCAACCGATTTAAAAAATTCTTTCGACATTAGAAAGCTATATTATCACCGAGTAGGCAAAGTACTGTTAACATAATCTAACCTACATTTACGCGAGCAAAACCGCAGGCAAAAGCTAGCAAAAAATAAGTAAATTATTATTGAAGCAAAACAATTAATTGATTCTTTGTAAAATAACCAATGATTAAATAATTTGAATGGTTTTGTACGTAAGTATAATGGCTCGCAATATTCTCTCACGGATTTCATCGCTGTTTATAAAGTTTGTGCCTACTTTTTATGTGTTGTGTGTCAGAGTCGGCACGTGTGAGCGAAAACGAAAGTAATGGTTCAGCCATACACTGATGAATATGTCAATGACTTGAGGCAATACCGGGTACATACCATTTGTTTTTACTTAGTTCGTGACTGTTTTACCATCTTTCTTTACCATCGTCGGCCCCAATGGCGTAGTGGTTAGTGTAACCGACTGCCACGCCTGAGATTGCGGGTTCGATTCTCGCACAAGTCAAATATTTGTGTGCGTGAACATGGATGTTTGTCTTGGTCTGGGTATTTCTATGTATAATATGTATGTATTTACAAAAAAATATATATATATGTATGTTTATCCATTGTCTAGTACCCATAGTATTAGCTCTGCTTAGTTTGGGCTAAATGGTGTTGTGTGTATGTGGTAGAATATAGAATCTTTAATAAACCTATTATAAAGCTGAAGACTTTGTTTGGTTGAATGCGCTAATCTCAGGAACTTACTGGTTCGAATTAAAAATTATTTTTTGTTAGGTAGCTTATTTATCGAAGAAGGCTATATAACATCGAACTACGACCCACGGGAGCGGTGCAGTAATCATAAACGCGTGTGAAACCGCGGGCACATCAAGTAATATATATTCAGAAGACATAAAAACATCACGTATTATATGTCGACGATTTAAATTAGAAACTGTTTTAAACAGCGTTAACCCAATGGATAAGGTCTCAGAATTGCGGTCGAATCAAATAAACCTTTTATTAACTACAGATATATTGGTTATTTCATTTTGTAGGCATATTTCGTTAAAGGTCAACTAATTTTAATATAAATAGGCCTTTAAAACTCTTGTTGCAAATGATAGTTGGCAATAATTATTGCTACACTAAAAATCATTAATTTTAACGGCCTCGATAGCGTAGTGGTTAGTTTAACCGACTGCCACGCATGGGGTCACAGGTTCGATTCCCGCGCAAGTCAAACATTTGTGTGCATGGACTTGGTGTTTGTCTTGGTCTGGGTGTTTCTATGTATATTATGTATTTATTTACAAAAATTAAGTATATATGTATGTTTATCCATTATCTAGTTCCTATAGTACAAGCTCTGCTTAGTTTGGGCTAGATGGTGTTGTGTGTATGTGATAGAATATTATTAAATAATTACGTTTGGCGAGTTAACATATGTAATACGTTTCAGTTACTGTAGCAATAGAAATAAAAGATTTAAAAAAATAACAAAAAATACCGTTTATTTGATGGTAAACGTGTAACTACTTAACGCTTATAAAAAGGCGACGACTTAAGCTGGATGCGCACTTTGTTGTCTATTATTGCAAGGAGAACATTGTAAGTAAAACATAATATGTTGTCTTTGATTAACAATTGAATATCAAAGTTTTGAACCTCGTTTTCATTGCTGAAACTGCCTTTCATATAAAATTTAAATTACTTCTAATTCAGAGGGATTTCGTAGCAGTTTATCTCAAACACTATTTTTGAGAATTTAATCTTTTATATTTATCCTTTGGCTGAATTGTCGACAGAAATTTATTAACATACACTACCGCTCAAAAGTATTTAGCCACCCTTAAATAGGCTTATTGTAAAACTTAACAACTTTATATTCATTTTACAAAACACAATACAAATATATAACATACAAACGATAACGAAAATGATAAACGACAGTGCATTGATTCAAGTAACAAAATGGTTTACTTTAAATAATTTAGTACTGAACCCTAAAAAAACAAAATGTGTTAAATTCATACTGCCTAATGTAAAACATCTTGGTCCTAGCATAACATTGAACGGTGAGGTACTGGAAGCAATAGAATCCACAGTATTCCTGGGCATTACACTTGATTCAAAGTTACAGTGGGGTGCGCAAATATCTTGTCTCTCAGCGAAACTTAGTTCGGCCGCTTACGCCATTAGAAAAGTCCGTGGATTATCTGACGTTGATACAGCTAGATTAGTTTACTTTAGTTACTTTCACAGCGTTATGTCATATGGAATATTATTATGGGGAAAAGCAGCTGATATACAAAGTATTTTTATATTGCAAAAAAGAGCTGTGCGTGCAATTTATCAATTAGGAACTAGAATCTCGCTCAGAGAAAAAATTAAGAATATAGGTATTTTAACTGTAGCATCACAATATATTTATTTTAATATCATGCATCAAAATATATATTTATACATAAAAAATAGTGACATACATAACATCAATACTAGAAATAAATATAAATTATGTGTTCCATTCTACCGTCTACATAAAGTTCATGGTTCCTTCATGGGTCTTGGTATACGTTTTTATAATGAAATCCCGAGTAATATTCTAGAATTACCAGAGAATAAATTTAAAGTTAAAATTAAAACTTGCTTAATTTCTAAAGCATATTATAATATAGATGATTATTTAGATGACAAACATCCATGGCACTAATATTTGCATTAGATCACAGGATAATAAATGACAAATACTAACACTTATGTTTTTT
The DNA here is from genome assembly GCA_963675205.1 of Catocala nupta. Lineage (NCBI taxonomy): Eukaryota > Metazoa > Arthropoda > Insecta > Lepidoptera > Erebidae > Catocala > Catocala nupta. Next base: position 2,138,328 of record OY776087.1, read on the forward strand.
TAATATAAGTATATTTTTTTTTTTTTGTAATATTACACCTTTTTTTTTTTTTTTTTTACGTGGGGGAATGCAATGACGCATATCCCTCCGCGGGGGCGGGCGGAGGGATTATGTCGGACTCGCCGGGGTAAAATAAAGATGTTAAAAAAAAGATAATGTACCTCCCGGAATACCGACTAAACCTACCACGGTGTTCCTCGACACAACCACTACCGACGGGGCCGCGCGAATCGCTTTCGCATGCGGTCGCGACCCCGCCGAGGTTACGGCCCGCCGTATGAAACGGCAGGCCACTACACGAAAGACCTACCCAAAATAGGCACTACTTCAAATAAAACCCTACTGTCTCCCCCCTAGAGGGAAGACGGACTCGACACAGAGGCGCGCGTGGGAACACGCACGCCGCCTCTCGGACCTGGTGCTGAACGGATGGCGGGCAGGCCCACAAAGCCCGCCACCCCCAGGTCAAACCTCAGGGTGGCTGGAGGTCATCTCACGCCCTCCGGCGCCCGGCTCTGCGGTTGGGGAGAGGGTTTAAACGCTCCCTCTCCCGCTCCGCCGCCTCCTTGATGGAAATCACTTCCTCGCAAAAGGAGGCGACGGCGTTCCACGACCTCTCACTCCGGACCATAGACTGAACTACGGCCGGGAGCGAGAGGGCAACCGATCCGACTGCCGCGATCAAATCACGACGCTGCGATGCCCAGGCGGGGCAAACCGCCAAAGTGTGCAGCGCCGTGTCCTCAATAACGTCGCGGCAGTCGCCGCAGTGGTGACAACCGGGCGTCTCTTGCCGGCGTATACGACACAGGAACCGGCCAAAACATCCATGGCCAGTCAGAACCTGTGTCAGCCGGAAGGTGAGGGCGCCATGCCGCCTCTCCAGCCACTCCTCAAACACGGGACTTACCGCCACGATCGTGGCGTGCCCGGCACTGTGGTGCACAAGTCGCTCCTTCCAATTCGCCACTAGGACCTGGCGGAGCTCGGACCTCGCCGCCTTGATAGCGGGAGGATCCGGTCCTTCGCCCCGAGCTAGTGCCTCCTGGCGCCAACGATAGAGCGACGCCAGGAGCGCCGCTTCCAGGTCCCATGGCATCGATCCGGCGAAGAGGCTCGCAGCCTCGAACGAGATCGTGCGGTATCCCCTAATCAACCTGACGGCCATGACGCGCTGTGGTGCACGAAGCGCCGAGATATTGCGGGCCGTCAGGTTGTCTGCCCAAACTGGGGCCCCATATAGGGCCATGGACCGCACGACCCCCTCGTAGAGCCTCCGGCAGGAGGTGTTTGGCCCCCCAAGGTTTGGCAGCAGGCGCGAGAGCGCGCCTGCACCGCCCCGAAGAATGGGGGCCAAACGACGAAAATGGGCTATAAAGTCCCAGTAATATTACACCTTGTTTAAGCTGGAATTTGCATTGTTGTTACATTCAGTCGTATTTTAAATTAAATCGTTTATAATAATAATAATTAAATAATAATAGTAATAATTTAATCGATATATAGATCTAATGGCTATACCATAAACAATATTTACTTATCTATTTACACGTCAGTTTCCCGGAAGTATACGCAATTACTACAGATTTATATTTTGCTATTAACCTGGCTTATCTCCTTTGCCTCGTTCACTCTCGTTACATTTGCTTATTTCTATTTCTATCTCAAGGACAGGGGTTTAAACATGGTTTATACCTACTATATTAGTAAGTGATTTCAGGAGATATATATTTCATTGTTTTTCTTGTTTAAAGGGATTTACACTAGGAATGATTCATGAGCCGAGGAGTTTACAAACATTCAAAAGTTGGAACAGTTTAACGACACAGCACATATATCAACTCGGAAAGGGAACGTAACCATATCGCCTTTCGCCTTACCGTCAACCTAACGTAAACACGTAACGAAAGCGGATCGTCGTACGTCGTAGTACGTCGACTCGGCTACGGCTAAGTGACGCCACGCTTATGGCTCGCTTACGGCTCGCCGACCGCGAGGCGAGGCGATTACGTTACGTTTCCCATTAGTGTGCGTTGCAGTAGGCAATAAGGGTAATTTCATACAAAGAATACTGCACGGCTCGAGTTGATACAGTGACGTGACGATCCGTTTCTGAGTGGATATGTGTGCTGTGTCCTTTATGTGGATCACACAATTTTTTGTCCTGTATGGGGTTTGAAACCACAGCATTCGACACAATAGCAATAGTGAGGAAACCACTGAAATCACTACGCAATCTGCGAAGTCAATAGAAACAAAAGTCACAATAGTCGTGAGTTTTCTGCAGGATTTTTCTCACAGGCTCAACCTTTGCCTGAACCTAGCAACTAACCTAAATGTAGCATCAGTAACTTCGTAAACTCACTAACTTACATATTTTGACGTTCAAAAATGTCACCTTGTGACCTGAATGAACGATTTCTGACATTGACTTTGCATAGACAAGAAGTGACGTTTGTTTTCGTAAAAAAGTAGCAAAATCCGCTCGGTGCAACAATCCGCAAGTGACGTCGGTGCCCTGTTTATGTATATAAGTATATAATAATACGCTTATGTATTACATACGTCAAATATATATCAAATAATACCTACGTGCATCTCTACGTCACAGATCGACAAGCAACATTGTAGAGAGCACCGATGCCGCGATAGTATCTATCAGATCATCAGCGTTAGGTGATATTGTACCGCCATCTACTACTATGAGTTGTTGGCACAAGATTTTAATTCAATGTGATTATTGTACAACAAATGTAGTACGGACGGACAGCCTAATGGTATGTAATGTGTTATATACAAAATATACCAATAATAAATGGTGTGGATTCTATTCATTATCATTGTCAAATTATATCGACAAGCTATTGGATATTTAAGGTGCTCTTAACCTGGCCTTTATCCAGAACGTGTCCGATCTGATCAGGAAACGTTCGCCTAGGTCTTCCCCTTGCGACTGTTCCATTCACACTAGCCATATAAACTTTCTTAGTCAGTCTGTTCTCGTCCATTCTTTCTACATGCCCAAACCAACTTAACATACCCTTTTCTATTCTCGTCACTATATCCACTTTTATGCCGCATCTCTCTCTAATCACACTATTCCTTATTCTATCTTTCACAGTCACACCACATATATTTCTAAGCGCTCTCATTTCTACAGCATTTATTCTGCTCTCATGCTTCTTTTGCCTTACCCAACTTTCACTTCCATGCATAAGTGTAGGCACTAATAGTCCTCTATGAACAGCCACACGTGCCTTTTCGGATACATTTCGACTGTTCATAAAAGCGCGTAGAGCGCCATTCACTTTATTGCCAGCAATCGTTCTTCTTTCAATATCTCCCTCATGTGTACCATCCCTTGTAAACAAAGTACCCAAATATACAAACTCTTTCTTAGAGTTAAGAGCACCTTAAACCGGCGAGCGTGTATGACGAATGTTATGAAAGTGAATGAAGCCAGACAAGTGTCAGGATCGTAGCAAATGGAAATCCGTAGTCTCTGCCTACCTCTCTGGGAAACAGGCGTGAATTTATGTATGTATGCTATTGGATATAGGCTCTCACAGTTAAATGCATTCAGAAAGATTCTGAAAACGTAGAGTAGTAGTCAGACTGTCGGTTCGTGTTTCTATTTAATTGAAGTAGATAATCTATAATAATATTATAAAGCTGAAGATATTATTTCTTGCATAAACGCGCTAAACTTCGAAACTAACAGGCAGACTTGAAAATTATGTTTGCGTAGCGTAGATACTGCTTTTATCGTGAAGGATATAAAGTATGCAACAGCCTCCGGAGTGAAGCAATAATCATAAACGTGAATAAACTGCGGGGAATAGACTAGAATAATTATTAAATTCATGGATCCAATATGGGGATATGGATTAGAGGCGTGATTTTAAAGTTTGTTAAACCCCGCTCTCGCGGTATCATATGTTCTCGTCTTCCGCAATTTTCCTATACTAATATTATAAAGCTGAAGAGTTCGTTTGTTTGTTCGCTCTAGTCTCAGGAACTACTGGTTCGAATTGAATAATTCTTTTAGTTTTGGATAGCCTATTTATCGAGGAAGGCTATAGGCTATATAACATCACGCTACAACCTACGGGGGCGGCGCAGTAACCATAAATGCGGGTGAAACCCGGGGCTAATCTAGTTTCAAATAAGTTTAGTAGTACTATTAATGATGTCGCTCTAGTATGGACACTTACAAACACCAGGCGCTATCGCTCTTAGGCTGTCAAACTTGCAAGGGTAGCGACCCTAGGGAACGCCAAGGAACAACGTGCTTGTTTCTAGCCACGACATGACAAGGAATCCTGAAAACTATTAGACCTTCACTGGCACTGCAGCGCTTCCTAAACGCCTTGATTGTACATAAGGTCACCACCTCTATACCTATCATAATTCTTTTATCTACAATGTCCTTCTAGACTGTTGATATTCTGACCACAAGTTAATATATGTGACTTTTTTTAAATAGTAATTCCTTAAGCAGGCCGCGTTTGATTGGAACAATTATTTGTGTTATCAGCGTCACATTCACTGCCAAATTCTAACTCTAAGGGAAGCTAAAAGAGATAATAGCAATCCTTACTCTCTAGAAACTATTTATAGAAAACAGACCTTAATATCAGCCGTGATTTCATCCACTCACATTTACTCATAGCTGTAACCCAGACAGGTAGACAGAGATTATAGAACTGGATCCAACTACATTAGTGGATAAGTTACATAACCGTTGCTTGCATTTTTTTCGAGTATCATGATGCACTCACCTCTCATGCGTGTCATCTCTCTAATTAACCGCGGGACCGGTGACCTCAGATAAACCGTAAAGATATACCTTGTTTTCTTCGTCTAGCAAACAAGATCAAGGTCTAAAGAGCAGTTTGGCATGATGTTCCTCTCTCTTTTCAGCTGGCACCTTGCTACTTTCTTTATCGTGTGGTTAAAAGATCACCTAATCTTGGCCTCATACTCTTTGAATTGAATTAGGCGTAACTTGGCGGCAATCCATTGTAATAAAATAATTGGGAAGAGGAACCCGCCACGCACCCTTGGATTACCCACTCATACTCTTTTCTTTAAGGCATTTGGTCACTATCCCGTATCAGGCACGGAAAAAGATGGAGATTACTACACTCTCGTAATGTATCAACAGCTTATGTACTAAGCATACTGGTAATAGCACGCTACCACGGTAATGTTATCTAACAGTATTCTATCTTAATACAAACGGTCGGAACGCAAGTCATACCTGCGCGCCTCGAGGTCGGTATACACTCGGTAGCTAGTAGCGAAAGCGCGGCAGTGACGAACGGACGGTGTGATGGTTTTGTAAGCAGTAAGCGTGCGTCTTGTTAATATTTGATTGAAATAAGTACAAGTACTTACATAATAATTATGGCAAAGTGCAATTGTAAAAAATATTTTTAATTCAACTTTATCCGAATGCAGATTTCTTTATACTAATAAATTTAACAATAAAGTATTTCGTACGTCTCAGTCAAGGCGCAAATATTTTTCAGTCTCAAATATTAAGGTTGTTTTTTATTAAATCTATTAATCAAAAAACACAACATGATTTTTATTGAACACTTCCTATTTTATTCATAACAAATTTCATTCTTTTAAATAAAAAATATAGTATTTACAATCACTAAACTAGAAAGAAACTCAAGTAGGTAGATGAAATTAAAATACTGTAGGTGGGCAGGCTTCTCGTGTGTTTGCGTACCGATCGGCTGTAGGTACTTTTCTTATTCAAGGATAGAGCCTATTTACAATACTGTTAGATAAGATTACCGTGACGCTACGGTAGGTGTTGGAGGGTGACGATACGCTCTAGTCTTTTAGTTTTTATGAATTATTACGAAAGTAATTTCTTGCCTAAGTTGTTCTTTGCACACGGTCATGGGTAATGGACTGTCGCCTTTATCGTATCTATAGTTTGCTCGGGTAGTATTCAGAATGTATTTGAGGGTGTTGAATCCTAATATTTTTATTTACAATGACTTTACAGGTCCAAAAAGATATTATAAGCTATATTATTATATACGTATACGGTCATAAAAGTACATGGTAACTGTGCCGGACCGTTGTATAGTTCTCGAGGCAAAACGTGTATGGTTTTTGCATGTTGCTTATAAGTTTTCTCTTAAGATTTTCTTAACAGCAGAACGGTAAAATCGATTGATAGCAATATTTCTATATACACTATATAGTGGTTCAACTTTTTTGGCTCAGGCACTAACACCACACCTCATCACACCCATATTATACAAAATTCATAAGAACAGAAGGCAAACTCAATAAGCCGAAAGTCATAAAATGTATTACATATACCGTCTATTACACATAGCGGTAAGTTTATAAACTTCTAGATTTACACCCAGTTCCTAAAAGGCATATTAACATAAAACATAGTTCCAGATTTATTCGAAGCATTGCTTCATTTCACAATATCCCTGACCTTGAGAAGGTTTTTATTTACGAGGTGAACACCCGGTTTCTAAATGGCAGGTCAAACTCAAGTCAACTGCTTTGATTTGCTGACTGATTTAGCAACAGTCAAACCAATCACTTGACAAGAGTTCAATTTGAACACTTCAAGTAATAAAGGTCAAAACACATTTTATTACCAGACTCGCGGAATCCAACTATGCAGTCAACGTCTTTAAATAAAGTGAAACTATAATAACGACAGTCTTTAAACACATTTACTTTATGTAGGTATTAATATTCTAGTATAAAGTTATTTAATTAATTTGTACTTTGATCATTCGTGATGTTATAAGTACCTATTAATGTATAATGTTTAATTGCATAGGATATTGATTTAACGTGGTGGTAGCTTGATATCGATGAAAATGCCAAACATACAATGTTGAAAATGCCACAAGACGTTACTATTATAAACTTTTCTCGATGACAAGCCGGTTAATGAAAAGTTACATTTTAATCAAAATGTTGAATTCAATTTATTCCTGCAATATTAAGCGAGTAGAACTTTAGTTATCAATGGGGTAGTTGCCTGTGTATGATTTTGTACATTATTTTACATAAAATCAATAAAAGTTTAAAAACCATAACCCGACCACGTAAAAAAGGGGTCTAAAAAGAACGAATTTAAATTTATATAGCCTATGTCACCCGGGCCATTATTACGAAACTATTGACACCTCATTCATTAAAATCGGTTCAGTAGATTAGGCGCTACGGTGGCACATACAGACTGCCAAAATCATTACCATTCCTTTTGGTTTCGCCGTAGTCGGGCTGTAATAGGGGTAGCTCGCAGTTTCCTTTGGACAGTAGCGCATAAATAGTAATTACTTTACAGTTTGTATCGTGTATCCTTTTGCTGATTTTAGAAAATTAGTCCTACTTACAGATTTGAAACACCTGTATCTTCTTTCTTTCTAAGTGCTTTAAATTTAATGCAAAAATTATTTGTATTAAATTTAAAGTTACAATATGACCTATTTTATCTTATCTTGGGGCCAGTCAGCACAAACCGGCGACACTTCGATCCAGTGGGATCTTTTGTGTCGACATCCCCAATAACGACTGCCATAGATATTCATGGCAGTCGAGACCGACGGCTTAACGTGCTCTCCGAGGCACGGAACAGGCGATAATTGTCAATCAATACGCACATAATTTCGAAAAGTCATAATATAACTTCCGAAAGTCAGAGGTGCACGACGTGGGTTCGAACTCGAGACCCTCTGCATTGCAGTCTGTTGGTCTCTCTATTGTGTTATCGCTGATCTAATGTGTAAAAAAAATGTGTGTCGATTACCTTTTTATTTGACAATGGCATATATTAGCTTTATCAGGGCAGTCCATATTCTTATTAGAAACGAGTGTACGATTAGTCACACTGTTACTAGGTTTTTTCGATTACCCACCACTACCATTCCCTTTCTTTCATCCTATATTTAATCCTTTTCCCTAAAGTTAGTAACGCGTGTTACCCTTGTTATAGCAAGAGATCAAATGCTACAATAACTGCTAAACATCAGGCAGGTTGTTGGAATGTGTGCCACTTTGGAATTATAGTAAAATATAGTTTTCTGGCAATGCTTTTAAGGTCAGTCATTTAGCCGTCTTAATTTAGTTCAAGCATTGTTTTACAAATAGAAAATGTTAACAGTTGGTACATTAAATAATGTTTATGTAAAATTATCAGGTATCGACGAGATGTTCGAGTTAGAGTTAGTCTGCATCCGACTAAATCAAGCGACGAAATTATTAATTCAGGCAACCAACCGCAACAGTTGATATGCGTTTGACCATTTGATAACTCACCTTTGGGTTGCCCTGCGATGTAGATACCGGGTGATTCCCTCGCAAAGTAACTTTCTAAAGGTCAAGGATATTCAGAAGTGAAGTTATCTCTACTAAAATTATAAAGCTGAAAAGTTTGTATGATTGAAAAATTATTTTAGTGTTGGATAGCCTATTTATCGAGGAAGACTATAGGCTATATAACATCACGCTACGACCAATAGGAGCGGAGCATCAATGAAAAATGTTATATAAATCGCTTATGTGATGCAGACGAATTTGCGCAGAACATGCTAGTCATATAAATAATTTGCTGATCCAAATTACGGAAGTTCGCCATGATGTAATGATTATTTAAAACTGCATCGTTCCGGGTGGCAACGGTCGGGTCATATGTTATAAATTATCTGAACCGTTATCAGTACCATGTGATTTTTGTTTTTAATTGGCGCCAATATCTTATTATCGGTTATCACAAAAAATGCACTGCAATTACGATTTAAGCATACTGACAGATATGAATTTTTGGTAACTGTATACCTATCGATCGACTTGTGTTTGGGTTGTCTGTTTTAATCCAGTAATTACATAATTTGTTTTGGTCTTGACCCTTCGTTTGAACTTGCCTCCTGAAAGAAGTTTTTCATTGCTATAGCATAACATCGTTTTTTCTGGGTGACGATGATTTCACGAGAATTCGGCAACAGCATTTTGATATTTAAGAGGATACTTCCATTACGGTTTGCTGACAATTGTTGTTATTAAGTGCTAGTTATTGGAACGGGTGGGAATAAACATATGGCCTTCCAATGCTAGTCCGATACCTTAACTAACTTATATTGATCTACCTTATTATTCACTAGCTATTGCCCGTGGCTTCGCTCGTGTAAAAGTAGGATATCTAAATAAAAATACTTTTTTTAAATATAATGTTGCCTTTGTTACTCGGTGAAAATGAAGCTTTCTAAAAGAGAAATAATTTTTAAAATCGGTTAAATAGTTTTGAGTTGAATCCTTCTAAAAAACAAATAATAAATGTCTATATTTTAGTAAGCTATATTTTATTTAAAAACACTGTTACTAACATAATCTAACCTAACCTAATTTTAAGCGAGCGAAGCCGCGGTAAACAAGCTGTTACTAAATTTGAATGTATGAAAAACTATAAAAACTACAGCTCGAACTGATAATAACTACTTATGCAAAATTTACAAAAACCATGATCTCGTTTACTCTGTTTCCTCTTCTAAAACTAAATCGATTTTAATATGATTGTCATAAACAATATGAGAAGGTTATGGCTGCACGTATTTATTTATTTTAATGGTATCGTAAATTTGTTTGCTGGTTAACGAAAACAACAGTATACACGAGATTTCTAGTCCTTATACTTAAAAACCTCCGTTTTCTGGATAGAATACCTTTTATCCTTAAAAAGGGACTGTTCAAATCCTCATTAATGGGCTACTCAATGAGGATATGTGGAATAACCCTTCGCAAGGTCTAGTAATCGTTATTTACTACTGTTATGTTCCAATGTTTCTATTATTTATTTAATGACACTGCTATGTATGTCCTTATCTGAATCCCTGACAACGTGTATGCGAAATTTCAAGATGATGGGTTAATTAGCTTGGGCATGAAAACCGATTTTTTTCATAACAATTAACTGGAAAGTATACTTTTTATTTGCCATTGCGTAAAGTTTTTGCGTCAGTCTAGATTCTCAATAGGTTTTATTAATGACATCGATGTACACTTCTTAGAATAAATCGATGTCAATGTACGCGACAATCATGTCTAAGCATGTCTAATTAAGTATGACGATAAGTCGCGTGAATATCGTCTGCGAAAATTGAGGTAGGAGATAGCTGAACAGTCAGGCAAAGGTCTCAAAATCGGACCCACTGCATCTATGCATCTGACAATCCCAAATTATGTGCGTATAAATAGGTTCATTAGACGCTTTGACGGTGAAGGAAACCATCGTGAGAAAACCTGCATGAAATTCTTCAAATATGTGAATTTTCTACACTTGTACTTGGTCAGCGTGGTGAATTATGGACTTCTGAGAACCCCAGCAGTGGAAAAGTTTATAAGCAAAGCTGATGTTATTATTTCTATTAGAATCTCGCTCAAGCTTGGACATCCCGAATGGGGAAGCGATCTTCGCGATGGGGAAAAGATCGCAGTCTAATAACGTCGAGTATTCCTGCGGTTAGCATAGTCCCCACAGCTCCTAAGGAGATGGTTAGTTATTAGCGAGGGAAAGACACAGCGGTTTCTGGATTGAAAAAATTGCGAAGTTCAACTGATTATTCTCAAATTTTTTTAACATGTTTAAATAATACTTAAGTGGAGTCATTGTCAACATGTAATGCTCAATTCAGAAACTGGTGATTACTAAGTAGCGTTTCGAGCGCAACAGACAGTGACACCCGAAACTACTGGTCGAAAATTATTATTATTCCTTCCTTGATTTTTTAAATGATAATTAAATATAATTTTTTTATATTGACTTATTATTATTGTATCATTTTTGCTATTGATTTTTATTGTGAATTATTAATGGCTATTTAAATGTATCACATTAACTTATATGATATTATAGAATAACATTGTATAGATTTGCATGCCAAATGGTAGAATGTATTGGCTTCTATGTAATACCAATTTTACCATCAATATGTTATCTGCATTCTTAGCAAATAAATTAATGATTCTGATTCTGATTCTGAAGGCACTCTGAAAAAGACTGAACTGACATATCTGGCTAGACTACAAGGTGAGAAATAATGAGAAAAAGAAGGAATATGTTTATAGTAAATTTTCTGCGTCGCTGTCTTGTAACATAAGCTGACACATGTGTCTGCGTGCGATCTTGAGATCATAGATTCGATTACCGCGTCACAAAAGTCCAAAAGTCAAGGCGGTGTTATTGATTTTTTAATAGCAAACTCCCAGCAGTAGCACTTAATCTGGAAATTTACGGAAACGGCCATAGACTCTCTTATTGCGTCCTCTCATCATCTCTCTCAAAAGACTCTAAATGTACCACTACATTTAGAGTGCCGTATTTAAAAATAGTATTTAAGTCTGCCAACCCGCACTAGGACAGCGAGGTGGACATGTCCTAACCCTTCTCACACTGAGAAGAGGCCCGTGCCCAGCAGTGGGACAGTTTAATACAGGGCTGATATTATTTAATACTGCGGTTTCACCCGCGTAACACTCCACAAACCTATATCCGGATATAAAGCATGTGTTAATACTAGACATCATGTATATTTAAAATAGTTTACTTGATTGCGAAAAAAACATACTCACCTCCAAACATCCTCAAAATCTTTTAATTTTATTGAATTAGTAGGAAATGCTCTTCGTGCATTACTAGGCAATTATTCAAGCTGTTTTTGTGTATAGTCGAACCAAGATCATGAACTGAATAACAGTGAATGGATCGAGGGTAGAATCGTAATGTTCGCTGTAGCGGCCGGGTGTCCAGTTATCGTAAATAACATCTGAGGTAGATCACGCCAAAGTCTGCATACTAATGCGTGCTACTGACCCTAGTTGTACGACACGGCACGTGTATCTCTGTAGGTGGTATAGTTTTTATAAATGCGAATAGCAAGGAAACAGCTCTTGAAATTGGTATAATTATTTATACTAATATAAGGAAAAACCGACTGTGATCGACGTATCAAGGTACAGTTCAAATAGCAAGGTCCAAAAATTTTGCATTTTACGCTTTGGATTTTTATATTTATTTATATATTAAGGATCTCCAACAAATAATATACACAAAATTAATATTGTTATCAGATTGGGCTCAAAGTTTGTGTACTAAGCCAATGACTTAGAGGGATCCGGGTGGGTCGTGCCTACTCCAGAATTGTCTAGTGCCTGCGTAGGTAGCATAATTTATATTTATTTATGGAAATGCAATAAACTAAATGTTCAACAAAATATAAATCAAATCAACATACTTATGTGTGGTCACACTATACAAACACATGCACTCACACACACACACACACACACACACACACACACACACACACACACACACACACACTTAAATACACATAAACACATACGCTTACCCTCACAACTATTAATTAAGGAATTTTTCATACTTTGTTAATACTTACCTAATTGTAAACATACGTATACATGTGAAAGAGCGGGGTGTCCTAGTACAAGTATTGTTATATGCTTAAATGGATACTCCAAACACTAGGTTAAGGAATACCAAATGTTTACGAAAATAAATATTTTTTATTTATTTTATTTTTATTTAATTCGTTGTTATAGGGGCGGATCCCTCGTCGCATCCCTGGGAAATAGCCCTAACGCCAATAGCCGTAGCATAACATGATGTGAAGCCTATAGCGCTGCATTATTTTATACTAGACTTTGCACGCGGCGCCACTCGCGTTAATGTAGATTTTGTCAATAAATTTCTATATCCTGAGAACATTTTTTGTCTAGATGTAAGGTTGATTGGTCGAGTATAGCATAAGAAATAAACTCAAAATCGAATTCAAAATATTAATTACGATTAGGATAAATACGCGTATTCTATACGTAATATAAATGTATATTCATTAGCTTGTATGATTTACTTTAGTGTATTGTGTTTCTAATAAATGTATTTTCTTTCTGTCTTAGAAGATAGAGCGTAACTTCAGAAGAATTTTAAACATTTATAGGCACTTTTGTCATAACGACTTTGAAAATGGATGTCGAACTAATCAAAGTCTCGAAAATACCATAAAATAAAAGTATAAACAATATATAATAATATAGTAATATTGTCTTCTAAATCAAGTTTCCCAGCCTATATTTGCGTGGGTGCTATAAGAGGAATGTAAGAATGGAATAGGAATGTAGGAACACTGTGTGTGTTCAAGCACTAGTAAAATATCTGATTCCTCGCTCTCATCGTCCTATAGAACGGCAATTCAACACCACCGAAGAGGGAGCGCAAGACCAACAGCACTACGTGCTTTCCAATGCACGGAAGACGAAAATAAGACAAAATTTTAAGGTATTCCATAACATTATTTCTTCTTTAGTTTAAGATTTCTTTAATCCTGCGGATATTACAGATACTATTTGACATTGACACTACGACTTTACTAGATAGTACATTGTTTTGGCAACAGCAACCACGAAATATATGAAATGAAAGGAAATTGTAACGTAATATTCTTGTCATAAAAGTTATAATTGCATGCGGGTACGGCTAGAAGTATCCCACGCTGTTAAACTGAAAATAAACTATTATATAAAGCGATAATAATTTTATTATAGACTTATTTTGTTAATCCTTCACCTGTGGAAGCGATAAATGATATTACTTCAGGCTGCAGTTGCCTGAAGTCATAATATTGATCTCTTTCACACTTTCGTAGCAACGGCGCTATTAATAGGTACATAATTGTAATGGCGATAAAGCATATCTAGAGATTTAAATAATATCAATAAAGAAAAAGAAATAAGTAAGTTGTGTATCTGATTTTCCACTTCATGTTCAAATTTATTTCGCAAAATCTATATATTAATATGTGAAGCAAAACTTTGTGCTCCTATTTACGAAAATTGCGCGGACAGCGGAGTATGAAATTTGGCACAGTTAAAGTTCATATGGAGAAGGAGTGGCGAATCCTAATATTTTTATGAATATGAAAAAACACTACAAGCACACAACCATGCATTTGACACAAGCAGTCGAATCGCGTTCGTAGTATTTCGGCATTGTTCGTCTGACGTCGTACAATTCTTTGTAACTATGGTTACCTATACTTTATTTATATGTAATACAGAAAACAAAATAGGAAGCTTAGCAATGTTGGTCAAATTTTGACCACTAGGCAACCGCTAGTTTAAATAGGTATGTGAAGTCTGCAAACCAGCACTGGGCCAGCGTGTTGGACTACTGCCTAGTCCTTCTCACTGAGAAGAGGTTTCGTGCCCAGCAGTGCGACAGTTTAATACAGGGCTGATATTATAACTACATAATTATTATGAAACTTAACTTGTGAAGATGCAAATAACTTATAGTCTGTACTTACCCCTTATTGAAAAATAAGCATAGGTGTTCAGTACATGTCTATATATACAAGATGCTAAATATTCTGGCCAGGTGCTGGCGGCAGAAACCCAACCAAAATAACTGAATGAACTTTGTAACAAAAATATTATTCACTCACGGCCAGCATCAGAGGGACGCAGAAATGTTGGATAATATTAATAATGTTTATTTAAGCAAAAACTATCGACAAAAGCATCGAATTATTACAATTTTCAAGTACATTGAAATATTCATAATATTCAATTTGATTGATTTGATTATTGTTTGGAAGGCAGGCTTATAAAATGGTCATCACTACGATGGACTACAAATTATATCATTACATCAATTCGAATATTCCTTTAAGATTCGAATTATATCTGTGACAAGGAATTGATCAACATTTGCACAAGTATACAATTTTCGGATAGTGAGTTTTCATCTAAAACATTTTTTTGTCTTTATGTTTATTACAGAACTTTATTTTTCTTTTGGCTGTATCCTATATATACAGATATCTAATTAATTTCCAATTAACGTATATAAAAGTTATTTTATAAAATCTATTATATAATGTGATGAGCATGCGTAATAGGTATATTAAGCAATTCAATTGTTAGCAAGTTAATCAATCTTGCAAGCATTTTAGATGTCACATTTGCTAGCTAAATTAATAAACTTGATGCGACCTATAAACAGTTCACTTTTTAATTATATGTTGGTATTATTTTCTACAACAATATTCATTTAATTATTTAATCCATACGCACGAATTAAGTTATATTAGACCAGTTTTTGGCGTTACTCTAAATATGTCCAAAAGTATTTATATACCGTCCGGTAATTAATGGATAATTTGGAAATGTCATACAGTGGAATTGATGGCCGTTCAGAAATAAATATAAAAAAAAATACTATCCTAACTACTACCTGAGATATGTGTTTTTTTTTTAATTACCATATATAACTTTCTTGTATACTACGACCATAAATGAATGAAATCCATCGGTTTTTTGTTGTTTTATTATTAAACACTAATTATGCTAATAGATAGACAGTGAAAAGTATGCTATGCTTATATAGCTTGCACTTTTTAATATATTTTTTTTAGCTTTTTATTATTACTTTTATTCATTTTTCTGAACGGCCTTCAGTTCTACTATAAGACATTTCAAGGTTATCCATTAATTACCGGACACCCTGTATATGGAATAACTTCTTGTTATGTTTTCAATCAAATTACTTGAAAGGACTACATAATATTTCGATAACTTATTCAAGGAATGACATGTTTACGAAAAGTTCTCGTTCCAGGCAAATTTAGTGTAGGTTGAATCAATAGGTAATTTCTAAAGGTTAAAATATGGAAGCATTGAAAACAAAAACAAGTATTTTGGTAACAACAATAAACAATTAGGAGACTAGTTCGAAATATTAATGTTACTGCCGTGTATAAGATCTCGCTTTCGGATACCGAGTCTGGCAAAATGTAAAAAGGTTTTCCAGTCACGAATTTGCCTGTAATAGGCTGTGCTATTACAGACAAATTCTTCTAAAAGAGAAAGACAAATTCGTCTGCCAGACGCAGTTCCAGACTACAGAGTCTGGAATAATTCAATTTCAATTATTGCATTTCACAATGTATACTTAGGTGGTAGTGCTTAAGTTAAATGAGTCATTGTCCTCCTCTGCATCCCTGTCGGGCACAGCAAAGTAGGAGAGTATATTATATTATAATATTATATATTATAATATTTATGTTAAATAATAAGTGTACCTGTATCTGTTTTTATTCTTGAACTTTAGTGTAAGCATTTTAATTGTTATGAATGTATGTGTACCAGTGTAGTTAAGTCTTTAGTTGATTATCATTCAGGTATTCATTGATAGTGTAGTAGCACTTTTCTATTAAGAGACTTTTTAATTTAATTATAAACGCCGGTGTAGTGTCTAATTTTTTTATTGTATCTGGAACCTTATTATATATTTTACCGACATCACTTAAGGACTGTTTGAGTGCATGTGCAAGTTAGATACGGGTAGGTTGAGTAAATTACGAGGGCGTAGTGCGTATTTATGTAGATTTTCATCTCTTTTTCTATAGAACTCTTGGTATTTACATACAAATTTGCATGTTTCTAATATGTATATACAGGGCAAAGTCAACAATTTGTGTTCTTTAAAGTGGGGCTTGCTTGTAACAAAAAGACAAATTCTTCTGCCGGAAACAGTTCCAGGCTCTGTAACTGAGAACTCAGAATTGTGGGCGGCACCCGGCAATAGACTCACTCTCTATTATTTGGTATCTAACACCTAGTCCTGAAGTACGGAGTCACGAGGTAGCAAAGAGATTAATATCATAAATAATTAACGATTATAAGGTCACTTTCACTTTATTCGCAGCCGTGACAGTTAGACAGCGCGTTAATGTATAGCTTTAACTCGTTCTATCGTACAATGATGGCGAGATCCCAGACCTGTCAAAAGAAGTATCAGTATTACAATAATATTTTTTTTTGTTAAAATCATAGAACTCACGCAGTAGGAATATTATAATTCCTGTGTCGCGGGGAACTTTACAAACATTCAAACAACGGACACAAAGAACACTCAGACACGGAACAACCATTTGTGGATCACAAAAAAAAATTCCCGTGCGGGATTCGAACCCATAACACTTGGCGCAGGGGCAGCGACGAGGCGACCAGTTAAACTACTAACCCATCCGTGCCGTCTATTTAATTATTCAAATTCAAATTCAAATTCTTTATTTCACCAAGAATGAACCTTATAAATCAAATATAAAGAGCATGCATATATATTATAATCCTTAAAACTAAACTATTTTCTTTAGAAATTGCGTTTGGATATGTATGTAGATTAGGTTTTTTAATAATAAAGTTCGGTACCTTCTGAACTAGTTGAAACTGTATCTCAGAAGGTAACTGTTCATCAGTGCTAATAATATACTAACTTACAAAAATGTGGAGATGGTGTTTAGAAAAATTAATGGATATTTACAGTTTAAATAGAAGCATGCAAATGTATAACATTACTGAAGTACAATAAATTTAAAAATTAGTTAAAATAGAAAATGAAGTTTCCAGTAAGGATTCGGTGGCATCGTAATTTAAGGTTTTGAGGTATTTAAAAATGGCTCGTTTACAGGTTATTTTATTTAATTCAGCCAAGTTTGGAATTATCCTAGCGAGTCTGTTATAAAGGAACGGACCGAGAAATTGTGAAAATCTTTGTGCAAAAGTAGTTCTACATAACGGAGTTGTAAACACCTTATCTTTGCGCCGCTTAGTGCTAATGGATGCTATGTAGTAAGCATTTTCGTGTTGGACTAATGCTGTTTGTAGGATAAACAGTTGTCTTATTGTGAGAATCGCCGATAATTTGTATAACTGTGATGTAGGAAATAGAAAAGGCTTAAAGTATATAACCTTAAGAACGGCGCGTTGTGCTCTTTCTAGTGTTTGTAGAGTGGTCTTACAACAGCCGCCCCAACATGTAATGCAATACGTAAGGATGGACTCACATAATGTAAGGTAAATAGATTTTATTTGTTTTGTGTCGCAAACGTATCGCAGAGTTTTAAAAACATAAATTAATTTTCTTATTCGCGAGGTTAAGTTGTTAATATGTGTTTTAAAATTTAAGTTGCTATCTATTTGTATTCCTAGATATTTTATTGATGTAACTGAATTTATTACCGGGCAATTACATGAATTATTTGCCGTGTGAGCGTTAACATTATTGCAGTAATGTACTTTAATGTTATACTTATTCTTTGGAGGTTGACCATCGGCTCTAATACTGAATTTAATATAGTTCGTCTTAGATAAGTTAAGCGAAAGAAGATTTTTATCAAGCCATTTTGTTACTATGCTCAGACCTTCATTTGCGCTTGAGTACACATCATTCCAAGTTTTCCCTCTAAAAAATAAAACTGTGTCGTCTGCATATGTAGTAATATTACCATTTTCTAAGTTTAGGTTACACATATCGTTTACGTAGGCAATAAAAAGAGTCGGCCCGAGGACACTGCCTTGAGGTACACCAAAAGTTATGTGTTCTGTAGTAGAGCTTCGATGCTCGCCCACCTGTATTACTTGCGTTCTATTTGTTAAATAATCAGAGAGTAATTGTAATGGTTGTCCACGGATTCCTAAGTGATTTAGCTTGTTAATTAGTATAGGTACAGAAACAGTATCAAAAGCTTTTGATAAGTCCAGAAATATTGCTAAACACTTATCTTTGGAATCTAGAGCTTTAGTAATACACGACGTTAATGTAAGAACAGCATCCTGTGTTGACATGTTACTACGAAATCCAAATTGATTTTTAGAAATAAGTTTTTTATTTTCTAGGTAATTTCTTAATCTATGATTGATTGCTTTTTCAATTATTTTAGATAAAGTGGTTAGCAATGAGATTGGTCTGTAATTAGTTATGTTAGATTTGTCACCCTTTTTAAATATTGGGATGATTTTAGATATTTTTAGAATTTCAGGGAAACATCCACTATCAAAACAAGCATTACAGATAATTGACACAGGTAGAGCCAAGATATCAATTCCAGTTTTAAAGATATTAACTGGTATTCCATCCCAGCCGGTACTTGAACTATTTTTTAATGACATTATTATATTTTTAATCTCCTTCTCATCAGTAGGTAACCATGCGAATGAATTTAAGGTGCTGGGCAATTTATTGACTGTGTTGACAAGATCTTGCTCATCACAATTTAGACGGTCAAGAATCACGTTAGCTAGGTTAGAGCCCACGTTAGCGAAGTAGTTATTTATATGATTAAGTGATGTAATATGATTATCTTTGAGGGTTAATAATTCTGGTGTATTTTCTTTATTATTCGTGAAGTTACAAATGTCTCTTATTATATTCCATTGTTTTTTCACGTCGCATTTATACTTTTGCATTTCATTTCTGTAAAATAGGTTTTTTGACTTTCTTATAATATTATTGCAAGTGTTTCTATAACGTGTATATGTAATCTTTAGTATGATATTTTCCGGATCCTTTCGTAGCCTTAAATGTAACCTGTCTCTATTTTTTATGCACCGAATTAATCCCGGTGTAATCCATGGTTTGATGTTTCGATGTTTCTTCCTAACTGTTGAAGTATGATTCTTAATTATTTCTTGCAATTTACTAATAAATTCACTAATACCGACATTAATATTTTTATTGGCAAGTATTTCTGGCCAATTGATCTTAGCCAGCTCGGTCATTACAGCTCTATAATCTATTTTTGTATAATATTTTATTTTATGTGACTGTTGCTTTAGTACTTTATTAATGGATAAAATAATGCAGTTGTGGTCTGTTACAGTGGATTCTAGTATGGCAGTATTAATGTATGAAGGTATTTTAACGAAACTATGGTCCAAACAGCTATTTTCCCTGGTAGGTTGGTTATGGGTAGGAATAAGGCTATGCAATGCTAAAAGATTTAGATAGGCAGACGAAGAATTATCCAGGTTTTTATCGGTGATATCTATGTTCATATCGCCTATGAGCATTATCTGTCCAAAATTTTTGTAATCACATAAAATATCATTTAGTGATGATAAAAACGTATCAATTTTACGAAATGAGGGAGGCCTGTATACACATATAATGGCAAATTCTCTTTCGCAAGTTACAGCTACACAATTAAATTCAACAGCATTCTCAGGTTCAAAAAACTTAATATCTAAATTATTTCTAGCGTAAACAACCACTCCGTCATTTTGATTATACAATTTTGTTGATGCATAACTAATGTAATTTTGCATGACTGGGGTATTATAGCCTCTAGAGAGCCAGCATTCGGTAAATACGACAATATCTAGATCAAAGTTAAGTGTAGAAATTAAAGCGGAGAAGTTATCAAAATTACAATTTAAGCTGCGTATGTTTTGCATAAGAATGTTAAAGCTCTTGCTAGTGATATTTAAGGACCTTTTACAGTCTTCTGGATCTGTTATGCGCAATGCTGTGTGTATGTTAGTCCTATCTATTTCTGAAATCAACCTATTTATAGTCATTGATATGTTGTCCAATCCAATAATAGCTATTTTTCTTTCTTCTTCTCGTAATGTACCTATGCTAAGACATTGAGGTCAGGCTGTCGTGATCGCGTATATAAATTGCCGGGTACTTTTCATCTCTTCTGGTATATATCCGTCCATCCTTGATCCAGACAAATCTATATCCAGTTTCCTTTGCTCTTTTTCTTGCAGCAGCGTGTAGGTTTTTGTTTGCTGGACTGAGGTGTTCCGATATATATACAGGCACCGCACTGCCTCCATATCCAAGATGATGAGTGTTCAGTTTCGGGTCTTGATTTTTGTTAAATTTTATGATTGCTGAGAGCAGACTGTCACGTAAGGTGCGACTTTTAAGCTTAGCAATTATTGATCGCGGGCGGGTTGCTTCCTTGAACTGTTTAGCTACTCGTGTTGCATGTAATATATCGTGGTCAGAGACTTCACAGCGTACAGTTTTTGCTAGTTGTGTCACCAAGTTTGGTAGATTTTCAGCTTGATCCTCTGGTACTCCGTTTATCTCTAGGTTACATTCTCTCAGATATTGTTCTACTACCCCAAGTCTACCACCCAAGTCTTTAACCGTGTTTTTCAGAATAGCATTTTCCTTCTCTAATGTCTCCATTGTTTTAGATTTCATTTCAAGGAGAATTTTCATGTCCTCATATGCTGAATTGTAGAAATTGAGAGCCTCTTCAAATGATATCATTTTTTCATTTATTGATTTTAACTGGACAGTAACCGTCTCATCAATGGTCGCCTTTAATGTTGCACAGAGTTCTTCTCTTATTAGTAGACGAAGATTATCAATAGAAACTTGTGGTTCAGTGTTGGGAGTGTCATCTGATGATTTCCGACGAGGCTTTTGTGCGTTTCTTGTGGTAACAAATGATATATCTTGCATGCATTGGGTAGCTGAGCGGATCGGTGTATTTGTATTTCCCTTCTTTGGTTCAGTACATCGACATTGCGGGCATTTCCAATCTAGCTTTCTATCTTTTATCATAGAGTGAAAGCGTTTAGTTGTTATGTTTGCGCATTCCAAATCATAGAATAAGCAGCAAATAGAACATTTCATTATTTCTCGGTTACTGGATATAATAGCTTTATTACACCCTGCACAGTTGTTTGCCGTAGACATTTTGTATATCTGTATATGTGCCTGGCGTAATACTAATAGCAAAAATAGTTAGCCCCTTACAAAAAAGTAATAGCAGAGAAGTGCAAGCAGTAAGCGCCTATTGGAAAACTATTAGCAATGCATTGAAAGTAAAACCGCGATTTCATCAACGCGTTCACTGTGTTGGTGGTCTAGGGGCAAATCGACCGATCCGTAATTCGACAACCGTCGGTTCGAGTCCCACTCGCCGATGGCTCTTTTTCCAGTTTAAGTTTCTTCACTTAATAGGCACTCACATTCACAGTCATAAATTCACAAATATAGTACGTAAGTCCGACGTAGGCAAAGTTCAGAAGAAAGAGAGTTCCGACACAAAGCAAGATGGCCGCGGTGTTATACGGCAAATGCTCCAGGAGGGAGCAGGAGGGACCGATAAAATCACAATTCGCGGATTCGAAACAACTTCAGACTATTGAGCGTTACAGCGTAAAACGACCACTCTCCACAAATTCGCATCGTTGACTGTGAATTATAACCACATTAAATGATTATACTTATGATGATTAACATAGCTATATTGCATAACTGATTAAAAATATAGTTGTGACATTATCTATTGAGTGGTTCTACGTCAATGCTTTATGGTCAAGGCGACTGGCGCACGCGCCGCGGTCCATGTTACAACATCCCAACACTAGTACCTACGTCATAGTAACAAATCTTAATCCTACTGATATGCGAAAATATATATGTATGTTTGTTACTTAATCACTCGACTTTTCGAAGTTATGTGCGTATTAAATAGTTAATTATCGCTCGCTTTAACGGTGAAACCTGCATGTGTGAGAGTTCTACGTAATGTTCTCTAAGATATGTGTAACCAGTCTATGCACTGGGCCAGCGTGGTGGACTATGGCCTAACCCTTCTCACATTGAGAAGAGGCCCATGCCAAGCAGTGGGACAGTTTAATACAGGGTTGATATTATTATTGAATTATTGAACTGATTAAATTTGGCACTCTGATAGACCATGTCCTGGAGTAACACGTAGGATAAGCGATTAATACGTATACACATCCCGGTATGCGTTCCCGATCTACTGTCAATAATGATATCCAACCAATCGGACAGCTCCAAACAGTAGTTTTTGAGTTAAATCCTTGCAAACGAACAAACAAACAAAATCACATCTTTCCTCTTTAAATATTAGTAAAGATAACGAAGGCGTAACAAACTAGCGTATATCAAGGAGATGTGGAAAATAGAGAGGGAGGCCTTTGCCCTTCAATGGTACAATATCTAAAAGCTCATAAAATAATAGAACAAGATTCCAGGGCCTCCAGACATTACTTATTTTCTCAGAAGTAAAATGTATGGGATATATTAGTGTCAGTATGTACTTTGAGTGTATGTATACCTACCTACTAGCCTGGCCCGGCGGCCATTTGTCCGTTACCAGGTGCTAAAAGCAGGTAGAAATAATACTCACTTTTCTTTAATTCTCAGTGCTGATTTTTATGTATATTGTTTGAAATTAATAATCAATATTGCCAGACAATTTCCGTTGGCGGTAAATTTTACTAGAGGCATTAAAACTCAAAAAAATAAAATTGTTTCGCGGTCTTGATTTTTATATATGACTAATTGTCCCGATAGACGAAGAAAAAAGAAAAAGCAAATCTATACCATTCTCGAATCCACTTGAACACACAAAAAATTTCACCAATATCGTCCAGCCGTTTAGGAGGAGTTTAATTACAAATACACGCACAGAAGATTTATATATATATAAAGATACCCAGGGAACTACATACTTCAAAACTTTTTGTAAGCAGCCTAAAAATAACAATAACCAGCACTACCGGACCACACACTGGACTGGACTACCACGCAGAGATGTTTTTAACATTTGACTTTTTCGAAATTATGTGCGTGAAACAATATGAAAGAAAATAACCGACAGCAAACTTACAGGTTTGAGAGTTCTAAATTATGATTTTCTTTTATTATTTTTTTTTTAAAAGACAACTCCCTCTCTATGAATAATTCCTGTGTCACGGGGGACTTTAAAAACATTCAAATAAAGGACACAAAGAACACCCAGACTTGGAACAACCATTTGTGAAAAACACAATTTTTTGTCCCTTGTGGGATTCGAACCCACAACACTCGGCGCAGTGGTGGTAGGCCCATTGGTGCAGTCAACGTCAGTCGCGTCTGAGAGTTCTACATAATGTTCTCAAAGATATGTGAAGTCTGCCATCTCGCAGTGACAAAACCGAGTCTCACACAGAGAAGAGGACCCTGCCTTGTATCCATTATTATATACTAGATTATGCTCGTGGATTCGCTCACGTAAATTTAGATTAGGTCAAATTAGGAACAGTACTTTTTTCTAGATAAAAGGTACCATCTGGTCTTTTCTGTTTCCCTGACGACGTGTATGCGAAATTTCATGATGATCGGTCGAATAGTTAAGGCGTGAACGCGTAACAAATAAACACACTCATATTCGCATATATAATATTAAGATTATACGTAAAATGTAAAATGGTCTGTTGGGCTAAGCATTGCAAGTGATCATCGGCTACAACAGCTTAACATCAGGCAGACAAATGCTTTTTCCAAACTTTGTAGTACAAAAAAAGCTATACAAACCGAGGCAAGAGCCGAAAATAAATTACTAGTATTCGCTTAAGGTATTATCAATATAAGAAACGTTACGTGATATTGTAAAAAAACATATGTGTAACAAGAACTTATAAAAACACGTGCTTTAATATTTAGATGACGCATGATAAATCTTTAGATTGACGCAGATACTGGCTCGGTACAGACCGTGATAAAGCACGATATAATCTTGGCTTTTATTAAAATATAATATTAATGTTCATAGCATCACGTAGATCCCTGAGGGACTAGTCACAAGTGTGTCAGAGAATCGCTCGTTATATTAAATTAACTGACCCGCGCAACTTCGTCTGCGTCACATAAGAGAATTTTCGTCGATTTTGCAAAAATCTTGGATCCCCTAAGCGTGGCGTCAAAAAGCACCTTCTTAGGCCGTCAGTAGGGACCTCAACATCAGCTGCTATGAGGATGGTGTGGAGGGCACTGCTCTTGGACCACATGATCGCTAAACATTAGGAGGAGTGTGGAGCAAAAATAAAAACCATTGATGCTTCACTCCTACCAATAGGAGTGGAGCATCAATGGTTTTTATTTTCGTAGCGTGATGTTATATTCCTCGACAAATGAATTTTCAACTTTAAAAGATTTTTCAATTTGAACCAGTAGTTTCTGAGATTAGCGCGTTTAACCAAACAAACGAACAAACTCTTCAGCTTTATAATATAGCATAGATTTTCTGCTTTGCCTAGCATGTTGCCAAACATCGGAAGAAAATGTTCATTAAATTATTTGGCTAACTGACAATTTCTGTCCCAAAATCTTGACAATCCTTCTTTGAAAAGACATCTCTTGCACTAGAGTAAGTATCCTGTTGCAAGGGACATTACAAACATACAATTAATGGACGTAAAGTGCAACTAGAGTCAGTAACTAGAATTATTTGTGGACATAAATAATTGTACCGTGCGGGATTCGAACTCACAACAAGTTTGCCTGCTGCGCAAATTTAATTCTTAGGCTTAAACCTCTCCAAATATATTTGAAAAACTTCACACATTTAAAATTTATGGGTCCCTTTATCTGAATAAAATTAAAATGTTAAAGTTTGTAAAAATATTTGGATGTTTAGAAGTATGTATGTTAGTTACTCAATCACACGTAAAATGTTTAACCGATTTAGGCAGCTTTATTTTGACATACTGCTAGACGATATACGACAACACACACAGGATTTTTTATTCCAGCACACATTTCCATAAGGTTCACGCGGCCACAAGGCCGCGGTTAGAAACTAGCAAACTATGATTTGATTGTAAATTGGTGTTTAGTTAGCTCGCTCTGGCGTAATTACAAGCGTAACTGCTGATCGCAATGTTTCCTGAGCCGTCCAAAAGTTTTTATAAAGTCTATACAAGGAAACCTTGGCCCGATACGACCATATCAGACTTAAATTAAACTTGCGCAATAGTAGGATAAAACTTTGTATTACTCGATCCGTATCCTATCTATTAATATTTACTACCAAATAGAAGGAATAAAAAGTGTTTATAAAAACATGCGTTACATAATTATGTTGAAATAGACAAAAAAAACCGGACTAGTCTTTAAGAATATAATTATAATCTTAAAATATTCAAACGAGCCTATTTAGTTATTCACGAAATAAATTAAGTAATATTGTCTTAAGTTCACGCGAATGTTATATATTTAAATTAAACACTTTATTTTCATATATTATACGGATTTTGTCGCATTGTTTATTTTATTTTAAAACACTTTTATTACATAATTTTGAAAACTCTAATACT
Source organism: Catocala nupta (assembly GCA_963675205.1). Classification (NCBI taxonomy): domain Eukaryota; kingdom Metazoa; phylum Arthropoda; class Insecta; order Lepidoptera; family Erebidae; genus Catocala; species Catocala nupta. The sequence goes on from OY776087.1 coordinate 2,164,320, forward strand.
ACTATTATTGAAATTTACTATGCTATATAATTTAATTAAACTATTTATATTTAAGTTTACACTTTGCCCCGATGTTTCGGTTGCTTTACAGCAGCTATGTTCACGTTTCAAAGTCCCCGAACATAATTTAATCTCCGGTGTTTCTTTTTACGCAGAATGAGCTTAAAGTATCATGAAGTCTAGCTGTGTTTTTCTTCTTCTTGGGTTTGACTATTTGAATTACTGGATCCCAAGCTGGTGGTACATTCCAACCATCTTCTCTATTGAAATTAGGATGTTTTTTAATTTCAATAGCCTCGCGAAGCATCCTTGGTAGGAATCGGTGTTCTTCACGAGTATCTGTGGTTTGTCAAATCGTAGGTAGTGATTGGTCCCCTGTTGCACATGTTCACACACAGCAGACTTTAACGAGCGTTGGTGTTTAATATCAGCTATATGTTCTTTTATGCGGGTACCTATGCTTCTCTTGGTTTGACCAATGTATGAGAGTCCACAGTCACAATCTATTTTATAGACCCCTGCATCTTGTAACGGTAATTGGCACATGACGGATGGTTAAAATTGACTTGTCTTCGTTGGCGGCTTGAAGTATGTGTTAATTGAAGCTCGCTTCAAGATGTAGCCAATCTTGTCAGTGACACCCCTTACATATGGTAGTATAGCAGGCTGGCGCTCGACTGTGGCTGGCTTTTCTCGGGATTTGTGACGGCGGCGCGGTTGTTGGAGCTTATTGTCTTGCAGTACTACTTACGAAGAATTCTACGACATCATCCGAACAATGCCGAAATACTACGAACGCGATGCGACTGCTTCTGTCAAATGCATGGTAGTGTGCGTGTAGTGTTTTTTCATTATTTTAATGTAGGTACAAGTAAAGTAAATTAAAAAAAAATTATGATCCTCCTACCTTCTCCATATAAACTTGATGTGCCAAATTTCATACTCCTCCGTCCACGCAATTTTCGTAAAAAGGGATACAAAGTTTTTGCTCTTGACGTATCAATATATCTATATATCGATCAAACTTAAAATTTTAACCAATTATGGTCGAATTTCGAACACTTAGCGACCGCTAGTTTCATTAAACCTGCGCAAGAGTAGTTTACTGCACAGATGACGTAGTGATTGAAGTGGCCGCCTCGCTGCTCCTACTGCGCTGAATGTTGTGGGTTCGTAACCCACACGGGACAAACATCTGTGTGATTGTTGTTCCGTGTCTGGGTCTTCTTTGTGTCCGTTGTTTGAATGTTTATAAAGTAGCCTGCGACACAGGAATTATTCCTAGTGCGGTTGTTGTCTTTTTAAAAAACAAAAACAGAACAAGGTATGCTATCCGCATACCATTAGGCGGGCAGTATCTTTGTTTGTAAATGCGATAGCAAAAACATAAATATGTATGTATTAAATGTATCTCGGATTTTGAATTAAATATGTTACAGAGAAACAGTTTTCAATTCGCATACTAATTCACTTCCTTGGTGAGTTTTTTAGATCTCTTATCACTAATGAATAGATAAAAAGCTTGCAATGACCAAGTATTTTTCTTATGAATGACTAAACTTGACTGAGACCTTGAAATATTCGCATCCTAACTAATATTATTAATGCGAATGTGAGTTTGTTTTTTACGCTTTCACGCCTTAACTACTCGACCGATCATCATGAAATTTTGCATATACGTTGTCTGGGTATCAGAAAAAAGATATAGGATATCTTTCATCCAGAAAAATACTGTTAGTAAACTAACCTACATTGCCGCAATAGGTGGTAAAACCTATATGATAACCCTTACTCTAAGTAAGTAAATAAGGTTTATCATATGGGTTTCACCACACAGAATATCCAGATTGGTACGTTCTATAAATATGCATTTGCCTTGATCCGGGCTACATTAGTCCAAAGTCAACTTAAAGACTTCTAGACCGGCCATGGTAATGTATGTCTTCAGAACTCCCAGCAGATACCATAAATCAGTTTGATAGACATAACTAAGGCGAAACGTGGGCGTATTAATTGCAATAGAAATTTACTGTGGGTTCAATCAATACAAAACTTTGGTTCAACATTGAAATACGGAAATATCAATTATGATAACACAATAAACAATTAAGGCGGCAATCACAATCTGAAATCTAATTAGTTTATAAATGCGCATGAGCTTTCAGTATTGATTGATGATTTTGATTTCTGCATCGGGCAAAGGGTTTGTAGTCATGAAATTCTCATTAACGGTACGTATCTAAAACTGTATTCGGAAAATGTCAAAAGAGTCAAAAGAGAAAGTCTGTTCTTGGATTTTTCTGTCAAGACGTTCTTAGTAGCAGTACGAGGTCTAGTAATATACCTGGTGATCGGCAAAAGATTAGACCGATATTATGTAAGAGTTATAATAATAATACTGCCTCATTGTTGGGCAAAGGTATCCCGTAGCAGGGGTTGTCACCCATTCAAAAATATGACTAAATCATCACGCCAGCGTTTCCTTAGCTTTCCCCGACAAACTAGCTGACTAAAATTAAACGTGGGTGTATTAACCACATACAAGTACAGTTTACGAGGCAATTAATTTATCTATATACACTAGCGGACCCGACAGACGTTGTCATGTGAACACGAAAAAAATAAATAAATAATACCAAATCTAAGCCATTCTGGAATCCACTTGAACACACACAAAAAGTTTCATCGATATCGGTTCAGCCGTTTAGTTTAATTACAAACACACGCACAGAAGATTTATATATATCCTTATAAAGACATGAAATTGAATGACTGTTTCCCTTGGTCACGCCGTAACTTGCCGAATGACTTTACTGATTTCATTCATCTTTATTTTTAAGTTTTCTAATACTTTGTAGAAGGTTCTTCCGGAAAGAAAAGTTAAGAAAATTGCGCAGAATACTGGATAATGTTAGAAAACTTAACGACTATTTTAATTTTGCGAGTTAGATAGTTCCGCGTTTGATGAATGTAAATTGTATTGACAACGTCCGTCGCGTCTATCTTATAATTTCTCAGCAGGGCGCCTAATTGACCCATTTCTCCTACAACTGGAGTACAACACGAGGATGTAAGAGTACAACACGAGGTGATAAGAAAGTGATACGATATATTTTTCAGGTCACTGTGAATTAATCACTTTTATAATGGAGCTACAATGTTAATGCTAATTAAATTAATTTATGACAGATATAAACTATGACATGGACGGCTTGGATGATGTAGAAGTTATAGTGATTGCTTCGCTAAGACTGCCATTGTTGGATTTGATCTCTATATTAAGCACTAGCTTTTGCCCGCGGCTTCACTCGCGTAAAAGTAGATTAGGTTATAGGCACATATATATAAGTTTATTTTAAACCATAACAGAACTTATTTTTTTAAATAAGCTTATAGCCTATGTTAGGTACTCAGTGATAAAATAGTTTTCTAAAAATCCTTAAAAATCAAACAAAGAAATGAATAAATCTTTCTTATTTATAATATTTGTGGATCATACAAATGGCGATTAAAAAGAGTGGCTATGAGTTTCTTGCCCGTTCTTCTCATGAGCCCTACACCCTTGCTTTGCTGAACGTAGCAGTAAATGTAAATTCACAGAAAAAAATTTACATGTAACTTTGACATTCATAAGTGTTACCTTGTAACCTAATTTGAATAAATTTATTTTGATTTTTAAATATATATATTTAGGCGGCCTCAATGGCGTAGTGGTTAGTGTAACCGACTGCCACTCCTGAGGTCGCGGGTTCGATTCCCGCACAAGTCAAACATTTGTGTGCATGAATATTATGGATGTTTGTCTTGGTCTGGGTGTTTCTATGTATAATATGTATGTAATTGCAAAAAAATATGTATATATGTATGTTTATCCATTGTCTAGTACCCATAGTACAAGCTCTGCTTAGTTTGGGCTAGATGGTGTTATATATATAGAATATTATATTATATTATTTATATATTTATTATAGGATGCGAATATTTCAAGGTCTCAGTCAAGTTTAGTCATTCATAAGAAAAGTACTTGGTCATTGCAAGCTTTTTATCTATTCATTAGTGATAAGAGATCTAAAAAACTCACCAAAGAAGTGAATTAGTATGCGAATTCAAAACTGTTTCTTTATAACATATTTAATTCAAAATCCTACTATACATACATATTTATGTTTTTGCTATCGCATTTACAAACAAATATACTGCCCGCCTAATGGTATGCGGATAGCATACCTTGTTCTATTTTTATTTTTTTAAAAGACAGCTCTCGCACTAGAATTAATTCCTGTGTCGCAGGCTACTTTATAAACATTCAAACAATGGACACAAAGAAGACCCAGACACGGAACAACAATCACACAGATGTTTGTCCCGTGTGGGATACGAACCCACAACATTCAGCGCAGTAGGAGCAGCGAGGCGGCCACTTCAATCACTTCGTCATCTGTGCAGTAAACTACTTATAAACAGGTTATAAAAAAAAATATATATATATACAGGGTGATTTTGAAATCGTGTAATTCCTTTTAACCACGCATTCTACTGGTGATATAGAATAACCCTGACCATATTTTTATTTAATTAGATTTATTTTTTTTGAAAAATTATAATTCCGTTTTTTTCGTGAAATGGTGTCAGATAGTCATATGTTAACCAACCGAGGCAATTTTAATTTTTTACTAATTAAAATAAAAAAACATATTAATAATTAATGTCGTAAATAATAACGGGCGGTCCTTTTTATTGCCCCTTATTATTTACGACATCAGTTATTGTTATGTTATTATTTTTAAATTAGTAAAATATTAAGATTGTGTCAGGTGGTTAAAATATGACTATTTGAAATCATTTCATGAAAAAAATCTGTACTCTAATTTTGCCGAAACCATTATTCTAATTAAGAAAAAATATGGTTACACGATTTCAAAATCACCCTGTATATATGTATATCGAATAATCGAAAAAAATCGAGAGCTTAAAGAAGCATTATTCGAGATGAAATAACAAAAAAATATATATTCAAAATGTAAATATCTGTATTAACTTGAGTGAAAAGATCGTCCTGGGATGTAAGTATTTCCATTTTTTTTAAATGCCTGCTTTTTAATATACGTAACTTAGACTCTTTTTACATTTTTCTGATAGCTATTTTAACTTAGCCTGTTATCTGATTCCGGCTTGACGTCGACTTTTGGGACACCTGTATATATATACAATATGAAATTTATACTACCAGCCAAATTTCGTCTAGGAGTTAGGTATCAGTAATAGAACCCATTTTTCAAAAAGAAAGTATAATATTAATAAAATATAATTAAAACATTTTTAAAACAAACATTAATTTAGCGTGGTCACCGAGTCTAACATAAACACTATGATTCTTTCGCAATGCATTGAATGAAAGCGGAGTGGCGCGCGGGGTGCGATAGAGGCACAGCGGCAACATATGTAAATCATAAATTTGGTTTAGTCGCGTGCGCACCTGTGACGCAATCGCTTACTTCCGTGTTTACTTTTCCCGCGTGCGCTGCCGCCCTATCTTTTGACAATGTATTCAAACCGCGAGTACTACGAAATGGAGCGATGTTACATTTTGAGTGAAGAAAGTTTAAACGGTGCTCAAAGATTTTACGAAGAACAAAGTGTTCCTCGTCTCCGTAATCAAGGACACGTAAATCCAACAGTGCCAAACCGTGAAACGATTTTAGCTGCTAATCAACGGCTTTTAGACTCCGGTCAATTTACTACACCTTCGCATGCCCAGGACGCGGCAGGCAGAGACTGCCTGTAGAAGTCGAAGACGAAATCTTCGATTTCCTTGAACGCAAACCTTGTGCAAGTACGCGAGACGCAGCCCGGCGCTTCGGCGTCTGTCAGTATGCCGTTTGGAAACTACTGAACACCGCCGGCATGCACCCTTATCACTTTCGGAAGGTCCAACCATTAAATGATGAGGATGCTATGCCTCGTCGAAGATTTAGTGAGTGGCTAATTGCACATCCAAATGCTGACATTTTATGGACGGACGAGGCACTCTTTACTTACTAGAGCCGGGCTATAGAATCAGCATAACGAACGTTGGTGGTCGTTTCGTAATCCGCACATGATAAGGGAGACCTATCACCAAGTACGATTCAGTGCAAACGTATGGGCCAGCCCATTATAGGCAATAAAATATTGGGTCCATATTTTATTGAGGGACGTCTCACCGGAGGCACATACTTGGACATGTTGCGACATGTCATAGAAGATTTTATAGACGATGTGCCTATAGTTAATTATCGTGATTTTTACTACCAACACGACGGTGCACCACCACATCATGCCACCTCTGTTAGTGAATACCTTAACAGGGAATACGGCAGTCGCTGGATCGGTCGTGGAGGTCCTATTTAATGGTCGCCGCGTTTCCCGGACCTTACGCCGTGTGACTTTTTTTGTGGGGTGAAATAAAAAGACGTGTGTATGTGGAGGAGGCTGAAAGTCTCGAGGCTTTACAAGAACAGATAAACCGTGCATTTGACGAAGTGAAAAATGACACTACAGTGCTAAATAAGCTAAAAAACAATGTGCAAAAGCGAGCAAGACTGTGCCTAGAGAGAAACGGATTGCATTTTGAAAATTTATTGAAGTACAGCTAAATATGTGGTAAGTGAATTTTAGTTGTACGCCTCAACCAAAAACCTAAGCTGATTAAATTTATTTTAAAATGCATAAATCCAACTATTCTATAATAAAGAGTAGGTTCGAAATTGATTATTTTACCACTGATCTACCGCTGACCGCGCTGGCGGCGGCGGAGCGCGGGGCGCGCGGGGTGTCTTGCCACCTAACGCGTAGTGCATGTACGGCGCGTGGTGTCCATAATCATAGAAGTTTTTAAGACAACTTTGTAGTGCCTGACTTCATTAATTTTGTACTACTTAGCATAAAAAGAAAGATACGTGTCTCATTATTTTACTCAATAATATTATATTAAAGTTTAGACGGGGACTAAAAATCAGGTTTAATGTATATATATATGTATATAGGATGCGAATATTTCAAGGCCTCAATCAAGTTTAGTCATTCATAAGAACAATACTTGGTCATTGTAAGATTCTTATCTCTTCATTACTGATAAGCGATCTAAAAAATTCACGAAGGAAGTTAATCTAATACCACCAATTTTTATTGTGAGCTGCGCTAAAAGCCTTGTCCAATCTATAAGCATTCTCTTCAAGCGGTCGTTGCAAGAGAGCTATATACCCAGGATATGGAAGTCAGCTTTTGTGACTCCAGTCTACAAAAAAGGTGACAGATCTAAAGTAGAAAATTATCGGCCGATCTCCAAATTATGTTTATTCTCTAAAGCAGTACATTCGGCATTACTGCGATACTTTGGTGATGAACAGCACGGATTTCTTACCGGACGTTCAACGACTAGTAACCTCATTTACTGCATCGAAATTATTACTGTAGGGACGGAACAGGGTGGTCACGTAGACGTTATTTACACTGACTTTAATAAATGTTTTGACCGAATAAACCACCAAATCCTACTAACAAAGTTATTAAGGGCTGGCATACATATATACCGATATATACCGATTGTTTGCCTCATATGTAGATAATAGATCCCAAGCTGAAGCTTTACTAGGATTCGTATCAGATTGGATTTCTATTCCATCTGGCATTCCGCAGGGATCAATTCTTGGACTCCTTTTATTTAATATATTTATAGCAGATATAAAAACTTGATTTGTTAATTCAAACATCATATTAAATGATTTGAAAATCCTTAAAACAGTGCGCACGCTTGATGACTGCAAATTATTGCGAAATGATATTAATAGATTCGAACAATATTGCGACGGAAATAGGTTACAGTTGAACGTGTCCAAATGTTTTCATAAGACCTACACGCGCAGACCTCAGCCTATTGACTACCGTTATACTATAAATAATCAAAGTGTTGTTAAGGTTAATAGCATCCGAGACTTAGGAATTATTCAGGATAGCAAACTTAATTTCAGCAATCACATAAGTAAAATAAAAAAAGCTAATAAATCCTTAGGCTTTATTATAAGATCAACAGCAGATTTTAGTACTCTAAAGCCAGTAAAAGTATTATATTGCAGTTACATTCGAAGTCATTTAGAATACGCATCACAGGTCTGGAACCTCCAATATGACACATACAAGTCTCAGATTGAGTCAGTCCAGAAGAAGTTTTTGCGTCACTTGGACTTCAAATTTCGGCAAGAATCAAATGGTTACATACATAGGTGTAAGAGATATCACTTCTTGACATTAGAACTGCGCCGACAAATAAATCACATTTATTATGAATATCGTCAACGGTATTATTGATTCACCGCAACTGCTATCCAAGATAGGTTTCAGAATTCCTCATGCTGGATTGAGACAGCGTCTGTTACTGTATATAGGATATACAACTGTCAATTACAGACGAAACACTTTCTTTTCCCGAAGCGCGGCTAGTTTTAATAGTATCTCCAACATTTAGAGATTGATATGTTTCATACTCAAACTAGGACAATACGACGAATACTGAGCAGAGAGTTCTTTGGTAGTAATAGAAGCACAAATAATAAAGATTAACAATGTTTATAGAACATATACATATATTTTATTTTCCTGAACTAAAATATTGTCTTTATAATGGTACTTACAGCAGATCTCATATTTGTGGAAGCTTGTAAATAGCAATTGTTTCTGAACATTTTGTCTTGTTTAGGTATATTAGTCTGTAAGCTTTTTAAATAAATAAATATACATTTCTAAATAAATAAATATACCGATTCTAATTTATGGTTGCGAAGCATGGACACTGACACAAAAAGAAGAGAATAAGTTATTGGTCGCAGAAAGAAAGGTCCTTCGAAAGATCTTGGGCCCTGTGCAGAGACCCGACGGGAGCTGGCGGATTCGCATAAATGTCGAAACCGAGGAACTCGTAGCCAATCCTAACATAATAGGAGAAATAAAAGCTCACAGACACCGATGGCTCGGCCACGTTGAGAGAATGGGAGAAGACCGTGGTGTAACGAGAGCGTATTTGGGTTGACCAACAGGACGTCGCCCTGTCGGTCGCTCCAGATACCGCTGGAAAGATGTTGTGGAGATAGATCTGAGGAAGCTTCAAGCTGGTGATTGGCGAGAAGTGGCCAAAGATCGGGCAAAGTGACGTTCTCTAATATCGGGGGCCACGACACATTTTGGGTCGTTGAGCCAGCGGGGTAAGTATATATATATAATTATGTGATTCACAAATTGGTATTTGGTGTATTCTTAGTGGCCGTTATTCCAATGTTTGTAAAGTCCCCGACGCATAAATTATACTTAGTGCGAAATATGTCTTTATAAAAGTTTAAGTAATCGTAGCTTATTCTCAAATTGTAACGCATTCTTATTACATTGAAAGAAGAAGTAGGCAGATTTGTATTACACCTATTATTCGCCAGCTAAAGTACCAGATCATATGTAATAGAGCGCAATCTGTTACCATCTATCAGACATAGCGCCTGACTCCAAGCCGCTACCGAAAATTTTCAGACAACAAAAAATAACAAAATTATTGTCCGACCCGGCATTAAACCCCAGTCGTCTTCACACTCGCTGCACCACCGAGCCAGATCGAGTGACGCATTGTATTATCCAAGCTATATCGTACACATGTCGGGGAGAAATACACAACATTATGCAGGAAGGTTGCGAGGCGACACGTGCGACCGCTTATAGCAGGAGTGGATGAAGGCGGGTGGCGTGTGCACTTATTTATAGAACTTTAATTAATAACGTTGGTATGAAACGGTATATAGCTTTTACTTATATTCTGTAGATATAAGGTTGCAAACAAGCATGTCTGTGTCATCGAGTTCTAGACCTCTTCGTGTTTCAACTATCTCTTTAGTAAACTGTCTGTTCTGTTCCGTGCTGTCGAACATAAAATTCGACGGGACAACGGTAGCAAATACTACTGTTGTGCATAACGTCTCTGGTGCGATTCTCGGGTTGGAGATATTTATTGAGCATTTCATCATTAAATTCTTAATACTGAATCTAAATGGGACACTATCTAATTGTTATATTAGACTAATTAGTTAAATTAATAAGATAAAATGTAAAGAAATTAATTATTAACAATAATGCCCACAGAAATTAAGAATTTATCAGATAAATTACCTAACTGTTATCCAAAAAAACATTTGTACGTGAGCCGCCAGCTAATGGCAGAATATAGACATAACTAGCATGTATTTTTATCATCATTTGTGTACTCATATTCTGACAAATAAATGATTTATTATTAATCTGATATTTAAGGGGTTGTCTTTTTAAACAATAAAATGTGCCCAGGCAACTACAGTGGGCTCATAGCCTAGCGGAACTTAAAACTATGGCTAATTGTGTAATTCAGTCTGGTTCTTCAAGGATATAGATTAGAGACTATGTATGTATGAAATTGCAATAATTCTTGTATAGTAAAATACATTAGGCTTAGTTTTATAAACGTAGTTGACGATAAAAAGGGCGCGGCAATAGCTCTACGAAGGATTTATTTATTGAATAAATTAGAACGGTCATATAAACTAATTACACTAATTTTAGTATATATTTAAATTATAATGTTTGACTCTTCTATGTCTTTCAGGCAGCACTACGACCATATCTGCAGCAAAGCTCAACGTATGCTATCTTTCGTGCTACGTAACTCAAAGCCTTTTAAGCAAGTGGATTCATTGATCACGCTGTATTGCTGCCTGGTGCGAAGTATTGTTGAGTACTGCTCATCAGTATGGGCTCCAATATATAATACACACATAGACCGAATTGAGGCAGTACAGAAACGATTCGTTAGAGCATTATGCACGAAATACGGTCTCAGGCGTAAAATACCTATTTAAGTAAACCGACTTCAAAAGTTTCAGTTGTTGAGTCTAGAAAGGAGATGGGTGAGCGATCTGTGCATTTTATATAAAATTATAAACGACTCTATTGATAGTACTCTGATAAATCAAATTCATTTTAAAATACCAACACGATCCGTGCGCACTCCACAGTTGTTTAGCATACCTAGGAGAAATAATAATGTATCTCAAAACAGTCCACTTATTAGATTATGTAAACAATATAATTTTTTGTCATGATAGTTTTTATATCTTCAGAAAGGCCTTATGTACAGAAATGTTGTCTTCCAATCAACTCTAAATCTTTAGCACTTGTATTAAATTTAAAACTCAGTATCTTAAACTTAGTTCATTGTTTAATTGTATTTATTGTTTCTGGCATTTGTTCCTTTTATTAAATAACGAAGCTTGTTAGTTACTACTGAATGCTGTGTACAGTTGTAATTGAACACCAGATTTATGACTTGTATTTGGTCACATTTCTTTTATGTAATTATTGATCTGATGTTTGTATCTGTACCTAATAAATAAAATAAAATAAAATAAAATATAAATTTAACCCGTCACGCGATTGCCTTAAAAAAATAACAAAAATCATGTCAAGTGTCGTCATTTGATCGAACCGGTCATTGGGAGACATTTGACGCAAAAAAATTCTGCGGCTAGCGTCTGGGCGCATGTCGCGTGACGGGTTAAGTTAGCTTCTCACAAAAAGCATTGCATACAATCATGATTACTTTCATGATGGCGTAGTGGTTAGGGTAACCGACTGCCACGCCTGAGGTCGCGGGTTCGATTCCCGCACAAGTTGAACATTTGTGTGCTTGGATATGGATGTTTGTCTTGGTCTGGGTGTTTACATGTATAATATGTATGTATTTACAAAATAAAAGTATATATGTATGTTTATCCATTGTCTAGTACCCATAGTACAAGCTCTGCTTAGTTTGGGCTAGATGGTGTTGTGTGTATGTGGTAGAATATTATTATATTAGAATATTAAGTCGTGAGCATAAATATCACAAAGAATGGTGTTGCATAAAATTGATTATAAATTATAGCTACAAATGTAAGTTCGAATATGTTTGAAGTAAAATTTGACGTGACTAGTTTGACTTTAAATAGTGCATATTAAATTAACCGAATTACCGCCTAATTAACCTAATTAACCGAATTACCCGTTGCCCGAGCCGGGTAGCGAACCCAGGCATTCATGATTGACATGTTTCTTTTTTACGCCACCGGTATTGTGAAAACGGTACAACATCATTATTGATATTCATTTTACGGATCATGCGTATCATACGTTAACACAAGCGCAATTAAAATTATAATGATTTATATCTATTTAATGATTGATAAACAATAAATAATGTTATGTACTAGCATGCCATGTTTATGAAATTTGTTATAAAATAGTAGCTATTAATTATATGTTAACTGTATATCATATTATCAACTACATTAGCAATTAAATCAGTATTTCATCTAGATTATATTTTTATAATTTTTTAAAATAAAAATTGTTGGTTTCCAGTTATCTGTGTTTTGTATGAAACTCGATATAAATGAAAGATTAATATAAATGTAACACATTACCACTGAGTTATTCAGGAAAATCTGCAGCCATTACCTGAAATGAAATGAAATTTTTTTTAACCAACCAGCAACTTCAACATTGATCACGTGAGGTCCTTTTTTTTTGAAAATTATACCTTCTTGCAATAATTCCTGTGATGCGGGGGAGTTTACAAACAACGGACACAATGAACACCTAAACCCGGAACAACTATTTGTAGAACACACAAATGTTTGTCCCGTGCGGGAATCGAACCCACAACACTCGGCGCAGCGGCAGTGGCAATGCAACCACTTAGACTAAAACGCCATTCGTGCCGTCATTAGGAAAAATAGAATTAAAATATATGTATATAAATATAATTTTCATCGCCTTTTTGGTACTTTGGAACAAACATAACTAAATTATGTTCGGGTACATTGAAATAACTACACTGGAACATTAAGACAACTACCATCTTAGTCTCCCCGTGACCATGGCTGCTGAAAAGCAACCGAAACGTAGGGGAAAGTTTAAACCTAAATATGAATAGTTTTAATAGTTTAAATAATTTTATTAGCTTATAAATTAGTAAAATTCAATAGTAGTAGTAGTAGTGTAATAATTTCGAAATTATGTAATACAGTATTAAATAAACAACGCGTTAAAATCGATATATAGTAGTTTAATTTCAATGAATAACATTCGCGTAAACAGAAGACAATATTAGTACATATGTTTTTTCATTTACTATGAAGTAGGCAAGGATTCAATAACACTATTGTTTTCATATTGTTTAGTCAATTGCTAGATCATTGAAAACCAATCGATTGCACAGATGGTGTATTGGTTTAAGAGATCGCTTTGCCACTGCCAAGTCGAGTGTTGTGAGTGGCCGACATGGGGCAAAAAATGTGTGATCTATAAACAGCTGTTCTGAGTCTGGGTATTATCTGAGTCTGTTATTTGAATCTTTATATTAATATGTGAAACAAAAACTTTGTATCACTTTTTACGAAAATTGCGCGGACGGAGGAGAATGAAATTTGGCACAGTTAAAGTTTATATGGAGAAGGAGTGGCGAATAATGTATTTCTAATGCATATTTTTATAAAATATGCATTAGAAATACATTAAATTAATGAAAAAGCACTACACGCACACAACTATGCATTTGACACACGCAGTCGAATTGCGTTCGTAATATTTCGGCATGGTTCGACTGATGTCTTTCTTACCTACAATTCTTCGTAATTATAAGTACCTATTGCAATTTCGCGGTATATATACTTAATAATAACGATCAAATTTAAATCAATTATGGTCGAATTTCGACCACTTGGCGACCGCTAGTATTATTAAACTTCTCAGCAACACAGGAATTATTCCAAGTGCACAGGACGGTCCAGTATTTGCGAAAAGAAAGAATGTGACCACAATGAATATTAGTAGTTCCTAAGATAAACAAAAGCGCAAAAGCATAGAATTGTCTTATGTTAACGCGAATGTTTAATTGAAATTAAACTACTTTTTACGGATTTTGTCGCGTTGTTTATTTCAAAACAATTTTATTACATAATTTTGAGACTCTTACACTACTATTATTGAACTTTACTAAATTTAAGCTATTAAAATTAATTAAAGAGCACATTAAGCCGTTGGTCCCAGCTGCCATGAACATCTATGGCAGTCGTTATTGGGAAGTCAGTGTCCTATAATATCCTGACACTGGTCTAGCCTTATGGTATCGTTAGGCTTTGGGTTGCGGAGGTCAGGTGGCAGCCGATCCGTGTAAAAACTGATATCCAGTCAAATCCGGTTAGACTAGAAAAGCCGACCCCAAGTGACTTGGGAACAATAAAGGCTAAGGAGAAGAGAAGAGAAAACTATTTATATTTAATTTACACTTTTCGCCGACGTTTCGGTTGCTTTACAGCAGCCATGTTCACGGGGAGACAAAGATGGTAGTTGTCTCAACGTAAACGCATGCTCTCGGCGCCAAGCAACAATTTCATTCTTTAATACCTACATCGATCTTGTAGTCTTATGCTAATATAGATGAAATAAATAGTATGCAGTTTAACATAATATAAATAGGGATGAGTTTAGATACATAATTAACAACACAAATAAGAAAAACAAAACTCTTATAAGATTTGTTAGCGTTTAAAAGACTTATGTAGTCGTGACCGTAAATATGACTGCGGCGGTCAAAAGGTTACATATATTTTTTGGAAATGGCGCCGTCATAAACTAAGACATTTTATTAGAGGAATTATTAGCGTTACTGTCTGATATGGAAAACCTATATTTATATAAATGATACATACAGTATGCTGTATGTATTACGGTCATAGATAATAATGTTCACATTAATAGGTAAATTATCGATTAACTACACGTGTTTCAACTTGTGACCGGTGATATGTGTATAAATATACTTATGTATATAGCACACAAGTAATATATTATGTATTATTATTGCTATTTAAGTGTTACTTAGCCAGCAGACCGGACAATTTGATTAGTATTATGTGATATATGGTATTTTGTGTAACGACGCGCGCCCAACAAGGTCAGAAAGTCTGTTGGTGCCCGACTGAGTCTGCGGATATCGGCCGACAAAACAGGCCGCGAATGCCAGCTATATCCGTGGACTGAACCGGCCTTTTCTATCCGTTGTAAATGCCGTCGTCTGCGGAACGCCTTATTGGTAGAACTATTTTTTTTTAATATAACTTCAGCACTCGTTATTAAGTCTTTAAAAAGTTACAAATATTCAAACAACAGACACAAAAAGTATCCAGAATCGGCACAACTATTTGTGAACCGCACATTTTTTTGTCCTTTTGGGGATCGAACCCCCAACTCTCAACACAGTGGCAAGGCGAACATTTACACTACTATGCCACCCATAGAGCTAATATAATGTATATAATGTGATAACAACTATTGTCATCGTTTTGTAAGCCGCAACCCCGTTAGGATACTTTGACACTTATGAATGTATGTGTTGACTGTTATAACTGTTCTTGACATAAAAATATTAGTGTTATGCCGCATTCATAGATGAATAATGACTTCTTTATGATACAAGATTGTGAAGCCGGACGACCCACGCCATTTTAAAAGCAGCAATTTTTAAAATGATGTATCTCTTGCAGCTCTGACATCTTAGTAAATATATTAAATTTTAAGGGTTGCTAACGGGACCCTATTACTAAGCTGGCGCCGTCTATCTGTCCGTTTGATAGCAGGCTGTATCTGAATCCTAATAGTTAGAGTTTAAATTTACATAGTGTGTATTTCCATTGCCGCTAAAATAAACAAAGAATAAAAAAACAAAACGAATTTCTGCCGAATTGCCAAAAATATTTATTTCTTTTTGGAATGCAAATTAAAAGTATTTTTGGTAAACCCTCCAGCTAAGCTACACTTGGATACGTATGGTTTCCCTACGATAGTACTAATGGGCGGGATTCGAACCCACGACCTTTCGATCGTAAGTCTAATGCGGTACCCACTGTGCTACCATCGCTTATTAAATATTAAAATACTTTTCGCAATTACAATCGCGAAAGCTACTAATATATAAAAATTCACATGACGTCATGTTGGCCCATAGTTAAGTTTGCGCCAATGTTTGTGACCAATGACGAGGCTCAAAAATATTTAAAATATAATTATATCATAAATAATGATGAAGCTAGACTCATACACATATCAACTCATATTACACGCAACATAAAATAACACAACAGTTCATATTAGAAAAAGAATATAAAATTGATTTGTATTGTTAATAATAAGCATTTGGCGATTGAAAAGAGTGGCCATGAGTTTCTTGCCTGCTTCTTCTCATGAATGCCCCTCGAACAGGCTTTTTTCAATGAAAATATTTTATTTAATTTTATTTAATATATCAGTTAATTGACGAGTCCAAGAATTGTTCACACATTTTTATGGAAATAAAGATTTTTGACTACAATTGACTAACTCATCAATTATAACCAGACAATAAAAAAGCATTTTGTCCGAGCCCCGGGGTCTAAACTAAGACATTAGGTAATCGACAGAAATTGTGTGTAAAGAAGCCATCTTTTAAATAGATGAATAGTCTTAATCTGACAAGTTTTAGAATATCAGACATAATTAAAAATCTATTGCGTCCGGCCGCCGGTGTGCCGCTGTGACTGTCGTTATTAGGAAGTCAGTGCCCTATAATAACCTGACACTAGTCTAGCGTTAGGGTATCGTTAGCCTTTAGGTAGCGGAGGTCAGGTGGCAGCCGCTCCGTGTAAAAACTTATATCCAGTCAAATTCGGTTAGACTAGAAAAGCCGACTCCAAGTGACTTGGGAATAATAAAGGCTAGGGAGAAGACACAAAGAACATACATACTTGGAACTACTATTAGTGATCACACGTTAAGGCCTCGTGTTCGAATCGAACCCACAATACTCGGCGCAGCGTCAATGCCAACGCGAACACCACTATACTTATTGTATATAGAGTAGATGTATTTTTCTAAGTCTGGTCTCAAATTTGACCAAAATCTTACAAAGAACAACGGAGCGGGTTACAATAAAAACAAACGGAAATTAGTAGCCTTTTCAATATTTTTTTGTTCTACTAATATGGCGAACAAGCATACACCCACCTGATGGTAAGCGGTCACCGTAGCCTATGGACGCCTGCAACACTAGAGGCATCACTTGCGCGTTGCCGACCCTTTAGGAAAGGAAGTGGGAAGGAGAATGAGCGGGTAAGGGGAAAGTGGGTGATAGGGCCAGCACTTTCACTCACCGAACGAAACACAATAGTAGGATTACTGCTATTTCACGTCGATACTCTGTGAGAGGGTAGTTCTTCCCCTGTCGTGCCGGCCCATTCAAGCTGAAATCAGCGAGGTTCTACTACTCATAAAGGGCTCTTCTACTGAAAAATTACACGTAATGCTCATGGCGTAGTGATTTAAGTGGTCGCTTCGTCATTGGCACCGCACCGAGTGTTGTGGGTTCGAATCCCACATGGAAAATTGTGTGGTTCATAAATTATTGTCCCGAATCTGGATGTTCCTTGTGTCCATTGTTTGATTGTTTGGCAACAGCAATATTATAAGTGTGTGCGAGAATTTACAAAAAAATGTATTTAATTCTCAGGCTTTTCATTACCTATAAATTTTCTTTTCTTTAACTCGCTATGTGACCGATAAAATTTGATATTACTTTATTTAAAGTAACTTCATTGTTTCGACTTCGACGATCGTGTGTTGTGATTTAATCCTGCTTTAAAAACATATTTATAAAAGTAAAGATGTTCGGATGCTTGTTACACAATCACGCGTAATCCGTTGAATGGATTTTGCACAGAGAGACCACATCCTAGGTTAACACATAGAATACTTTTTGTCGCAGTAATGCATTCCCATGGGATACATAGCGGCAAAAGTGCGCGCAAAAATTTGTCGACAGTAAATTACTAGATTATAACTTACTAAGTTTTGAATGCAATTTCGATTGCTTTTTAAATGTAAATCTATCTTTGAGGGTCAATTTATTTCAATAATCAACGGATTTAAAGAGATAGAATTAACGGATTAGTTTCAATATCTTTAGGATTCCGTATTTGAAATTGAATAAAGAACTCTAACCCTACGGGTTAACATGTAACCTGTTCCCTGTACGGTGGTGCGCATGCGGCTGGAGCGCGCGTTCACGTATATACGCGTTGGCGGAACAACTCCGCCGTCAGTAAGACGAGTGTCGTGCTACAGAGATGATTGGTCACACGTGCAGAGTGTTGGCGATAGCCTCGATACTGGCCGGTGAGTTACGACAACTGTGCAGTGATATATACAAGTATTTTCTTCCTATTTTAGAATTTTAAGCATGTGTGGAACGTGTTCGAAATTTAAAATTGCGAACGGTGTTTTTTTTTGTTATAGTTAAAATTTTGACATTCGCAATTGTTTTATTAAGCTTATATTTAAAAAAAGCAGCATGGGTGTTGTAGTGTTCCAAATTTAAATCTTTTTTTTTTAAGTTTGTTACTGTATCTTAAAATTCACAAGTATTACTTTGGCCACCTATATGGTGAAGTGTGTTTAATATAAAATTAAAACACTCTTCACGTATTTTTGACAGCACTGATAACGGAATAGTTTAAGTGCAAATCTCATTGTTAATGCGCCGAGCGTTGCGGATTCGAAACCTGAACTTAAATTTGTATGTCTAAGTGTTGCTTTTGTCTGGTGATTTAAAATTAGCCTCGACATTCGTTAATAGTAAATTTTTGAAAATAAAAGTGCAATGATAAGTTCTAAGGGTATTTTCTACTTAACTATACTTTTCATGAAATATCTGTTCCTGACAATACAGACATTTTTCTGCACTTGTAGTCATTATACAATTACTGTCACTGTCACAAAATAAACAAAAATTAAAATACGTTTTATTGATTATTTTAACTTTCTATTAGTTTTATTCTAATAAGGAAGGCTGAGAAATATAATTTAATTATAAGAAAATGAATGCCATTTTTTCAATAATAAATTACTTTTTATAATTTATTAATTAAATTAATATCACGCATTATTATAATTATGGCCGTGTACCAAAACGTGATTGTTAAATAAATTATCAGAATGTATAAGGTTGGTAAATTAATGTTCCTAAATTTAATGAAAATAATTATTTTATTTATAAGGTATTATATAACACATTTTCGTGGCAAAAGGAGTATATATATTTTTTTAATTTATCGCATTTGGTTTATGCTGTACTATATTACGCATGGTAGACCGATGGCTATGGCACCCGGCTTGCGATCGCAGCTAATACGGGTTCGAGCCCGTACATTGTATTACGACGTGAACTCACTCCTACTGCTAACTCTTAGCTTAGCTTGAGATTTAACAAGAACGGTAATTTTAACTTTAATAGTTAGCAACCTATTTAATAACAACATTAGTTATTAATTGGGTTCGATACCCAGGTCAAGCAATTGAGATGTTAAGGTTTAAACATATCTGTTAGAACTGAAATTAGGCTGGCTCTCTATTACATAAAACATAAACATAGCTGGCGATATTAAACTACAATACACTACTGCTTACCCTCTCATTGACATATATCGTACACACGTAGTTACTAAGCTAACAATCTATTTCAAAACTGAACTTGGCTCGCCTCATACGACACCACAATGTTATTTATAAACAACTGCGACCTTTCACATCTCGGAAAAGGCAATATACAGACAAATCGATTACTTAATCAAAACATATCGATACCATCTGATCAATCGTCTCGTTTCATAGCAATCGTGCACAGATAACATAATAAAAATATATAAGCTGCCTTATCTTACACGTGGCATAAATTATTAACGGTATATTGCACATTTTGGCATTTGTACCGATAAGCTTTTTTTTTATTGTTTATATTTATATAAAACAGGTTGCGCTTGTGACCCGAACATATGACTGCCTAAAGTAAATGTATATTAAGATAAGTTTTATGGATTTTAAATGATTGCCGTCATTGTGTACCACCAGGATTGTCAACTTAAACCCGAACATTATTTTTATATGTTCATCATCGGTTTGACCTAATAAAGTCAATATCATAATGCATAATACACGTCCGTTTTCCTTTCTACTCCAGTTGTAATTTCGGGTACAATATTGTGGGTAATACGTATTTGATATTTATTGCAAAATTATTTGTAAAGATGTTATGTATAACTATTTTTGTCCCAACTGACTGTATATTGAATGAATTTTCAGAAATATGACATAATATATATGACATAATATGTATATGCTGCGCCTGTTATATTTGAGGGCTCACGTTATTACATATTTCTTCGTCTATAAGTACTAGGTAGGTACATTGTCAGACTTCGCAAACTTACAGAATATGTCCTTACACATAACGCTCAAAATCACTTCGCGAAACTTGGTAACTTACCAGCAGCTTTAACCGATAGCGCAACCTGATGCCAAAGGACCAAATAAGTAGTCTTTATAATAAAGTCATAAGAAATAAAAAGTGTTTAGGAAAGTATGAACCAGGAACATTTTATTTTCTTCCTAGAGTCGTAGCACTCGTAGCACGTGCTACGACGACGCCTACGAGCTACGGCATTAATTGTATTGTCTTACGAAGTGAATTATTATATTGTGGAAAATGTCGCTGTCACAATATTAAGCAAAGTGAAATGGCTGCATATTCCTTTGATATTGAGATTGCTATGTTTCTCTTGAAATATATACAGATCGGTATCCCACCCAGATTTCGTCAAATATCCAGTGTTTGTTCTATTTCTTTAGATTGAATGATATGTTTAAGAAATCCTCGGTAGTAGAAGAATCTGGCATTGTTCTCGATAGACTAAACACGTTATACAATTATAGACCCACTCATAAAAATTAATGTATGACACAGTGGTTTTAATCTCTCACCACCGCCATAGACGTATTCGATACAAATAAGATTAAAATTGTTTGATCCATAAATTGTTGCTAGGTGTCTGAGCTTTATTTGTGTCTATGCTCTGAATGTTAATCACCTCCGTGACACAAAAAAGACTTCTAGTGTGAGAATTATCGTTTTGAAAAGTAAAAACAATCTATGCCTCCGAGTGCTAAGTCGGCATTTTTGTGGGTTTCATTGTTAAACTAGATTTTATCCACGTGTATCCCACGATGCCGCATAAAATGTATTCGACATGTTAATCTAGAACTTAATCTATCTGTGTGCCAAATTTTATTTTAATCCGTTTAACATTTTACGCGGGATTGAGAAGTCAATAAACATCAAAACATATTCACTAACTTTGCAATTGTACTACTTTATTCGGCTTTATCGCGTTCAATGTATTATAGTGCACATTCAATATTCAATGTATAACATTTGTTAAAACTTAAAACAATTTTATATTCATAAACTATCACATTTATAATATGCGTAGATGGGACGTCTTAGATATTGATAACATTCAGATCCCAAAAACCAGCCTTACGTCATTTTAGCATATAAAAGACACCCAGCCTCGAAACAACCATTTGTGGATCACACATATTTTTCTCTCGTGTGGCGATCGAACCCACATTATTCAACGCAGAGGCAATGGCGGTGCGAATACTTAAACCACTTCGCCATCCGTGTAGTCAATATTGACTGTAACTGAAATGAAATAAAAATGAAAATAAAATGAAAAATCTTTATTTATCTCAAAACAGTTACATTAATTATAAATGAGACATCCCCAGTAAGTAATTGTGTTGTGTTGTGTTGGGGCTATCTCGCTCTTTCCCTTAATTATTAAAAATATTGAGACTAATGTTTACAAAAAATAAGTTAAAATTAAATATAGGAAGAAAGATACAATGACTTAAAATCTAATTAGCAGCTCTTTGTGTAACTGTAGTTGTATGCCTATGTAACTTTTGCATAACAAGCGTCTTAACATGGCGATTATTTTTTTAAATAAATAGTCTCTACTCTGGGAATAATCCCTGTGTCGCGGGGGACTTTACAAACATACAAATAATGGACACAAAGAACATCCAGACGCGGAACAACTAATTACCTGTGGATCACACAAATTTTTTATCCCGTTTGACGATCGAACCCACAACACTCGATGCAGTGTACATGACGAGCATTACTTACATTAGATCATGGAAGTCAATATTGACTAGGTAACTTTTCTATAACAGACGACCTAACTTAGCGAATGAAGCCACAAATCAAGCCATCATTGTACGCACACGCGCGTAATCGTACGAAGGCTTCATCACAGCCATTACACGTTCAAGATGGACGATAAACGCTGTGCTACACGTGTAAGGAGTCAAGGTCCGATCTACGCAACGCTCGTTAATCTCTCACAAAAAATACCCCGCTGCCATAACCGTCGCCGCAGTTCCGCCTCGCCGTAATTCTATACTAATATTATAAACCTGAAGAGTTTGTTTGTTTGAGCGTGCTAATCTTAGAAACTACTCGTTCGAATTGAAATATTCTTTTGTGATATTGTCTTCTGTTTACGGGAATGTTATTCATTGAAATTAAACTTATTTATACGGATTTTATCGCGTTGTTTATTTAACACTGTATTACATAATTTTGAAACTATTACACTACTACTACTATTGAACTTTACTTATTTTTAAGCTAATAAAATTATTAAAACTACTTATATTTAGGTTTACACTTTCTCCGACGTTTCGGTTGCCTTTCAGAAGCCATGGTCACGGGGAGTCTCCTCGTGACCATGGCTGCTGAAAAGTAACAGTAAGTAACAGTATCTAAATTATGTAATACAGTGTTAAATAAACAACGCGATAAAATCCATATAAATGAATTTAATTTCAATATTCTTTTAGTGTTCGATAGCCCTTTTATCAAGGAAGGATATAAGTTATATAACATCACGCTACAGCCAATGGGAACGGAGAATCAATGAAATTTTTTGTAAAAACGGGGAAAATTCTCTTATTTGACGCGGATGAAGTTGCGCGGTTAGTAATTCTTTGATATTATTTGACATAGAAGCGTTATATATTAAACCGGTTTGATTATATGTAATGCGTACAAGGTTACACAGGGATTTAGTTTTAGAGTTGTGGTGCAGTGATTTAAGTATCTTACCTGCTGCATGTGTTATGGGTTCGATGCTTACACAGGTCCAAAAAATGTCGTCCTAAATTTTTGTGTCGAGTAAAAGTAGGTACTCGGCACAATTTGAGATGTGTGTGTTTGTATACGTTGTCTAAAAGTTCGTAAATACAGAAAATATACTTAGTGCTGGAGTTGCTTTTTTCGTTTTGTTGAAGATTACTAGCAATTTGGTTGCCTCCGTGGCGCAGCGGTAGTGAATGCGACTGCTGTGCATGAGGTCTCGGGTTCAAATCCTGGGTCGGGCCAACAAGTTATTGGAATTTTCTGTTCAGAAATCTCAATAGCAGCCTGCAGTTTGGAAGTTGGCGGTGTTAGTCACCCCCGTGCCTTAGAAAGCACGTAAAGCCGTTGGTCATGCGCCTGATCTCTCTCCGGTCGTGTCGGATTACCGTCACATCGGGTCATGAGAGTTAGGGAACAGAGAGTGCACTTTTGTTTGCGCACAGGCTTGTGCACTATAATATCTCCTGCGCAGATGGCCAGTCTCCGTTAAGATTGGCCACCGTGACCGAAATAATTGTTCGCCTTACTACTGCCGCTGAGCCAATTGTTGTGGATTCGATACGGGATACGGGACAAACATTTGTATAATCCACAAATAATTGTGCCGAATCTGATTATACATTGTGTCCATTGTTTGAATGTTTGTAAGATCGATACAGGAATTATTCCTAGTGCGGGAGTCGTCGCTTTTTTAGATAGACTGTCTATAAATAATTACTATACATATATATACGTCAGGTAGGACGCCCTCCGGCCAGATGGACCGATGATCTGGAAAAGATAGCTGTGTCAGATTGGATGCGGGAGGCGAAAGACCGGATGTTGTGACGTAAAATGGGAGAGGCTTATGTCCAGCAGTGGACTGCGGTGGGCTGATTGATTGATATACATGTCCAAAACTCAGTTTTCAGACATATTGTCGGCCTCGATGGCGTAGTGGTTAGTGTAACCGACTACCACGCCTGAGGTCGCGGGTTCGATTCCCGCACAAGTCAAACATCTGTGTGCATGAACATGGATGTTTGTCTTGGTCTGGGTGTTTCTATGTATAATATGTATGTATTTACAAAAAAAAAAAGTATATATGTATGTTTATCCATTGTCTAGTACCCATAGTACAAGCTCTGCTTAGTTTGGGCTAGATGTTGTTGTGTGTATGTGGTAGAATATTATTATTATGTTTCTCTTATCACAGGTACTTTCTAACATATTAGAAAATACCTGGCCCTTTGGGAGGCCTATTATTATTATTATTATATATGATACAGCGGGTTTATTAACTGACCATACACGACTACAAAAAGTAATTTCTTTTGATGACTTTTAAATCATAGATGCATCAAACTACGTTTAAATATGGTCACCTTTATTTCTAGTGGCGTCTTTACTAAGGTATGACATAATATTTTGGGGTCAGTCAACAGATAGAGAACTTGTAGGTATTCAGAATGCAAAAAAGGTGTATCAGGTCAATGTTTGGTTTAAAAGTTACGGACAGCTGCTTACCTTACTTCAAAAGCCTCAAATTCTTAACTTTACCAGCGTTGTACATAATGGAAACAGCTGTTTTCGTAAAACTAATATAACACTTTTTTTAAAAGTGTCAGGGTTTAAAAGAGGCCCATTACGTGCTCAATATAAAGAACAGTTGTGTGATGTACAGTGCAAGACAGCTCTGATGCAAAAGAGTGTTTTTGGTGCAGCTCCTTAGATATACAAAAAAATACCAAATGAAATAAAAAAAACCTTGTCTTTAACTAAGTTTAAAAAGTATGTATTCAAGTTGCTGGTAAATAAATGTTACTATTCGTTGAATGAATATTTAAATGACACAATTTTAATAACACGATAATATTCTCTTATGTTTACGCGAATGTTATACATTGAAATTAAACACTTTATACGGATTTTGTCGCGTTGTTTATTTTACTTTAAACACTGTTATTACCACGATAATAATAAAATAATAATTTAATAATAATTATAATAATTTTAATTCAATTAATGTAATAATTTAATTGTAATTTTGAATTTGTTTCTTGACATAGGCTATTTCTTATTTTATTTTCTCTTTTGTTATACTTACTCATTTAAATTTGTATGCCTCTCAATGACAGAATATAGTGGACAGATAATTTGTAACATCTTTGTATTTACCTATGTTTCTACAAATAAATAATTTCCGATTCTGATTCATTAAGTTGTCATCTCTCATCTCCATCACAATGGAAACATGACATCTGAATTATAAATATATTATTATCATCTTCCTCATATTAAAGATTATAGAATATCGTTATCTATTTATACTAATATTATAAAGCTGAACAGTTTGTTTGTTTGCTTGAACGCGCTAATCTCAGGAACTAATGGTCCGAATTGAAAAATATTTTAGTGTTGACTAGCCTATTTATCGAGGAAGCATATAGGCTATATAACATCACGCTATAAACTACGGGAACGGCGCAGTAATCATAAACACGTGTGAAACCGCGGGCACATCTAGTGTATAATAAACATGTGAGTTCACTCTTCTTAGTCCGGACACTTTTTCGATTCAAGTACGGTAACGTCACGTCTGTAATTATAATCTTTACTAGCAGACCCACGCAACTTCGTCTGCTTCACATAAGAGAATTTTCCCCGTTTTTGCAACATTTTAAATTATTGCTCCGCTCCTATTGGTCGTAGCGTGATGTTATATAGCCTTACTCAACAAATGGGCTATCCAACATTAAGAATTTTTCAATTCGAACCAGTAGTTCCTGATATTAGCGCGTTCAACCAAACAAACTCTTCAGCTTTAAAATATTAGTATAGATAAGCCTAACAAACGCTATAAGTTATTATGTAACTAATGCGTTAATTAATGCTAATTACAAGTCTTAAAATAAAATACATAGTTTTATAACCAGTTTCGAGCGCCATTTTTTTGTGTGTACCTATGTCGTTTGTTTGTGTCTACGTATCTTTTTGTTAAGTCATTTACACGTGTATTCTATATCGTCATTACGTCTAGGAAGCAAAATAACAAGCTTATTACCTACGTGATGGTAATCAATTTTACGGTGACCATTTACCATTTTATAGGTACCTAATGCGCTACAGTTTATAGTAACTCTAACCCTTAATCTTTATATATATAATTCTTCTGTACGTGTGTTGACAGTGAACTCCTCCTAAACGGCTGGACCGATTTGAATGAATTTATTTGTGTGTGTTCAAGTGGATTCGAGGATGGTTTAGAATTGTTTTTTTTTTCTTCTTTACTGGACAACGTCTGTCGGGACAGCTAGTTACGTATAGATTGTCAAACAATTTATATGTAAGGTAAGGTATAAGGCTGCCTGTCCATTGAAGCAGAGCGAAGCTGCGGAGCGAAGAAACAGAGAAATATTAAACTATAGGATTGCATAAAGTCTACGCTCCGCTCCAGTATGCAATCCTATTGGTTAATATTTCTCCGTTTCTTCGCTCCGCAGCTTCGCTCCAATGGACAGGCAGCCTAATGCCTATGTCGCGGGGAACTATACAAAGAAGAGACACAAAGAACTCGGAATAAGTATTTGTCGGTTACACAATTTTTGTCCCGTGTGAGAATTAAACCTCAACACTCGGCGTAATGGCGATGATGAGGCTACTCTAGCAACCCCTGCACTATCCGTGTAGGTAATCATATTGATTTGGATGTGACTTGATACACAAATAGACCACATCCTGGATTGACGCATAGGTTACTTTGAATCCAGCATGCAGTCATGCGGGTGAATTCTGAGATAAAAGCTAGTTTGTTATGGATGCTTGCTACACTGCAGGCTTCTAAATTACTCGCTGTGCTTCTAGAATAAGGAATATAATAATAAAAATAAGGCAGAAGGCAGTATTGCTCGACAGCGCGCGCATAGTGCGGAGGTTCCTTTCTTGGAGCCCTAACCATCGATAGCTTGGTCCCTGCACCCGATATAGTTATATATATATATATAGGGATTATATCCCGATATAGGGTTTACGTGGTCCTATTTTATATTTTTTTTATATATAATGTGAAATATAATTGCGAGAAAATATTGGAATAAATGGAATAATAATAATAATATTCTATCATATACACAAAACACCATCTAGCCCAAACAAAGCAGAGCTTGTACTATGGGTACTAGGCAATGGATAAACATACATATATACATTTGTTTTTTGTAAATACATACCCAGACCAAGACAAACATCCATGTTCGTGCACACAAATGTTTGACTTGTGCGGGAATCGAACCCGCAACCTCAAGCGTGGCAGTCGGTTACACTAACCACTACGCCATATAGACCACTAGGTCCTCGAAGAAGCGCTTCCTAACGAAGTAATCAATACTTAATCAACGCAGGACTAAAAGGCAGTTTCTTTGTTTTATATAAAAGACAACTCTAGTTAAGGATCAATCTCTGTGTCGCGAAGAACTTTACAAACATACAACAATTAACGACCAAACGTACACTTAGACTCAGAAAAATCATTGGAGAATATACAATTAATTGTCCCGTGTGGGATTCGAACCCACAACACTCCCGCGTCGGCAGTGTCAAGACATCCTCACACCCGTTACACCATCCGTTTAACATTCAAATTTGACAGCTTAATTATAGTTTTAAAGTTAAAACTACGATCAATCCATTTAAAATTTAAAGCTATTGTTAATTCATTAAAATTTAACGTAGATTAGTGCGAGACACTTCCTTAAAAGAAACCATTTGCATAATAAATATAACTCGATAGTTCATCAAACTCGAGTTAATGTAACATGAATAATAGAGTGATGTATATATTAAACAACACAAAACTTGTTCTTGTTCCTGAACTACGACCGGCCTAACATGTTTTAAAATAGCTTTCTGCAAAAGTAATTTATGTCTGACTAGATGTGCCCGCGGTTTCACACGCGTTTATCGTTACTGCGCCGCCCCCGTGTGTCGTATCGTGATGTTATATAACCTATAGCCTTCCTCGATAAATAGGCTATCCAATACTGAAAGAATTTTTCAATTCGAACCAGTAGTTCCTTAGATTAGCACGTTCAAACAAACAAACAGACTCTTCAGTTTTATAATATTAGTACAGATGACTGCACGGATGCCGTAGTGGTTTAAGTGATCGCCTTGCGACTGCCCCTGCGCCGAGAGTTGTTGGTTCGATGCCCACACGGGACAAAAATTTGTGTGATCTGCAAAAAGTTGTTTTGAGTCTGAATGTTCTTCGCGTCCGTCGTTTGAATGTTTGTAAAGCCCCCGCTACACAGAAATTAATCCTAGTGCAGGAGTTATCTGTCTATACGACTACAACTCTTCTATGCACATAAGAACGTCTCCTTAACGAGGCCCTTGTCATATATAAAAACTAGCTGACCCGCGCAACTTCGTCTGCGTCACATAAAAGACTTTTCCCGTTTTTGCAATATTTTCATTGATGCTCCGCTTCTATTGGTCGTAGCGTGATGTTATATAGCTTATAACCTTCCCCGATAAATTGCCTAAAAATGAACGCTAAAAATATTTTCAATTTGAACCAGTAGTTCTGGAGATCAGCGCGTTCAACCAAACAAACGCTTCAGCTTAAAATATTAGTATACATCTTACCTACAAAAAGTTACATAATACGATGTAAAATAAATTAAATCATTATATTCCTAGCTATATTGACACAATGGTGTAATGTTACAACTTTATTGATGTCATGTGTAATACACACATAACATTGCCTAAATGTATGGCGTAATGGTGTAAGAGGCCGCCTCATGACTCATGACGCGCCGAGTGCTGTGGGTTCAATCCCATACGGAACAAAAATTGTATGATTCACAAATAGTTGTTTGGAGTCTGGGTGTTCTTTGTTTGTATGTTTGTAAAGTTACCAGCGGCACAGGAGCGTGAGTTGTAATGGTGCTCCTACACTGCTGTTACAAAATGTTTACAAAAATTTACTGTAAACATTTTAGCAAACATTAGATTACAGTGTTAAAAATGTTTAAAAATGTTTTCATGTTAGGTAATATTTATACTAAACATTTCTAAACAAAATTGTTTGTTAAGAAATTGTAACAAATTAAAACATCTGTTATCATTTGTTCGTAAACATTTATTCAGACGACATAAGGGTATACTATTTTTCTCTAGCACTTAGCGTTAGTCGCATCCAGTTAGAGCGCTTTTCTTTTTTTAAATCTAATGAGTAAATCTTCTTCCATTTTCGTGTAGACGCTTCGAGACGTAAATCCAAATTGCGAACCGATATCATGTTTTAAAATGTTACAAAATGTTTGTAAACATTTTCCATCAGTGTAGGAGCACTCAAATCATCTAACAATTTTTAACATTTGTTAATAAATGTTTAGTGTTAAGAAATGTTTGTAAACATTTTGTAACAGCCAGTGTGGGAGGTAAGAAAATATAATAGTTTAACCATTAAGGCGTCCCTCAGATAACAGCCTTACCGATAGGCAGAAAAGTCCCTCGCAATACAGGAATTAATCATAGAGCGATAGATGTCTATTAAAAAACAACAAGAAAACACGTTCTTACACATTGGTTTTTCAATCATTGTCTTAAGTTTTTATTTTTGTTTTATTTCAGGATGTTCGCATGCCCGGCCAGACCCGTGCGTGCCTGTCAAGATAGAAGCGGGGTGGGTGTGTGGCCTGGAAAGGGTCGCCGACGATGGGTCGGTGTACGCGAGCTTCAGGGGAGTGCCGTATGCAAAACAGCCTTTAGATGAACTACGGTTTAAGGTAACTAGTAACTCTTAAACTAGCAGTGCATGATAAAGGGTTAACTATATTTTTTTCAACGTTCTTGATTGCCATTCACGCTTTTCTATCTGCGTGAAAAGGTGATCGAAGAGAGTATATCGGGCTCACCCGAGGAAACATGGAAAGGCCGGGACTGCCATATTTCCCCGGGTCTGTCTTATCGATTAAACCTACTATGGTGTTGAAACTCCTGCCTTGAATGGTGGGTGGGTAGCTGGTACTGAACTACTTCAGCGACCCGCCCAGCTATGCCCAACACAGGCATAAATGCCCGCAAGCATTTTTGATCGCTCTTCTGTGTCGTAATGTCGACCGTTTTAAGTGTTTGTGACATTCATAAACTAGGGCTTACAAAGCGCGGGGTAGGTGTTGCCGAGGTTGTCTATAGAGAAAACCTTGTAACATTTTGCTTGATTTAGTAATCTAATCGGGGATCGATTAGCAGTTGCGTAAGATTATATTCGGTTGAGGAGGCTGACCTTTAAGTATGATGACTCAAGACAATATTATTTGTTTTCAGGAATTGGAACCTCTAGAACCATGGGGTGATATACATTTTGACGCGAGAACCGAGGGTCCAATATGCTACCAGACAGACGTTTTGTACGGTAAGCTGATGCATAAGCATAGCATGAGCGAGGCTTGCATCCGTGCCAACATCCACGTACCAATTGATGCTATACCTAAATCATCTTGGAGACCAGCCAGAGAGCTGGAACCGCCGAGACAGACATTTAGCTATAAAGAGGAGTCTATCGAAGACCTGCCTGCCTCAACAGACCTGCCTGCCCCAGAGGGCCTTCATACAACTACAGGTCTGCCTACAATCACAGACCTGCCTACTTCAACAGGCTTGCCGATTCTGGTGTTTATACATGGCGGAGGATTTGCCTTCGGATCTGGTCATACAGATGTTCACGGACCTGAGTACTTAGTGAGCAAGAACATTATCGTCATCACGTTTAATTACAGGTAAGATTTACATAGATTCCATTGAATTTGAGAGAGCAATGGTTTAAGTGCAAATCTTCTACCATATCGATCGAGTGTTAAGGTTTCGACCCAATAAAGAGCCAAAAATTTTTGTGATCCTCGTGTACTTACTCCGTGTCTGGATGTGCTTTATGTCTGTTGTTTTAATGTTTGTTAATTCCTTGCGATTCACAA
The DNA here is from genome assembly GCA_963675205.1 of Catocala nupta. Lineage (NCBI taxonomy): Eukaryota > Metazoa > Arthropoda > Insecta > Lepidoptera > Erebidae > Catocala > Catocala nupta. The sequence goes on from OY776087.1 coordinate 2,195,439, forward strand.
ACTAGACCCTAATGTAGCAGTTGTCTACTTAGTAACAAAAATATACATAATTTAACAAATAAATCTAAATGTCATGTCATGTAAATTTTTTTATGAGATGACAAACTACACTGTAGATGCTATCTGAAGACAAAAAAAATTATAATTGACTAAAACTTAACCTTGCACTTTCCAGGTTGAATGTATTTGGTTTTCTGTCTCTAAACTCGACGACGGTTCCGGGCAACGCTGGTCTTCGCGACATGATAACACTTTTACGCTGGGTGCAGCAGAACGCGAGAGCCTTTGGAGGAGATCCTGACAATGTTACACTAGCCGGGCAGAGTGCTGGCGCTATTGCTGCGCATCTGCTGACTCTCTCCAAGGCCGCTGAGGGCTTATTCAAGAGGTTGGTATTTGACTGTCTAGGCTGTGGATCATGACATCTGTGATAAATATTCCGGGTCAGACCAGCAATAAATTTACTACTAATAAATTTTTAGCAAAAATCCGAAGATTTGTTGAATGTTTTATCCCAAAAATTAATGGAACGCATTTGCCGCTGACCCTGCAGCTGATTTCGCTTCCATCGTATCAGATTACCTTTATTGGACTGCGAAAGAAAGGAAATTGAAAAATGCACTTATGTTATGGCTAACACTTGTGCACTTTAATAATCTCCTATGCAGTTGCCATTAAGACCCTACCATTGAGTCTGTGTCATTGCCGAAATCAAATGCAGAAACGACATATAATTAGTATCTCAATTGTCAGTCCACTTCTTCGTATAAGAAATACTAGAAATAAATCCAACAAGTTAATTCACGTTTATTTACCTTAAATTTAGGAGTCGCTCTGATACGTAAACAAATGGATAAAATGGTAAACACCGCGATCTAGTGTGCCAAGGATACATGATATAACTGTTAAAAAGCATCAAATAATTTGTTTATCTCCTACAAACAAATTATAACCACGTTTAAATGACATGAATATATACATATTTCAAATATCTTACTGCTTACTTAGCACACGACTGTTATTGTAAAATGTGTAGTCATTTAACATTATTAATTGGCTTTACTATATTACGTATTGACTATATTCTTGTAGTACTTAATCGTCACAATATTAATATATTCCTAATTTTCTTCACAGGGCGATACTGATGAGTGGTACAGCAATTAGTAGTTTCTACAGCCCGTCGCCTTTCTTCGCGCAATATATTAAAACTAATCTCCTGACAGTGCTAGGCATCAACTCCACCGAACCCGACGAGATCTACGAGCAGCTTATCAAACTGCCCGCCGAAAAGTTATACGGAGCCAACAATTTTCTCATAGATCAAATCGGCTTCACAACCTTCGTGCCCACCGTTGAAACTTCATTCCCCGGAGTCACAACTGTAGTCGACGATTACCCAGATCTTCTAGTAGCGCAAGGCCGCGGCAAAGACATTCCACTATTAGTTGGTTACACTGACTCTGAATGTGAAACATTCCGAGGACGGCTTGAAGAGTTCGATTTAGTCGAGAAAGCCAAGGAAAACCCACTAATTATAGTACCACCCAAAACGTTGTTTACTACACCGCAGGCTTTATTGCCCGATGTGGAGAAAAGATGCTAGTCTATAGTAATTACTACAATGGTACAGTCAGTGTGGATGGGTTCATTAAGAGTTGTACGGACGGATTTTACGAATATCCCGTGTTGAAGTTGGTGGAAGCACGTGAAAATACTGCAAGTGCACCTACGTATGTCTACAGATTTACATTCGATAGTGGCAACAGTATAATAAAGAAAGATAAGCAATTGAACTTCCATGGAGCTGTCACGTCGACGACATGACGTATATCTTCAAAGTGAACTCCGTGCTTGGATCGCAGAGGTCATGGCCGCCAAGAATGATGATGACTATATGAAACAGTTAATGCCTAGATTCTTTGTAAACTTCATGACTTATAGGTAATTATTATTTGGAATTTATTTTAAGCGGTGCTGCGTGCACTAAACTTGTATATTCTAAGCACGGGTCGTTTTGGTTACGAGCTTGCTCCATACTAAAGTTCAATACTTGCTTAATATTTAACTCCTACGAATTATTATGGGCGCTAGTAATTATTATTATAAGTTGGCACCTTTATACAAAATATTATAAAGCAGAAGCAGCAAGCTCTATGGCATCAGTGTCTCGTTAACACGACAAATAGGAAGCCTTTATCTAAAAATTCGCGACTGAACCAATTCAATTCCCCAAGGATATTCTGCCTGCGATTGACGATTATATTCTTAGCCAGATCGGTTAACTGGAAATAGGAACATCGTCAATCTAATCGCCCCTTTCAAAAACAAACAGTATTTGCAAACGTTACAATTTGCATTTACCTAAATTTTTTGTGCCTATTAGGTCTACTCCTAAGATATTAAACGAACATCTATTTGTATCATTAGTCCCTACTTTTAAGATACGCAGACGTTGTCATATTTCTAAAACACCAAACGCCAAGACGACAATTTCCAATAAACATTGGCAGGTCAATCATATATACTAACTGGTTTCCTCTCTGTTTCAGCCAACCAATTTACGACGACAAGAAGTGGCCAGCGACCAACAGCAAAGATTACTTATACGAGGACATTAAGGGACCGAGCGAGTACGAGGTCAAGACTATATCCTCAAGACAACAGGAGATCGAACGATTCTTCGACACGTTGAACATTGTTGAATGAAAATACAAGACTGATAGATTAGGGAATCCACAGCAACGGCGGTGGCTCGAGGACAGTGAAATGTTGGTGCCAGAACAAAGATTGTAAAGACGTTTAGTTGTGATGTTAGAGTGTAAACTTATTCGTATTCTACTGTTGGGCCTTCATAAAAATGGGGTTACCACAGAGGTTACTGAAATTCACTGAACTTACTTCGAGATCTGGATTATTATTTCATCCAGTTTAAAAGTCAAGACTCGCTTTTTTCGTAACCCAAGGCTTCCAAATCTTTTTAACCCTATGTTGGTGGGCAAGCTATTTAGCTGTTAAAATGAGCCTGTCAAAGTCACTTCTTTCAGATAGTGGAAAATGGGATGGGTCGTTTCAATAATTATAGAGTGCAAGTTCTTGTCAATATATCCTATTGTAGTGTACATCTCAATCTGGATACTCGGGTGAAGGATACTACATACGTTATTACATTAAGCTGTAATTTATTTTACTAAGTCTTTAATACGATGAACAAATGTAACTTTTTAAGCTTGATATTTTTTATAATCAGTCTACCATCAGAATAAGAAAGTTAAAAATTTCAACAATCTTGAGTATGTTTTTGATATTTAAAATGTTGTATGCTTTGATATTAACAATTTTATTGACTTCTGTGGCTTATATATACCTAGTTAAGTAATAGATTAATAAGTACGTAATTTTTGAGACAATCATTTTAATGCTTAGGACGCAGGTTGCAGGTAAATTGAAATTGTAAAAGCTAGTGACCACTAAATCGAAAAATAAGTAGTCTGAGTGTCATCAAACACTTTGCTTGATTTTATTAATTAATGAACGATTTATGTAGTGGTCGGCTATCTGAGTATAGCTTTTTAAGGGCGAAATTTTTAATTGCTTTATCTATGGAATTGTTTTTTTAATTAAGCTGGTTTAATCTTATGATTGAAAATCGCTGAATATGTAAGAAAAGGGGGAACGTTTTAAAGAACCAGTTGCAATCGTCACTCTTAGTCTCTTCTTCTCATTGACTAACCACAATTACTTTTTGAGATTGTATTCATATAGGTATAGCTGATATTTATGCTAGTCTCCAAATTAGTGGTCAACAGCTCTATAACTTGAATCCGCCCACAACAAATTTATTCATAAGTTACATTTTAAGACATCTTTAGGTTATAGAAATATTAAGATGATCACAAGGATACAAACATAACTTTGATGGTGATGTATTTTTCTTTAAGTAAGACACAAAAGTACTAATAGTACAAATATAATTAGGATAAACATTTCGGGTCTTGAGATTGTACCTGGTCCACACCTGGTTACAAAGCGTCTTCTTTGAGGTGACATAGTCTTCAACGTACCTCAACACTTTTGATTCTTACCATACTTATGCATATTCGAAAAGCGCCTCTAGCGGCAACATCGATGAACTATTTAAGTATGTGTGTGTGCATTTGTCTGTGTAGAGGTGTACTAGTACTATAAAAATTTAAACCAGACTTGTTAATACGTTTAATGACTTAATTCAAAATGCCATTTGTAATTCAACAGCCTGTCATTTGTAAACGTTTTAGGATGGAATGGATATAATTCCATTTACTGTGTCTCCACAACTCCAGAACACGCCCCTCACCATCTCCAAGAGTATTGGAATCCTTGGCCTCGACATATCAAGTGATGTACAGTTCCGCAGTCATTTAGAGAGCAAGGTCAAGCTGGCTTCCAAAAAGCTTGGTGTGCTCAATAGAGCTAAGCGGTACTTCACTGCTGGGCAAAGACTGATTCTATATAAGTCGCAAGTCCGGCCTCACATGGAGTACTGCAGTCATCTCTGGGCAGGAGCACCAAAATACCAGCTTGATCCTTTTGACGCTGTACAGAGACGAGCATTGAGAATTGTCGATGAGCCCAAACTCACAGACGGTATCGAGCCACTAAGTCTCAGACGAGACTTTGCCTCCCTTTGTGTGTTCTACCGCTTATATAATGGATTGTGTTCTGACGAGTTGTTTGAGATGATGCCCTCAGCTACTTTTTATCATCGCACCGCTCGCCATCGGCAGGGATGTCATTCTCACACCTTACAAGCTAATTGGTGCCGCACTAAACGGTTCCAAAGGAATTTTCTCCCGCGGACGCTCAGGTTGTGGAATGAACTCCCTGCCCAGGTTTTCCCACAAGACTACAGTATGGGGTTCTTCGAAAAGGGCGTTAAAAGGTTTTTACAAGGTCGGCAACGCGCAAGTGATGCCTCTGGTATTGCAGGCGTCGATAGGCTACGGTAACCATTTACCATCAGGTGGGCCGTAAGCTTGTTTGCCACTTTAGTAGTATAAAAAAAAAAAAAAATATATATATAATTTCATATTTCATTTATTGTGCTAAAATAAACCCAAAAAGTGAAACTTCTATTACAGTTCTACACATTTATAAGCTCCAAAACTAGTCAAATATTGGCGCTTCTGAAGGCCTTAGTTTTTGGTGTGCGACACTCATGTTACATTTAGGTTTGCTAATGTAAAAAAAGAAAAGAATATCACTTATTTGTGGGGGTAACTACCACTAAGGCTCGGTTCATATAGTCATTTTGGCTATGGATAGTTAATTTCGACATAATTATATTCTATAGAAAATATGTCAAAATGTAACTGTCCGTAGCTAAAACGATTCGTTTTTTGATATAGGAACTGGACTAAACCGATGCATACAATTCGTTTATTAAGAAAAGATACCATACTATCTCCGAGCTATGATGTTTTAATGAGAAAATATATAATATAGCTTCTGTAGCTATGTTCCTTATTTTTCTCGTTTTTGATGGCAGGAAATGCATTTTTACCATTACACCTCATAATATAACAATTAATTTAGATTTATAAACGCATCTCGTTCCTAAAAGTTTGAGGAAGCGAAATGTATATTGGTCACCCATCCTTTTGTCTCCGTGTGTCATGCATGCAGCATCTATCAGCGACTGACGTTATGTATTACTATTTAAGTTATTATAAGTTCATAATTGTAAATATTCCACTTTCTACATTACGTAGTACATTAAACAAAGTGTTGAGTACAATGATATATGAGATTCAATAGGTTTGTATGTAACAAATAAAATGAATGCGACAAGCGGACGTGAATGCAATGGTTTTATTTCAATACCCGTTATGATGTAACGTGGAAAATTTTAAAGGTTTCTTTCCATTTCAGTATCGGAAACGTGGTAAGTATAGTAAAAAATATTGTTTTCCTAAACACCTTCATTTTTTTTACAAAGGTTGACAATATTTAGACATTATTTTAATAAGATGTTATCGCGGTTTTTGAAAGTAGTTTTGAATACAGACATATAAATTTAAAATAGATCGTTATATTTTAGTGAGAGACGGTTGGACTGCCACACAGAGGTTTCGAGTTAAATCACAAGGCGCTCTGAATTTTCGAAGTTATGTATGTGTTAAACAATTAATTATTGTTCGCTTTAACTATGAAGGAAAACAGCGTGAGGAAACCTGCATGTCGGAGAGTTCTCCAAAATACTCGAAAATATGTAGTCTGGCAACTCGCATTGGGCTAGCGTGGTCGACTATAACCCTTCTGAGAATAGAATCGTGCCCAGCAGTAGGACAGTTTAATACAGGACTGATATTATATGGTATAAGTTCGATTTTGTCAAGAAAAACAACATGCAAAACATCGAATCAGTGGATGTGTAGGCTAAACAGAGCCAGTAAACCGAACAAACGGTACACATTACACGAGAGTGACACTCCGATATTGAAACCCAACGGGTCGTAATATCACAATGAATTTTACAAGTTTAGTAAAGTATTTTTGGCACACGTTACCTTAGGAGTAATTGGACTAATTTGTAACTTTATTTCTATATTAAAAGGCAGTTACATTGACCACCAGCTGATCTATATTACTGTATAAAAATACATACGCAAGTTTTAAAGATATTCAAGACAAGTGTAAATGTAATATTGATTTATCTATAAAATTATCAATGTCTCAAAAATAATACAAGCAGGTCAATCCAGCCGGTGCAGATGTTGTGATAAATAATTTTAAATTAACATGACTTTGCAGAACTAATGTCTGATCTTCGCTAGTTAGAAAAGTATGCCTGGAAGAATATCAAAAATAACGTCGTGCTACTAAACTTAAATAGCCAGTGTGCTAACTTGACGAAAACTCTTCTAACTCCAATAGTAGATTTTGCCTGTGGCTTCGCTGGATTATGGAGCATTACTTCTTTCTTGATGAAAGGTACGTCATATTCTGCACTCTTGACGTTCAATACGCTTTCTCGCCTTAACTACTTGACGAATCATCATAAAATTTCGCATACACGCCGCCGGGGTGCAGAAAAGGCCACAGTGTACCTTCATCCAGAAAAAGTACGGTTTCCAAGGGATAGAAAATTGACAAAACCTATATTTACGCCAGCGGAGCTGCGGGCAAAGTGGAGCTGAACGTATAAATACACATCATGATTATGATCTTTCAGATTAAGAAGATCTTCTAGCGTTCGTTGTAATTAGAAACAGCCTCAGATAACATATCAAAGACAGCGGAACCATGTTGAGAAAGCTAGTGGTATTACTACAAATAGTGGTGATGACACGACAGAATGTGATCAGTACAGCACAGGGACAGATACGAGGAGTAGTGCACGAAGGATATATAGCGTATACTGGTGTGCCATATGCGAATATCACCAGCCGTACGGGCAGGTTCAAGGTGAGTTATTGAACAGACAGTATAGTAAAAAGGGAAAAGTTTTTTTGGTGATTGGGAATAGGACAATCGAAATTGAAAGACTTGGGCGAACATTCTTAAATCAGAATAAAAAAACTGGAAAGTCGCTTGGAGTCGTCTGGACTGACGAGCGTAAATGAAGACGGTACTATGACATTTCTTCTTTTTTAAATAGACAACTCCTGCACTAGGAATAATTCCTATGTCGCGAGGGAATTAATAACACTCAGATTCGAAACAGCTTTTTGTGGACCATACCAAACTTTTTCCCCGTATGTGCATCGAGCCCAAGATACTCAACGTAGTGGGATGACGAGACGACCACATAAACCACTAGATCGAAGCAAGTGAAAAGTCTTAGTTCCTGCCTATGAAAACAGGTGTGAGTCTATGTATGTATATTTTTCAGAGAGCCGGTATCGCTCCCGTGTGGTCTAACATCAGGGAGTCTAGAACATCTACATGTACATCGCTATCCGAACCTGGGGACTGCATGCAGCTGGACGTATACGTGCCCACAGCAACAGGCAGCGGCTGGCCAGTGCTTGTGTGGGTAACAGGAGGCAGCGGTCCCTACAACCCTGGCAAATTGGTACGAGAAGGAATCATTGTTGTTATAGTTCATCATAGGTAAGTTTTCTTTGGTCACGTTATCATGTTCTTTGCTGTTGCTGGTAGGCAAGCTTATAGCCTATCTGACAGTAAGTGGTAACAACTGCTCATGGATATGTAAGAGGAAGTTGGGGAGGAGAAGAAGTAGAGGGATCGAAGCAGTGATTAGATCTGACCTTCAAGCTCATTAAACGAAACACAGTCCTGATACTGCAACTTTATGTTGGTTACGCATCAACATAAAGTTGTAGAGTAGATATTGCCTAGTCAAGCCAGCACATTCAAGCTAAAAACGGCAAGACAATAGTAGAGCCACTGAAAATTTGTCAGATAGTTGAAAAATTAAACAACGTAAGTGCCCATACTATTTTCAAAGACAGTTTTGCTCTTCAGATTGGGTCCACAAGGCTTTCTATGCCTAGGTGATGAAGCAATACCAGGAAATGCAGGAGTAAAAGATGTTTTGTTAGCACTTAGATGGGTGCGAGACAACATCGTTGCCTTCCATGGAAATCCTGGTAAAGTAGTGGTAGCTGGTCAAAGTTTCGGTGCTGCTATAGTGGATGCAATAATACTGTCTTCTATGGCTCCAGGACTTTTCCATGGTGCTATATTGCAGAGTGGCACTGCTCTCTGTCCTTGGGCTTTTAACTATGACGCTGAAGAAAGAGCAAAAGGTCTGAGTAAGACTCCTGAAGTAGAACTAACTGAAGACTTGGTAAAATTTGTGATCGGAGCAAATATTGAGGAGTTGGTGACGAGAGCAAATAAGCTCGCTGTTCCTTATTTTCCTTTTGCAATATGTGCAGAAAAACCTTTAAAGAAGGAGGAAAGGGTATTGTTTGAAGCGCCCTACGATTTGCTTACCAGTAAGAAAATTGAGACAGTACCCATGATGATTGGATACAACAATAATGAAGCGTATGTGTTTGTATCAATACTGAGAGAAGCAAACGCTCTTCGAAAGATTTCGAGAACGCCTACGTTTTTATTGCCCGATGATTTAACATTTCTGAATAGACGAGAAAGGAGACAAGTAGCTCGACAAGTTCGGGACATATATTTTAAGGATAACGTCACTATGGCATCTGTTTTAACATATCACAGGTAAGTTTACAGTCAAAAAAGATTTAAGATACTCTAAAAGGAACCAAACAAAGCCTTAACATTTTCTTACGTTTAAGATCTATCTGTTTTGCCAGGGACGCCTACTTTTCTAGCCATATACACCGCAGCGTCTCCCATTATGCATCATCAGCGCCTGTCTTTTACTACCAGTTTTCCTACTCTGGTGATATTGGAATTCAGTCAGAACCAGGGGTGGTGAAGACTGGAGCGGCGCATTCTGATGAAGTCGCGTATCTATTTAGTGATTTGGAGCTAGATGGAGATGACAGGACTGTTCAGCGGCGCTTGGTGCAGTTTTGGACAAATTTTGTCAAGCATTTGTAAGTAGTACAGATAGAATAAAATATTTGTGAAAACGTGAGGTCAAAATACTTTTGATGACGTTAACCAGTCTACGGTTATGAAAAACTACATAAATGTGCTCGCGGTTTCACTCGCGTTTATGGTTACTGCACTTCCCCCGTAGGTCGTAGCGTGATGTTATATAGCCTTGCTCGATAAATAGGCTACCCAACACGAAAATAATTTTTCAATTCGAACCCTACTGGTTCTCTGAGATAAGCGCGTTCAACCAAATAAACAAACAAACTCCTCATCTTTATAATATTAGTATAGATAAGACTGGGGACTATATTCATTTATTTATTCATTTATATGCAATACAAACTTACAGTCTATAACCAAATTGCTTGTATGCTGTGAAGGTATACATTACTAACACATTATGTTAATCATTGTAATCATAAAAGTTAATAAAATCTTATAAAATAACAATATAAATATACTTTAAGTCAAACAGTCAAATAAATTATTAATATGCAATTATTGTAGAATTATTAGAAAATCATTATTATTATTTACAATACATTAAACAATGTCATTCAGTTCTTTTATTTAAATATTGCAGCATGTCTGCTTTAGTGGTACTCGGCTTGCCACAGAATATGTCTGTATCCGGATTGTGTTGTAAGTAATTATTTATATATGTATTCCTCCTAGCGGTAGGGCAATTACGAGCATGAGGAAAACGCCAACCTGGTGAGCAGGCGAGAAGTTGTCGTAGCCGACGCCAGTGCCTCGCAAATAGTTATCGGGCACATACAAATAAATGCACTCCCGCACTGATGGATTATCAACTTTATTGTTTAGAAACAAGTAAAAATTAATTAGGCGCATTAATTCCCTTCTTAGTAGCAAGGTATTGAGATCAACCATTCCTGTCACAAATGTTTATGGATATAAAAACGGATAATATCCATAAGCACGTTTATACAAGTACCGGGCAAATCTACGCTGTATTCTCTCAATCATCACGGTATACAATTGCTCTTTGGGACTCCATATAATTGCATTATATTCTAACTTGACTATGACCTGTAATATATAATTGATAGTAAATAAATGTTTAATTAGAAGCACTGAGACAGGTTTTAAACAGAGGATTCGTTTGTTACACCCGGTATAACACCGAAAGGATAGACGAAACAAACGCCACATTTTTACACCTATGTTTTAGGTTTCATGAAAAGATGTAAATTCTATTACCGATTCCGGACGCCGTGGTGATACTAAGATTATTCTTACAGATCTATGAGAGTATTTACTCTGCCCTATTTAGGATCCAAACCCAGGATCTTACAATGACAATGACGTATTTAAACTTATGCCAAAGCTGTCTTGTGATGTTCTCGTAAGACTAAATACTTATATAATAAATTACCGGTTTTCAGAAACCCTACTCCCTCCAAAGGCGGCGTGACCTGGGAGTTGACCAGACCCGAACGCCCGCGACTCTTGGACATCGGCGTCGAGTTGCAAATGATCGACTACCCTTACACCAAGACCACTCGCATGTGGGACGATATCTACGAGAAGTACTACTACACGAGAAACCGTATTGCTTATTAAATTTTTCATCAAGTAATTCAGTTTTATTCTTATAGAGACTTTTTTTTTGGAGGCTCTCATATCCAGTTGCACTCACTGATCGTTAAACGATTAGCGAGGTTAAGCAACGTTGGGTGCGGTCAGTCTATAGATGGGTTACCGCTTAGTGGTATTTCATCGGAGCGTCTCCGTGCTTCGGAGGGCACGTAAAAGGTCGGTCCCGGCTGTTGCCAAATTGACAGCAGTCGTTAAGCCATGTCAGAGGCCTATCGGCGGCTTGAACAACTCTTGACAACAGGTTGGCCACTAATCACACGAAAAAAAAAGTGATACATCGAAGGTCGACGACCCTAAAATAATGGCTGCATATTTCGCAGGCCTAAGGCACGCAGATACATGCATAAACTCCAGTAGCAGGTAGTCGACGCCGGATGCCCAGCGTTACTGTAAGGGCATATGAGAAAGCATATATCAAGACATTTAAATCGACAAGCAGTTTCGATAGTATTACTGTGAAACTAGTTAGTAACCATTTACGAAGAAACCGGCATGGAGCACAAACCATGTACAAATTCAAAAAGATAAATCTATATATTAATACGTGAAGCAAAATCTTTGTATCCCTTTTTACGAAAATTGCGCGGGCGAAGGAGAATGAAATTTGGCACAGTTAAAGTTTATATGAAGCCTGAGGAGCGAATCCTAATATTTTTATAAAATATGCATCAAAAATACATTAAATAATGAAAAAACACTACACGCACACAACTATGCATTTGATACACGTAGTCGAATCGCGTTCGTAGTATTTCGACATTGTTTGTCTGACGTCGTACAATTCTTTGTAACTATGGTTACCCATACCTTATGCAATGCAAGCTTAGGAATTTTGGTCGAATTTTGAAAACTAGGTGACCGCTATTTAAATTTAAAGGCTATGGCTACAACGAACTTACAAAACCAACTAAGTAATATTTATTATTATTATAGACTTACCGTATATAATAAATTGAATAATAATATAATTAAACCAATGATTGCGTGCGAGTATTATTTATTAAATGATATTTATGTAGCGTCTATTTGAGAATTAGTTTACTTAATAGTCAGATTACTTAATTACAACAGTTCGATGTACTTAGCAAAATACTTGACCGATGAAAATAATTGTATCCTGAACGTGTGATTGCGACTAGACCTGCGATTAACTGGTATGGCTGGTACCAATACCTACTTACAAAACCAAATTGTTTAGAACCCTAATCATAGTTGAAATACCTTTTGTTTGCCAACTTCCGAAGGTGAAGACACTTTTCTAGTTAGGCTGTGACAGAAAGCAGCTAGTCTAAGATTTGAGAGTATACGGTGCAATCTCGCTCTTTGTTTTGAGAATCATATTTGGCGCCCTCGATGGCGTAGTGGTCAGTGTAACCGACTGCCACGCCTGAGGTCGCGAGTTCGATTCCCGCACAATTCAAACATTTGTGTGCATGAACATGGATGTTTGTCTTGGTCTGGGTGTATAGTTATTGTATAAAATGTATGTATTAACAAAAAAAAAAGTATACAATATGTATGTTTATCCATTGTCTAGTACCCATAGTACAAGCTCTGCTTAGTTTGGGCTAGATGGTGTTGTGTGTATGTGATAGAATATTATTATTATATTATTATCATTATATATCATTATATTTTTGATGGAACGTAGTGTTCCACGTTAATTTCTCCTAGACGTTGTAAGCGATGAGGAGTCGTTGGGTACCAGCAGTACAGCATTTATGGCTGAGCGCAAATTCTGGAGACAGTTTATATTATACTGTCGAGACCAATAATCAAGTTCCAATGCTTTTATTTTGTCCAAGATCCTGTTGAATCAGGAAGCTTGATGGAAATCAGATCAGCCATTTTGAGATCGTCGGCACTTTTTACAGTTGGTGTGTTAGCCACTTACTTGTACTGAGCGAAATTATTCACCAAAAAGAAAATTAATCAAAAAGAAATTGTTCAGAAGCGAATGCTCAGTGTGTTACAAAGTATTCACAACTAATGTACCTTTAAGAAATTATCTGGGGCACGGTAGTGCCTCTGCCAAGACGAGCCAAGCGAAGCGCAAGGGCACTAGCTACCTTTTTTCAAAGCGCTTCGTCGTTTTTTTGAACGCTTATAACTTGGGTTTGGATTATATCAGATAAACAAAATTCTCGGGATATGTCAATAGCGGACTTATTAAACATATAAAGTTTTAATAGCATAGCTCTTATACTTTAGATTTTATTGATATCTACAAGACCCTGATTTCGTCACTGACTCACTGATGATCATTAAAATTCTTAGGGTATTTTCTAATGTCCTAGAAAGCCGAAATCTGGTATGTACGCTAGTATTAGTATAAAAATAACAAAAAAATTATAAAACGTAACTATTTACGTTTATCCCCCAACCCCTTAAACTAGGGGATGGAAGTTTTGTATGAGACTGCCAGAATTGTGACGCTAGAAGTCTGAAAATTGATATAGGGACACCTTGTTATTACAAATAATTTAAAAAAAAATGTTACACTCCAAAAAGATAAGAAACATAAAAAAAATTGTCACAAGGATCTTACAAAAAGAAATGAAATCCCACCAAAAACATTTTCATGTAAAATTTTGCCATGACGAGACCATATGACTCGCACTGACAGAAAGTTATCAGATCTCATGTAAAGCCAAGCTTCTAACTCTACACGCCCTAACTCTACAAGGCCTAACTTCACAAACTCTACACCTTAGTCAAAATATCCTAATTCTGGCTGTAGGGATACCCTTTTCTACTACTCCGAATGTCGCACTTGACCTGGCAAAAAAGTGATCGCAAGATACTTCCATAAGAAACTAAATTATGACGATTATATTATGTTCAATTGCAGGGATACTTTATTCGAGTATCCCGCTTTTCAACTGGTTAGACGCAGAGCGATGATAAATGCCGCACCTTCGTACTTGTACCAATTCGCGTATGAAAGTCAGTGAAGGAGGGATTGAACATCGATTACAAACAAGTGAGAAACGACAATGAATTGAATAAATCTTAGAGTTCGAAAAACAATATATGCAAAGGTCACGGTCAGAGGTCAAAGATCATAGTCATTTCGACTATCCTGAGTCGAACAGCGTTGACCGCGAGTCTCTAGCTCTTACGGTTCTTGAGTTGAAAATTGTATAACAGACAGACGGACGGACGGACAAAGCTGTTGTATAAGTTTCTTCGGACTCTAAAAACGGCCCATGTTGAAGATTTAACAAACATTTTCTGCGAGAATGTTGTTCTTGGCGATAAATGTTCCTTCCCGCTCCAGAATAGAGACGATCAAATGAAAGACTGGATGACTATGTTTATCGTTAACTTCATGAAATGCAAGTACCAACTTGGAGAAACAAACCAAGTTTTTATTTTAGCTTTTAATAGGCTTGCGTTTGATCGCGATTTCACCTGTTGTAAAGTGACGATGCAGTTGACGATGGAACACGCTTCCCTAGAAGATACCTCAACCGCGACTTGAAGACACCCAGATAGAAGTCATCAAATGTTAAAAGGTTTTTTCGTTGCATTGAATTACAAGCTGTCAAATCAAATTGATGGTATAATAATGTATATCCAATGTTTGTGTTTCATTCTAGCGACCCATCATGTGGCAAGGGTTGGATACCGGTACACAACGAGACCCTGGAGTATCAATTAGTGTATGAACCTGGTTTGTATTATTCAACTTATCCCACGCATGAGGAATGGGACATGATACATTTTCATGACAATATCATCGAGATTGGCAGGTAAGAGGACACCACATCTCACAGTATGATTGGAACTGAAGTTTAAATACTGCTCAGATGTTTATATATTGTTTTCTTTATGCTTAGTCTTTATATATTTAGTGTCTCTAATTTTTTACTTATACTTTGTGAAACAAGGAAGTTTCGTGGGTACATACATACTTTCATTGAATCTGAAGAATCTCCTAATCACATCCGAAAAATGATTTGCAATGTAAGTATGTTTAATGGTAAACCTACAGTCTTGCTGTTATTGATAAAGAAATCTAGCGTATAAATAAACCTGAGAATATATTTTATTTCAGAAGCGGAACTAATATATACATTTGCCTCCCTCTCGAGCCCAGTATGTAATTTCCGCCACTTGCAGCAAGGATGGAAGTGGAACTAATTGTCGGGAACGTAATACATATCTTTATACAGGGTGTCCGGTAATTAATGGATAACCTGGAAATGTCTTATAGTGGAACTGATGGCCGTTCAGAAAAAAATATGGAAAAATAATCTATTCTAACTACTACCTGAGATATATGTTTTTTTTTAATTATATGGTCGTAGTATACAAGAAAGTTATACATGGTGTATAACTTTCTTGTATACTACGACCATATAAGAATGAAAGCCATCGGTTTCTTGTTGTTTTATTAAAAAACACTAATTATGCTAATAGATAGACAGTCAAAAATATGCTATGCGTATATAGCTTGCACTTTTTAATATATCTATATTTTTTTTTTCTGAACAGCCTTCAGTTCTACTATAAGACATTTTAAGGTTATCCATTAATTACCGGACACCCTGTATATATAAAAAACTCCTCCTAAACGGATGGATCGATTTTGATGAAATTTTTTGTGTGTTTACGTGTATTCGAGAATGGCATTTTTTATTTTTTTTCTTGTTTACAGGACAACGTCTGTCGGGTCCGCTGGTTAAATATAAGAAATGTTCAAGTTGTTTTATTACTATTGTTGACAGCACGGATGGCGTAGTTGTGGGTTCGGATCCCAAACAGGACAACATTTTGTGTGGTCCACAAATGGTTATTCCGAGACTGGGTGTTCTTTGTGCCCGTTGCTTAAATATTTGTAAAGTCTCCCGCGACACAAGACTTATTCATAGTTGTGTTTTCAAGAAAGAAACTATGCGTAACTTACCGTGCTTCTCAATGCGGTTATATGGCTTGACTGATGAGTTTGGACATTATGAAAGGTTTTAGGCACCTGTGGCAGCCATTGACAGATATCAATGCAATATACACTGGCCTGTAAAGTTTTACCTGCAACAAGAAAAAGAGAATATTAGGCTACTATGTTAGACGAGGAGCGTGAGGGGTTCCACGGCGTCGTGGCGACGCGTTTAGATATAGCCAAGGCGTAGCCCCACAGTCGTATGCATTAGGCTTTGCTGGGTGCAGTTAGAGTTCCAGCGAACCTCCCACACCACAAGCAAGAGAAGCCACACCGCGTTTTAGTCGATCCCTATTAAACTACTGCTGTAAAATTAACTATTATTTCAAGCTATTATAATAATTAAAATGCTAAGATTTAAATAGCTTAAAATAATAGTAAACTTAAACAGTTTAATAGTTTCAAAATGATGTAATAATAGTAATTTATAAAATAATAAATAATATAATATAATAATATAAAATCCGTATAAAGTAGATTGATTTTAATAACATTCGCCTAAACGTAAGACAATATTATAAATTTCAACGACCTTACGGATTCGTTCACTCTTTCTCATCTTTGGCTACCCTAATATTAAACTTAAAGTACCAAATTTAGGGGCAGTAGAGGCTTCAGTTCTATATAAATAAGGGTCCTTCACTGAAAAGGCTCCGAACTATTTTTTTTTTTCATCTGATCCAAAAATGATATGGATCTTCACTTTCCACTGCCCAGAGCCAAGCTCCAAACTTTTAAATGCGACACGTCCTGAACACACTCCAAACTCGTGTCATAATAATGAGCCAATATAAAAACAAATCGGTGTTCGCTTCAAATAGAACATTAATCTGGACATTGGATATCGGACCCGAGATTGCGCGGATTTGGTGTAATCTCGATTGCGATGCGTTATGTTAGCCTGATTTCAGATTTTTTACAGATAAAGGCTATGCAATGACGGAGTATAGGTACAGACTTATTATAGCTATAACGAGATTTCATTATATTCCAACAACTATCTAGATGGGCAATGTTAGTGAATATCACTGTTGTGCAGTTCTTGTCTTCAATTCTTGTGTTTGGCAAGGTTAGTTAGTTTAGATTTTTCTGTGAGAATTTCCAGAATAGCGATCCATTAATTTAAAAAAGTAATACAACTCAAGCACAAGGAATAATGCCTGTGTCGCGGAGGACTTTACAAACATTCAAACAACGGTCACATAGAACACAAATTTTTGCCCCTTGTTGTCTTGTGTCCTTCGGGGATATAGACGGAAGACTATTTGCGTATTTGACTACGTTTTTATTGTCATCTTCTAGAAATACATCGTGCCTTAGATTTTCTTAGATCACCTCTAGCAAAAGTTTTCCATAAACTAATAAAGGTTAGTATAAGAACCCACCGTTATAGCTGACTAAATTATCGCATAGTGGTTAAAGTTGTTACCACGCCAGGGGTTTGTGGGTTGGAGGGTTGTGGGTTTAACCCCACACAAAACAAAAAATTGTGCGATCCACACGTTTCGAGTCGGGAAGACCTCGACCTCGGTCACGTGATACAATTTTTTCGAACTCTAAGATTTACGGCAATTCATTGCCGTGTTTCACTTGTTTTATTAAAAGTCTTAATGAAAAAGTATAATTTTAATATCAGAGAATAATAAGTAATAGCGGTCGCCAAGTGGTCGAAATTCGACCATAATTGATTTAAATTTTAAGTTTGATCGTTATTAAGATTTTATTGTTTATAACTATATCCTTATAATCACATTTCATTTAGTCACATACTCCACATACATAGTATGTAACCATAGTTACAAATAATTCTACGACACCAGCCGAACAATTCCGAAATACTACGAACGCGATTCGACTGCTTGTGTCAAATGCATGATTGTGTGCGTGTAGTGTTTTTTTTTTTCATTAATTTAATGTATTTATAATGCATACCTATTTTATAAAAATATTAGGATTCGCCACTCCTTCTCCATATAAACTTTGAGTGTGCCAAATATCATATTCCTTCGTCCGCGCAATTTTCGTAAAAAGGGGTACGAAGTTTTTGCTTCTCGTATTAATACATAGATATGAATTTCGTCAAAGTCGTAGCGACTCGATAAGGCTGCTTTCCTAGAAATTTTTACAGAGATTATCGTTATCATTTCCCTAGTGGCTTTCATTTTTTGATAGCGAATATTTTTATCAATGGCATAAGCCACGTCAGCTTACAACGTACACAGATAAACTGGATACGTATTACGATCTATAAGCTTCTAATTAAATGCTGGTTGACCTAGTGACCTAGACAATGATAGGCTACAGCGAACATACACAGTCACATGCCTATATATATGATAGGGTGGGCAGATGTACCTAGTTCCACCTAATAGGATGTCAACCAGTTTTTGGCTCCGTGGTGTTTTTTTTTTCTTTTTGTGGTTTATGACACATATTATATATAATATTTATGCTTCAAATTCACTAGAAATGTTCTCTTTAGACATATGGATTAGTTACATTAATTTTGACGAAGCAATTCGATATAATTTAGATTGTGTGAAGGGAACTAAAAGTAAACAAGATTTAACATCACTAAAATTTAATGTACTTGATGAATTGAAACACCTGTATGCTGGTTGGTATTCAATTTATACCGATGGATCCAAAGATGTCAATGGCTGTGAGGGAGGCGCTTTTTATAGTGTGAGTGATGGAATATCAGCCATGTATAAACCAGACTCAAATATTTCAATAATTAACATGGAAGTAATTGCAATCTCAAAGGCTCTTGAACATATCTGTCGCAATTTTAATCAAAATGTTGTTATTTGCACTGATAGTAAAAGTACTTTGTTGCATTTGGCTCGATGCGCCTCTGGTTATAGAGGTGCACCGATAGCCTATGTAATCATTAAGCAGATTTACAACTTATCTGGAATTAATTTGAGATTGCAATGGGTTCCATCTCATATTCGATTAAGAGGAAACGAGGACGCTGATAGATTAGCTCGGTTGGCAATTTAAGAAGGCTCTTTAATCCATGTAGATGTCTGGTACACCGAAATAATGGGACCATTTAAAAATACCTGTTTTCTTAAGTTTAAGGAGTATTTTGACCAACGCAGTACTGAAAACGGTATATGGTACAAGACTATACAGAGGGAGCCTCCTCGGATTCCGTGGTATGCTCAAATGGATATAAGAAGATCAAATGTAGTTATGGCACATAGGTTACGGTCTGGTCACATTCCATCTATGAAATTTCGACACCTTATGAACAAAGTGGAGTCACCAAACTGTGTAGTGTGCGTTAAAATTGATGATGTTCAACATTTACTAATGGAATGTGAAAAGAACCGGAGGGCGAGGGAATCTTTGCTAGCTGAATTTAAAATCAATATTAGTGACATGGGAGCTTTCATAGGCATATTAGCAGAGCCTGGCTCGCAAAAAGCTAAATTGTTGTATGGAATGGTTGCTGCTGCAATGAGTACCTCTTCTTCTTTAATGTAAATAAAAGGTAATATAACTAAATATTGTAATTATATATTAAGATTAGAGCACGATGATGCTGACATTCCTTTGTAAGGAAAAATCCTCCATAAATATTAAAAGAATAAAAAAAATATGACGCATACGAGCAAACGGATCGCCTGATGGTAAGCGATTACCGCCGCCCATGGACACCCGCAACACCAGAGGAGTCACAAGTGCGTTGCGTTCCATTTAAATTTGCCCCCACCAGAAAAGAGGGGGAGGGGGGGAAACAACACAACGCAAACCCTATTTCACGCAGGTTTTCTGTGAGGCCGTGGTATCACTCCGGTCGAGCCGGCCCATTCGTGCTGAAGCGTGGCTATCCCACGCAGAGTCTTTCTTGATAGATTAAGCAAAAAATCGTTTGCCAGATTTGGAACTCGAACTCAAGAACTCATGTATGGCAGTCACATTTGCTAACCGTTAACGCCACTGAGGCAATCAGAGACAGGGAAATATGCGCTTAGACCTAAACCATACATAAATACTTAGATTCTCGCCTGTTTCCCAGAGGGGTAGGCAGAGACTACGTATTTCCATTTGCTACGATCTTAAAACACTTCTCTGGTTTCATTCACTTTATCACATTCCTCATACACGCTCAGATCACAGACCTAAAATAGCTCGGCTAAATAACTTAGGGCTGAGTTCCTATGACAATAGATCCTAAAATCATAATTGAGAAGAAATATCTAGTGCTCTCTAGGTTTTTAGCTGTAAGCGAAAAGCTAGAAAGAATAAAGCTTAGCAATATCACACTGCTTTTTAGTTAGATGAACTTACAAGTCAAAGCAAAAACAATAAAAAAAATTCTTAAGAGGTGCTTTCTGAACGTACAATATTTTTATTGCTATGTAGCTAAAAGACAAAGTTAAAACCTACAAAGACAGATTGCAACAACATCCAAATACACTTGCACAACACAAAGAAAAGAGTACCACAGGATTTACTCAGATTTTTTAAATTATGAGAATATGCCACTGGGCATATATCTCGCACGCTAACACATCTCAACCAACATAATTATTGCTGAATGTACTCAAGACAGATGGCAATAAAAAAACAAATTAAAAAAATACGTTGCTGCAATGATTACAGCTCGGTAGTTAGGAACCATTTAAATGCATCTGCCATTCCAAACACATTTGCAAATAAAAGTTTAAAACTATAACCCTAAAAAAAAAGGGGGTCTAAAAAGGACGAATTTAAAATTTATATAGCCTATGTCACCCGCGCCATTATTTCGAACTACTGACACCTCATTCATTAAAATCGGTTCAGTAGTTTAGGCGCTACGGTGCAACATACAAACATACATACCCATACTGCCAATATCATTACCCCTTCCTTTTGGCTTCGCCGTAGTCGCGTAAATAGTAACATGTATAAATAAAAATAAGATTTTTATGGCAACCATACATTTAATTAAACTGGCATTAATATTATTCATTATGTAAGACAGGCATAAACTACATAATGAGTACGGCACCTATATTATTTATAATCTATTCTACTGTCATATAAAGTATATAATTAATTTAGATACAATTATTAAAGATTGATCATACAGATGTTTATTTCAGTGAATAAAGTATCCTTCGATTGTTTTCATCTTTATATATAACTGGCTGACCCGCGCATCTTCGTCTGCTTCATATAAGATAAAAGAATTTACCCCGTTTTTGCAACATTTTTCATTACTGCTCCGATCCAATTGGTTGTAGCGTGATGTTATATAGCCTTCCTCAATAAATGGGCTGTCCAACACTAAAAGATTTTTTCAATTCGAACCAGTAGTTACTGAGATTAGCGCGTTCAAGCAACAAACAAACAAACTCTTCAGCTTTATAATATTAAGTATAGATCTTCTATGCGTGTATTTGTAATTAAACTCCTCCTAAACGGCTGGACAGATTTTGATGAAATTTTTGTGTGTGTTCAAGTGGATTTGAGAATGGTTTAGACATGGGTGTATATTTTAAATTTTCTTGTTTACCGGGTAACGTCCGTCGGGACAGCTAGTCTATACATAAATAAATGCTCGGTTACTTTATACGTCATACTTTGAACGCATTGCGCGTATATTACATACTAGATTTTAGCCGCGGCTTCGCTTGTGTATATGTAGGTAAGCTTAAGTTAGTAACTGTAATTTTTTTTAAATACCATGTAGCCTGTTACTCGGTGATAAATGATAATAAAGCTTTATAATGGTGAAAGAATTTTTAATTCTGTTGATTTGTTTATAAGTTAATTCGTTACAAACAAACAAACAAAACATCAAATGTTTTTTCTTCATAATATTAGAATAGACTAGACTTTGCTCGCGTAAGTGTAGGTTATGTTAGCAACAGTACATTTTTAAACAAAATGTAGCCTATGCGTAGCCTATTACACGTTCATAATATAGCTTACTAACGGTAAAATAATTTTTTTAAACTGTTTAACTTTTTTTGTGTTTAATTGTCACAAACAAACAAACAAAATATCAAATCTTTGCTCTTTATAATAATAGTATAGTTAGGATAAAGCAATTGCGATCTTTAGTTTTTGCGCTGAACGCAGCGTCAATTGCAGCGTGAGACACTTGCCATCTTGAGCAAGGCAATCACGGCAAATGAAGTGTGCTTGCACCGTTTGTCTTACGCACCTTATAAAACAGAGGACTACAAATAAAGCTATTTAATTTAATTAAAACTATTTATATTTAAGTTTACATTTTTTCCGACAAGCAGCGATAGCTCAGTGGGGAGACCAACAGTCTGCAATGCAGAGGATCTCGAGTTTGAACCCACGTCGCGCACCTCTGACTTCCGAAAGTTATATGACTTTTCAAAATTATGTGTGTATTGATTGACAATTATCGTCTGCTCCGTGCCTCGACTTTCCGACGATCTTTTTGGTGGTTGTGCGTTTTCCGTTAACTTGACGCAATATTAAGAGTTGTGTTGTAGAGATTTACAAGAAGAACGGGTAATTCAAAAATCATTGTTCATCACGATCTTTAAAAAAGAACAGTTAAGAAAATCTTTTATTTAGCCTTCCATATAATAATTATCACTATATTGTTCTACGCAGATTTTACTCAACACGCAAGAAAAATATAGTAATCGTCAAAAAATATTTCATGTTCATTAAGCTTAAAAAGCAGGTTTTTAAGCTTAAAGGAGTCTGCCCACTACCCCGTCTCATACCATGACCGTGCTAGGAACGTGTCAGGCAAAAAAATATTCTTTGTAAGGAAATGTATAAGACTAGACCATTCCGTCACCGACCAGCAGTTCCTATAGCAGGGCGTATCGTGTTGCTTTTCGTGTCTGATACGTTCCTAGCACGGTCATGGTATGAGACGGTGTAGTGGGCAGACTCCTTTAGTCGCATTGTATGGCAACTGCGTAAACAGAATTAATATTTCTATCAATAATATTATTTCATAGACACATGACAATAGGAAACCCTTGCACAACATACCTATATAACAGTCGTCGTATAAACCATCTATATCCGCAATATTCGACACGTTATCACCAACACGACGAGGTGACGTGGCGAAAATAAATATTAAGCAGAGCTTTCGTTATCAATGAGTGGGTGATAACGTTTGATGGTATTAGTCTCTGATAAATGTCGCAGGCTCGATACAGGCGATGCCAAAATTTATAAGAGTAAGTGGTATCATCGTTTTATATCTATATATTAATACGTGAAGCAAAAACTTTGTACCTCTTTTTACGAAAATTGCGCGGACGGAGGAGAATGAAATTTGGCACAGTTAAGGCTTATATGGAGAAGGAGGGGCGAATCCTTATATTTTTATAAAATATGCATTACAAATACATTAAATTAATGAAAAAACACTACACGCACACAACCATGCATTTAACACAAGCAGTCGAATCGCGTTTGAAGTATTTCGGCACTGTTCGTCTGACGTCGTACAATTCTTTGTAACTACGGTTACCTATACCTTATTTATATGTAATACAGAAAACAAAGTAGCAAGCTTAGGAATTTTGTTCAAATTTTGACCACTAGGCGACCGCTAGTACCTATTATTACATTTTGCCCGCGACTTCGCTCATGAAAATGTTAAATCAGTAACAGTACTTTTTCTTGGATGAAAGGTATCCTATATCCTTTTCTGTACCCAAAACAACGTGTATGCGAAATTTCATGATGTTCGGTCAAGTATTTAAGGCGTGAAACCGTAAGAAATAACTCTCATTCGCTTTTGTAATATTAGTTAGGTTTAAAAAACAAAGCTCGCACAAGGAATAATTCCTGTGGCACGGAGGACTTCGCAATCATTCAGACGGATACAGAGAACACCCAAATTCGGAGCAACTATTTGTGGACTATACAAATGTTTGTCCAGTGTGGAGATCGAACTCACAACAGTCGACGCAATGGCAATGGAACCTACTTAAGACAAGACTAGAGTATGGGGTTCTTTAAAAAGAGCGTTAACAGGATTTTACAGGGTCGGCAACGTGCAACTGATGTTGCAGGCGTCCATAGGCTACGGAAACCACTTACCACCAGGTGGGGCCATACGCTTGTTTGTCACTTTTGTAGTATAAAAAAATACTTATACCAGTACGTCATCGATGCAATTCGTTCGTCTGGGGGAAATGTTTTAATACTGACATTATGTAACTAATGTTTAGTACCCACGTAATAAGAGTTCCAGACTAAGATCTACTGATGTTACGCCTACATCTCTAAAGAGGCAAGCAGAGGTGTAATAGATCTACATTTTCTTATAAGGAAAAATAATATAAAATTAATTTGTATTTTACATTATTACATTTGGCGATTGAAAAGAGTGTCTGGAGTTTCTTGTCTGCTTCTTCTCATGAAAGCTCTACTCCTCGAACAGGTTTTTCCAATGCTAAATTATAATTGCCTTTTATTTTTATTAGTATATTAGTTAATTGACCTGTCCAAAAATTGTTTACACATTTTTATGGAAATAAAGAATTTTGACTATGGTTTTCTGACCTACGTAATAGGGAGCGAGCCCATTGCCCAATTCCAGACGCCGTGTTTCTACTGAGAATTTCTCTATAAGAAAACCCGATAATGTGCTCGAGCAAGAATTTCCGGATACAAACTATGTACAGCATTTTCGCCAGGGTCAGACCACGCCTAGGGTCCAACAATCTACAGTAAACATAAGCCAGAGCTGACTTACACCAATATAGGAGACCCAAATGTCAAAAATATCCAAAACGTATTTTCCAACGCTTTTATTGGTGATAAAAAGTACGTCTAAGGATTTTATCGGTGTATTGTTTTACAATCGAAGTCTATTTTTAGATTTAGATGTTTGAGTTTTTATAGTCGTGCCGAGTCCAAGGTCTCAACATAACATCTCTAATTAAATACTCTGAACAAAAACCTCAACACTCAATCTTTAGAAACATTTTATAGCTTCACTCATTTACTTATTGCTACTAGTGGCTGATACGCCAGCAGCCGCTAGATGGTAAACAGCTACTGTAGCCAGGGCTAAGAAAAGAAAGAGACTAAGGGAAAGGGCACTAGACCCCAGGATGCTGTAGGAGGGTATACTCGCCCGGTCGAGCCATTTTGAAACCAGCGAGGTCATTTTACTGAAGTATCAGTTGAATTGAGTAAATATAAATGACGTGGCTGACAGGTCGCTCTTCTGATGATTAAGGATTTCAACCCAAAAATATCAACATCAGTATAACTGTTAAATTATAATAATGAATACCGCTCACGGACTTTATTATTCTAAACAACCATTTCTAATTTGTATTCTACAAATCCAATTTTGTAATTTGTTATAGTCCCTATATTCTAGGCTCGATTGTACAATGATGATAATAGCAGATTTATTTTCAACATAATCGACACACGTTCACTATATATTACCAATTTATATATATTATATTATTTGTTGCAATAATCAGTCCACTTTTAGGAAAGAAAATTGAGGATTAAGCTGCTAAGAACTTCTAATGCATAGGCACACAGCTATGACATTTTTTTTTATTGCCTTTGCTGGCATACGAGCAAGTGGCCCACCTGATGGAAAGTGGTAACCGCTGCTCATGGACTTCAGTAATGTCAGGACACAAAAAAAAAGGAAAGCCGCTGCCTACCGTAAATATAGCATAGGCATATGATGTATATTTAACTAGTAACATTTATTTGACCATAAGATAATTCAGGTGACAGTCGGCAGATACTTTTTGTTTACAAACCCAGCGAATCCTTATTTGAAGAAGCAATAACTAGCACCCCTTTTCCAATCGTCAGACTACGGTAACCGTTTTCCATGAAGCATATAGATAAATATAATCAGAGGGAGAATGGTGGATTTCACATCTCAACTATAACTATTCATCACATATACATGAATTAATCACATAGAATCTCGTACTTATTAGCCAATATTTTACCCGAGCAATACGTCACCTCGTAATTTTCGTAATACATTCACAGACTGACATGATTTAAGGCAGCTGTCCAAATGACATTTACGACTACATCCAGTCGCCGGCCTTTAAGCTTTACTTTCACTTATTACCTGCAATAACTATCAAAATATATAGATTAACATTCGCTGCATCATACGACTGCTTCGTTTTAAGTATGAATTTATTTTTAACTTAGAGTCAAACTTTTATAATATGGTGGAGAATAAGTATACACGCCCTGTGTGTTATTAAGATGTCCTAATAACGGGTTTTTATACAAGAACTTTGTTTTTCAATATGGTCACATCGGAACTACATGACGTTTTTTGACATATCTATAGTAGAAGCTTGGGCAATTGTTAAAATGAATTCAATTTCACTCGAAAATCGCATTAAAATAATAAAAATTCTCTATGAAAATGGTGGATTGTAAAAGTTACATTTCGTAAAATTCGGGATATTTTCGGTCGACATAATCGTCCTTCTGAGACCACTATTAAGAATTTGGTCAATAAATTTGATATCACCACTTTGGGAAAAAGTGTCTCTGTAACCGTGGTCGTCGTGGACATTTATCAGATATAATTTTTCATTCATAAATGCCAAACCTTACTTTTTTAATACAATAAAAATTTGAATCATTGTCATCTAAATTTATTGTTTTATTTTGATTTACAAAACAAAGTTCTTGTTGAAAACCCTTTATTTAGCAATGATATGCTAGAGCGATTGATAGTTATGCCAAATAAATTTGATTATTTTGTCTAGTAAAGACTGTGGGTAGTTTTATATGTCACTAGATTTTGCCCGCGGCTTCGCTCGCATAAATGTAGGTCAGGTTAGGTTTGTAACGTAATTTTTTGGATGAATAGTACCCTCTGTCTTATTCTATACCCTCGACAACGTGTATGCAAAGTTTCGTGTTGATCGGTCGAATAGTTAAGGCGTGAAAGCGTAACAAACAAACAAACTCATATTCGCATTTATAATATTAGTAAGGAAGTAAGGATAAAGATTTCAACAAGGAAAGGAAATGCCTAAATCTGATCTGTGGAGATATGAACAACTTCTTGAAGTCCGAAAATGTTGACGAAATACCACGCAATGATTTTGTGTGTGAGTGTCCACCATCCCCATCGATCCCATATTCGGCGTGCGGCCCTCAGTGCGCTGAGCTTTGTTTAGTGACAACACACGGGCGACAAACACCATCGACACGGTAAGTTTGAAAACAATCAGTACATTTTGTGCTTAAACAATTCACAGGTACGTAAGCAATATCCGATTCTTTTGATCTGCCTTTTTAATGTGAATTTGCGTAAGAGAGTTGGGCTGCTGACCTGACTATCTGATGAGATGGTATATGCCAGGGCTTTAGTTATACCATAACGATTCATTGATTATACTTTAGGTACCTAAGCATTTTAGTGTATGACACAGTTGCTTGTACGTGTACAGGCAGTTTTAGCTTAAGTTTATATTTACTCATATTTATGTTCCAACAGATTACTTAAATAGATGTCCACTTTTAAAATACATAGTCAAGTGATCGCCTGAAACACAGGTCTAACCTAGTGCAGGCAAGCTTATAATAATGTAAAGGTGTTAAAGTATCCCTTCTTGCCATAATTATGGCTATTATTTTGGTTGTAAACTAATTTCTTAAGACATTAAGCTATTGTTAGATATTAAGATTTAATTTAAATTTGATTTAAGGCCACCATTGTACTCCTTTTAGCCTAATAAATTTTATTATTATTATTGATCAATCTACCATCAGATCCTAACCTACACCAATAAATATATTTTAATTTGTAACTTGTATGTTGTAGTAAATAATTTGTAAAATACAACATTTTTGACAAATGGCGTGTAGATTTCTCTCCAGAATTTTACTCATTTTCAATTTAATTTTACTTTTTGTATTATTTTTTATTTATTTGTTCTTAGACATCTGCATAAGCTAAACTAATTGTGTTTTGAAGTACAAATATTCTCTCAACAAGTGATTTGCTCACTAGCACTGCGGCTTAATTATTTACTGGATAGTGTCATCCAGATCAATGTTATGTTGTCACGGTCTTGAATCATAAAGCGCGCTGTCCGGTCAGTACTCTTGCCTTAGCTGTGATATTGTATTTGATGAATAGTATATACATATAAGCAGCGATAGCCTAGTGGGAAACCATTGGACTACCACGCAGAGGTCTCAAGTTCGATCCCAAGGCGCGCATCTCTGACTTTTCAAAGATATGTGCATATTGAATAGTTAATTATCACTTGCTTTAAGGGTGAAGGAAATCATCGTGAGAAAAACCTGTATGTCTAAGAGTTTTCCATAATGTTCTCGAAGATATGTGAAGTCTGCCAACCCGCACTAGGCCAGCGTGGTGGACTATGGCCTAACCCTTCTCACAGTGAGAAGAGGCCCGTGCCCAGCAGTGGGACAGTTTAATACAGGGCTGATATTATTATTATTTTATATATATACATATATATATATATTTATATATATATACATATATATATATATTTATATATATATACATATATATATGTTTCACATATTTTGACTGCACGGAAGGTATGGTTTAAGCGATCGCATCGCACTGCGCCGAGTGTTGAGTTCGAATCCCAGACGGGACAAAAAAATTGTGTGAACTACAAATGATTGTTCCTAGTCTGGATGTTCTCTGTGCCTGTTGAACGTTTGTAAAGTCCCCCGCGATACAGGAATCATTGCTAGAGCGGGAGTTCCTTTTTTTAAAATAAAAATAATACAAATATTGGTCTGTATTCATCATTTTATGTGTAGATTTAAACACAAAAAGAATTTCCCCATAAATTTAGATTTGCTCAATTGCACTTTTATTCACTTCCTGATAGGGTAAATTTTCATGGCTATATGAATAATGATATTTTTACATCGTCATATATAGTTAAATTTCGAGCTGGCTATCAATATTCCTGTAGCCATATGTCTATTTTAAATAAGTGACCTAGATCAACAGCTTGGATATTCTGTACCATAAACTTCTATATAGATAGACGCGGTTGACACTACCACTCTTATGCTGATTTTCTGTAAGAGTGTCGTTAACCAGGCATTGGCATTGGTAATTGGCAATGACGAATCCTTCTTAACATAATCAATTTTATTGATCTAATATTATTGTTCCAGGAATGACTGCCTGGATACTTGAATAACTAAACAATGTGGTGGGGCACTTTATGGCTAACAGCGGTGCTGATTAGTAACTCCGCAAGCAAAGTTGCGAATACTATCCCTGAAGAAATCGTCTTACCCGACGGTCACATTACGCCGAATGATAATCCAGTTACCTCAGTACATACGACGGTAGATACAGCACGTGTTTCTACCGTCGCAGAATTCACTGAGAGCATAACGGAGAGTATTGAAAATACCACAAATACAACACAGGTATCTGAGGAAACATCCACTAGTATAGACAAATCAGACGAAAGTTCTGATGAACATAGAACAAGTGAACAGAGAACCAGTGAAGAGACAGACGACATTAACGGTGTAGGACAGCCACCTTCTAACAATACGGAGCCGGAAGATGAAGATAATTCGGTAAAGCCATCCTCTGAAACCTCGGACATGGAAAGCCGTTCAGATAGCACAGAAGAAAGAAGCAGCCACGCTGAAAGTATTGGTGACAATATAAGTGCAAATTCAGAAGTCGGACAGATAGACAGCGAAGATTTAGTTGTAACAACAAAATCAGGACCAGTTCAGGGCTATAAGTGGCAAGACAAGGAGAATATAATCGGTTATATCGATATACCGTACGGGTCTATTAACAATATTTTTCAGGTACATAACTAACAGAATTATGAACTATCAGTCTATAGAGATTCGTCCAAGTAAAAATAACGTAATTAATTCAAACTCCTCTTTTTTTCAGGCAGCAACAGCAAGGACATGGGAGAGCTTACACGATGAAAAGGATCACAACAAACGTTGTCCACAACTTGAAGGTGATACATATGTAGGCGATATTGACTGCCTTACACTGAGCATCTTCAAGCCACTAAACGCTGAGAATGCAAGTGTTCTCTTCCATATTCACGCTGAGAACTTTAATACCGGCAGCGGCGACCCATCTATATATGGCCCAGATTATCTAGTTTCGAACGGAATAATTGTAGTCTTGCCGAATTATAGGCTTGGTCCACTTGGATTCTTATGCACGCAAAACGAAACCGCGCCAGGCAACATGGCATTAAAAGATTTGAGCTTAGCGTTACGCTGGATTCATAATAATATCCAAGCTTTTGGTGGCAATCCTGGTAAAATTGCAGTCAGCGGTGAAGGGAGGTCTGGAGCGTTAGCAGGATTATTGGCTTTGTCTCCAATGTCGAAGGACTATGTAAGCAAAGTTATCGCAGAAAGCGGCTCATTTCTTTCTTACTGGGCCTTGGACAGGGATCCCACTGCTACAGCGGCAGAATTATTTGATAAAATACGAGAACTTGAATTGAATATAGATAAAACAGATTCGGATATTAAATCTATATTAACAGCTGCAAAGGGATTAGACTTCAGACCTTGTTTAGAAGTTAATGACACAGATACCTTTATCTCTGCGACTGCGTATGAAACAGTAACAAGTGAAACATTTAACAATACTAGTTTTTTGATCGGTTCTGCGATGTACGCCGGCGTCCATGAAGCTTTACTTCAAACAGAAGATAGCATAAAGAAAATAAACGAAGACTTTACATTACTGCTGCCTAATGACTTAAGTTTTGAAACAGTAACGTTGAGGAGCGAAGTCGGGCAGCGAGTGAAGAAGCAGTATTTTGGTGATGAAGATATAAGTTTGAAAGACGTGAAACATTTATCACTTTGCTTCACTGACATCGGGTATCTCGGGCCAGGGGTCCGTTCTGCTCGATTGTTAGTGGCAGCTGGTGCGACGGTATATTTCTATGAGTTCGCTTATGTTGGCAATCTAAATAGGATACTAGAGTCAGTCAATCACGCGGTAGAAGGCGCAGTCAGAGGAGATATAATCGGCTACCTGTTCACGCAGGACGGCGTCGGGCCTGGTGAAGAACTAAGTGAAGAGAGCAGAATGGTTGAACGCTTGACGAAGATGTGGACTAACTTTTTGACAACCGGGTGAGAATATCTTATAAATAAAAAATCATAATCCGTATGTTTGTGTCCATAAAACTTAAAAAGTAGTCGATGGATTGACTAGCAATTTTAACATAACTTTTTTGTATATATTATGAGTGTTTAACATACTTTTTAACACTTAGTTATCACGCAAAAGGGTTATTCCAAATTATTTGAATTCCTGCTAATAAGATCAGAGTAAGCCACAGCGAAGTGTGGCCGCGTGTAACTAGGTATGTATTTTTTTACACTACTGCTCACAACTTCGCATGCTTGAAAAGGTTGCATTGTTTTTGGGCAGCGCCATCTATTGATACGTACAAAACTACATTGTTGTAGGAATTACAACTTAATACAAAGTTTAACTATTATCCACAGGAAAGTATAGGGATAAAATTTATCGAACATATTAATCCAAAAATAGTCAATTTGTCTGCTTAATTACAACTAAATGTCTTGAACGGTTTGATTGAATATAACATCCAAAAAATTTCACATAGGTTTACATTTGAAAAGCGTAGTCTAAAATTAGTTACATCAGGCCGTTATGAAGCTTCAATCAATTAAAAGTTAAGGATATCGTTATATTTACTAAACAGACGATTACGAATCCTATTTTATAACAATTTTCTTCATAATTTTGTGGTTCAGAACAATCAACGCCCCAGAAACACATTATACTCAATTCTCTCAAGTCTAAACCAATTAGTCTAATGGAAGGAGATAAAGCTAATCAAGTACAGTGTTTCCGTGCTGTTTAATTAGGTCTATTATGACTAACGAAAGGGTATTGTTTGGTTACCATTGTCCGTATTGCTCGCTCTATAAACATGGCAAAAGGATTGCGTCGGTTTCACGGTTAATTTAAGCAATATAATCTAGCAATGATATCCAACAATAATTGTAAGGCTCACCCCACATTGGGTGTGCGCGTTCTTCGAGCGTGTGAACGACGAGAACGCCACGTGCGAGTTGCGACATCGCGTCGTGAGCATCGCGGTCAAACACAACATTGTCCGCCGTGTGACTGACTTGCGGCCGTTTGCTCATAGAACCCGACGTGAGCACAGCGTGAGCCCGGCTTGTGCGCGGCATTCACGCTGTAAACACGCCACACGCTGGTAAAACGGGATACTCACGCCGCATTGTCGAGAAACATGCACGCCCAATGTGGGGTAAGCCTAAGATCAATTTGATAATTTGTTTTGATATTTTATACATAGTATGAAGCCTTTATTCTTGAAGGGATAGGTAGAGGTATTACACCCACATTTCGCTAGCTATGGTTTTAGGTAAAACATTGTTAAGTGTGACCTATCGCCGTCTGCCGGGCAGTTACAGACTCTGTGCTGCTATAAATATTTCGTTGATGGAACCAAACAGAACTTTCCCGAGCCGGAAACCTGAGAGCTTGTGTGTGTTATATTTTTGAATAAAAACTTCTTTAGGCGCGTTGCGCACTTTTTGGGTGAACAAAAATCATGGAACTCTCGTCATCGTCACCGAACGCTTTCCATGAGTTATATGTATACTGTATATATATGTATGTGTACTTTTTGTGTGAACAAAAATCGTGAAACTCGCGTGAAACACGTCATGGTAACCGTCGTACTTAGTTTTCACTTCCATCAGCAGTCCCCAAAGACTGGCCCGCATGCTTTTTTGTATAGACTGCTCCCCACTAGGAATAAATCATGTGTCGCGGGCATCTTTACAAAAATTCGGACAGCGGACACAAAGTATACTCAGACTAGGAAAAAATTATTTTCAGATCACACAAATTTTTGTCCGTGTTGTGAACGAGCCCACAACACTCACCGCTGTGACAATGGTGAGGCAACCATTAAGCCGTGCAGTCAAGTAATAATAATAAAAATATGTTTATTTTCTCACCACAATATTTCAGGTATTTACAAATAGTAGCGGTCACCAAGTAGTCAAAATTAGACCATAATTGATTTTTCTAAGTTTGATCGTTATTTTTTTACCGCGAGATTGCAATAGACGCTTAAGGTATGTAACCATAGTTACGAAGAATCGTACGACATCAACCGAACCATGCCGAAATACTACGAACGCGCTTCGACTGCTTGTGTCAAATGCATGGTTGTGTGCGTGTAGTATTTTCCATTAATTTAATGTATTTCTAATGCATATTTTATATAAATATTAGGATTCGCCAATCCTTCTCCATATACCTACACTTTAACTGTGCCAAATCTCATACTCCTCCGTCCGTGTAATTTTCGTAAAAAGGGGTACAAAGTTTTTGCTTCACGTATTAATATACAGGGTGATTTTGAAATCGTGTAATTCCTTTTAACCACGCATTCTACTGGTGATATAGAATAACCCTGACCATATTTTTTCTTAATTAGAATAATGGTTTCGGCAAAATTAGAGTACAGATTTTTTTCATGAAATGATTTCATATAGTCATATTTTAACCACCTGACACAATCTTAATATTTTTTTAATTTAAAAATAATAACATAACAATAACTGATGTCGTAAATAATAAGGGGCAATAAAAAGGACCGCCCGTTATTATTTACGACATTAATTATTAATATGATTTTTTATTTTAATTAGTAAAAAATTTAAATTGCCTCGGTTGGTTAACATATGACTATCTGACACCATTTCACGAAAAAAACGGAATAATAATTTTTCAAAAAAAATAAATCTAATTAAATAAAAATATGGTCAGGGTTATTCTATATCACCAGTAGAATGCGTGGTTAAAAGGAATTACACGATTTCAAAATCACCCTGTATAGATTATGCTTAGTAAGTAATACAGTTTCTCAAGACAATATTGTGGAGGACTGATGCCTAAGCTAGGTAAAAACCTGTTATAGGTCACCAGGTCTCCGCTCCGAGTTACAGTCATAACACTAATTAACCTTTGAACTTTTAAGAGTTACGCGTACACTTTCCATCACTCATAGTGGTTTCTTTAGGTAATTTTGTAAAATAAATGCATCTGTCACAATTAATAGAACTGCATCAAGCTTCATATTTTTATAGAAATACAAATAAACTAATCACACAATATACCAATTACAGAACACCATCAACAGAAGACATAGAATGGAACAGCTTGGAGAATAACGTCGAAAGCGTTGAAGAGGAGTGGCTCTTGATAGACAAAGAGCCAAGCTTGAGGAAAGGTATCCACGTGGAACGGATGCCTCTTTGGACTGAGATCTACCAAAACCACTACATCGACGCAAACAACAGCTACTATCTGTCTCCATCCGTGTACACCGTGCTGATTCTTCAAATCGTTTTCTGGTTGGGTTTCTGCCGAAATGCGTCACACATCTACTGACCCTAATATGCTACGTTGAAAGGTTCACTTGATTGCTAATATAAGTGCCATGTATTTTATAATTGTAAGTGGTATATTCAGATTAAATTATTTTGAAAATGATTTTTGCTCGATTGCTGATATCCTAATATTATAAATGAGAATGTGAGTTCGTTTGTTTGTTGCACGCTTCCACGCCTTAACTATTCAACCGATCATTATGAAATTTTACATACACATTATCAAGGGTACAGCAAAGGACGTATGGTACTTAATACCCAGAAAAAATAACATTTCCTGAGCGATAGTAATTTATTAACAAAACTTACGTTAATCCGAGCGAAGTCGCAGGTAAAATCTAATTTATTATACGTATACAAGATGTTGATCTGCATTTCTGACATATTAACAGTGGTGCCTACATTGCTTGTTCGCGTGAATCAATGAAAATTACATATACCTAAAAACGTATACCTATTTGCCATATTGAAGAAGTCGGTTAAAAATAACAATTTCAAAAAAACTTTATTCAAAATCAACTTGTATGCATCGATATTTAACTCACGCGCCATCACCATGCTTCAACAGCAAGGATAATAATAATGTATGCGCATACGCAGCGTATTTATTACGTCTCAGCACATAGTTTCACAGCCTGGTAACCCTACTACTAACACAGTTCTTAAGCTGCGATTTTCTGTACACCCAAGATACTACGCCACGCCAATATCATTAAAATCTCATAAACATGCAGTAAAATACCAAAAACTGCGTTTTCTTTCTACATTACAAAAACGACAACAATACATTAATACTCCGGCTCAGTTAGACGTCGATAATAAGTAAAAAGGGGTTAATGTTAATTACCATTTAGCTAACAGGGCGCCATTTTAATTAACTTAGCGTTATTACACCTAAACGTCAAGCCCATGGAATGAAGACCATCTAATAATGGAAGCAGACGATTAGACTAATTGTTTGGACGTGTAAGGGATCCTAACTACTACGTTCCAACAGGTCGAGAAGGCATAATAATAACGTCCTCCAGACCGGACCGGACCTTAACGGAGACTGGGTAACTGCGCAGAAGATATTATAGTGCACAAGTGTGTGCGCAAACATGAGTGCACTCTCTGTTCCCTCACTATCATGATCTGATCGCGTTGGCTAGATTGAGGATGGGTCTGATGGGATTGGCATATCCAAACCCTGAGGACTTCAGGCTTCTCCCTCTGGAGTGGAAGCTACGACTGATGCAGTACATTCATAGGGAGATAGCTAAGGGATAAATCTTGGGGCCGACACAAAAGATCCCAATGGGTCGAAGTGTCGCCGGTCTGTACTGACTGGCCCCCACACATAAAATAAGATAAGATCATGTTCTGATGGGACGGTAATCCGGCACGACCGGAGAGAGATCAGGCGCAGTACCAACGGCTTTACGTGCTTTCCGAGGCACGGGGGTGTCTAACACCGCCAACTTCCTAACTCCGGTCTGCTATTGAGATTTCTTAACAGAAAAACTCAATAACTTTTTATTGGTTCGAACCCGAGACCTCATGCACAGCAGTCACTACCGCTGCGCCACGGAGGCAGTTATGGCATAATAACCGGCCACTACTTTCTTAACAAATTAATACCTTAACAGTTGTATCACATACAGCCTCTGAGGCCATTTTGCCTAAGAAGACACCGGCTCATGTGTTTCTATAATACAAATGGAATAGGCACGCACCTAAGCAAGCCAGAAACGATGTACAAAGTAATGTGCAACATAAGTACTTTACTGTCTTTCTGGTTAGAGCTGACGTGGTTTAGGTAACAGACCATGGTTGCGTTGGACCCCTACGTGCGTACCGCACTTAGCCGTACCATAGTGCTATGGTACGGCTAAGTGCGGGAAACACAAGCCTAACTAATACTTTTCATACACAGTTAGTTACAGCTTTTCTTATTTGTGTTGTTAACTATGTAGCTAGAATCATCCCAATTTATATTATGTGAACTGCTTACACAATAATAATAATAATAATTGATTTATTTCTCACCACAATATAGTAACATTACATTTAAAAAGTACATGTGAGCCTTAATATTATATTGTGGGAGACTGGTGCCTAAGCTAGGCTCGAGGCCTGTGTTTCAGGACACCAGGTCTCCACCCCTTAGTTAGTTACATTTCAAGTAATATACAAGTTGGTAATTACTGCTATATCATACTTTTTTATAGAATAAAGTAATAAGTTTGTATTACATGTTGTTTCTGTTAGCATTTACAAGTTACACTAGACATGTTTGCATAGATAAAAAGAAAAAAAAAGAATACATCGAATAATATTGATCAATAGATGTTAGTTGGTTTATGAGTGTGTATGCGTGGATGTGTGTGAATGTGTGTGTGTGTGTACATGTGTATGTGTGCGTGTGCGCGTGGGTGTGTGTGTGTTTATCTCATGAAGAGTGACCAATTGCCTACACCTTAAACTGGTATGGAAAGCACAGCTTCAGTCTCATCATAGTTTAAACCTTTTAACCAATTAGTAAGAGTTATCTTGCATGCAGCCTTGGTAAGATGGAATATGGGTATGGTTCGGTTTACCTTATTGTACAAGTAGCCACCCAACTGACAAAAAAATCGCTTGGAGTACTTTGTTGATAGCCTAATGCGTTGTACGGGATTGTAACGCCTTTTACCGCTGGACAGCTTAGGGTTATAAGTCAGTTGGGAATGTTGTTTCAACAAGGTGCACAATATGAACAACTGGCGCACTGTCAAAACCTCGCTCTCCCTGTACAACAATGCAGTAGGATAACGATATGGCCTAAATGATGAAACCTTTAGGATGGTCCGCTGAGCTCGCTCTAGATCTATTAAAGTGGTTTTTGGCGCTCCACCCCAAGTGGTAATGCAGTAAGTTATCACTGATTGAGCAAGTGCAAGGTAAGTAGCTTTCACCTTCTTTTGGTCTAGGACACATCTTATTGACTTGAAAATGTATATTAATTTACGTAATTTATTATTGAGTGCGTTTATATGCTCATGAAATCTAAGGGTATTATCAATGATAAAATCACAAAAACGAAGACTAGTTTAAGATTTGAAAAACAAAGTTCCACGCCACAGTTGCGATATCACGACACGTAGTGATGTAGTTAGCATTCAATGTAGCTCTAATATCGATTTCCACAGAAACGTCGGTTTTCTTCCAATTGCTTTAAATTATTTTATAAATAAAATATTTAATTTTAATATCGAACTTTTATGTGTCTAACTAAATATGTAAGGCTCCTAGCGATGCTATGTTAAATGCTAGAGAGTCGTGATAATCTCAGGTACAAATAAGGGTGCCGATATTAAGGCCAGATTGCTAGAAATGACGAGCTCTTTAAAACACGAGAGTCATCAAGACACCGAAGTTTTCACCTTACAGGCATAACATCGGGTTCTTATACTGAAACATGGTCTCAGCTCTATGAAGTGACCTCCTATCTATATAAATAAAAATCAATTGCCACATATATGACGGAGCATCACAAAGAACCGCTCGACCGATTTGGCTGTTTATTTCTTTTTTGCGTTTGTAATTGTCAGGACAAGGTTTGTATGAACGAAAATTTGGGACAAAACCGCGGGAAACGTCGAAAAGGAGATTATTTCTCGACCATACATCGTTTGCCCCAGAACCAGCTGCTAAGAAAAATTATTTACGTGTTCTATAATACTCCAATATGCTCATGAAAACAACATTTTATGACGAACATATCGGCAAATAGATTTGTTTAAAATTAAAACTAAGATTTTGAGGTTATTTCTCTTAAGCGGCGCGGGCACGCCGGCGCGCCGTTGTCAAATTTTAGTATGCTTTATTATTGTTGACTGATCAATTACTTAGAATTAGTCCTACCGAAAGAATGGGAGGCCCAGCAGTGGATTGCAGTGTGCTGAATTGACTGATTAGTTGAATTTTACCATCGTGCTAAAACATTGTTTTCACTAATACAAGTACTACGATTTAATAACTGTCTGTAACTAAGTATGTGACTAGATAAGCAAGGAGAATCTGTAAAATATTTATACGTAGGTACTTAAATATTAATATCAGCTAAAGTTGATTTTAAGAATATGTATGCCTAGGTGTAATTTTGATTTTGAATAGGTATGGTTCTGCATCTCGCTTGATTATCTTCTTCTTCTTCTCTTTTTCTTTTCTTTTCGTGTGGTTAGTGGCCAACCTGTTGTCAAGAGTTGTTCAAGCCGCCCATAGGCCTCTGACATGGCTTAACGACTGTTGTCAATTTGACAACAGCCGGGACCGACTTTTTACGTGCCCTCCGAAGCACGGAGACGCTCAGATGAAATACCACTAAGCGGTCACCCATCTATAGACTGACCGTACCCAACGTTGCGTAACCTCGCTAATCGTTTACCGACCAGTGAGTGCAACTGGCTATGAGCGCCATATGGCTTGATTATATTACATACTGATATACGGAATTCGGTAATATAAAATTCATAAAATTTTCACTTTTTTCAAACTTATGTATATCAGGATATTACACTGCCATCTTATTTTTGTAAATATCTGTACTTTTCTTAGATAGAAAGGGTTATTAATAATTTTAATACAACTCAATAAATATGAAATATGTATCACAGTATTACAAATCGAGTCGATATAAAAATTAAGAATCGACATCCCTAACCAACATGTAATCGGTGTATAAATTGTCCAAGATGGCGGCATCTTCGAGGTTCTTTGTTCCGGTACTTTTAAATATGGAACGTTTTCCGTTTGATACGTAAAGCGGTAATAGTTATATTTAAATATAATATCATGTTTTATCTAAATTAAATGCTTGTTGGTCTTGGGGCAAAGAAGAACAATCTCCTTTAAATGCTATTTTTATATGGAAAAATTGGTTGACTTTTGATATTGATTTTATTCACGTGAAATTAATTTTTGAACTTATTGACAGGACAAAGACTGTCGGGTCAGTTAGTAGATATAATACATTTATCGGTAGATTGGTTCTGGTTAAATAAAGACAAAGCTACTAATGCAAGTATTCATAGTACCTATTACTAAAGTTATAAAGATTCGATACACATTTTTAGACATTGATATTTCGTAAATCAGTCATGATATCTCGTAAACATGGCGGAATATGGATAGGTGTATCAATTATATTTATTCTAATAATGAGCAACGTTCTTCTCTCTAGAGTGAATTTATTCGACCGTAATAAATATAGTACTAAACATTGTAACATTCATTCACCTTCGAGGTAATAATGGTGAAATCTAAGATATGCTTGTTGACTCACGAAGTTTTCTTTAATGTTACAACCACTTCCTACTGATAGTTTATGAAGATTGATTTGATGTTTGAGTAAAATTTGGCACACATAAGATTATGTCCTGGATGACAACTTAGAATACTTTTACCGCGGTATGCGTTTCCGTGGGTTCCATGCGAGCAAAGCCGGGATTGACGCTAGTCTATAGGTAATAATATTATAAAGACGAAAGATTTGATTTTTGTTTGTTTGTTTATAAGAATTAAAATTAAAAACTACACAACTGATTTCAAAAATTATTTCACCATTCGAAAGCTATATTATCACCAAGTAACACAGGCTACACTTTTTTTTTAAATACTGATCGACTCTCGTAAATTTGACACTCCTTAATTTGTATTTCTCGATGATTTTTTTAATTCTTCTTAATTTTTTTCTTTTTCTTAATTGGATTTTTCCCGGTCCCTTGAAAAATACTTAATAAATTGAATAAAATCAATGTTAATTGCTCCCCTCGGTAATTTGAAGTTGAAGGAATAGTATCTTGCTCGCCAACATGCGATAATTTGAAGTCCGGGCTTCCCTACTCTCTATAATTTGAATATTTTGAAGCGTTTATCATGCACAGACTTGTCGTTTGTTTACATACATGTACAGACCAGTCGATTGTTTACGAAAAAAACGAAAATTCTTTGGACAACGATAGACAGAAGTCGCTCACTCAAAAAAATATTACGGGCTTCTTTTCGAAATAAAAAAAGTGAATAATATTATTATTGTATTTAAATGTTAATACATAATAATAATATAGAAATAATAAATCACGAATTTTGATCAAACTCTTTACTCGAGTCTCCCCTCCCCCTCGTGGTTATTTAAACGCTTGTTATTTTGAACTCTTGGTTATTTGATATTTATCTCTGGTCTCTTAAGTTTCAAATTATCGAGAGTTAACTGTACTAACATAACTTTATCTACTTTTACGCAAGCAAAACCGCGGGCAACAGCTAGAATTTTTTAAATAGCACCATACAAAGAAACATTTAAAAGATGCCTCAGCTCTATAACACTTTTTACAGCTTGCCTAGTGTCGTATCAATGATACATTGTATTTGATATTATCGTTTTGAAAACAAACAACTAACTTATACCTACACAAACACATACCACCCAACTGTTTTCATTTTCCACTGAGTCACACACATTTCCTCGTACCATGTTAAAACAACCGCGTATGTTTTGATAACTATTACCGTAATCGGGTCAACTATCACAACACTCACCGTCACTCGGTCACCACATCGGAGTAAGGCATGCGGCTTATTGCGCTGCGAGTAGTGTTTACCACGGCCGGCTTGTTGAGTGTGATGTGTCGTCGTACAGCGGTGTTCAAGCCGTACCGGCAAGTTTCTACCACGCAGGGAACAGTGAGAGGGTACCTCACCCCCACCCACGCGACCTTCTTCGGTATACCCTACGCCCGCTCGCCCACACGAACAGACAGGTTTAAGGTCAGCCGATCCATTTGTTGATAGACAAATCTCATTTGGTACTGTATAGATTAGATGGCTATCGTTCGTTATTTAGTGTTCTGATAACGTGTATCGAGGGTAGTTTTGTTTTATTGTTTACTAGTTACGTAGGGTGGAATTCAATTATGAGATTGAGGCAGTTAAGTCACATACACGACATACGATTAGTACTATTGATCAAGTGGCGGATGGCGCAGCAGGCAAACGGTCGCCTCGCCATTGCCAACGCGCTGGGTGTTGTGGGTTCGAATCCCACACTTGCCTATTGTTTGTATGTTCAACAATTAATAGATCTGGATGTAATCTGTGTCTGTTAATTGTATGTTATAGTCCCTCGCGATGCAGGACTTGTTCCCTTTGTCTTTTAAAAGAGTATCTAAAGACGACTGTTAACTTAATAATTTAATTAAATTATATGCAGACCAGAGCACACATTTGAACCGTGTAATTAAATGGAATCCTACGCCATAACAATTAGAGACCTTAGTGACACTCGAGCTTTAAAATGTTTACCTTAAGTACGATATTTAATCCACAGGTAAATGGTAGGTCTTGTAATCAAAGTTTATCTAAACTAATATTTTAAGGAGAAAAGATTTGTATTTTTGTTGATAATAATAATATCAGCCATGTATCAAACTGTCTCATTGTTGTGTACGGGCCTCTTCTTAGTGTAAGAAGGATTACGCCATAGTCCACCACGCTAGCCCATTGCGGGTTAGCAGAGTTCATAAAATAATCTTCTTTAAAAAACTACAAGGACGGTTTTACAATATCTTTCACTA
Source organism: Catocala nupta (assembly GCA_963675205.1). NCBI lineage: Eukaryota > Metazoa > Arthropoda > Insecta > Lepidoptera > Erebidae > Catocala > Catocala nupta. The sequence continues at coordinate 2,237,580 of OY776087.1, forward strand.
AAGTATTAGAAAGCTTCTTTATCCAAAAGTTACATACGCCAAATAACATCACGTTACGAGCCACGGGCGCAGTGCAGTTATCAAAAACGTAAGTGTAACCACGAGGGGCAGCTAGTTTACTATTAATAATTTGCATTTTAATGATAATGCTGATGAGGGAATAAGCCATCTTGGGATAGACAATGGTGCCAATTCTGTTGTCACAAAATTCTCTTATCTTAGCTAAAAATCTCTAAAATTTAGTTTAGTCCTGTCACTTTTAGCGATTTCAGAATACGAAATGTTGTTTGACAGGACTAAACTAAATTTTAGAGATTTTTAGCTAAGATAAGAGAATTTTGTGACAACAGAATTGGCACCAATATCAGGTAAGAAGACATATCTTTTTATTCAAACTACTGCCAATTTAGGTAAGTACATAAGATTAGCGCTGATTTGAGTTACAAAAGGTGATCAAAGATAGGCCAGACTGTCCCTTCCTAAGGCACTGGACCCGTAGGCATAGCATAGCGGCGGCCGGTGCAGAAGGAAGATACATTAATTAATTTTAACAATTGTATATAAGTACTAACATAGTTTTTATGTAATTGTAACTAACAAAATATGGATGAATGAATGCTTATTATTATTATAAATTACTTGTATTTTGTTAAGCTCTTGTTAAGTAGTGCAATGGGTAGGATTCGAAACTGAGACCTATTGACGAAAGACCAAATATCGTATATGAAAGGCACAATCTATAGCATTATGTGAAGTATGTACTATGGATTTGAGCGACGGTTGACCATTTCAGAAAAAATTTCGCTTGCACATGTTGACTTTAAGTAACTCCGCCCTTAACTTTGCCTTAGAATCAGTAAACAAATGTAAAGTGTAAAAAAACTCAAACAAAAAAAAGGAGCGTGTTGGCCTGCTATGCGATTTTAACCTTAGGCGTGGTCATCTGTCGCTCAACTCGATAGTACATATTTACCACCTTCGTAATACAAAGTGGCGCAAATGTTATCACATTAATTGATACCACATGTATACTAGATGGTATTCTTTGACGATTTACAAATTATGAACCAAATGTATTCAGTAGTTTAGCCACAGGACATTTTTTTTGTTTTCATAATTTAGAATATCATGTGTAAAGCAGAGATAAATGTCAAAGGCCTCGAGCAGCGATATTAAAACAAACAAACAAACGAAAAAATACACAAAAATAATCAAAAATATAAGGTCCATAATCTTGTGACGAAAAGAAATAGGTCAGTGTGTGCTTATTACAATAGTGTTCCAATTTGTATCTAATTATATTTTATTTATTTTGTTCAAAAAAATTATTTCTGCGAACATAGGTTTTTTGTTTATGTTAACCGTCTTATATCAATCAGCTTAAGGCAGTATATCACTTAATGTGATAAGTTTTGCGCCACTTTGTATAAGAAAGTCTATAAAGTTGTTGGATTTTGGATTAACGACAGAACAGCCTGGTCATTAAATCACAAACTCTAAAGTACATATCTAACGATAAACAGAGTTAGTTTTGATTGCACAGAAGGCGTAGAAGTTTATATAGTTGCCGCGCCATTGTCATATCATAACGCAGTGGTTCGAACCCTACACGAAAAAATGGTGTGATCCATAAATGGCTGTTTCAAGAGTCTTCTTTGTGTCCGTTTATTTAAATATTTGTAAAGTCCCCAGCGAAACAATAATTATTCCAAGTGTGAGAGTTGTCTTCAAACAAATAAATAATAACATTAATATTTTATATACGTCCATAGGCTACGGTATCTCATTTTCAACAGGATATTTGGCATCTTGATTACATAAGTAAACTAAGACGACGTTGGATTTGGACATTTGGCACCACTTTTGGATGTCTCATTACTTAATTCGCACAAAACTGCTTGGTTTCTAAATCATGCTATCAAATCACTCAGAAATACTTTGTAACCACAAGACGTTACAGAATGAACCCTGGAAGTCGCCATGGTTTGATGATTGTACACTGAACCGACAAACCTAAGTTATAGCTTTTAGACTGCGATCCGGGCACGTTCCACTTAGTAAATTTGCTTATATGATGAAGAAGGTTCCATCGCCTCTCTGTTCCGAGTGTGGCTTATTAGAATATGCGTTACACATTATGGTGCACTGTGTCCGGAACGAGGATATTAGAAATGAAAGGTTACTCATCACTAAAGATTTGAAAGACCTGGGCAACTGTAACAGAATTTTGGTCTATCCTCTATCTGAGGCCGCTATTGCTTTATATTAAATTACTGTGTGTGGAATGCGGCGACATTCACTATGCACAAGAATGTTCTGTTTTTTCATTGCTATTTTGATATATTGTATGTGTGACCTAGTGGAGTGAAGTAACGAAGCAATCCTCGGGATTAAAGATCCTTAAATAAATAAATTTAGAAAATATACTTTTTAACCCACTTCAAAATAGGAAGATGTTCCATGTTCGGCTGTATATTTTTTTCTAACTATACAGAAATAATGTAATCTTCACATACTTTCGCAGGCTCCAGAGCCGCCGCCGACCTGGGACGGGATCTTCGAAGCGAGCCACAAGATCAAGTGTCCACAACCAGACCAGGACAGCGACGAGAACTGCCTGGTAATCAACGTCTTCGCGCCAAGGCAGAATACACTGCTTCCAGTGTACGTGCTGGTGCATGACGGAGAATTTCGGAGCGGGTAATGTATAGCTAAGTAGGATGGTAATAGACCTATATGTCTTCTATAGGGTGAGGTGAAACTATTTTAAAAATTCTTTGTTACTCTGAGCAAATTCGGGTATGATTGGGCTTTGAATGAATTTCCTTAAATGAACAGATTTCAGCGACTAGAAATAGTGTGTAACGTGTATTTTATAAATACAGGCTTTAAGATGTTATTTTATAAATAATATTGTTTTTGCTATTGGCTTTCGCCTGCGTGAATCACGCAGAGTCGCAAATCGAGATAAAAGTATCCTATGTATGTGTTAATCCAGGATATTAATCTTTTCCCGGGTGAGCCCGACATAACCTCTCCGCTTCCCTTTTCCGCGAAGAGGAATGCGTAAATGCATTCCTCACGTTAAAAAGCAAGTGAGAAACGACAGTTAACTGCCGTAAATCTTAGAGTTCGAAAAAATGGTATCACGTGACCTTGAGGTCAGAGGTCAAAGGTCATAGTCATTTCGGCGTATATCGACTATGCTGAGTCGAATGGTGTTAACCGCGAGTCTCTAGCTCTTACGGTTCTTGAGTTGAAAGTTGTATAACAAGACGGTCGGACAAAGCTGTTGTATAAGGTTTTTCAAACTCTAAAAAGGTAGTTAGGTTAGGTGTTATGGTGGATTAGCACCGGCGAATTAGCATGGTTAATCTGTAGCAAGTTCCATCCAAATCTTGACAATCTTTTACATTTATAATATTAGCAGTATTATTATTAACAGTTTCCAATTCTTAAGTACAATAGCACGACACGCACCTCTGATGATTTGAAGTAACGTGTACATGAAATACTTTAATAATTGCTCGCTTTCACAGTGAATGTTAACGTTGTGAAGAAAACTGTATGGTTGGGAGTTATGCTTATAGTTTTTAGAAATACCTACCCACTCAGAGCCAGCGTGGTAGCAAGACTCAGTTTATGATGTTTAAGATATTCCCGCCTTGCCGTGGGACATTTATAAACATAACGTTTATACAGGTTGTAACAGAAAATTGTGGTCATATTTAAGGGTCACATAATATAGCCAATGTACTTACAATGGGAAACCGCATATATTATTTTCACGAAGATATTGAATTTTCTTTTTTATCGACATAAATATCAGCATATTCTAATCGATACATTAACAACACTATACTGCATGCACGTGTATTTGTTTCTAAGAATTACAAAAGACTATTTTGAAGTTTTTGTTCACTTTTGCTATCTTAATATTTGACCATTACCCCAGATGTGGATACCGTTAACTATTCATTGTTTACAATACAGCTGGTCGTTTTAACATAGATCGGTGACCCCACAGATGATGCACAGTTGTTGTAACTCGTTTTGAATCGATATTTAAATAACAAATAAATAAAATGATTGAAATTGTCATCAAATTTAAAATTCCATATTTTGATATGGGGTTAGGACACATAGGTTATTTATAGATATACTTAGCGACCCTAAAACATGACGACACCTTTCTGTTACACTCTGTATAAAGTATACAAGATGCTGGATTCTAGAATCTTTATATATGTATATAATTCTTCTGTACGTGTGTTGACAGTGAACTCTTCCTAAACGGCTGGACCGATTTGAATGATTTTTTTTGTGTGTTCAAGTGGATTCGAGGATGGTTTATATTTGTTTTTTTTTTGCCTGTACAGGACAACGTCTGTCGGGACAGCTAGTTATATTATATATTACTAACTGTGCCCTGCGGTTTCACCCACGTTTATAATTACCGCTGCCATGGCTAGTAGCACAATGTTATAAATATAACCTATGTCACTTCTGGCTAAAGTACCTTCCCATTGGTAAAAGAATTTCAAAACCGTTTTTGAGTTTATTCGTTACAAACAAATATACAAATATTCACTTTATAATATTATTGTACTTAAATATAGATATCAGTAAAGGCAAACACGATATTCTCTAATCAAACATCCACGTATAGATCAGCTTAGCACTTAGTCAGCAGCATTATGGCATTATGCCTTCCATATAGTCACTTAACGTACATTAACTAAACAATAGCATTGCAAATTTCAACCTACCTATAACATCTATTGGCATTGCGACAACACTGCTTAAAATGGAGACATTTTTTGCGCGAATCCTCTCTTGTAGGCAAGAAGGCGAGTGACTAACCGGGAATTTCCGAATAGCCAAATGCATGCCTTTTATTTTAACGTGTGTTACTAACGGATGCGTATAAGGATATGCGTCCTTGAATGTTAAGTGCGGTTAAAAAGTTTGTGACTCAGAATAGAGAGCGATGTTCTATTCGGAAACGATTTTGTATTGGATGGAAGATTTACCATATTTTCTTTTTTGTTTTATTGTACCCTGATACTAGTGAAACCAGCTCTCTCGTAGATAGCAGAGGACAGATTGACGTTTTATTGCCTTGTTTTTACTCCTGAGTGGGCAGATCAAGGAGACAGACAGAAATCCACAGTAACTCCAGTCTTATGTTGCATCTAACATGCTGCAATTCAGTACGTAGGATTAAAATAAGGCAAGATTGTTATTAACCTCTGAGTCTTCTTCGAAGAGGTTAATGAAAACACTATGTGGGTCTGTGTGTCTGTCTGATAATGACAGTTTGTTAGTGAATGGCAAAGCTCCGGAACCACTGGACCGATTGACTTGTTACTTGGTGTACAGATACTTTGAAGTCATCCCTCGGTCGAGTTTGAATATTGACCCTGTGGTTCAAAAGACCCCCGAGATATAGGGGTCACAAGGTCAGGGGATATCCACCAACAGAGTGCATTGTGTCAGGAGCTTATAGTGCCAATAAGATATGTGGTGCCTAGCAGACTGAGCAGATGGTCATGTCGCAGCTGCCACTGTACCGAGACTTGTGGGTTCGATGACATGAGACGAAAATTTGGGCGATCCAGAAGAAATGTAACGAGCCTGGGTGACCCTTGCGTCAAAGTTTGGAAAATCCCCGCGTATCAAGCAATATGTTTAGTAGTAAAGTTGTCTATACTTTATAAAGAGGAGAGATTTGATGTTATGTTTGTTTGTTTGTAAGGATTTAACTCAAAAACTACTAAAACTATTTTAAAATTCATTCACCATTAGAAAGCTATATTATTACCGAATAACATAGGCTACATTTTACAAAAAAATACTGTTACTGACATAACTTAACCTAATTTTACGCGAGCGATACCGCAGGCAAAAGCTAGTATTGAATATTTTGGTTTGTGTGGTTATCAATTTCAAGTAAAAGTACATGATGCAAATATTTTTTTTTTTAATTTTGCTCTTTATAATGACTACACTCCGCCTGATGGTAAGCAGTCGTGTGGTCTAAGAGCAGTGGCCTCCATATCGTCCTCATAGCAGCCGAGGCGATGTTGAGGTCTCTACTTTGACGGCCTGAGAAGGTGCTTTTTCACGCCCCGCTTGAAGGATCCAGGATTGAAGGAAGAAGGAAACACGTGCCTTGGCAGAGAATTCCATGCCTTGATCGTTCGGCAGAGGTATGAGGACCCAAACTTGTTGGTACGCACTCTAGTCGACTCCACCGTGTAAGGATGGCATCTGAGCCCAGCACGCGTTGTTCTGGATAGGAAAGGGGAGGGCGGGATAAGGTGGAATAACTTTTCAGAGCACTCCCCGTGGTATATTCTGTAGAAACATGCCAAAGAGGCAATATCCCTACGGAGTTGCAGAGGTTCCAGTGAACTCGTGACCTCTGGATCTCCGATGATACGGACAGCCCGCCGCTGTAACCTGTCAAGAACGTCTAGCAAGTACTGCGCGGAGCCATCCCAAAGATGAGAACAGTACTCCATGCAAGGGCGCACTTGTGCCTTATACAATAGGCACAGCTGCCCAGGCGCGAAGAACCGCTTCACCCTGTTCAGAACTCCGAGTTTTCGCGAAGCTTGCCTAATGACGCTCTCGATGCAGGTTTTGGGATTAAGGGAGCGGCAAAGATTCATACCTAAGATGGAGAGGCTGTCACGTATCACCAGTGCAGTGTTCTTTAGAGAAGGGAGGTGAAGGAACGGAGACTTTTTTGTTGAGAACGCGCATGCCTGGGTCTTCTTGGCGTTGAACTGGACCAAGTTCTTGGCACCCCATTCAGAGATGCGGTTCAAGGTCTGGTCAAGTTCAACGACAAGATCCTGCCTTTTCCCTGCAACCTCAGCCTGTTTGGCCCCAGGACGTCCGAGGTATCCTTAATGTAATTACTTCCATATAGAAGCAATTAGGTACTTGGGGCGGGTTTAAATTGCACCCTCGAGGATGTGAACGTTGTGTTGCGGTAGCGGTGGGCACTTAGGAATGAGCCTCACTGGGACTGTACTTCTAGAATAATATAGGAAAGTGTAGATTGACATTGAAATTAAACAACTTTATACGGATTTCTTCTTGGTGTTAATTTTTATAAAACACTATTATTACTTACATAATTTTGAATCTTTTCCCGACGCATCGGTTGCTTTTCAGCAGCCATGTTTACAGGGAGACGTCGAGAGAGAGAACGTCATGGTAAGTGTAAAATTTAATATTAATAGTTTTTATAATTTAAATAGCTTAAATAGAAGTAAACAGTAACTAATAAAAGTGTTTAACAATAGTAGTTTAAAGTTTTAAAATTATGTAATAATAACAGTGTTTTATAAAAAATAAACAACGCGATAAAATCTGTATAAAGTTGTTTAATTTCAATCTATAACATTCGCGTAAACGTAAGACAATATAGTGCAGAGTAACGTCAATTTCGCGCCCGACGACGATACAATCTATGATAATAATCTACATATGAGTGTAACGGTATCTGCGACTCACTTCTGAAGTATTTTAGAAATATAGAATACTAGATTTCACCTGCGGTACAGCTCGTGTTAATCTAGATTTAGTTAATAAATTTCGATCCCTCGAAAACAGTACTTTTCCTCTAGATCAGTGATCGGCAACCCGCGGCTCTTTGCCTCCTCGGCTGGGGCTCTTCCACGGAATTTTTAGTGCAGTCACGTACTATTACTTATTATCTTGTCTTATAAGTATGATACCAAATTTTACATAATTTACTTTTAACTAGAGAGAGCGAGACAGAGCGAGACAGAGCGAGACAGAGAGAGAGACAGAGAGAATGAGAGAGAGTTAAACTAAGACTTATTTGACAAAGGCTAGGCCCCAGTGTGTACTTTAATCCTATTTTACCGTAATGTTGTCTCCTGCTGAAGAAAAGCTCAAATAAATAAAAACATGCGGGGCAGTCTTTGGGGACTGCCGATATTGACGATATTGACAAGGCCTCGGTGGCGTAGTGGTTAGTGTAACCGACTGCCACGCCTAAGGTCGCGGGTTCGATTCCCGCACAAGTCAAACATTTATGTGCATGAACATGGATGTTTGTCTTGGTCTGGGTGTATAGTTATTGTATAATATGAATGTGTATACAAAAAAAAAAGTATATATATATGTATGTTTATCCATTGTCTAGTACCCATAGTACAAGCTCTGCTTAGTTTGGGCTAGATGGTGTTGTGTGTATGTGGTAGAATATTATTATATTATATTATTATATAAGTGAAAACTAAGTAACTAGCGAGCGGTGACGATGACGCGAGTTTCACACTTTTTGTTCACCCAAAAAGTACACATTATATATACACAGTATACATAAAGCTCATGGAAAGCGTTTGGTGACGATGAAGTTTCATGATTTTTGTTCAACCAAAAAGTGCTCAACGCGCCTAAAGAAGTTTTCACTTCAAAAATGGCTCTGAATAGTTTTCACTTGTGAATTGTTTATATTTGGCTACTTTGAGCGACTGGGTTGCCGAACACTGCCCTCCCCTAAATGAAAGGTATATATTATGTCCTTTTCTGTACCACTGACAACGTATATGCGAAATTTCATGATCATAAGTCGAGTTATTAGGGAATGAAAGCTAGCAAACAAACAAGAAAACTTACCTACATTCTCGTTTATAATATTAGTTAGAGTTTTTTATACCTACTTATTGAGGACCAATGCCAATCGAATAATTTGATGGCGTTTTGGTAATGTTTCTTTTAGCTTCTAATTTAAAGGCTTCAACAAAGTTTGTGAAGATGCTTGGATGTTTGTTATTCAATCACGCGTAAATCGTTTAACGATTTTAGACGAAACTTAGGACACCGATAGATCATATACTGGATTAATCCTGCCTAGAGAAAAGAAAAACGATTGTGCGCCCAGTACTTGCATCCGAGTCGTGTCTATGCGTAGCTATTGTTGACTCGTGGCCATGCCCAGCATCCGCATCCGAGTTAAAATTACTATTACACGACTCTCACTCTCACTCGAGCTCGGAGTTCTAGGCACACAAAGGATTTTTGTTCGACTCATAGGGAGAGTTCTGGGCACTGAATGGAGTAATACAGAATATCACAGTATACATCAATGATCCAGATGGGGAAGGTCTCGCGCTGAAGCCATGACATACATTTATAGACAAAATAACTAAGTGTTCGTTTACTCCTCCAGCCGCCACTTAATAGATATCTTACTCTAAACATAGAATTAAAACTAATATGAAGTGGGACTATTTCGTTTTTAGTTTATTAGTCACTAGTGACTAATTCTGACCCTAATTTCTTGTAGTAACTAGTGATTTACTGCCGCACAGAGTGACATTTAATGATTACTTAAGTAGCCCCTTAGTAAAAGTTTACTGTCTTATATCTTTACAAAGGAGTCTCTAATAGACATGATGTCAGGGTTAAAATTAAGTGATTAAAATTAGTCTATCTTTTAGATTACCAAAAAATATTGGAACCTTTTTCTTTGTTTTAACGAAGCAATAAAATAAACCCTACTTTATACGGATTTTATCGCGTTGTTTATTTTAGAACACTTTTATTACATAATTTTGAACCATAACACTACTATTATTGAACTCTACTACAATTTAAGCTATTTAAATTAATTAAATCTATTTATATTTAAGTTTATACTTTTCCCCGACGTTTCGGTTGCTTTACAGCAGCCATGGTCACGGGAGACTTCCGTGACCATGGCAAATCCGTATAAAGTACCTAGTTTTTTATTTCAATGACAATAACATTCGCGTAAACGTAAGACAATATGTGAAACAATAAAAGTTGATTAAGATATAACGTATTAAAGTTCGGGAGCGAAGGCTTGTGACCTCACACTTTTGTAAAATTTGTATCGAAGAGTGACGTAACACGAAATTTAAACGCGATGTATATACGTTGGTATTAGTTTGTGGAACAAAAGAAACAATGTGTGTCCAATATTTTTTGCTAATCTAAAAGGCATTATGACTAAAATCTTTTTTTAGTCATCATGCCTATCATTAAATGTTACTGAATGTGGTGCTTACTTAAATTACATGCACAGGTACTCTGACTCCTGAGTATATCAACAGTATTATCAATTTGTAATATACATATTTCAGATGGGGAACATTTGAACCTCCCTCCAGGTTCATAAGGGAAGGTTTTGTAGTGGTCACCTTCAACTATCGTCTTGGAGCACTAGGATTTTTATGCCTTGGCATACCAGATGCCTTAGGAAATGCAGGGCTAAAGGACCAGATAGCTGCTTTGTACTGGGTGCATAGAAACATTGAAAACTTTGGAGGTAACCCTGATGAAGTGATTGTACATGGAGTAGGATCTGCCGCTGTGTCATTACAACTGCTCCTTTTATCTGGATTAGTTGATGAACTTATCCATAAGGTCATTATGGAGTACAGTGCAGTACTATCTCCTTTATCGTTGAACTTGGACCATCTTGAGATAGCTTATCAGGGTGCTGTTTCAATAGGATATGAAGGCGCATATCAAGTTCAGGAACTGTATAAATTTTATGCTGAAGCTTCATGGAAACAATTGATTAACATACCAAATTCTTTCCTACCGTGTATCGAGGATGAGGCCCATACCCACAGACTTATAGATTTTGATCTGATAGACAAATTAAATGATGGGACCTATCACAAAGTACCGATAATGATTACATACACAAATACGATACATGACAATGATAGCAACAATACAGAAAATCTCAATAAACTGACAAAGAATAATGTGGTGGACTTATTACCAAACAATTTGGAATTTGACAACTACGAAATTAAACAGAAAGTAGGAGAAATTGTCAGAGAGTTTTACTTTGGTCATGATATTCTAGAAACTGAAGATATTGAGCAAAGATACCTAGATTACAATTACGATATATTTGTTGAGTATCCCGTGGTTAAGTTAGCTGTGCTTTACGCAGCTCAGAGTCCCCACATGGTTTATTTAATGAAATTTATTCTGGATGGTGAAACATCACAAGATGACTCTTCAGTGATCAGCTTTGGGACTATCTTAGATAATTTATACAGGGATCGAGACGAAAATGACGTCATTTTAGAAAGACTGACTTCATTGTGGATTAATTTTATAAAAATGGGGTAAGCAGTGTTTATGTACTTTAAACCATTTTGTCAAGTGATAGACACAATAGAAAATCTATTGTTATGTATCACATATTGTTATATCGGACATGGAACATGGTCATGTAGACATGCAATAAATTCTTATTAGATGAATTGCAAGCATTATTGACATATGTCATGTATAAAAAGTAAGCAGAGTGCTATCACAATAAACTTGACCAGAGGTTTTTTTTTTTAGTTATTTACAATCTATACTAATATTATAAAGCTGAAGAGTTTGTTTATTTGGTTAAACATACTAATCTCAGGAACTACTGGTTTGAATTGAAAAGTTTTTTTATTTTTTGTTATATAGCTTATTTACCGTGGAAGGTTATAGGCTATATAACATCACGCTATGATCCATAGGGGCGGCGCAGTAGTCATAAACGCGGGTGAAACCGTGAGCACATATAGTATCACATAATAAGATGTGAACCTAATGTCATATATCAGATTCATGTCCAGACTCCATGCTGTTATGAGAATTCTCTAACAGAATATGTGTAGGCATTACTCTATTATAACATCTGTCTGTACCTCATTTGAGTGACTTAATAAATATTATTATTTTTATATCATTATAATACACACACTTTACCTCACATAGAAATGAGTTTCACAATAGGCTGCAAGCAACAGGATAATCTCATGCCATCGGCACACATCTAGCACTTATTATGTCAACTTAAGTATATAAATGTAAAATTGACTTTTCTTAATATGAGATATAAAAGAAAACATATTAACCTGTCAATTGCTGAAATGCCTGACATTATTAAAAACCTATTGTCTGGCTGCAGGTGTACCGCTGCCACTCAATAGGTTAATAATATTTTAAAAAGAACATGCTACTTTAGCCAGCTCTGTAACTATTAGCAAGTTAAAGTATTATAATTATAAAATAAGTAATCAACAAATATACATATTTATTTTGTCCAATGTAGTGCATCAAATCTATGGCATCCAACTGTTTATTTACTAAATATAATATATTATTATTATTATAATATATAACATGTAAAATATTATTATTTATTACAGAGACCCAACTCCACTTACAACTAGTTTAATTCCAATCATATGGCAACCAGTGGTCACTGATAAAGGTGACCGGGGAGCCCTCGCCACTGTACCGACACTACAATTCAGCACTAAATTGAGAATGAGTCCACCACCTGAGAATCAACGGCTACTATTCTGGGACAAAATCTACAGTAAATTCTATAAGCCACAAATAATTAAGAACGAGAAATCTGACGATTTAGATGACAATGATTAAAGTATGGATAACTGTGAAGTTTTAATATATTATTCTTCATTTTACTAGGTTTATTGATGTTGCGCTTATAATGTTGGTAATTTTGTATGTACGATTTTTGGAAATTTGATGATAAATAAGCATGGCGAAAAATTATACTTTTCCTTATAAACCAGAGATCCAATTAGATTTAGAGCATGACAATACGAGTTCGGCAAATGTCTTTATGGCAAAGTTAAAGAAGTAACATAAAATTAAAGGCTCTGGACGATAAAACAGCAGGACTTGTCACACACACTAGTTCCGCTTCGCAAAATTCGATTTGTACCGAAATACTTTACCGACATAACCATAACATACACAAACAAGATTGTGTGCAACTACTGCCACTAATTACCGAATCAAAGATCATATATACAGATTACAATCAATAAAAACTAAACTAGTATACGATTCCAAGAAAATATCGACGTTGTCATAAATAAATACCGTTACCTGTACAATCTGCGGCTGCAGGAGCGTTTCGCTGAGTCGCCAACACAAAGTACACTTATAAAACTATAACATAACTGTCCCCGCGGCAATATAACTACCACACACCAAATTCTCACTAAATTCTTTTATTAAAATCAACAAGTAAATTATAAAAGACAAAACATGGGACACCCGTCACATTTTACTTGACATGACATTAATTTTGTTCGGAAACTATGATCAAAGTGAACAGAAATGTATTTAAATAAATATAATAATAGCTACTATAAGTTAGGATATTATGAAAGCCAATGACTGATACTTTCATAAAGAGTAAGTAATATGACAATATATATTGTGGCGTATGTAATAAATTTACACTTTTACTAAATGTAATTAATCTGATTATGACAATAAATTTCTGAACGGATTGCGTTATACTTTGCCGACAAATTGCCGAAATTTTCATTATTTGCACAAAACAGCAGGATGGGCAGTTTATATGGACAATATTTTTAAAACGAACAGAATTAATAAACGTTACATCAAAGCTGAGCTTTATTTTGCTAGCATTTTGATGTCAGAACCGGACGCCAGATGTTTTTGTCGACCTCGTTACGATTGTTTACTTTATATTTTAGCATTCAAGTTTCTATTAAATTCTTTGAAGTACGCCACTCATGTTTGGTTCAGATCTAGTCATTTTTATATTCGTTCTTTCAATAGTAATAAAAGAATCAGCTAAAATTTAACATAGATATAGGAACGTAAAGCTGTAGATATCTAGGTGCTGTAACGCCTGTAACATAGAACGTTATAAATACCTTATTAATTATGTACCTACCTATTCTTTATCTTCTAACTGTTACTTTGGGTTTTCAAAGGTGGCTTATTGTTAATAACTTGAATACCTACAGCGCCACCTATAGAATCTCAGCACAGTAATAATTATCCTCTAAAATAAAATAACTTTAATTAAAATGTGAATATGACCTCCATCGGTCAAGCCGGTCAAGTTACATGATCACAAAATTACAAACATAGGTACCTACTCAACAACAAAAGTATATGTATATTAATGTAGGTAGTATAAGTGCCTGACTGCCGGAATACGTAGGTGTTTGATGCCATAGGAACAAGTCATTGAACTTAGATCTTTTCGCTCTAAATAATAGTTTAATATAAATAGGTATACGCACTTTCTTTTTAACGTACGAGTACCTAAGTATGGCAACTTATTAACAGTTTAGTAACTGCGCACATTCAATTCTTTGTTTAGAGTTTCTTTAAGCATAATGTATGTTATAATTTTATTATGCTAGATTTAGTTTCAAAGCAGGCGTTATGGATACCTACCTGTACCTCTGTTTATCAAAGTTTAGTACTGGTGTGTGGTTGGCTTTATAATGCATGGAAGACGTTAAATCTCATGGAGAGTTAAGATTGCACTTATTCTTCTATTTCTGCCAATACCTACACACAACACTTTGCAGTACAAAAGTTATATTTTTGTTTCTAATTATACTTATTGCATGCCAGTGCAAGCTACTGCCGTTGAATGTACGAGATGTCTCATCACGTTCTTGGAGTCACCAAAGAAAATCCACGGTACGTTAAAGCACCTCCAAATTTAATGGTGGTTGGGTTGAAAATAATGATTATTATCTTACGCCATTAATGTACCGGAACGTTGGAATATACGCAAGATAAATAAAAATGCAAATGTATAAATCCGGAATGTTTATTTTATTCTATTTACCTACATAATATGTCAATAGTTTTATGCGAAAGTAAATAGGTAGAGTTGCTTATTAACTAACATCGTAAGAAGAAAAAAGATTTTTGTTAGTGTCAAATAATTTTGTAAATTGTACCTTAGCACATATCATTGTTAAAGTATTATAAATTAATTTATGGATCAACTTAATTTTTGACCGAATAGGTACTTATATTTACAATATTTCTTTACGAATAAGATAGGTAGCTGTTTTGCGCATAGATCTAGACTGTGTTGGCTCATCAGTGCATTGCCAAATTTAGCAGATAGGTCGATTTCCTTTGTAGTTACATGTTAATAGTACACAAATCTACCCTTGATGTTCACCTAAAATGATTTTATTTATATTCTTCTATTTGCATTGTTACTCTTCATTGTCCCATAGATTAGGTATATCACTAAACTATCAGGTGATGGATATTTAGTTCAATTTCAGAACAGATGATACAATTATTAAAGTATGGCAAGAAGCGTTTAAATTAAATACAACATTATAATTAGGTAATAATTAGTTATCTAAGTGTGAAGCGGAGGCAAGAGAGAGTTGGACGTTGCTGATGCAACTTCAAACTTATCTTACAAGAAATTGTTACAATTTTTATTGTTTCTTAGAATAGATTAAAATACAGTTCTTGTTTGCCTACCGCTACGATAATTATAATAGCAATATAATTACTTGTGTATAAGGCTTACGTTGCAGCTAAAAACAGACAGGCACTTATTACAAAACGAGTGAAAGCAGTCACCTATATTTATTTTCTTGAAACGTACAAAAATGTCATATAAAAAAATGCACAAGTATCAAATTTTGAGCATACATCAGTATAACTTAATTTTATTACTTTATATATACTATACTCAACAATGCTTATATCAATATCACTTGCGTAAATTTTGAAATAACTACCTACATAATTATGGTTCGGTTCCATTGATTTAGTTGTTGCACTAATTCACAGAAAACAAATAAATAACAATTCTGAATAACGGACGAATTCTAGACAAACCAGTTACCGACTTAGTATATTCTTTTTGTTGAAAATAAATATCTAAAAATTAAAAACATGGTAGCTATAATAATTGGCAACACTGGCGCGAAATAGGCGCCGACCAGTATTTTTTTAGGTTGTAATTCATTGTTATTTATGTGTAGTACTATGGTATACCAAGCACGTGGTTTTAGGTTACTGGTTTGACTTGTGCCCAGGGTATTAAAGAAACAACCATCTCTTTTTTCTATACTACTAAGGTGGCAAAAAACTATAAGCTCCGTCTGATGGTAAACTCTTACTGCAGCTTATGGACGCTTACGCCGGGGACCTTCTGAATACACTCTCGCGTTTCTGACCTTGCAAAGAGTCTGTGTGCTGCCAGCGCAAGGGACAAAATCGCTGGTTCTTTGCTATTGTCAGCAACACAGCCTTCTCAAGTAGCCTCTAACACAACACAAATATTTGTACCCGCGATTTTAGCAACGTTGAGGTATTTTCCCAGACGCTTTCAGGTATGAGCGAAATTGTAAGCTCAACCAGGGATTTAATTGGGCCCTACTTCTTTTACATTTACTTTTACTTACACATCTAGTAATTATGGAATCTACATACAGCCTTAATTAATTACATGTATCAAAATAACATTATAACTGGAGATGGCATTGTCGACAACTTATCGTAACTATAATCTGTTTTAAACACTTATCTTCAATGTAACAAATTTATTTATAAAATTGTTATGGCCTCACTATTGGCAATGAAACCGCCCCTTTGATGACTGTGGTGTTGTAATCTACTTAAAACTTAGGTAGATCGCTCATAGTCATGGCGATTGCCATGCGCTAATAAAGTTAGCGGTGTTGGCCTTTCATTTCGTCAATCGAAAGATGCAGGCAGTTTGGCTTGCAGTAGTTCTTAAGAACAACAAAATGATCTTCTGCTGTTATAATTTCATCTTGTAAGGGGTGAGTCTATTACCAAATATTGCCGGACTCTGTTCTGCTACTCAGAATTTTGTAACAGAAAAACCAAATAACTCGCTAAGGCAATGATATAGGCAATCTTATGCCGCTTGATCGACGAGGCAGTCTTGTTATTAATCACCAATTAGCTTTAAACAACATTTATTATAATAGTGAGCACAGTTTAGGCTGCTTTTGTCCGTTGTCTTCTATAGTTCAGTTATTGTCAAGTCAACAGCAATTACAGTCGAGAGTTTAGTCTGAAGCCACTCCTTGGATTGTTCTATCACTGACAGTGTTCGTTGGCGTCCACGACTGTGGTCTTCCGCCAGCCGAAGAAGAAGTATCCGACAGCCAGACCGAGGACCAGGGCGAGGCAGAGCCATACATTGTACGTCATGAAGATTAACATGAGGGTGTAAGATAGGGTCGATTGGACGAAATACAGCATCGTTTGCACCAAGTGGCCTGATGACATGATCGTGTATCTGGAAGGAAGAAGTTAACGGTTAGATACGATGGCAAAGTTCTTGAAGCACTTTAGAGTATTTGCCACGACGTTTACATAATAATCATAACATTCTTTTTTTTCTATTGGTTTAGAGACTTTTTGCCCATGGGCATGTCAGTCTCCTTAAGACAGAATGGCTTTATATGTCAAGAATTTTAATAAGCATGTCCGCAATTTCTGATCTTGGTTCTGCAAGTATGCTAAGACATATCCCGACATCATACTTATTTATTTTGGAGTCTTTTCAGTGAATCTCCTTCTACGATCCTCGTACCGGGCACAATCCATCAACAGATGTTGAACATCTTCAATGACACCACACATGTCACTTTACTCATCACTAGCTTTACTCATCAGATGTGCAAACTTCCTTGATGGATAGTGCTCGGAACGAAGCCTATGTGCTTGCACTATGTACTTGCCGCTTAAAGTTATATTATTAAACCAAGGCACTTGAGAGGGCTGATCTTGAAGGATCCGATACAACACACCTTTTTCTTTGGAAATCTTAGGAAATCTCTGATAATCTCATCATAACTAAGTGTGGAAGCAGCGAATCAATCATTAGGTACCTATATTAATACGTGAAGAAAACCTTTGTACCTACTCCTCTTTAAATATATTATACTAGATGTGCCCGCGGTTTCACTCGTGTTTATAATTACTGCGCCGCCCCCGTGGGTCGTAGCGTGATGTTATATAGCCTATAGCATTCCTCGATAAATAGGCTATCCAACACTGAAATAATTTTTTAATTCGAACCAGTAGTTCCTGAGATTAGCGCGTTTAACCAAACAAACAAACTCTTCAGCTTTATAATAATAGATAGAGAAGGACCGCAGAAAACTAAAACTTATATTAAAAAGAAAACTGAATAACGGTCGAATTTACCACCTTGACCACTACCAGGTGTTGCCACTAGTCAAAACTAATGTGCGGCTAGATTGCTTTTTAGACTCATTTATGTACAATAGACAACATAGAGCATAGATATATGCATCATATCATTGATACCTTTTAATCCCATTCCTCTTAATAAAATAAACGTGAAAGTTTGTGAAGGTAGCTGGCTGTTTGTTAGTTACCTATACCCAAAAATGATGAACCAATTTATAAAAAGGCATACGATGAGACCAAGTTCTGGATCAATAATAACTTTCATCCCGGTACGCATAAGTGTGAGATACCATTTAATAGGCGATGAGCAGATACCAGACTAACGGGAAAAGTGCCAGACTCTGTGCTGCTATTTAGAATTTCCTAACATAGTTGTTCTTTAACGCTTTGCCGGATTCAGTTATCAATCCCGAAACTTTATGATTGGCCACCCAAAACCAACAAGGCAATTTTTAACTTCTATAATTTAATTGTATTTCATAATCAGAGATCGGTAAACGATTAGCGAGGTTAAGCAACGTTGGGTGCGGGCAGTCTATAGATGGGTGACCGCTTAGTGGTATTTCATCTGAGCGTCTCCGTGCTTCAGAGGGCACATAAAAGATCGGGCCCGGTTGTTGCCAAATTGACAGCAGTCGTTAAGCCATGTCAGAGGCCTACGGGCGGCTTGAACACTTGACAACAGGTTGGCCACTAATCACACGAAAAATAAAAGAAAAAACAAAACAAGTTAGTTAAACGAGATAAAAGTATAAACAACCATGAACAAGTATAAGATACGCAACTCGGCCCCGAACCCAAGGCCTTACGACTCTCACCAGTCGCACAGTTCTCTTTGATCTACTTAACCATTATCACAATGTGCGTGGCTAATAAATTAATTTACGCCTGTTTTAGTCGGTAGGGTAGGCAGAAACTACGGATTTATAACTCCACCATATACGATATATATTAATAATTGTGTGTGCTCTGTACGAAATAAACATGATTTCATTCTTTCTTTCTTCTTCCTATATATACCTACTTATATTAGGTAAGGGTGTTTAACCATTGCCTTATTTACGTGTTATTTCTTTGATATAAGATTGCGTTATTTACAGGGTGTCTGGTAATTAATGGATAACCTTGAAATGTCTTATAGTAGAACTGAAGGCCGTTCAGAAAAAATGAAAGAAAAAAAAAAGAATATATATATATTAAAGTGCAAGCTATATTAGCATAGCATACTTTTGACTGTCTATCTATTAGCATAATTAGTGTTTAATAATAAAACAACAAAAAACCGATGGATTTCATTCATTTATGGTCGTAGTATACAAGAAAGTTTACATGGTAATTAAAAAAAACACATATCTCTAGTAGTAGTTAGGATAGATATTTTTTCATATTTTTTCTGAACGGCTGTCAGTTCCACTATAAGACATTTCCAGGTTATCCATTAATTACCGGACAACCTGTATACTAATATTTAAAAGCTAAAGAGTTTGTTTGTTTGGTTGAACGCGCTAGTCTTAGGAACGACTGATTCGAATTGAAAAATTATTTTACCGTTGGGTAGACTATTTATCGAGGAAGGTTATAGGATATATAATATCACGCTACGACTTACGGGGGTAGCGCAGTGTTTCTTAAGCGAGGAACAATAATAACATATATAAATGCTTTTTGTAGACCCTTACTTTATTAACAGTATAATAAAAATTTTATATTGGAAACAGCCTGAAACACAGGTACATATGTGACCTAGTTTAGGCAATGCCATGTAAAAACAGACTTCATAAACAAGGTTTTGTGTCCAATATTTAAATTATAAATGTTTTCCTTAAGATTAAATATAGTTTTAATGTGAATTTAACACAATAAGTACCCTGCAATGTGTTATGTAAAGGCGTTTATATTTTATTGAATAACATTTATATTTATTATTATATTGAATTTTCAAAACTTTTTGTTCGAATATGATTAGAAAAGTTATTTAATATTGAACCTAGAGTCTCAAGCCGTTCAACATAATTATTCTTAACTGAACCAACGAGGTTATCTGAAGGGCTTCAGTTACGTACAATCTGACTGAATTGACGTCAATCCCGCATACAAAATAGCTTATTCAGACGCACGGTAATCTATGAACTAAACAATCACGATTATCTTTATAGTATTACTTAATTACATTTTTATGGTGCGTTTTAAGTATTACAAAGACTCACGATTCCTACACGATATTTATTAGACACGAATACTAATGGATACATAATTACATACAAACATTTTATACCCCGACATATATTTTATTTTATTGGATTAAAATGCGTTTTTATTATCTATACTAATATTATAAAGCTAAAGAGTTTGTTTGTTTGATTGTTCGGTTGAACGCGCTAATCTCAGGAACTACTAGTTCGAATTGAAAGATTATTTTAGTGTTGGATAGCCCTATTATCGAGGAAGGCTATAGGCAGGCTGATTGGTAAAATACTGGACATATTGAAGGAGGGTATTCAGTACAGGACCTAGTTATCTAACAAAAACTTAATGTGCGGTCACTCTTGCGCATATACCAAAGCTAAGCAAAATCTCCACCGCCATCCCCCGCTAATATCGCACCCCGCACTCTCCCGAATTTGCACCGTTTGCCTGTCCTTTTCTTATCAAAGGTCACTAGCCTCGGTAGCAGCTGTGTGCGACGCGCGCAGTGTCCACATTTTATGGATATTTCACACAAATTTTCAAAAAGGTTTTCTTTGCAGGTTACACAGTATTTTTTTTTGTTATACCTTCCGTTTGACCTTAAATTGCCATGTCCTTAAGTATGTACAATGGTTAACCAGTCACACTAAATACCATCACGTTATGACCAATAGGAGCGGAGCATCAATGAAAAGTGTTGCAAAAACGGGGAAAATTATCTTATGTGAAGCAGACGAAGTTGCGCGGGTCAGCCAGTTATATCATATAGCGCAATAGTTGAAGTGGTTGTCTTACCGCTGTCAATGTATCGAGTGTTATGGGTTCGATCCCCAAACAGGACAAACTTTTGTGCGATCTACAAATAGCTGTCTCATGTTTAGGTATTCTGTGCGTCACTTGTAAGTATTTGCAAAGATTTTTTATTAAAAATCTTTACTAATATTATAAATGTGAAAGTTTGTGAGGATGTATGGATGTTTGTTACTCTCTCACGCATAAACTACTGGACCGATTGCGATGAAACTTGGTATGTAGATAGCTATTTTTATCCCGATATTCCTACAGGAACGGGACTTACGCAGGTGAAACATCGGCGTAAAACTAGTATAATAAATGCGAATGTGAGTTTGTTTGTTTGTTACGCTTTCACTCCTTAACTACTCGACCGATCATCATGAAATTCAGCAATCACGTTTTCAGGGGTACAGAATAAGACAGAGGGTACTATTCATCCAATAAACTGTTACAAACCTAACATAACCTACATTTACGCAAGCGAAGCTGCGGGTAAAATCTAGTCTTTAACGAGATAGGTGTAAAAACCTATGATTCAACCTCTTCGTCTTCATGTGACCTTTTTGTTTTATTTTTCATCAGCTTTTTGTAATGTCCCACTGCTGGGCAAAAGCCTCACCCTTGGACTTTCAAATCACTCTGTTGGTGGATATCCCCTGACCTTATGACCCCTATATCTCGGGAATCTTTTGACCCACAGGGCCAATATTCAAATTCAACCGAGGGATGACTCCAAAGTATCTGTACACCAAGTTACAAGTCAATCGGTCCAGTGGTTCCTGAGCTATACCTGTCATTAACAAACTGTCACTAACAGGCAGACATACAGATCCACATAGTGTTTTCATTAACCTCTTCGAAGAAGACTCAGAGGTTAATAAATGTTTATTTCTTCTCTCAAAAGACACTACTACAGTAAGTATGAGTTAGTAATTACCATACATATTTATATACAATTCTATAACACCTCTTAACTCTTTCAGCTAAGATAATATACCTACTCGTCTTACGAGTAGCTTCACGACAATAGTTCACTAGGATCCGAACCTTTTAATCACAAGTCCAACCTTAAGCATGGTTCTCATAATCTTTCAAAAACCCAACTTACTGAACAACAGGAGGTCCGGTGCAGGGTCCATTGTTTCCGCATTCGCTCTTCGTGATATTGACCCTGGAGTCTCCAGTGACGGACAGGGAGCGGGTGTGGAGGGCTTCCCTGAAGTACTTCAGACCCTCGTAGAGGATGCCAGCGAAGAAGATGGCGAGTGCTGATCCGAAGAGTTCTAAGGCGCTGGTGGCCAACCAGCCGCTGAAGAGGATCTCTTGGCAGACTGACGCGTGGAACTGGAATTGAGATGGAGATTGAATGAGATGAGAGAAAAATAATGTTACGTTTGTATGCCCTCGTTTTTTTATTTATTTACTAGCACAACCATATCATATCCAATACTATGTATACAATATAAAATGTTCGTTTTATATAGTATATTGTCTGATATGTGTATATGTTATGTACACTTATGGTGTACATAACATTGACTATCTATAAAGAAGTTGAGTGTTTACTTTTTTATATAATTATTATAATTTTATCTAATTATAATGATGTCAGACAAAGTGTCGTTGAATTTTTAGTATTGTTATAGTATTTTTAGTTGTCAGGAATTTCTCAGTAGCAAACGGAGTCTTAAAAAAATGGTAACTACAATAGACTCGCCACCAATCCCATAAGTGAGATTTATTAGAAGATACCAATGAAAAATTGGATGAAAAAAACATCTCTGCTAAAGGTCATAGCACACATATCAAGTCGGAAAGGGATCGTCACTGTATCGCTTTTCGCCCCGCCCGCGCGCAAACAGGCGTCAACCTAACGTAACCAAAGCGGATCAACGGCTCCGGTACCGCGGTACGTCGACTCGGCTACGGCTAGGCGACGCCGCGCTTCGCCGCGCTCACTTAAATCATATTAATATGGATTTTTCATCACTTCTTCAATTAGGTATCCCCTTTCATCGTTATTATTTGTTTGAAATCTAACCTTCAAAATCAATTAAATACGCGCGCATCACGACTGTTAGTTGTCTTATGAATGACAGCACGTTCGGCAACAGTAGTGCACGGAGAGACGTAAGCGCGGGATCGACGAGCTGTAAGCGCGAGGACTGCAAGCTTGTCCCGAGGCGAGGCGAATACGTGTCGATTACGATTAGTGCGCGTTGCAGTAGGGAGTTTCATACAAAGAATACTGCATGGCTCGAGTTGATACGGTGACGATCCGTTTCCAAGTTGATATGTGTGCAATGACCTTAAGTCCGATAAACGCCTATACGATCACACTATTACCTACGTGTAAACTAAAATTATAGTTGGCGAATTGTGGGTATTACTTATTACTATTCTGCTTATATCTTCGAGGATTTCGGAGTGACACTATATCAATTCAGTAGCCTCCATTTTATGTGGAGCCTTAAACCTGACATGACATGTTTACCCAGTCCTCTGTTTATTCCACAGGAATATACGACGTGATACTATGTCTTACGTAAGAATAAATAACGCAGCCATAGCCTACTGGGAGACCATTAGAATGCCAGACAGAGGTCTCTAATTCAATCGCAAGGCAAACTCCTCCTACTTTTTTAAGTTATATGAGTGTGAAATATTTAAATATGCTAGCGGTCGCCTAGTGGTCAAAATTCGACCATAATTGATTTAAATTTTAAATTTGATCGTTATTAAAGTTTTATTGTCTATATCCTTATATCACATTTCATTTAGTCACCTATTACACATCCATACATATGTGTGTAACCATAGTTACGAAGCATTCTACGAAGTCAACCGAACAATGCCGAAATACTACGAATGCGATTGGACTGCTTGTGTAAAATGCATGGTTGTGTGCGTGTAGTATTTTTTCATAAATTTAATGTATTTCTATGCATTATCAAAATATTGGCATTCGCCCCTCCTTCTCCATATAAACTTTAACTGTGCCAAATTGCATACTCCACGCTTTGCTTCACGTATTAATATATAGATACCGCTTATCGGTGAAGAAAGACAGTATAGGAAACCTGCATGTCTGAGACTTCTGCATTAAGTTCTCGAAACCTGCCAACCCGCATTGGATCAGTGGGCCGTGGTGGACTATATTAACACTTTACACTGAGAAGAGGCCCGTGCCCAGCAGTGCACTTAATATTCAGAGCGGATATGATGCTGCCTTTATCATAATAATAGATAAAAAAATCTTGTTACTTCTTATATCTATACAAATATTATAAAGCTGAAGAGTTTGTTTGTTTGGTTGAAAGCGCTAATCTCGTCCTGGTTCGAATTCAAAAATTCTTTCAGTGTTGGATAGCCTTCCTCGATAAATATATCGAGGAAGGCTTATAGGCTATACAACATCACGCTCCGACCAATAGGAGCAGAGCATAAATGAAAAATGTTTTAAAACGGAGAATATTCTCTTATGTGAAGGTTAGCTAGTTGTTAAATACAATTGTAAAATTTAATACTTAATAGGTATTGTCAATGTTATGTTTATTTTGTCGAGGTCGATTTTCTACCTCACGACGTAAGTGATTCATCGACACACAACACCTCTTTATGCATGGATATGAGTTGTTTCTGAAAAGTAGACTGTATCGAAACAGTTCTACAAAGTAGGTATATTGTAAACTTCACTTTCTATGAAGCATCTATTCTTTGTTAAGACTTTAAGAACATGAATATATTATTTGTATTTTACACGATATTATTAAAAAGTAAAATTATAGGACGACAAAATTATGATTTATTACCCGTAGTACAGATCAGTTGTCCGGTCAACCGGACTACGGATAAAATAAATTATCCATGATACAGTCAACCTGACTATGGAAAATCTAGTGCTTATGCTAGATAACCTTTTTGATAACATTTTATGGTCTAGTAAAAGTAAAACAATCTGAAACTATTTAATATTGACATTATGTTGACATTGATGTATTGATTCTGAATTCTATTAAGTAATCTATCAAGTTTTAGAATACAATACATAATTAAAAATCGATTGTCTTTGGTCACCGCTGTGCTGCTGCGATTCAGTAGGTTAATTTGTAACAACAAAATTAATGCTCCAGGCATTATGGTAAATGCACAAGGTTTTCGTCATGATAGGAACAGTTTCACATTGGTATTTGTTGGGTCCAATACACAAAACTTGTCAATGTAGTACTGTGGGGATCGAAATCGTCTCCAAAGTTAAAAGAAATCGTAAGATTAGTAAAATATTTTGATGTTAACCGATTCACATAGGATAAGTGAATAAAGGTATATTAGGCTATTGTTAGTCATTTTACTATTATATTTATTTTGTCATTCTCTTTGGGTTTTTTATTTGGCACTGCATACCTATCCCCTGCGGTTTCATCCACGTTTATAATAACTGCTCCGCTCCCGTAGCATGTACCGTGATGTTAGTTACTGCCGGATAAATAAATAAGCTATCTAATGGAAAATGATGTTATAAAATCGGTCCAAAAGCTTTAGGTTTATTATTTACGAACAAAAATACCAAAAATATAAATATTATTTCTTTATATTATGAGTATAAATAATGTCTATCTTAGCTCTGACGCTATCTTCATACAAAATATTCTATTTCCTAGCTTAATATTAATAACCTTACACACGTACAAAGCCATTCTTTTTTTATAGCATTCATTGATATATAAAAATTGCATTGCAAAGCCCTTTATTTATTAATGATTGCATAGCAATCTTATATGAGTATGGATTGAATAGATTGCATTGCTCCGACATTGTCCCTGTCTTGTCCCAAACCAGCATTACTGTTATGTACTAATCCATTTCGCCAGCTATTTAACTTCTCGCGTATGTCACTACTTCCCATGAGCCTATGTTAACGTTTGTGGCTTACCTAATACAAACAATTAAATAATAAAATCCTTAAACACAGCCAGACCCAGGTATCTAAATCGAGACCTCGCACCTGGTCTAACACTCATATTACTAGAACAACGACGCAGTCGTACTACATTACAAAAATAAACAACACTTCGCAACACAATGACCCACAAGACAGCCGAGGTCACTAAATGGTCAGTGACCTACCATACCATAAACAGTTGAACCCAAAAAGGCCCTACCTACTCTACTGCTCCGTTTAATTTCGCGACACCTCAACCACGTTCCTTCACGCGTTTACACCAGAACTTGTCTAAATTCGTGTCTGTGTGTCAGTTTGTTTATTTGATTGTCATGTACCGCGCGTCGCTTCCTGCGCATTGTTCTGTCACCCGGCGTCGCTTGCATCGCGTAATACATTACGCGTTGTTGGACAAATTATGTGACAGCTCACTCAAACCGTGGGAAACTCGAGTTGTTATGCGAAAATCGTAAAAGGAAACGTGATTTGTTGCAATGTTTAGAAATTTAATGATAAATAGTGTGTCTTTCGTTTACAAACGTTAAAGTTACACATTGAAATTTAACTACTTTACCTATATGATTATTATTGGTCTATTTCCAATAATTAATCACGATTCTCATTATAGTTTAACCTAATTACATTTTTATAGTGCCTTTAAGTTCTACAAAGACTCACGGCATTCCTACACGATGTTTATTAGATACGAATACTTATGGACATACATACATAGATTTAACACCGTATGTATGTATATCCGCAAATAGGGTTATATAGCGCAGTGGTCGTCTTACCACTGCTACACGCCGAGTGTTGTGGGTTCGAATCCCACACGGGACAAAAATTTGTGTGATCCACAAATGGTTGTTCTGAGTCTGGCTGTTCTTTGTGTCCTTGTTTGAATGTTTGTAAAGTCCCCCGCGATACAGGAAATATTCCTAGTGTGGAAGTTGTGTTTGTAAAAACAAAAACAAAATCTTCTATATAGCTATGTTTTCAATACAGTATAGTCTCACGCCTGTATCTCCGAATGAGTAGGAGAACTAGGCTAGGCGGAGGCTATGAAAATGTGATTCAAAATCATATTTAGACGTGTCACCTACACCGAGCCCGCAGCCCGCCACAATTAAGTTTCGATGTCTGCCATACCAACTTTATTAAAACACTAGCTGACCCGCGCAACTTCGTCTGCTTCACATAAGAGAATTTTCTCCGTTTTGCAACATTTTTCATTGATGCTCCGCGCTTATTGGTCATAGCGTGATGTTATATAGCTTATAGCCTTCCTCAATGAATGGAAATCTATACAACACTAAAATAATTTTTCAATTCGAACCAGTAGTTCCCGAGATTAAGGCGTTCAACAAAACAAACAAACTCTTCAGCTTTATAATATTAGTATAGATGAATAAGCAGAACTAGGCTAGGGGAGGCTGTGGAAGTGTGATTTTACATCACATTTCGACGCTTCGCCTACAACGAGGCCGCAGCCGGCCACAATTGATTGGCCAACTTAATAAAACATATTAAACGTACATTCCTGTGGTAATACCCTTTTTAATTTGTGTATCTATTTCAATAACACCTAATGTCAGGCAACCACAAAAATAGTTTCCGTCGAAGTAACGATATCGATATACAGTGTAATCTCCGGTGTGGGAAAGAGCTACAACCGCAGACCGCGGCCGATAACGCTATCGTATTGATAATAAATAACACACCGGTAATTACAAATTCTGACCAATATTCGAATAGATTTACAATATAGGTAAAATAATGCATCCATAATAATTGATGCGGCAATGTGAAAGTACCTATAATATTCTATCACATACACACAACACCATCTAGCCCAAACTAAGCAGAGCTTGTACTATGGGTACTAGACAATGGATAAACATACATATATTTTTTTTTTTGTAAATACTTACATATTATATACACCCAGACCAAGACAAACATCTATGTCTATGCACACAAATGTTTGACTTGTGTGGAAATCGAACCCGCCACCTCAAGCGTGACAGTCAGTTACACTAACCACTACGCCATCCAGGCAGGAGAGTAGATACATGCATTGTCTTACGGCTATCCCCCAAAAGGGGTAGGCACTAGGCAGACCTGTACACCTATATTTCGCATGTATTTCGCTTATGGTTTTAAATACATAAATATTAATAGCGCTCCTATCTAATCGGCAATTTCGGTCGCCCAATGATCAAAATTTGATAATAACTCTATATAATAAATTTAAAAAAAAAACAGTTTTCTTTTATTCATTTATTTGCATTCCAAACTAGTTCTTTATATAATCTTTAATAATATCCTCCAGACCGAATTTCGGTCACGGCGGCCAATCTTAATGGAGACTGGCCATTTGCGCACGAGATATTATAGTGCACAAGCGTGTACGCAAACACAAGTGCACTCTCCGTTCCCTAATTCTCATGATCCGATGGGACGGTAATCCGACACGACCGGCGAGAGATCAGGCGCAGGACCAACGGCTTTAAGTGCTTTCCGAGGCACGGGGGTGTCTAACTCCGGGCTGCTATTAATATTTCTTAACAGAAAAACCCAATAGCTTTATGTAGGCCCGACCCGGGATTCGAACCCGAGACCTCATGCACAGCAGTCGCATTCACTAGCACTGCGCCACGGAGGCAGTTAACTATGCCAAATCACATAGTCCACATTATGCTTAAAAAGGGGTACAAAGGTTTCACTTCCTGGATGTTAGGATTTACCTAACTTATAAAAATGCAGATGTAAAATTGTTTGTTCTTTACGCTTTAACTACTCGACCGATCTTCATAAAATTGCGCATACACATACAGATGTACAGAAAAGGTCATACGATACCTTTCATCTAGAAAAAGGACAGTTCCCGAGGGAAGCCGTGGCTTAAAGCCGGTACATATGTAAGTAGATAGACTAATATCGCTGATTGTACATAATAATCGTTTACCTAACATTTAGTTACACATGTAAACTTACAGAGCAGCCATGAGCCGATGCATTTCGTAATCATAATTTATTAAGTATTATTATTGTTAATTGTGAATCTCGGGTTCGAACCCACGTCGCACACCTCTGACTTTCGGAAGTTATATGACTTTTCGAAATTATATGCGTATTGATTGACAATTATCGCCTGCTCTGTGCCTCGGGGAACACGTTAAGCCGTCGGTCCCGGCTGCCATGAACATCTATGGCAGTCGTTATTGGGGAAGTCGACACAAAAGATCCCACTGGGTTCCGACCCAGTGGGATCTTTCCGGTCTGTACTGACTGGCCCCCACACAAGATAAGATAAGATAATTATGTATCCACGAGAATACATACTGCCGACCAACTGCAATGCAGTTTAACAGGAGATTGTGTCTAGATATGTATTTGTTTAAACAAATAAGTAATTAAAGAAAATTTTACTTATCAGTTTTATCAACCTAATCATATCCAAGAGGGACACAGTGTTTATTCTTTCTAGTCAAATATGTCTTATCGTAGTGTTTATATTTTGTTTATTCAAATATAATTGTAGTTTGTATATTGCTAGTTCTGTGATATGTGTTTCCGCCTGCCGGTTCAGTTTAAAGCGCTCGTTCATTTACGCGTCATACGGTGCGTGTCTAAAGGTATCGAGGAGGTGGTTTAGTTTGTTGTGTGGTAAACGCACTCCGTTTACGGACGTCTGCGTCGCTCAACATGCGTTTCATGGAGCGTTAAACACAAAATCATAGCGTAGCAATTACGATATATGTAATAATTCTTGTTAACCTATCTAAGGTACTTGTGTTAGGGGCATTGAATGACTTCACATCGGTAGTACTATGACAAGAATTCAAACCCACGGCTTCTTGATCCTTACCTATTGGGCTACCATCACAAAACATATAACATCTATACTTATATAAAAAAGCTGACGAATTTGTACGTTTTGTTTGAACGCGCTATCCTCCAAAACCACTAGTGCGATTTGAATAAATATCGTTGCATTAGATAGTCCTTTTATCCTAAAAGGATACATGATATTCAATATAACGTTACAAGCCACGGAAGCGGAGTACAGGGCCAGCGACTTTATAAAAATATTGACAAGGGAGTGCTGAGTTAAGTTTTCAAGTCGTCATTGTTTACGCACTCAGTGTCAATTACCCAAACACTAGGATAAAATATTAAGGGTCTTAGCCTCAGCTCATCTAATAATAACACTGGGGGGACTTAGGCACCCCCAGGTCTTATGATGTCAACGTTAGTGACGAAGCAGTATCTAATCATAAACCGTGAAGGTCAGCTAGTTATGGTATAATACTGACCAGGTGGCGTAATTGTAGGTTCAAATCCCACACGGGACAAAACTTTGTGTGATCCACAAATGGTTGTTCCGAGTCTGGATGTTCTTTGTGTCCGTTGTTTGAATGTTTGTAAAGTCATCCGTGACACAAGAATTATTAGTGGAGCGGGAGTAGTAATTAAAAAAAGAATACTGACCGACATGACGTGCCCATGTCCATGGCAGGCGTCGTCCATGTCTCCCATGTCATGTCCGTCGTGCCTCATGGTCATGTCATGGTGATGTGTGTGGTCCATGACTCTGGTTGGCTACCTGCAGACAAAAAATATCACGTTATTAATATCTATTATAGGTTTTATTACACAAATAGTTAGGAGAGAACAGCCTCGCCGTCCGCGGGCAGGAACGACGGGTCTCTTGCCCGTACTTAAACCATTAATGAAACTAAAATGAGCCAGAATGTCGTCTTGAAATCGTCGCCTAGGCACTGTTGGGTGGAACGCTAATGTAGTTACAGTTCCAGCGATTCAGCCACAATTCAAGGCAACGAGTTGTCATACCTTGGTAGGTTTAATCGGTAGGAGCCGGGACTTTCTATCTTGCCCCGGGTGAGTCCCGGCGAGGTGAGTGTAAATGCATTCCATCACGTTCAAAATAAAACTTCTTTGTTGTAAGTTGTTATTCATTGTTAAGTTTGCGGTCGATACAAGTCCGATAAAATTTTACGAAGATTCTTTTGGATATGATATATTCTTAAAAAGAAGTACTAAAGAAATTCCTTGATCCAGGTTTGATTCAAAACTTTATTAGCATATAATAAACAGACTCAAATAACACCGAAAGTTAGAATAATCATTTATAGATCACGTAAATATTTTTTGCATTGAACCCACAACACTCAATGCAGCGGCAGTAACGAGGCTTGATGCGTCTTCCGTGTAAGTAGTTCTTTAAATTTTTTTCCGTTCATTTCATAGTAGCAAAGGTTACTAAATAGTATGACGAGTTCACGAGGACAACGTCAATACGAGGTTTAATAGAGGACGGAGGAACAGTTAAGTAATACAGACTTTAAACATATTGAAGGAATCTCACGCTCCGCTTATTAACAACACGATCGCAATAGATAATCTTCAACTGCACGATAGACAAAGTGGTTCAAGTGATCGATTCGGTTCCA
Organism: Catocala nupta; assembly: GCA_963675205.1. Lineage (NCBI taxonomy): Eukaryota > Metazoa > Arthropoda > Insecta > Lepidoptera > Erebidae > Catocala > Catocala nupta. Next base: position 2,269,038 of record OY776087.1, read on the forward strand.
AATTGACGTGCCCCACAAATAGATGTTTCGGCGCTGAATGAGTGCTTTGTGTTATAATTTAGTAATTGTGATTTATATTTATTAATTATTAAATAATAAGAGTTAGTAGAAGTAAGCGAAATCCTAGTGGGAGACCTTTGGACTGCCATGCAAAGGTCTGAAGTTCGATTCCTCGGCGAGCATCTCTGACATTTCGAAAGGAAATCATGTTTTCAACATTATAGGGAACTCCCCAAATAGTTCTTGAAAGATATGAGAAGTTTGCAAACACGCACTGAGCCTGCGTGGTGGACGATGGCCCGTGCCCAGCAGTGGGAATGTTTAATACAGGGCTGATATTATTATTAACATTAGAGAAAAGCATATTTTAATCATCAGATTAACTTTAATCTTCTGGTTTAAGAACTTATTTACTAAAGAATTACAATAATTTCTTCTTAATCTTCATTCCTAGAAATAGAAATGTCCGCAGCATTTTACTCGGTCAACTTATTCAAAGTACTCATTATAAACTATTCCAGTGAGTGAATTTCGTATCTACGGTGATATATACATATGTTTGTCTGTATGTGTGTGTGATTGCCTGTTCACACTATGCAGCTTGTAACAATGACTAAAATCACAGCGTGTTAGCCATTAAACAATCAAGCAAATTGTTCACTTTTCCGCGCAAAGTAACCGTGACCGGCGGTTGTTACAACTGGTTTATATTGTTTATTATCATGACTTTTTTCTAAAGGTGACAAACAAACATACAAGCCATCCGATGGTAAGCGATATCGTTATGATTGGTTGCTATATCAGATATATTACTGGTGCTTTACCAATCTTAGTAAATTTATCTAAGACCAGCTGTAACCTGCGACTTCGTTCGCGTCGAATTTAACAAAGAATAATCTAAAATAAAAGTAGCCTAAGTTATTCCTTACAACATCAGCTATCAGCCAGTCAGCCAGTGATAGCCCCGTCAAAATCGGTCCAGCCGTCTCAGAGATTAGCCGAAACAAACAGACAAACAGAAAGAAGGAAAAATAAAAATACAATATTGTTTTTGATACAAGCACCATATATTCTTAAGCTGTTGCAGTTGTTTTGACATTACAAACAGACACTTCAATTTTATTCATTTGTATTGATGTATAGATGGTGATAAATGCCGAGTTTCAAGCCGATTGTTCATGCCATGTATAATATATAGTAATGTTTTGATCGTCTTTGCTCTTCCGTGAAGTTGTCCGAGAAATGTCAAAAAAGATAAATAAAGTAACGTTTTAAATTTTACCTTGAAGTAGGCTCGGTTAAACGTCACTTTAAAAAAGAGAGATCCGGTAGGCAATCTTAATATTTTATTTAGCTCACAGTTTCGGATAGACATAATTGTCATATCACCAAACAACTTGCAACAACAGGCTCTTTCATTTATAATCCATTTCATAATTTCAGCTGGATTACGTTATCCGATATTGACTTATGCTGACGCCCATGTTACACACTGAGATCAAACCATTTTTAGGGCTTTTATTGCAGTTTTTAAGCATTTTTTTGGAAGAATCTTTAACGTTTTTTGTCTTGTTTACGTTAAATATTATTGTGTCTATCTCATTGTCTTCTTTTTGGCGAGCAAGATGTTATATAATATATTATTCATTGTGATTATATAACTCATCGAGCATCGCGCAATGCAGTAGACATAACAGATAATCTATAATTGTTCTCGGCCACAGGTGACGGCGACGTCCAAAGGGTTAAAACTTTTAACCGCGGCTTCGATCCAAGAAAAAGCTAATTATTTTAGAGATAATAAGTCTAGTCGATTTACTATCTTTAAGTAATAACGAACACTAATCAGTTAATGTTTGAAAGAAGAAATAATCAACCAGGACACCTATTTTTATACAAAATATATATATTATAATACAAAACCGTTATAATATAAATGAAAATAATATAAAATTGGTGCGTTTTTGCCGTCTTCTGGGCTGCTACTGCAAATTTTCTAACAGAAAAAGCATCAAACTTTAGACCTCAATACCGCCTGCAAACACCTTCATATCAACGAGGCAGTCCTACATACTATATTTGAATAAGAAAATGGTGTACCTATTAATAAGAAAAGAAAAAATAGTAGGCAAGTATTGCAATCGTTTCAAAACAGTGCCACAATTATGTTATATTTATTTGGTACAAATTATTGAAAACTATATTATGTCATTGTTTATTTACATCAATAAATTAAAAAAAGAAATATATTAACTGAGCTATGAGTGCCTGAAAGTGTTCCTTTCGTACTCGATGATATCATCTGAATAAATAAATGCTTTAACATAAAGAACAGATTTGCTGTAAGACATAGACAGGTTTGACACAATGTACCTATTTTCATGCAAATTAATTGCAAACTACTATTTTAAACTACATATTTACTGGTATCCGTTTTCCTCATATTTTCACTCACGATACTGAGGCATTGAATATATAGATACACATGGTCTGCTGAACTACGCGGGGACACAGATAAACTAACACACATACGCATGCATATACCAATTTTAATCAATTACGCCGGTAAACTTTTCTTTTTTAATAATATTAATATTCTATCACATACACACAACACCACCTAGCCCAAACTAAGCAGAGCTTGTACTATGGGTACTAGACAATGGATAAACATATACGTATACAAAATGGCGCAAATGTTATCACATTAATTGATACCACATGTATACTAGATGGTATTCTTTGACGATTTACAAATTATGAACCAAATGTATTCAGTAGTTTAGCCACAGGACATTTTTATTTTCATAATTTAGAACATCATGTGTAATGCAGAGATAAATGTCAATCACAAAAAGAAACAAAAGAAATAAGGTCCATAATCTTGTGACGAAAAGAAATAGGTTAGTGTGCTTATTACAATGGTGTTCTAATTTGTGTCTAATTATATTTTATTTATTTTGTTCAAAAAAATCATCTTAATTTCTGCGCAAATAGGTTTTTTGTTTATGTTAACCGTCTTATATCAACCAGCTTAAGGCAGTGTATCATTTAATGTGTTAAGTTTTGCGCCACTTTGCATACGTTTTTTTGTAAATACATACATATTATACGTAGAAACACTCAGACCAAACAAACAAACAAACTCTTCAGCTTTATGATATTAGTATAGATGTGAATGTGAGATTGTTTGTTACGCTTTCACGCCTTAACTACTCGACGAATCATCATAAAATTTCGCATACACGTTGTCAGTGGTACAGAAAAGGACATAGGTTACCTTTCATTCAAAAAAAGTATTGTATCTAACCTACATTTACATTTAAGCTGCGGGCAAAATATAGTAAAACTATAATATCGTGTGAGTCCAGTAGTTGTTCCGACCCTAGGAGTTCATTCACGTTTCAGTTCCAGCGACCCACCCATCATACAAGGCAAAGAGTTGGCATACCGTGGGGTTTAAAGGAAACAGCACACATATCAACTCGGAAACGGATCGGCACCGTATCAACTCGAGCCGTGCGTGAGTATTCTTTGTATGAAACTCCCTACTGCAACGCACACTAATGGGAAACGTAACGTAATCGCCTGGCCTCGCGGTCGGCGAGCCGTAAGCGCGGCGTCGCCTATTCGTAGCCGAGTCGACGTACTACGACGTACGACGATCCGCTTTCGTTACGTGTTTACGTTAGGTTGACGACGAGGCGAAGGGTAATAAGGTTAGGTACGTTCCTGTTCCGAGTTGATATGTGTGCTGTGTCCTTTAGTCGGTAGGCCCGAAGTCTCGGGAGAGCCAGACATAACCCTCTTGCTTCTCCTTTGTGGCGTAGAGGTATGCATAAGGAGCATTGCCGCACGATAAAAAAGGAGTTCATTCGTGCCTATACATATATCTACTAATGGGTAGATATAATACGATTACACTTCGCCACCTGTGTTTTGATCGCACGTAATAGGACCGAAATAAATGCCCGCTACTGGGCACATATCATTATTTCAACACATCACATTATCGACAGCTTTATAATCACGATTTAAGTAATTATTACGATGACTGATTATATACGTCCTTGGTAGATATTTCTTGATATGAATAGTTTATCGAAATATCCTATATGTCATTGTAATTATCCGTATTGGGCAAACGTGATGAACCATGGCCCTTTTTATTCGGAGATCAGATCATATCTACGACTTTGTTAATAAATTTTTGCATATATTTTTGTTTCCTTCGAACCGATATTACTCGACGCAGTGGCAGTGGCGAAGTGACAATTTCAACCACTGCTCCATGCGGTCATCAATACATCGCTAAACTTCTGAAATCACTTTACCAATACCAATTGATTAAGTCATTAGCCAACAAAGTCGTAAATATGATCTGATCTCCGAATAAAATGGGCCATGGTCTAACACGTTTTCCCAATACGGATTATTACAATGACATATAGGATTATTCGATAAGCTATTCATATCAAGAAATATCTACCAAGGACGTATATAATCAGTCATCGTAATAATTACTTAAATCGTGATTATAAAGCTGTCGATAATGTGATGTGTTGAAATAATGATATGTGCCCAGTAGCGGGCATTTATTTCGCTGCTATTACGTGCGATTAAAACACAGGTGGCGAAGTGTAATCGTATTATATCTACCCATTAGTAGATGTATCTATAGAAGTGAATGAACTCCTATTTTTTCGTTGGTAAATGCTCCTTATGCATACCACTTCGCCACAAAGGAGAAGCAAGAGGGTTATGTCTGGCTCTCCCGAGACTTCGGGCCTACCGACTAAAGGACACAGCACACATATCAACTCGGAACAGGAACGTAACCATATCGCCTTTCGCCTCGCCGTCAACCTAACGTAAACACGTAACGCAAGCGGATCGTCGTACGTTGTAGTACGTCGACTCGGCTACGGCCAGGTGACGCCGCACTTACGGCGCGCTTACGGCTCTCCGACCGCGAGGCGAGGCGATTACGTTACGTTTCCCATTAGTGTGCGTGGCAGTAGAGTTTCAAATACTGCACGGCTCGAGTTGATACGGTGCCGATCCGTTTCCGAGTTGATATGTGTGCTGTGTCACCCCACGGTATACCAACTCGTTGCCTTGTATGCTGGGTGGGTCCCTGGAACTGAAACGTGAATGAACTCCTAGGGTCGGAACAAGTACTTGACTCACACGATATTATACTTTTACTATATTTTGCCTGCGGCATACCTCGAATAAATGTAGGTTAGTTACAATACTTTTTTTGAATGAAAGATATTCTATGTCCTTTTCTGTACCCCTGAAATTTCATGATGATTTATCGAGTAGTTAAGGCGTGAAACCTTAACAAATAAACAAACTCATTTTCGCATTTATAATTTTAGTTAGAATTAGGATATGTTTTAAGTGACTATATTTTACAGTGCAGTGGTTCATTTGAAACAAAATTAAGACAACTCCCGCAGTAGGAATTATTCTTGTGTAGCGGGGTTCTTTACAAACATTCAAAGACGGATATAAAGGACACTTAGAGTCAGAACCATTTGCCGATCACAGGTTTTTGCCGGAATGGCATCGAACCCGCAAGACTCGGCGCGGTGGCAGTTGAGAGGTGCCCACTTAAACCATCACGTCATCTATGCAATACCTATTTATATGTACTGAGTAACATATATACAAATATGGCAAACCTTAGCTCTGCCATTCGTATATTTATCTACACTAGCGGTCGCCAAGTGGTCGAAATTCGACCATAATTTATTTAAATTTCAGTTTGACCGTTATTAAGGTTTTATTGTCTATAATGCTTATAATCACATTTTACGGTACTTAAGATATGTAACCATAGTTACGAAGAATTCCACGACATTAGCCGAACAATACCGAAATACTACGAACGCGATTCGACAGCGTGTGTCAAATGCATGGTTGTGTGTGTAGTGTTTTTTCATTAATTTAATGTATTTCTAAAGCATATTTTATAAAAAGATTAGGATTCGCCACTCCTTCTCCATATGAACTTTAACTGTGCCAAATTTCATACTCTTTCGTCCGCGCATTTTTCGTAAAAAGGGATACAAAGTTTTTGCTTCACGTATTAATATATAGATAAAAAGGTATTTAACAAATAATTACTCGCGATTTCCTAACAATTTACCTTTAATCTTTTATGTAGAAATCAATTATTTCAACATTTGGTAAGTTTATAATAGTATATTGAATGAAGTAATTCGATATCAGTAAATCATATCGTTGGGTATTGATGAACAACGTTCAGGTTATCGATATATTATCGTGTACCAAATCATTACTTCAAAAGAAAATTTCTTTATATTAGGCTGGTGTGACTTGCAGCAGTGGTGAATACAAATGCTGTGTGTGAAGTTCTCAGGTTTGATTCCCGTAACGAAAAAGAAAAAGCTATTGTGTTTCTAAAGAAATTCTCAAAAGCGGTTACAATGATATGAAGTTGGCGGTAAGTGCACACATCCATGCCTTCAAAAGCAATTGAAATCATTGCTGCGGTCATAAAAAAAAACCGGACCAGTGCGCCCGCCGAGGGTTCTGTACAAATTTGTAGATAAATATTAAACAAAATTACCGCCGTGCCTTGCATAAAGACCCTATTTTTTATGATTTCATTACAAATGTATAGTTTTCAGATTTCCTATACTTGTAGACGACGACGTTGAGACGGTATTACTTGCCAAATTTCATAGTTCTAGGTCAACGGAAAATACCCTATAAAATTTGATTCCCTTGAGAGTGTCGAAATATACATTTTTTGCGGGATAAACGGCCGTATCTTCTTTTTACGTTAACTTAGAAATTTGATTTTTAAAGCTTCAAGAGACTGTAGTCCTGAGTATATCGTTTTAATTTCAACTCGATACCACACGTTCCCGAGATAAAGGGTCTTGACAGACAGACGGAAGGACGGTCGGATGGACGGACAACAAAGGGATCCTATAAGGGTTCCGGTTTTTCCCTTTACGGTACGGAACTCTAAAAAGACGTATCTACCAGTATACTGCCAGATGCGTCTTTTGTTACTGATTCTGAACACGTAAAAATTTCTCTACCTACTTTTTTTCTTATGGCGACCGATCTGCGCCTGATCTCTCTCAGGTCGTGTCGGATACCCGTCTCATAGGACTCTGAGAGACTATCCCTTATTACGTGGGACTTATTATTCATGCTAGTGAAAAATGAGAGCCTCTGCCTAACCTTTCTGGGACACAGTCGTGAGGCTACATACTCTGTGACTCACAACGTAAAAATGGTATAAAACAAAGGAAAAGGAATGAAAATAAGTTGCGTTTTACAAAAACAAATGACTGATATATTATTTAAGTATTAACGCGAAACAATGCTTCCAAGAACGTGTTTCTTATAGAAATATACATCGTGATAGTTGACTGTAAATTTGTTCAGGTATGAGTTACCTGTTTTTCATATAACGTTATCAAACGACTGAAATTTATTACAAAGGCTACTGCGCAACTTGTATTAAACAAAATGTTTTAAATGACGTAAAAGGCTTTGTTAAAATACTAACTAATATTATAAACTAGCTGATCCGTGCAACTTTGTCTGCTTTACGTAAAAGATTTTTTTCCGATTTTGCAACATTTTACATTGATGCTCCGCTCTTATTGGTTGTAGCGTGATGTTATGTAGCCTTTAGCCTTCCTCGATAAATGGACTATCCAACATTAAAATAATTTTTCAATTCGAACCAGTAGTTCCTGAGATTAGCGCGTTCAAGCAAACAAACAAACAAACTCTTCAGCTTTATAATATTAGTATAGACACGAATGTGAGATTGTTTGAAACGCTTTCACGCCTTAACTACTCGATCGGTCATCATGAAATTTCGCATACACGTTGTCAGGGGAACAGAAAAAGAAATATACTAACATACTGTTACTAACATAACCTAACTTACATTTATGCGAGCGAAGCCGCAGGCAAAATCTAGTCATCTATAAGTATGTAGCGCGGCGGGTATTAAAATTTATAAATACACTAGCTGTGCCCGCGGTATCACCCGCGTTAATGATTACTGCACAATTCCCGTAGGTCGTAGCGTGATGTTATGTAGCCAATAACCTTCCTCAATAAATAGGCTATCCAAAATTAAAAGAATTTTCAAATCGAACTAGTAGTTCCTGAGATAAGCGCGTTCAACCAAACACACAAACAAACAAACTCTTCAGCTTTATAATATTGTTACGGGCTGGGTTCGAGGGATAAGAAAGTAAACAATATTAGCGACTAAAACATGTTATATTCAAACACATGATTAAATTTTAAACACAACGCACACTATACTACACGTTTCCATTGTAACTGCTTTAAACTTTATAGTATTTTCGCTTCGGTTCGCTCCGATGTATACTTGACCGCTTACGATTGTAAACTGACGCGGCGAGCGTTGGCCGTCCCTTTTTATACGCGGTTAAAACGTTTCCAGAGTTTTCTAGAAACGTCATACCTGGTATGTAAACAAAACACAAGATTCGAGAATGTGCCAGTGTACTCTCTACTCTACTCGTACCGACGAATCTACGTAGTTCCGTAAGTATTCAATAGATGGCGCTGTAATAAATTATTTGACGAAACTGCCGAGTCTTCCACACAATGCCGAGATATAGCACTGGGTGTAACAATATCTATATATTAATACATGATGTAAAAACTGTGAGAGAGAGTGGACAAGAGGTGCAGAGCAAGCTGGAGGAGTAGCGGCAGACACTGGAGAATGTAGGCCTTAGAATAAGCAGAACCACCAAAACGGAATACATGTTCTGTGACTTTGGCGGTATCTCCAGTCCTATACCGGTTACAATCGGCAGTATCACTATGCTCCGACTTTCCTTTACCTCGGTTCACTCCTGCAAGATGACGGCGAAATTGATCGGGATGTTAAGCAACGAATCAACACAGGATGGATCAAATGGCGACAGATCTCGGGCACAATATGCGATTCTAAACTACCTTTGAAATTAAAGGGTCGCATGTATAAGGCGGTTTTAAGGCCTGTTGTACTGTATAGAGCTGAGTGTCGGACTACTAAGAAGATGGATGTAGCAGAGAAAGAGAAACGATTGCATGTAGCAGAGATGAGAATGTTACTATGGATGTGTGGGTTGACGAGAATGGACAGAATTAGGAATGAATACGTAAGAGATAGTCTGAAAGTGGTGCCCATAAACGAGAAGGTGAAAGGAAATCGTTTGGCTTGGTATGGACATGTTATGCGAAGAGATGATACGTATGTAGGTAAGCAAGTGATGAATATGAGGGTAGACGGATGAAAAGGGAGAGGAAGGCCAAGGAAAAGATGGATGAACTATGTGAGGATGGATATGAAAGGAAAAGGGGTAAATGATCAGATGACGGGTGACAGAGAAGTATGGAAGCGAAAGACATACTGAGCCGACCCTAAATAAATTGGGACCAGGGCAAGAGGATGATGAACTATCAAACTTAAATTTAAATCAATTATGGTCGAATTTCGACCACTAGGCGACCGGTAGTTAGTATACATATGTTACTCAAATAGTAATTAAAGTCTACTTCTGTGATATTTATTTTTAGACGATACGATGAATGGGCTAGGATATTCGTGTTAGATTATAAGCCTCTTAATTTTAATAAAAATAATTAGATACTATCATTAAATTTTGTTGGAGAATCGCAACCTGCAGTATTGCGAGGGTCTTAGCAGATGCAGATACACACAGCAACCTAGACTGTTTGGACTTTGAATTATTAGAAGTTGAACGCTGCGAATCGTGTGAGAGAGCGCGTTATATTTTTGTTAAGCTCTATCCTTACCATTACATCGACACCACTATGCACTGTCCCTTTCCGACAATTCTCGATTTTGTATGTAGCGTAGTTATGTGTATATAGGGTGTCTAACTTGATGTGTAGCCGTGTGTACAGTCTAAACGAAACGCGTATCTGGTATGCTCTAAAAGTATGTATGTAATAAGGTAGCCTATACAAATATTAATTATAAATAATATACGACCGGTTTATACGGGGGAGGCCTATTTCCAGCAGTGGAGTCTTTCGGCTTAGATGATGATGATACAACTATTAAAACAACGTATACAAACTTTATACAAAGTCGGTATAATTCTGTAGATCATATAAATTTTAGTTCTGCCCTCGTGAAGAAACTGCGGTATAAGATGTCGCGATAGGAATCTATGTGCCATAGCAACTATCTAAAATGATGTAAGATTTTATAAGTTTAATGCACGAATGGCGCAATGGCTTATGTAGTCGCCGCCATGCCGAGTGTTATGGATTCATCACACAGGACAAAAGTTCCAAAGACCATTTAAATTCCATTTAAAAAGACAACTCCCGCACTAGCAACAATTTCTGTGTCGCGACTATACAGTCATTCAAACAATGGACACGAAGAAAACCTAATATTTCAAAATGCCCCGCGATATAGAAGTTATTTTTTATAGCGCGAGTTTTCTGATAAAATATATAATTTAAAACTGTTTTGAACCATCTACTTGGAGGTCAACGCCCAGCCTAATGAAGCCTATTATAGAAATGCTTCCTTTTGCATATAATGCGTCGATGCGGGCAAATATTTACCATAACTGTGTCAAATGAAAGTGCATAGGTATTATGATTTAGTTGTAAACACGAGCTACGCGATCAGGTGCACTGACCTATAGATGACCTTCGCAGATTATTCAACGATTCTTTAAAGTATTGATAGGTATATGTATATATGTTAAACAAACATAAATGATTACAATAGTCGCTGTATGTTAGCAACACGGCAATGATTCTCACGTTGCCTATCACTGTTCTATTAGTAATATTGGGAAGGATTCCTGCAAAGAAAGGAAAGAAATTAAGGAATATGATGATAATTACTGCTTATAACATCGCGGATCCATAATCAGTGAAGTCTTAAAAAAAACAGACATAATTAAAAACTAATTTTTCTGACCGCCGCGGTGCCGTAGGTTAAGACCTTATCTAGTCTTTAAAGGTATTGTTTTAAGGTATTTACATCATTTGATTGCTTACTGCTTTTGTAGACAAAATGTACTGAGTTATTTTTTTAGAACAGAAACAATAATTTGAAAAAACAACGAACTTCATTGTCTAATACTAGTATTTTTGGTAACATCTCCAGCTGAGCTAAAAACTTGTGTTAAAGGGGAGTGCTTATTCTCCATAGTGTCTCAGGCCTAAGATGTACATCAAAATTTACTATAAAAATTGAGTGTTTTAAGGTCTTAACAGTATTACACATCTAAAAAATATATTCGCGCCACTATTTTAGAAATACCTATAAAAAAATGTATTGAGGTTATTTTTATATACGAAATATTTCTGGTTGTGAAATAATTCAAAAACATATCTTTTTTAATGCTCTATTATTAAATTATGATAGAAGGTGTGTTTCGAATATATTTTTATCCAGTTATACTTAATAGTGTATGAAAAAACACATTAGTTATTTTAAACGTCTATATTCTCTTCATTGTCATATACTATCAGCAAATCATCTGGATAAGGCGCAGTAGGGCATATATTGGACTCATATCTTGATATCTTGCCCAATGTATATACCAAAGCAGTCTTAGTACGTGCACAACAACCTATCGTGCGTTTTCCTATTATAAAAAACAATAATATTGCTCAATAGCATCTCTGGGTTCATGTCTGTTATTTAAAGCTGGGAATCGATACACTATGCATTGGATGGGGATCGAACCTCTGGACTGCAATAGGTACGTACTTTGAATATTTTGCTACTGTCTCAATAATATAAGAGCGATGACACAGATATTACGTCAATGTGGTAATGACAAACATCGAGGAAAATTGAAAACATATGAGAAAAACCCAAAAAACTCAGAAATGAAGTCACCCTGCTACGTTGGATGAATGAATCATGTAGCGGCTGGGTATTATAATTATTATAAGCGACGAAAGTATTACACACTGCGTTAGGTGAAGGTCATCGAAGGTACGTGATGTGACGCATTATGGTAGACGGTGTACGACCCTAAATAAACCAAGATGTACATACATATGTATAGTAATGCGATACAAAAGAATACGCGTCGTGTATCGCACTGGTGGTCTACCATAATTTTCATAGCTTAGCACTTGAGACTTTTTATTGTCAGCAAGTTCTGCCACACATCTTGATTTGTAAATTCTTAGTAAATAGTATCTGAGGACAAATTTTCGTAATAAAACTGATCAAAATAGAGAGAGTTATATGTGTATATTATATGGAGTTCCAATCTAAACTAAAAAACGGCAAATGTATATAGTAAATGCAATAATTTTTTATATTTAGGTATCGTTTATTTTAATATAGATGCATACCATTTTTGATATTTTTGACACTGAGACTAGATCTGAACTCCATCTTGAACAGCTTTTATGAAAAAAAAAACGGCTATGTGATTGCGGTCAATTATTTTTTTAACTGTGATATGCGTCTTTATTTATATACAGTAACAATAATGTCCGACAACGTAATGGCCTCATGTTCTAGGTATAAGCTACTAGTCAACCTAGAATACCGAGATGTAAAACAGCAGGTTTATTATGAGGAAAAATACGTTCACTGATACTAAAAAGATATACTCTAACACCCGGTTTTTGTAAGGCTAATTATCTATGCGTTAAAATCAAACTCATGTCAAGTGATTTGATTGGCTATTGCGAAACTAGGCAGCCAAGCAATACAGTTAACATGCGTTTGAATACCTATTAATAAATTTGCGTGTTGCCGTTTAGATAACTGTTGCATCTTATAGCCAGTTTAATTTCTTGCGTTTATCTATTCCTAAACTGCATATTATCTATTCAGTGTACAAACAACAACATCTGCAGTTGTGCAAGCCGAGCTTTCACTGCGCGCGCGCAGGGCGAGCGGTGCGCGGCGCGGGCGCAACAATTGTTGCGCAACTTCGCAGTGCTGCTGATGGCAATGTCGCCTTGACTCCGATACTAGGAACGTATTTCCGACCTCTAACATCTCGAGATCTTAATTGTCGGCTTTGTGTGTTTAATAAAAGTATATACAGACTTATTTTAGAAGATAGACTCTATACCAAAGCCCGTTATTTGATCAAATTTTAATAGCGCGCTATGTGAATTGTACCTATTCTGTGTGAGACCAGTAGATACCTGCTTAATGCAATAAGTAGAATACAAGCAAGTGAGAAACGGCAATGAATTGCCATAAATCTTAGAGATCGAAAAAATGGTTCAAGTAATATGCAAAGGTCACGTGATACCATGTGACCTTGAGATCAGACGTCAAAGGTCATAGTCATTTCGGGAATTATCGACTATGCTGAGTCGAATGGCGTTGACGGCGAGTCTCTAGCTCTTACGGTTCTTGAATTGAAAGTTGTATAACAGACAGACAGACGGACAAAGCTGTTGTAAGTACCTACTTATTAAGAGTTTTTTTAAACTCTAAAACGGTGGCTGTTGTCTTAACAGAGTTTATTTACTTGCAAGCTTGTAAATATACGCTTTAAATAGCCAGCTAATTTCATGTTATTATACCATAAAAACATACATATAAAAGTAGCATGTGCTTGTGATTTCGTCAGCGTTCGGTTGCAACCTCATTTACATACATTTTTAATTTACATAAGTAGGTAAAAACTGCATTCAAATCCGTTAAGTAGTTTTTCCACTAGCCGCGGCTATTACAAATAGACAAACAATAATTTTAAAGACATTGTTTTGGATTCAGATGCGTCTAGATAGTCTTATCCAATTAAATGTGAAAATATCTTCAATGTAAAAAACATTACCCTCCTTCTGACGCAGTCGGGTAAAAAACAGCTTCGTTGCAGCTTTGTTTAAAGATGAATTCAGAAGTAAAGATTTTCTAACATTCTTAATATGCAAATGATTCTTCTACATTTATAGTATTAAAAAAAAGGCATTTTTATGAAGTATTATGAATAATAAAATCAAACTTGCTTTGTAAACAATTTTTATTAATACGTGAAGAGAAAACTTAATATTTCTTTTTCAGCACATTGCTCGCGGGAGAATATGGAGAAGGGCAATATTTGGCATAGTTAAATTTTATATGGAGAACAATTGCAGAAAGTTGTAATTTATGCTAACAATGATAAAATTACAGATTTCGAGTAATTATAATAACATTGCGCCATTCTGTTATAATATAATACCATGAATATGTTTATTATCTTTATGTTCTTTTGACTCGGTGACTTTGCTTTGCGTATTTATTTTAATAGTACCTACTTATTTTTAAACATTATATACATATATTTATGTACTTATAATTAATAATACATAATTGTTTTCTTTTGTAAAATTCTGTTGTTGCATGTTTTCTATAAGTTAGAAACTTGTCTATTATTTTAGAAGTAATATCGTCACGATTTTGACCTCCAAACGTTAGACACTTTCCTATCCGTTGTTTGTTTGTCCATTATTACAAGTACAACACAAATGTTATTAAAATCTTTTTCTGTATTTTGTATATTGTGTTTTACAGATACGTTTCGTTGAGTAAGGTACTTAAGAAACTAAATGTTTTATACTCAGAAAGGTAAGAAAACCAAATTATTGCAAGAGACATTTTGAGGACATAATAAGGCGGCCTCGATGGCCACGCCCAAGGACGCGGGTTCGCTTCCCGCACTAGTCAAACATTTGTGTGCATGGACATGGATGTTTGTTTTAGTCTGGGTGTTTCTATGTCGGTATAATATGTACGTATTTACAAAAAAAAGTATATATGTTTGTTTATCCATTGTCTAGTACCCATAGTACGAGCTCTGCTTAGTTTGGGCTTAGGGTTGCCAGGTAACCTAATAGCCGGACAGACTAGCAAGTTTGGCCGGTCATTTGGGTAAAAAGGCCGGACACCCTACATTATTGAGGATTTTGTGTGACAGTAGTAACAGGTACGACAAAAAAATAGTTTCTAAAATCAAGCTTTTTTGATTATTACCATAAATCTTGTTCAATTGTATTTATATTATATATATATATTTTGTCGTATGTTCCGGACAACGTCTGTCGAGACAGCTAGTACATTATGTATTATAAAATCTCTAGATATTGAATGTCGTTAGTTAATTATGGGTTTTACCTGTTTCTTATACTGTAGTAGGTAATATTATATTTTCCTCAACAGACAGGTAGTGCCTCTCATAAATAATAATAATCGATTGACGTAGAGGGGAGGGAGGGTACCTACTCTGCATATATAATTACATACTCCACAGTTTCTTAAGACTCATGTATAGATAATGCACTATATACCTACGTAATGTGAATGGAACGTCGCAAGGGGAAGATCTAGGCGAATGTTTCTCGATCAGATCGGAGACGTTCTGGACAAAGGCCAGGTTAAGAGCACCTTAAACCGGCGATTGTGTACTTATAAGGAATGTGATGAAAGTGAATGAAGCCAGAGAAGTGTGTCAGGATCGTAACAAATGGAAATACGTAGTCTCTGCCTACCCCTCTGGGAAACAGGCGTGAATCTATGTATACCTACATAAAAAATTATGAACTGATTTATCTGTTTGTATGTGCAAACTAATTTCTACAATAGCTGAACCAATATCAGTTTAGTTCCCAAGATGAGGTAAAATAAGTGTATCAACAAACAACAGTGACTGCACGGACAGCGTAATAGTTTAAGACATTGCCTTGGCGCTTGCACTACGCAGAGTGTTGTGGATTTGAATCCCAAACGGAACTAAAAACGTGTGTGTCTCCAGTGTGTTAATTGTGTCCGTATGAATGCTTGTAAGGTTTGTAAAGTAGAGGGGTTACCAATAGAACTAGTCATTTGTAATCAAAACTGGTGGTAATTTGTTTTAATGGATATTCTCCGTTGCAGCACATTATTTTTAATTTTTTATTAATGTTACTAGCAATTTGGGTTTCAAATTACTAGTATTCTTGTTAACCCCTCCAGCTAAGCTAGAATGCTTGTATTAGGAATGGGTTCATGGGTGGGATTCGAACCCGCGACCTCTCGATCGCAAGTCCAATGCCTTATCTATTGGGATACCGCCGCTTAAATATTACACTATTTGGCGGTACAGAAAATTTCCTGAAAGAAACCCCAAACATATTTTGCCGAAGCGGAAATCTCACGCTAAGTAGTTGTGTAAACGCTTACAGACGCTAGACCGCCGAGAAACACACTCTTTATAGACACGAATGCGCCATAAATGTCGGTCTATGTATTAGGTAAGTTATGATAAATAGATGGTACTAAATAAGTTCGATGTAATATAGATTACATGATTGATATCTACATATTACGATTGAAGTGATTAGTTTCCTTCCTATCATACATTTTTGGATCTTTCAACCTTTATTTTTCTTATGCCCTTAATTTGATTAATTTTTACTGTACCTACTAAAAAATTATAGCTGTTGAACAAACACAACAGGTACCTGTATAAACATATTTCTGATATTACGTTATGTTAATGGCTAAGTATTGTTAGCTCAATTATATTTTGTTAGCTTAAATTATATAATACTAGATGTGCCCGCGGTTTCACCCGCGTTTATAGTTTCTGCGACGCCCCCGTGGGTCGTAGCGTGATGTTATATAGCCTATAGCCTTCCTCGATAAATAAGCTATCCAACACTAAAATAATTATTCAATTCGAACCAGCAGTTCCTGAGATTAGCGCGTTCCAGCAAACAAACAAACAAACTCTTCAGCTTTTTATAATATTACTAGATGTGGCCGCGGTTTGACCCGCAATTATGCTTACTGTGCCGCCCCCGTGGGTCGTAGCGTGATGTTATATAGCCTATAGCCTTCCTCGATAAATGAAGTATCCAACACTAAAATAATTTTTCAATTCGAACCAGTAATTCCTGAGATTAGCGCGTTCAAGCAAACAAACAAACAAACTCTTCAGCTTTATAATATTAGCATAGATAATACAAATATAGTTAAGTTAGCTTAAATATTAGTTATTAATCGACCTATATTATATTTGTAAGTCACTTAACTAACTTCCGGAAGTTAAAAGTAGTCATGACTACAGTTTGTTAACTAGTTGGTGCGCCCTCTATCGTTATAGCGGAAGTAACCGAGAGATAGTGGGGTGACATCGCTCAAACGACAAGTCAGTCGATCGTTGGCCGGCGAACAAGTAACAAGTGCTTGTTAGCTGTTGTATCTTATTCTGAGTAATAAATTATTGTGATACAGTTATATACAGTGTTTCACTTTTGGAACGGACAAATCCTAAAGTATATAGTCTATATACTTAGACATATTTAGTCGGCCTCGATGGCGTATTGGTTAGTGTAACCGACTGTCACGCCTGAGGTCACGGGTCCGATTCCCGCACAAGTCAAACATTTGTGTGCATGAACATGGATGTTTGTCTTGGTCTGGGTGTTTCTATGTGTAACATGTATGTACATATTTACAAAAATCCATTGTCTAATACTCATAGTACAAGCTCTGCTTAGTTTGGGCTAGATGGTGTTGTGTGTATGTGATAGAATATTATAAATAAAAGTTATATGTTATGTTATTATCATTTATTATATACATACATGATTTTGAATTAACATACATACATACATAAATTCACGCCTGTTTTCCAGAGGGTAAGCAGAGACTAGGGATTTCCATTTGCTACGATCCTGACACACTTCTCTGGCTTCATTCACTTTTATAACCTTCCTTATACACGCTAGCCGGTTTAAGGTGCTCTTAACCTGGCCTTTATCCAGAACGTCTCCGATCTGATCAAGAAACGTTTGCCTAGGTCTTCCCTTTGCGACTGTTCCATTCACACTAGCCTAGTACTACTATAAACTTTCTTAGTCAGTCTTTTCTCGTCCATTCTTTCTACATGCCCAAACCAGTTTAACATACCCTTTTCTATTCTTGCCACTATATCCACTTTTATGCCGCATCTCTCTCTAATCACACTATCCCTTATTCTATCTTTCAGAGTCACGCCACATATATTTCTCAGCGCTCTCATTTCTACAGCATTTATTCTGCTGTCATGCTTCTTTTGCCATACCCAACATTCACTTCCAAGCATAAGTGTAGGCACTAATAGTCCTCTATGAACAGCCAAACGTGCCTTTTCGGATACATTTTGACTGTTCATAAAAGCGCGTAGAATAAATGTATATAAAACAGTTAATATATAGAGTAGTAGAGCGTCGCAGATTTCAGCATGGATAGGCCGGCTCGGCCGGGTAAGGACTGGCTCTCACAGAATATCGACGTAAAATATCAGTACTCCTACTGTTGTGTTTCGTTTGGTAAGTGAGAGTGCCGGAGGCCTAATCACACTCTTTCCCCTTCCCGCTCCTTCTCCTTTCCACTTCCTTTCCTAAAAGGTCGGCAACGCAAGTGATGCCTCTGGTGTTGCAGGCATCTATAGGCTACGGTGACCACTTACCATCAGGTGGGCCGTATGCTTGTTTGCCAACTTAGGTGTAAAAAAAATATATGTATATATATATTTGGGCATCATTTAGGACACAATTCTAACACTAGCAACTAACGTAAATGTAAATTCAGTAACGTCACTAAACTAACTAATCTATAAAACCGTTCTTACTTCGTGGCTTACGTGAATAAATGATTTTTGACTTTGTCTACATCTCAGTGACAACTCATAACTTATACCTACATTGTCTCACGTCTTAATCTCCAAAAGGTGAAAAAAGAGTTATAATACACTCATTTCGCCTCATACAGTTTAAGGTCTCACTTAACACCTAATGGGCGAGCTCATTGCCGTCATTTGCGATTGAATAGAGTCCATTCATCAGGCATTTTTATTCACTTTTATCTTATCTATATATTAATACGCGAAGCAAAATCTTTGTACCCTTTTTCACGAAAATTGCGGCGACGGAGGAGTATGAAATTTGGCACAGGTAAAGTTTATATGGAGAAGGAGGGGTGAATACTAATATTTTTATGAAATATGCATTGGAAATACATTAAATTAATGAAAAAACACTACACGCACACAACCATGCATTTGACACACGCAGTCGAATCGCGTTCGTAGTATTTCGACATTGTTCGTCTGTCGTCGTACAATTCTTTCTAACTATGGTTTTACCTTATTTATATGTAATAGAGAAAAACAGAAAACAAAGTAGCAAGCTTAGGAATTTTGGTCGAATTTTGACCACTAGGCGACTGCTAGTTATAGTAATTCACTTAATTTTAAGTTCATTGAATTATTAAAGAAATGACTTGATTATGTTACACATGTATTGAGTTTGAGTTTATTCCGGGCTCAGTTCCATACTCCGGTGCTACTATTGAGAATATGTTGACGGAAAAACTCGATAACAATTTGCCTTTCAATTCGAAGTGATTTGTAAAGCTGTGATTTCAGTATTTTTTTATAATATGATGTACAAAATGGCGCGATTTATCGCGATTTTCGCGGGCAACGACTCGTATCAGCTGTTATGTAAATGATTTGACACCTAAACTAACATAAATATTGATGTTTATGGTAAATCGACGCAAAGTATGACGCTGCCTGCATATCATTACGCATACATTATTATTATATTCTATCACATACACACAACACCATCTAGCCCAAACTAAGCAGAGCTTGTACTTAGGGTACTAGATACTTTTTTTGTAAATACATGCATGCACCCAGACCAAAACAAACATCCATGTTCATGCACATAAATGTTTGACTTGTGTGGGAATCGAACCCGCGACCTCAGGCATGGCAGTCGGTTACACTAACCACTACGCCAGATATTATAGAGTATTTCATATAGAGTTATAAAGGTGTATTATACCTATATTCTGCCAGCTATGTGTTAAGTACCATTTAACATAGAACAAGTCTTAAAGTCTGGCGGACACCTTCGAAAGATTTGGCACCAAAATGGATATTTGATGCAGGATCCGTTGGGTCTGTTTATTTTTATTTTGCACGTCAAACGACCACATTCCGCCTGATGGTAAGCGATCATGTGGTCCAAGAGCAGTGGCCTCCACACCACCCTCATAGCAACTGAGGCAATGCTGAGTTCCCTACTTTGACGGCCTAGAAAGGTACTATTTCACACCCCGCTTGAAGGACCCAGGATCGGAGGAAGAAGAAAACACGTGCCTTTGCAGAGAATGCCAAGCCTTGATCATTCGGCAGAGGTATGAGGACCCAAACTTGTTGGTGCGCGGTCTAATCGACTCTATCGTATAAGGATGGCATCTGAGCCTTTTTTTTTTTTTTTTGATACCCAGGAAAAATGCTTCATGCACTACCCGCCGGCTAGGGGACGGCACCGGCGGGGCGTGTGGGACTCCCAGCAAGAAGACGCGCTGGTATACCCACTAAAAAACCTGGGGTGTTCCCTCTCTCACCCAATGGGGGGGGCCAGTTGGGAACTTAAAAGATTCAACCATAGCAGGCCCCCCCGTGTGGGTGCCGGCCGGGTCATTTTTTTCGGACCCGACCACCTCTCGTCCCCAGGGGAGAGCCTGACTGCTCTCCCCTTTCGACATCAGAAAGGCGCGCGGGAACACCGCGCGCGCCCTCTCGGGGCTTTTAGTTTACGGGTGGCAGGGTCCCCTGAGGCCCAGCCACCCGGAGCCCCTAGGTGGGGGGCAGGAGAGCGACATAAGCGCGTCTCCTGCGCCCCCTCCTCCGGCGGCGGACGTCCGGGGCGTAAGGATCGTCCTCACGCCCCCGCTCCGCCGCCTCCTTCTGCGAGATGACAGTCTCGCAGAAGGAACTCATTGCGCCCCAGCACCTGTCGTCGCCGACCATCTTGGATATGACGGTCGGCAACGAAAGGTCGGGGCCAATCACGGTGACCAGGGCACAGCGCTCCGCGGCCCACGCCGGGCACTCCTCCAGCGTGTGCTGCGCCGTGTCCCGGTCACACACCTCACAATGGTGACATCTGGTTGTCGGCTCCCTACCGGCTATCTTGCAGAGGTACTCTCCGAAACACCCGTGTCCGGAGAGCACCTGAGTAAGCCGGTAGGTGAGCGGTCCGCGCCGTCTGTCCGCCCATTCTCTTAGT
The DNA here is from genome assembly GCA_963675205.1 of Catocala nupta. Classification (NCBI taxonomy): domain Eukaryota; kingdom Metazoa; phylum Arthropoda; class Insecta; order Lepidoptera; family Erebidae; genus Catocala; species Catocala nupta. Next base: position 2,290,134 of record OY776087.1, read on the forward strand.
ACTGGACGGACAGCCTCGACTGTCCTCACCCCGTAGCGGGGCTGGGCCAGTCGCTCATTCCACCTGGCCTCCAGGACCAGTCGAGCCTGGGACCTTCGCGTCTCCACCGCCCTGTGCGTGGGCTCCTCGCCATGGAGGCGGAGGTCAGCGCGCCAGTAATACACTGACGCTTGGACCTCCGCCTCCAAATCCCAGGGCGGCGATGCCGCCAAAACGCACGCCGCCTCATAGGAGACGGTGCGGTACGCCCGCGACACCCTGATCGCCATCGCCCTCTGAGGTCTCCTTAGGAGGGCGACGTTTCGGCGATTCAGGGCGCCAGCCCAAATGGGCGACCCATAAAGGGCCATCGACCGCACCACCCCCAAATAGAGGCGGCGGCAGATGACACTCGGCCCCCCGATATTCGGCAGCAGAGAGCTAAGCGCTCCCGCCGCCGACATCAGCCGGGGGGCCAGGCGGCTAAAATGGACGCGAAAGTTCCAGCGGCCGTCGAGGTGGAGCCCCAAGTATTTCATACTCGGCTCCACCCCGATGCGGACCCCTCCAACAATGATGTGGGCATCTGGTGGCGGCGCCCTCCGAGGCCCGTGAAATAGAAGGGCCCCGGACTTTTCCAGCGCCACCTCCAGTCCCAACATCCGAATCCTGCCGACAACCAGAGCCACTCCAGCCGTGGCAAGACGGGCAGCTGCCCCGTAGTCCTTTCCCCGGGCCGTAACCAGCGTGTCGTCGGCGTAACAAGTTACGCCGACGCCCGGGGGCAGGGCGCCCTGCAGCACCCAGTCGTAACCGATGTTCCACAGGAGCGGACCCAGAACCGATCCCTGTGGAACACCGCACGACACCTCCCTCCGGAACGTCTCTCCGTTCCGCCCCACACAGAATACACTTCTCTGGTGCAGGTAGTCCCCGACTATTCGGCGCAGGTAGGGAGGCACCCCATGAAATCGGAGCGCCTCCCTAATAGTCGCCCACGGCAGGGTGTTGAACGCGTTGGCGATGTCCAAGGACACCGCCAACAGCACCCCGCGCGAGGCGACCGCCTCCTCCGAGAGGGCCTTGACGCGACTGATCGCGTCAATCGTCGATCGGCCCTCCCGGAATCCGAATTGGATTTCGGATAAGCCGGGGCCCACCCGCACCAGGTGCTTGGAGAGGCGGGCAGCCAACACGCGCTCAAAAAGCTTGCCCACCTCATCCAACAACACTATGGGGCGGTACGCGGAGGGAGAGTCCGCGGGGCGGCCCTCCTTTCTCAGGAGGACCAGCTTATGGCATCTGAGCCTAGCACGCGTCGTTCTGTACAGGAAAGGGAAGGGCGGGATAAGGTGGAATGACTCTTCGGACTGTTTATCACGGTTGCTTATCTTAAATCTAACGCTATCAATTTAAAATATGCTTGTTAAATTTACTGCAGATGACATAATTATATACACATTTATTCTCTAACGACCAGAAAACGGGGGCGGCAACATACGAAAAGACTTCATTTGCTCACTATGAAGACAATTCGTTTACTTGTATCGCACAGTTTTCGAATTACATATGTGTCTGCAGGCAAACAACCAAACAATAATCAAACATATATACTCGTATGTACATAGACTCACGCTTATTGCCGTTATATTAGACCCAGTACCAGATATCGAGATGCCAGTAAAAAAAATTTTGCACGACAATCCCAATAACATTTTGCCCGACCCGGTCATCGAAATCGGGACCTTCATGCACAGCAGTAGCTTACTGTGTGTGCAAGTTCCGGTGTTCTTTTGTCTTTATAATACGAAAATGCAACCGCCAACGATTTTAAAATGGATGAAAAATGTGAACAATTTAATAGCAAACACAATATAAAACAGGCAAGCGTTTGCCTCGTCATTGCTTTAGCGTTTACCTTGACATTCACGTGCCTCTACATGTCGCGATGTGTAAACATACACTTACATGATAATAACATATGGTAAAACATCAGATACATCAGCAGGTTAAACCGTTTGATATTGCAAATGATGGAATTCTGAATTTCAATTGTACTTTGCTTACAAAATTAGACCGTAAATAAAATATTTTCTATTAAATTCTATAATTAACATAATATACACAAATTATTTACAAGAATTATAAACTAAAAAGCGTCGTAATATTCCTCCGCATCGTCGTCAATTTTGGCAACGTGCCCAGAAGACTAGCAGCATTCCATCTAACAATCTTAATTAAAGAAGAATTTTCTATTATAAATTTTGGTATACTGCTCTCCTTCTGCATATAATCTTATCTTATCTTCTGTGGATGCCAGTCAGTACAGACAGGTGACACTTCGACCCAGTGGGATCTTTTGTGTCGACTTCCCCAATAACGACTGCCATATATGTTCATGGCAGCTAGGAACGACGGCTTAACGTGCTCTCCGAGGCACGGAGCAGGCGATAATTGTCAATCAATACGCACATTGACGGGGGACGTTACAAACATTCACACAACGGACACAAAGAACATCCAGACTCGGAACAACCATTTGTGGATCACACAAAGTTTTGTCCCGTCTGGGAACCGAACCTACAACACTCGGCGCTGTGTCAGTAGCGAGGCGACCACTTATACCACTACACCATCCGTGCAAGTCTTTCCAATGAAGGTATATCTCGAGAGCGAGTCAGTTACTGTATCTGCTTGCATACTGCTTATATGTATGTATATACCAGCTGACCCGCGCAACGTCATCTGCGTCACATAAGAGAATTTTCTCCGTTTTTGCAACATTTTTCATCGTTGCTCCGCTCCTATTGGTTGTAGCGTGATGTTATATAGCCTATAGCCTTCCTCGATAAATGAGCTATCTAACACTAAAAGAATTTTTCAATTCGGACCAGTAGTTCCTGAGATTAGCGCGTTCAACCAAACAAACTAACAAACTCTTCAGCTTTATAATATTACTAGATGTTCCTGCGGTTTCACCCGCGTTTATGACTACTGCGCCGCCCCTGTGGGTCGTAGCGTTATGCTATATAGCCTATAGCCTTCCTCGATAAATGAGCTATCCAACACAAAAATAATTTTTCAATTCGGACCAGTAGTTCCTGAGATTAGCGCGTTCAACCAAACAAACAAACTCTTCAGCTTTATAATATCAGTATAGATATTGTCTGGGGACAGTTTGTCTACATGTATGTGAGTTATAAAAGGCGCAGAGGTACGTCCGATGCGATGTGATCTGTGGTCTCCGCGGAGTTAGAACAATCAGTTAAGAGCAATCAGACGAGGCCACACTGCTAGCGATCTTGTTTAACTATTAAATACTAGATTTTGCCGTAGTTTCGCTCGCGTTGTCAATAAATTTCTATACAGCACTATTTTCTGGTTGAATTTTACCCAATGTACTTTTATGTAGCTCTGACAATGTGTATGCGAAATTTCATTATGATCGGTTGAGTAGTTAAATCGTGAAAGCGTAAAAAACGAATAGACAAACAAACTCACGTTCACTTTTATAATATGAGTTGGGATTCAGCTCCCGTGGCCCTGAAGAACTACGCTACGGTAACTATACATTTTGTATTGAAATAATGACACTTTCCGATTCAGGATTGTTGTGTGAAAAACTTATAAACCAATAAACAAAGGTTCATGTGAAGATAAATACTATTAACATGAACATTTGTTTATAGAACCGCTGTTTCCCGCGGTTTCATCCACGTTTATGATAACTACTGTGCTCATGTCGCCCATAGCGTGATGTTATTTATTTAACATCCCTCCGTAATAAACTAACTACCGTACGCAAATAGATTTTTTGAATCAGACTGGTAGTTTCAGAGATAAGCGTATTCAAACAAACAAATAATCTCTTCAGTTCTATAATATCAGTATATGTAGATTATTTATTAAGGAGTACACTAGTTGTTATCTGTTACTCCGTCTGTGTTTGTTTAACGATTAGCCAGTGTCGCTATCCAGCTATCAAGGGATTTCGATACCATTTTTAAATAATTTGGTTTAACGATAATCGTGACAATGTATCAGACCGACTAGGAAGAGAAGTTAGTATATCATTTCTATTATCCTTACTAATATTATAAATGCGAATGTGAGTTCGTTTGTATGTTACGCTTACATGCATTAACTGCTCGACAGATCATCATGAAATTTCGCATACACGTTGTCAGGGGTACAAAACGACATCGGGTATCTTTCATCCAGAATAGAGTACTGTGCCCGATAGAAAATTGTTATAACCTACATTTAGGCGAGCGAAGACCCTGGCAATATCTAGGTAGTAATATTAAAAACTACAGAAGGATAAACACTTTTCTGATGCAAGTAGGGCTGCCACTTCTATTTTGAACAAATAGAGTACAATTAAAAAGATTCGAAAAAAAAGTGATATTATTTATTTAACCTGCTTTTTTGTTACCATATTTTTGTTGATGCTAGTAACATATATTCATTATCAAGAAAAGTCTTAACCGTATCTTTACAATATATGTCTATATTAAGATAGATAGCTCAGTGGGGAGACCAACAGACTGCAATGCAGAGGGTCTCGGGTTCGAAATTATGTGCGTATTGATTGACAATTGTCGCCTGCTCCGTGCCTCGCAGAGCATGTTAAGCCGGCGACGGTCCCGGCTGCCATGAACATCTATGGCGGTCGTTATTGTGAAGTCAGTGCCCTATAATATCCTGACACTGGTCTAGCCTTAGGGTATCGTTAGCCTTTGGGTTGCGGAGATCAGGTGGCAGCCGCTCCGTGTAAAAACTGATATCCAGTCAAATCCGGTTAGACTAGAAAATCCGACCCCAAGTGACTTGGGAATAATAAAGGCTAGGAAGAAGATTGAGATAGATAAACAATTGTTTTTAGTCAATTTAGGGAATCTCTTTAGCGTTGCTATAAGTAAACAATTAAATAAAAGCTGTAAAAGTTGTCATAGGTAAAATAAAGTATTTTCACTTACTTTATTTTCTTAATAAAGTATAGAATATGTTTGCCCAAAATAACGTACAATACTTTATTAAAAAGTACCCCAGATGCAACTGAATGGCGCAGTAGATTTACCAGACTTCTTGGCGAGATAGTAAATCTTTTTCATTTGTTTTTTAAAATACAACTTCTACACTAGAAATAAGTTATGTATCACGAAGGACTTTACAAACATTCAAACAACGGACACAAAGAACATTCAGACTCGGAATAACCATTTGTGGATCACACAAAGGGAATTGCTCAGTTTGTTAGGGTGCTTTGGCTTGGCGTGGACATTAATTATAGCAATAAATGCATTGCTTTTTTAATATTACACCCAAAATAAACTAAAAATGCTAATAAAGCTTCAGCTAGTTGTTAAAATATGCCTTTTCTTGATATACATAATATTGCAGTATTGTCACTTATAATTGAATGAAAATGAGCATTTCATTGATTGAATAATATATTATAAATCTATATTTATTATAAAAACGATACATTATATATGTAATAAAGCAGAACATGTTAAGAAAAACAAGTATTATATGGTAACCCAGAATGGAGCGCAAAAGAAAAAAAAGGCGGTGCCTATGATTGTTATCAGTTTAAATATTTATTTATGCGTCCTTTTTACCGAAATATTTCCTGCAATGAGGTATTATTTAATATTTTTTAATTAATTAATTATAATTATTTGTAAATAGATTTTTTACTGAGCAATTTGTACACGCAAAGCCGAAAGTAGGTATTCCTTTTATGACCGACAACATTTGACGTTGTGGCAGTGGCTGGACTACAACTTAGGCTCGCATCTCAAGAAACGATTCGTTTTAACTATGGATAGTTAATTTTTCACACAATCTATATACGTGAAGCAAAAACATTGTGCCCCTTTTTACAAAAATTGCGCGGACGGAGGAGTATGAATTTTGGCACAGTTAAAGTTTATATGGAGAAGGAGTGGCGAATCCTTATAATTTTATAAAATATGCATTAGAATTACATTAAATTAATGAAAAAACACTAAACGCACGCAACCATGCATTTGACACAAGCAGTCGGATCGCGTTCGTAGTATTTCGGCTGGCGGCATTGTTCGGCTGATGTCGTAGAATTCTTTGTAACTATGGTTACATATTTCATGTATGTGGTGTAGGTGGAGAGGTTTAATCAATTATGGTCGCATTTCGAGCACTTTGCGCATGCTAGTTTCTATTAATATGTCTAAATTTAACTATCCGTAGCTGAAATGACTCGCTTTTTGATATGGGGACCCGGCCTTAGATTTCCTTTTTCCAGCCATTCAGTCTGCTAACTAACTTTTGTGGTGATCTTCCTTCCAGTCATTGAGCCTAATAAGTCTCACAATTCCCTCGACCATATAAAACGATATTAAAGAATACCAAGAGCTCAGTTTCCGCCGATAGTCCGGCCGCACCCTCCCCGGACGTGTGCAATTGTCTCGATGCGAATCGCGAACGTTCCTCACCGTGTTGCAAATGTACTCAACGTGGAATTGAAATGCACGAGGAAACAATCTTGGTTTGTTATCACCGCATTTGAAACACTGGTGGTCTATTGTTCACTTGGTTGTATGTACCGAAAGAAGTAGTACCTATAGAAGATTTAAATAACAGAAGCACCCTGTTACATTAATATGGTCACCTTTCTGGACGTTAATTTGTCATCAGACATACGTCCAACATAGCGTTTAAATTATAATATTAGTACTAGGTAAAATTGTATGTTAAGGTAAGTTTATGTCAATTTTCAATCGAATACTTTGGGAACAATACTTTTTCCTGAAGGAAACATGTCCTTTTCTCAGGGGTACCCTGCCGACAGGTATGCGAAATTTCTTAATGATTGGTCGAGTAGTTTAGGCGTGAAAGCATACTAAACAAACATGTGGGTTTGTTTGTTTAGTACCTACACTTTTATAATATTAGTTAGCTCTTTAGGTAGTTCATGTTGAAAATAGTACACTATTGTTCTCTATCATGTCAGCTTACTGTAATATTGTCTTCTGTTTACGCGAATGTTACTCATTGAAATTAAACTCATTTATACGAATTTTATCGCGTTGTTTATTTAACACTGTATTACATAATTTTGAAACTGTTACACTACTACTACTATAGAATTTTACTAATTTTTAAGATAATAAAATTATTAAAACTATTTATATTTAAGTTTATATTTTCCCCGACGTTTCGGTTGCTTTTCAGCAGCCATGGTCACGGGGAGACTAAGATGGTAGTTGTCTCGATGTTCCAGTGTAGTTATTTCAAAGTAGCCGAACATAATTTAATCATTAACAGTTTTAAAATTATGTAATACAGTGTTAAATAAACAACGCGATAAAATCGGTATAAATGAGTTTAATTTCAATCAGCTTAGTGCTTAGTGTGGACACTTTTTTATGCAATGTAAGTACGGTGAGACATCTCTTATTTAAATATTTGATTTTAATATAGCAAGTGTCAAATACTTCGCTTCTTTGGCTTTAAAGATGAATCCTACTTTTACAATTATGGTGATGCAGATCAAATTTCAGCTAGAGTGGCCAATCTTAACGGAGACTGGCGCGCAAACACAAATGCAACACAGCGTAAAAGTATAGATTAAATAAATAAATATCCTCGATGGCGTAGTGGTTAGTGTAACCGACTGCCATGCCTGAGGTCGCAAGTTCGATTCCCGCTCAAGTCAAACATTTGTGTGCATAAAAATGGATGTTTGTCTTGGTCTGGGTGTTTCTATGTATAATACGTATGTATTTACAAAAAAAAAGTATATATATGTATGTTTATCCATTGTCTAGTACCCATAGTACAAGCTCTGCTTAGTTTGGGCTAGATGGTGTTGTGTGTATGTGATAGAATATTATATTATTATATTCATGTGCACTCTCTATTTCCTATCACAGCCGCTCTGCGTGTTATGGGTCAAATCTAAAACGGGGCAGTTATTTGTGTAATCCATAATTTATAGCTCTGAGTTTGGGTGTATGTTGCCTTTTAATTTGTAGATTTAGTGACTTTTCAATGAGAAAAAGGCATGAGAAAACGTTTTTATGCTTAAATGCCCATCATCAGGATTTCCACTTCGCGGGAGTTAGTTTTTAAAACGTCTTTTAAAGTAATTGTCACGATGAGTACGCAAAAGTTGCGTAAACCATGTTTTGTTTAAGAACAATAATAATTGTCAGTCGGTCAGTTAAACGGTTGAGTCAACAAGAAGTTCATTTCCCGTTCGATGACGAGGATGACATAATGTTTCTTCTCTCTCACTCACATACGAATTAGTTCCAAAGTGTATGTTTTGAAATATTGCAAAACTGACATAAATATGTTTTAAAAGACAGGCATTTAAATATTTCGTGCAATTTTAATTTTAATATTAGGATTTCAATTGCGATATTGCATTTGTTACAGTTTTAAAGTTTACTTTTCGCAAAATGGTATACAGTGACATGTTTGAGCAAGGAAAAGTTAAAAAGAGATCTATGGTACTTGTCTCTGTTTCCTCGGGGGCGCAGCGGTAGTGCATGAGGTCTCGGGTTCGATTGACAACTTGGGCAAAGATTTATTGGATGACATTCTGTGTGTGTGCCTTTTTGTCAATACACTCATATTAAGCAAAACAAATAGTGCGTAAGGTAAACACCTATTGGCTCGATCTCTGTTATGTGGAACCTAAAGCCAAAATATCAGTGTAATATCGCCTCGATGGCGTAGTGGTTAGTGTAACCGACTGCCACGCCTGAGGTCGCGGGTTTGATTCCCGCACAAGTCAAACATTTGTGTGCTTGGACATAGATATTTGTTTTGGTCTGGATGTTTCCATGTATAACATGTATGTACATATTTACAAAAAATCCATTGTCTAATACTCATAGTACAAGCTCTGCTTAGTTTGGGCTAGATGGTGTTGTGTGTATGTGGTAGAATATTATAAATAAAAGTTATATGTTATGTTATTATCATTTATTATATACATACATGATTTTGAATTAACATACATACATACATAGATTCACGCCTGTTTTCCAGAGGGTAGGCAGAGACTACGGATTTCCATTTGCTACGATCCTGACACACTTCTCTGGCTTCATTCACTTTCATAACATTTCTCATACACGCTCGCCGGTTTAAGGTGCTATTAACCTGGCCTTTATCCAGAACGTCTCCGATCTGATCAAGAAACGTTCGCCTATGTCTTCCTGTTCTGTGTGACTGTTCCATGTTAATATAAAATAAAAATGATTTTTAAGAATGCCTGTCTCTTTGTGACAATTTGGAAACTTATTTTACACGACTCTTATGAATAAACCTAGCTGGTGATATTTGGGTTTGAAACACCTTTACTTACCCTACGGGGACAGGTATGTAGGTAGGTTATTAGAAGCGAAAATACCGAAGGCATATTTACTGAACCCAATTAAAAATTATAAAAATAACATAACTTACGGAGCAGTTCAAGCCATGTTTAATAAGTAGTTTCTCAGATTTGTATAAGTTTCGGTTGGCTTCACTCCGTGTACACATGTTATCGGTTATAGTTACAGTATTATTGCTTGGCTGCTTCTTTAGTTCTGCGGCATACCTTAGAATTTGCCTATATCGGCGTACTATAAAAACGAGTTAATAATTTAAGGATATTAGAGAAAATCACTCACATTAATACTTTATACGGATTAATAATTATATAAAGTATTTTCATTTTAATGTATAACATTCGCGTAAACGTAAGACAATATAGTTTTTACCCACAACTTTGCTTGCATTAATATAGATTTGTTAATACATGTTTATTTCTAGGAAACAGTACTTTTTTCATATAACCTGGATCTCTGGTTGTTTATGTTTTTTTCTATCTCCTGACAACGAGTATATAAAATTTCATAATGATCGGTCAATAGTTAAGGCGTGAAATGATGATGATGCAACAAATTAAATCATCATTAACAATCAACAAACACTATAAATTATAATTTGGTGTGTTGAAAGTAATCATAAAATTAAAATCAAAATAAAGTAAAATAATAAATACAATATTTGTACGTAATACTTAAACATAGGTCTCTAGAAACGTCTTAAAAAAATTGTACTGCAAACGGCAGCACATATATGTATATAATAGGTATAAGATAGGACTTCAAGATATAATTAACGAATACTTACCGCTGTTTGGATATGTGTGTAAGTTTATGTATGTGTGTGTGTATTATTGTTTGAAATAATGTTATGCAAGCGCAAGTTTAAGTACAAATGAGTACGTCCGCCTCGGGTAGATCGCATACCGTAACGTAGATCACCTTGAGAGCGAGATGCGCACGCGCAGAGCGGTATTGTCCATTTTGTGAGTTGTTTAGAATTATAAAATTCTTAAGAACTGTGTTTGTTTAAATTATATCTCTGTATATAAAAGGAACATGGCAATGTTCCTTTTTTACATTATTGCATTATTGTAATTAATAGAAACAACATTAAAAAATTAGGCAGTTATATCATTGTTTTCAAATATCCGGCAAACATGTTTTCACGTTTTGATATCTACATTTAAAATAATATTATATTCTATTCTATCACATACACACAACACCATCTAGCCCAAACTAAGCAGAGTTTGTACTATGGATACTAGACAATGGATAAACATACATAATAATATATACTTTTTTTTGTAAATACTTACATATTATGCATAGAAACACCCAGCCCAAGAAAAATCCATGTTCATGCACAAAAATGTTTGACTTGTGCGGGAATCGAATCCGCGACCTCAGGCGTGGCGGTTGGTTACACTGACCACTACGCCATCAAGGCCGACATAAAAAAGAATTCGCGCTAGTGTCATAAACAGTTTTCCTCTCAAGATTATTCCGGTGTAAAACCCGAGTACCAGTACTCACTATTAAGTAATAAAATCGAGCAGGATTCACAGTCGATCGCGTCTGCACGCGTTGACCAGTACCGATAACTTCACGCCCTGATAGCGATGAGGAGATAACAGTGCACCCGCCCCTCTACGCTTTATAACACCTTCCAAAAGTGCGAATATACGATTGAGCTTGGTGCAGCCGAACTAATGCACGGTACGGAGGTACGATGCGCTCTTCACACCACACCATACAATATAAACAGCCGACTTAGATGTAATTTATTTTACAATTTAGTTTTATATGGACAGTAACATATGGCATAATGACTGCAACACCTGGTACATAAATGAGTTGTAAAATACAGAAATTATAATTCTATGGCGATTTAAAAGAGCTGCCTTGAGTTTCTCGTAGGTATCTTCTCATAGGCTCAACGTTTTGCCTGAACCTTGCAACTAAGATAAATTCAGTAAATATAATAAACTCACTAAACCCTTTGACGTTCATAAGTGTTACTTAGTGACCTAAAAAAAATATTTTTTAAAAATGATTTTTGACTTTGACTTTTAGAATTGCACAGTAGACAAAATAAAGTCTTTTTTTTTGTGTTGAACTTTGGTTTTGAAGGTAAGATAACGTCAGTTCATAGTTACGTTTACACAAAAGTTACAGGCCGAGATAAAGTATGAATAATAAGTATAAAAATATTGTAATCAAACAGATTATGATTAAAAGAAAACCATCACAATAATTAGCGATAAAATTCGTTAGGTGTTGTTTAATTTTAATCGTTTGTACATTTAGGTTTTCAAAGGGCTCTGTCTACTCTTTGGAATATACATAATCGATTGTATACCCTGGAAACTGTGGCAAAGATGTATTCTAATCATACGTCGCTGACATAATAGGGGACGAGCCTAAAGCCATTTACCGGGCATATTTCCAAACACCGATGTTCTATTAAGAAATGCCGAACATAAAATCTAATAACACTTTGCTCAATCGGAGTATTGAACCCTAGATTTCACCACAGCATGCAAAAAAAAAGCGAAATCTATACCACTGAACGACAGTACCTAGACAAGATAACTCTCACTCTCTATTAAGTACGACTTAAATATAACAGACAAAATGTGAGTGTATAACACCACTGACTGCCAGTTCGGGAATATAAAATTTGAGAGAAGCGATGTGACAAATTAAATTTCAGCTACAATCTAGATAATATAACTCGGTACAATGAGCTGAATATTGCGTTATCGTTCCGTATCTTATCATGTCAATCTGTGAAATTGAGATATTTCAAATGCAATACTTAGGTCTGTAATATTTGCGAAACTATTTTATTTATAGAATAGTCGTGAATACTGAATTATATTACAACGTCTTCTTTGTTTAAAATAGAGCTCGTAATTTAACGACCGAATATAAATGGTATGACCTACCATTTCCCAAGACAGTACAGTATGAGATTCTTCATAAAGGGAACAAAAAGGTTTTCCTGAGATTGGCAATTTATAGCCATCGGATGGACATTTGATTGTTAAGGTAACAAAATGCTTAAGCACAGCCGTATGCGAAACGCAAATTGGTAAGAATATTATCACCACGAAAGTGTTTAAAAAGGAATACTACTGATATTATATGCATGTTACTGGCTACGGTTAACATTTACCATCAAGCAGGCCGTATATTTGTTTGCCTCCTTGGTGATATAAAAATGCGTGCTGGTTATAACAATGACCTCCACATTTAAAACGTTATAACAATAAGCAGTGGCTTTGTTTATAGTAACTCAATGTCATGTGACTTTCGCATTCCCTTAAAAGGTTTATTTCATTGTTTTTCTATAAATTAATACTAACACGACATTCTTTTGACTTAAATTGTTATTTGTCTATTTCAATATTTTATTACAATGCGAGAATACCTCTTTAATCTCATGGCTTCAATTAACGCATCCAGTCTGATCCAGCTACCTTTTTCAGGTCATCGGTCCACCTGGCCGGGGGGCGTCCTACCTTACGTTTACCAAGTCGCGGTCTCCACTCTAGGACTAGCTTGCTCCAACGGCCATCGGTCCTTCTACAGATATGGCCAGCCCATTGCCTCTTCAGCTTGCTTGTTCTGCAAGCTATGTCGGTAACCTTGGTTCTTTGACGGATAACCTCATTTCTAAGTTTATTCCTCAAAGTAACTCCTAGCATAGCTTGCTCCATAGCCCGCTGGGTGACTTTAAATTTTTGGACTAGCCCTACCGTGAGTGTCCACGTTTCGGCACCGTAGGTCATAACAGGTAAGACGCACTGGTCAAAGACTTTGGTCTTCAAGCATTGCGGTAAAGGCGATGAGAAAACCTGACGAAGCCTCCGAAACGCCTTCCTGAATGTCAGTACATAAAGTCACAAAATCTTTAAAGAGTCGCGATGTCTAGACAAGTTTCCCGATTATATTCTTAATGAATCGTATTAGCTAACACGCAACGCGTTAACAGATTTCTGTGCAAAGATGTTTCTTTTTTCTAACTTTATCAATTCCAATAAAAAATATAAGTGAATAAGATTGTGCGAGCAGTATTGTATAAAATTCGCATCGCTTACGGTATCACACTAGAGTTGGCCAACGGTTTAGTGAGAACTAACTTAGTTTTTTGTTCGCCAAGGTCAGCAATTAAGCAATATAATTAAATGTATAGAAGCGAAAGCTAGAAAAAAAATAAAGAAGTGTGTAATGTTTTATGGATTATTTATATATATTTATTGTATAATAACAGCTTAGTGATATTATGTAATCCATGTTAATTTAAATAATAGATTTTTGTTTTTAACCGACTTCAGAAAAAGAGGAGGTTCTCAATTCAACTATATGTTTTTTTTTATGTGTGTTAACCTTTTTACTAGGTGAACCGATTTTGTTATCGTTGAGTTATCTTTAATAATACGTATTTAGTTGACTTCGGCTACATTGATGATGTTCTCATTTTTTGCAACAACAAAATAAACAACTGTGTAGGATGGTTCGGCAGCCCCTCGTAGTTTTTCAAGGTAGCCTCATTCTAATTTCGCGATGTTCTGATAAAGATCCTCGATTTTATACAACGGAACATACATACAATCACATACATATAGGTATGTATATGTATTATCTACACAATTCCAAATTGGTTTTCGATAGCATTTAATATTATAGGGTTATGTGCAACTGTTAAACTCAACGAGGTATATAGAAAAAAGCTAATAACAAAATTATTTCTATAATACAACTTTTAATATGACGCTGAAGCCATTGGGCACTGGAATTCCGGAATAAAATATATCATCCCAACCATATTTGGAATTATCATCAGATGCACTATGGCCAAAAATGATTTAAACGGTATATCCCAAATTTTCCTGTCCAAAACATTTTTCATGTAAGCCCGCATTTTTGAAAGCCTATTTTTGCGCTCTTTGCGATTACCTATTTTGAGATAGGCGTTTATCCCTTTTCTTGTTTATCTCATTTAAGATTAGACAAATATAATATTCAGACAAATAAAATCAGTTAACGAACTTCAGACTCACTACAAACAAACCGAGAAATAAACAAAAAAATTAACAGAAAAGAAAACTGACTTCAGAAAATATATTATATTCTTAAACAAAAATTGGACTTATAAGTTAAAAAATAATGCCGTATTTTAGTGAATAATTATGCATGCCAATGTTATGTTATGTTAATACTTACATATATATATATATATATATACAGGGTGTCCGGTAATTAATGGATAACCTTGAAATGTCTTATAGTAGAACTGAAGGACGTTCAGAAAAAATGAAAAAAGCAACATATTAAAGAGTGCAAGCTATATAGCATAGCATACTTTTGACTGTCTATCTATTAGCATAATTAGTGTTTAATAATAAAACAACAAAAAACCGATGGATTTCATTCATTTATGGTCGTAGTATACAAGAAAGTTATACATGGTAATTAAAAAAAAAACACATATCTCAGGTAGTAGTTCGGATAGATTATTTTTCATATTTTTTCTGAACGGTCATCAGTTCCACTATAAGACATTTCCAGGTTATCCATTAATTACCGGACACTCTGTATATATATATATATATGTAAGTATTAACATAACATAACATTGGCATGCATAATTATTCACTAAAATACGCCATTATTTTTTAACTTATAAGTCCAATTTTTATTTTAATAGTAGGTAGTTATTGTTTTCAGCTGATAATACAGTAAGCCAAGAAAGCAACAATTTCGGTGTGTTCTATCACAATATTTATCATTTCTGTCGCTAGTACAGTTATTTTGTAAACTCGTGTAGTACGACGGATGTTTACTACGCCGCCCCGCGGAGTTGTCTGTCCACAAAACACTATCTAGACAATAACGGCACGTTTGTTTCAAAGTTATGAAGATATAGGTTAGCGTGTTTGTAAATGATTTGGTCCTTAGAGTAGTTGCTATGGTAAAACGAAATACTCACAAGGAGTTAATGGTGTTATTTACTTTGATTAGATGTCAATAAAGTTTATTATATTATCCCCTTTACTAAGGAGAATCCTTAAAGTATACTTAACTAAAAAGTGCACGTATTCAAGTATTAATCATGAGTAGCTTAGAGATGTGTAAACGTTGTTAACATTCTGATATGTATATATGAGCGTGATTTCTTTTACCGTCTTGAAAAAAATAGGGCGTGATAGGTAAATAGAATAGAAGCCCCAGGGAGTATTTTTTTTACTGACGTTCTCTGAATTTATGAAGATAATTCAAAATCGTAAACGTATTCACCCTAATAACGCGCTACAAATTATGAATGATTTCGTTACAAATAACATAAAAACTATATTTAAGGGCACTCGCACTCGCCGGCCGTCACTAACGCAGAACACCCGCTCCCACCCATCCTATCCCAGTTGCCCGCCGCCCTTTTAGTCGCATGCGATTAGGCACACTGTGACGTCGCGTGATCTCAAAATGCTAGAACACAAATACTATTAGATTCTATTCCACTTACACAACACACCATATTATTATCAAGACGCTAAAAAAAGTCACGCGGTATAATTATATTAAGTTGCCTGCTGTTTATGTCTAGTAGCAATAGCTTAGTGGGAAACCGTTGACTGTCACGCAGAGGTCTCGAGTTCGATCCCAAGGCGCGCATCTCTGATTTTTCTGAGTTATGTGCCTTAATAAATAGTTAATTATCGCTCGCATTAACGTAAAGGAAAACATCGTGAGGCAACCTGCATGTCTGAGAGTTCTTCATAATGTTCTTGAAGATATTATGTAAAGTCTGGCTAGCGTGGTGGACTATGGCCTAACCAGTCTCACACTGAGAATAGGCCTGTGCCCAGCAGTGGGACAGTTTAATACAGGGCTGATATTATATATGTCTAGTAGTATATAAGTAGGTAGTTTACCTAAACGTTTTTGGAAGTATAATTGAAATATATAACTTTTCCTTTCGCGTACAGATAGCGAATGCTGTGCGCGTTCTGCGTGTATACAAACTCTCAAGAAGAATATTCTTGAAAACAATCCTTTCTGTGATTACATAGGAAAGGATTGTTTTCAAGAATATTCTTGTATTAAATCTTTATCTTATCCTAAGCATTTTGTAGACGACCTTTATTAAATACAGCTTCAATCAGTCCCCTACATATTTAAAGCCTTCTACAAGTCCAAGAACTTTTAATTTTCTAATTTTTATTAACGTAACAGTCAGGATATTTGCGCGTACTTTCGGCAACTGTCTGACGGCTTGAAACTCTTTAACACAGCACTTAAAAGAACAATTCATAGATACAAATCATAGTGATCTTTGAAACGTTAAACATCGCTAGTTAAATATACTTCCTGATCTCTCCATACGGTTTACAATAGGTTTAGTTTCGACTGTGACTGACTGGACGCACTTCGCGGTCATTAGCTACCCGTATAAACAACATTGTTAGTATGTCACCAGTTATTGTTAATAAGCAATAAGTGTATCAGTGAAAATGTATAAGGTGCTTCCTAGAATTTCAGTTTTGTGAATGTTTTTGGTATTTAAACTAAATAATATAATAATAATATTCTATTCTATCACATACATACAACACCATCTAGCCCAAACTAAGCAGAGCTTGTACTATGGATACTAGACAATGGATAAACATATATATGTACAAATAAAGTATATATATATACTTTATTTTTGTAAATACATTCATATTATACATAGAAACACCCAGACCAAGACAAACATCCATGTTCATGCACACGCAAATGTTTAACTTGTGCGGGAATCGAACCCGCGACCTCAGGCGTGGCAGTCGGTTACACTAACCACTACGCTATCGAAGCCGCCAAAGTAGTGAGGCTAGCTGATATTCAAACGGTGGTGAACGTTATGAATAAATTAGCATTGTCCTTTCTTATACTTAAAACAAGACTTT
Organism: Catocala nupta; assembly: GCA_963675205.1. Lineage (NCBI taxonomy): Eukaryota > Metazoa > Arthropoda > Insecta > Lepidoptera > Erebidae > Catocala > Catocala nupta. The sequence goes on from OY776087.1 coordinate 2,307,442, forward strand.
AGAAAATTTCATTTTTAATATGGCGGAAATCAATGCCATTGTAGTACTGTAAAAGCTGTCAAGTGTATGCGATTTTAAACGCTATTTGTAATAAATATACTGGTTAATTTCGCATAGTCTTGCTACCAATTGGTTCCAGCTGGTATTGATGATAGGAAGTGCTAGAACCAATTGCTTCCAGCCGTCCTTCAGTGGTTAAACTTTTGAATATTTGCAAACTTCCTGCTGCTACGAAGATTAAATCTAAACATTTTTTTTTTTCTCTTTTAAATAGGCAACTCTCGCATTAGGAACAATTCTTGTGTTGCGGGGGACTTTACAAACATTTAAAGAACGGATAGAAAGAACATTCAGAATCGGAACAATCATTTGTAGATCACACACAGTTTTGTACTGTGTGGGAAACATTACAAATCTTAAAAAAATAATCGCGGTGTCAACTAATTATCTTAATTCTTAACCCATAATGATAATTATCACTGTTCTGTTTCTAAACTCTACACAGACTAAAACTTTCTTAATTATTCTCAGCGTTTAGTTGAGTGCTAATAGGTGAAATTCCTTTCACAAGATGCCGAAAGCAAATCCATTTTACATTTTGCATATAAGTTAGTAGCATTCTAAGGTAGATATGTATAGTTTTGTTAATATATATATGCTAAAGAAAGTTGATACTTATGAATCTTGTACAAACATGTGCAAGTTCACTTGCGCGGGGTGTATGCATCGTATAACCGAGCGACGCAAGCCACCCATGCAAGTATGATCAACTCTTGCATAATCGATAGATGATGATATGATTTTATATAGATATCGATATGATTTTATACATAGCATCGCATGTCTGCGCAATTTACTTGCGCATGTAATCTACGCCAGTTACTTATCTTGTACAAAAATAATGGAATAGAAATTATTTAATTACAGAACACGCGTAGATATAACAAACTGTTTAGAAGATATACAAGTAGATATATATTTTTTTTAGTTATGTTGTTACAATATTTACTTTCACATAATATGACCTAGTTCAGTCAAAATCATGCCATGTAACAAATATTTAACGATAATTATTATTTTATTGTTATTTCAATAATTAAATAAATAATATAATTATTTAATCTATATATTAATATGTGAAGCAGAAACTTTGTATCCCTTTTTACGAAAATTGTGCGGACGGAGGAGTATGAAATTTGGCACAGTTATAGTTTATATCGAGAAGGAGGGGCGAATTCTAATTTTTATAAAATATGCATTAGAAATACATTAAATTAATGAAAAAATACTACACGCACACAACCATGCATTTGACCATGCAGTCGAATTGCGTTCGGGTACTTTGAAATAACTACACTGGAACATTGAGACAACTACCATCTTAGTCTCCCCGTGACCATGGCTGCTGAAAAGCAACCGAAACGTCGGGGAAAGTTAAATATAATACGAATAGGTTTAATAATTTTATTAGCATAAAAATTAGTAAAATTCAATAGTAATAGTAGTGTAACAGTTTTCAAAATTATGTAATAGATACAGTGTTAAATAAACAACGCGATAAAATCCGTATATAGTAGTTTAATTTCTATGGTTACATATATTAATTTAATAATTTGTTTGACAAAGATAGTCGATTGAAATCTAAATGAAATGTGATTATATAGGTATTATTCTAGACAGTAAAACGTAATAACTATCAAACTTAAACTTTAAATAAATTATGGTTGAATTTCGACCACAAGACGACCGCTAGTACTGATTAATTTGTAGTTATAATGATCGCAATATCTATTAACTATTATATTTTTAAATAAATGTCATACGAAATAGCATGACGTAGGTCAGTAGGTACTTACAATTGATAATGTACGTGAAATATTAATATTATCTAGTATTTAGTTTTTATATAAAGTAATTGGGCTTCGGTATGTCAATCATTGCTTGTTTAAAAATATCTTTGGCGAAATACTGCAACATTTTTTTCCGAAAATAATACAACGGGTATTTCGCCTACCTCTCCTTGAACTCTGACAACTTTTTCAAACATTTGCGAAATTAATACTACTTTTAATAACATTACTGGTATTGTATTATTGTCTCAGAAACTTGCCCTTAGTAGGCAGCAATGGATTGGTGGTAGAAAGTGGTTGGCGTGGCGACAACCTGCTACCGAAGGTCATTGCGTAATCACTACGGTTGCCGACAACCTTTAGCGGTTATTGACCACGTTATCCACTTCTGGTTGACACACATATTTCAATGAGATTTTCGATATTTTGACGCCATTTACAATTCAATTTTAATTTATTATATTCTATATGATTATTATCAAAAATATTTAAAGTATAATAGTAATGTTTGTAAGCGTGTCATCAGACGTATCATTGCATCTAGCTTGTTTTTGTATATCGATGTGTTAGGAGAAGATGCGACGCACTTTGATTTTGCTAAGTATGTTTAAGTCATAGTAAGAATAGTAAAGAGCAAGCCGACGTATTTTTAAAAACCCGTGCTGCAACAAAGAATATCGTGATAAGAAGGCCATATACCTAATATTTTGTACATTTCTTTAAGCTATTTCCTTTAAAAAAATATTCTCGCTCTAGATATTATCAATGGTTTGCGAGAGAGATTCCAAAAAAAATGTGCTCACTGCACCTCGGAACAGCCATTTATGTACCACAAAGTTTTTTGTCGCTACATTTGTATGTGTGAATGTTTGCAAATTCCCTGCGACACAGGATATAATACTAGTGCGGGCCTTGTCTTTTTCAAAATAAAGATAAAGTAAAAATTATGTTCATTATGATTGCTGAAATACTGACTGATTAATACAAGGTTTATTGCAGCGGCAGTTTTAGTATATTTAAGATAGCTTTGCATAATTTGCTGCCAGGTTCAAGCCATTATAATTCACGTGCCACAATAAAACATAAATGGTTTTTATAATCTGCGTTTTTATGCGTTATTTGAAACCTAATCTTTACGATTTAATTCTGTATACGGTTGATATGTAAGTTCTTTTGTATGTATTTATGCTAGTATTGGATATGTGTGTGTGTGTGAGTGCAATTGTTGGGCATGAGATCTTGAGTTCGTTATATTGTCTTATGTTTACGCCAATGTTATACATTGGAATTAAACTACTTAATACGGATTTTGTCACTTTGTTTAATTTAAAACAAATTAATACATAATTTTGATATCTATTGAAATTAGGATGTTTTTAATTTCAATAGTCTCGCGAAGCATCCTTGGTAGGAATCGGTGTTCTTTTGCGAGTATATGTGGTTTGTCAAATCGTAGGTAGTGGTTGGCTCTTCTGTCTGCTGTGCAAAGAGTTTACCTTACACGTGCAAAGAGGGACCAACCACTAATTAATTTAAATAGCTTAATTTCAGTTAAGTTCAATAATAGTAGTGTAAGAGTTTCAAAAGTGTTTCAAAATAAACAACGCTACAATATCCGTATAAAGCAGTTTAATTGGAATCTAGAGTTCGTTTCTCGAGTCGAGCAATTTGTTGTTCGAATTTCGTTTTAACAAATGAGTAGTTGAATCACAATGTCTCGAATTTGGTCTTGTAGACGACAATAGGTCCGCTTTGTGGCATCTAAAGACATAGTTAATGAAATGTAGGTATATTATACACACATTGCACATTAGCAACTGAGCAGTATGGCTGGACCAGTAGACAGTTATACGTGTCTTCTCTTCTTGGGGTCGGCTTTTCTAGTCTAACCGGATTTGACTGGATATGACTTTTTACACGAAGCGGCTGCCACCTGATCTCCACAACCCGAAGGCTAACGATACCCTAAGGCCAGACCAGTGTCAGGATATTATAGGGCACTGACTTCCCAGTAACGACTGCCATATATGTTCATGGCTGTTGGACCGACGGCTTAACGTGCTCTCCGAGGCACGGAGCAGGCGATAATTGTCAATCAACAGGCACATAATTTCGAAAAAAAATAAAAAAGACAGAAATTCCGAACAGTCATATAACTTCCGAAAGTCAGAGGTGCGCGACGTGGGTTCGAACCCGAGACCCTCTGCATTGCAGTCTGTTGCAAAATATAAAACTTTATTCCTCCTAGGTATTGAACTAGAGACCTCTAGTGTACTATAAAATTCGATATTTTTTTGGGACAAGATACAATTTTTCCAAGTTGACGTTTTGGGAAGTTGTTATTATGCAAAGTAGGCATTTAGCCAAGTAGGCTTTTTGCGAACTGAACATTTTGCGCTAGAACTCTTTATGTTCCCTAATGACTTAAATACCTAAAACACTTATTATATAAAAGGTTTAAAATATTGACGAAACGCCATAACCGTGACGAACGCTAATGCGTTATATCTTCACAGTGTATAACCGCGAGGTGATTACTGCGCCCGAGCACGATAACAATACTTACATTAATCACTTCCATTTCTTAAATTAATGAATAGATTTACTTTTTGGTCAGTAATTAATTTATTGTTAGAGATTTTCTAGCCGCCTGTTCATCTCTGACTTAGCAATGTTAAGAAGCAATTAATTTATCATATTCTCAATGGCTCGAATTAACGGCTTTCTGTATAAAGGAGGTGAGCGATGCCGATCACTTATTTTACCTAAATCTCAATGCCGTACCATTGAACTTAAACTACTATATACGGATTTTATCGCGTTGTTTATTTATCATCCGTACCATTATTGGAATATTATTAGGCGACGGCTTTTAAAGATTCCTAGCAATTTGGGCTTCAAATTACTAGTATTTTTACCATATTATATTACCTATAAGTACTTTATGGACTGTACTTCATGTTTTACCACTATAATCAATAAATTATTATTATTATTATATTATATTATTTTGTTTACCTCTCCAGCTAAGCTAGAATGCTTGTGTTAGGAGTGGGTTCACGTCGGTAGCCCTATGGGTGGGATTCGAACCCGAGACCTCTCGATCGCAAGTCCAATGCCATTGGGCTGCCGCCCTAAATTATCTGCTGCTACTAAAAATTTTCTAACCTTCTTCTCCCTAGCCTTTATTATTCCCAAGTCAACTGGGGTTGGCTTTTCTGGTCTAACCGGTTTTGACTGGATATCAGTTTTTACACGGAGCGGCTGCCACCTGGCCTCCGCAACCCAAAGGCTAACGATACCCTAAGGCTAGACCAGTGTCAGGATATTTTAGGGCACTGACTTCCCAATAACGACTGCCATAGATGTTCATGGCAGCCGGGACCGACGGATTAACGTGCTCTCCGAGGCACGGAGCAGGCGATAATTGTCATTCAATACGCACATAATTTCGAAAAGTCATATAACTTCCAAAAGTCAGAGGTGCGCGACGTGGGTTCGAACCAGAGACCCTCTGCATTGCAGTCTGTTGCAAAATATAAAACTTTATTCCTCCTAGGTATTGAACTAGAGACCTCACAATCGGCTGTAAGCGCAATACTTAAGCCACGAGACAGTCATTCATACTCCTCATAGATAGTATTGAGGAAAATAGTGAATTTAATCCACGTCGGTAATTACACCTACCGTGTTTGTAATGAACTATGAATTAAATATGAGCGTTGATGCCTATGTAACATAGCGCTGATGAATACCTATCAGACACGAAGTAAAGCGACACAATATCTGCCACTTTCTGGATGGGTCACCGATATCTAACTACTTTGGATGGATAATATGATAGATCAAAGATAATATAGACATAAATAATAATAATAATATTCCATCACATGTACACACAACACCATCTAGCCCAAACTAAGCAGAGCTTGTACTATAGATACTTGACAATGGCTAAATATACATATATACTTTTTTTTTGTAAATACTTACATATTATACATAGAAACGCCCAGACCAAGACAAACAATTATGTTCATGCACACAAATGTTTGACTACCAACTGCCACGCCTGAGGACGCGGGTTCAATTCCCGCACAATGCAAACATTTGTGTGCATGGACATGGATGTTTTCCTGGTCCGGTGTTTCTATGTATAATGAATGATTTACAAAAAAAAGTTTATATGTATGTTTATCCATTGTCTAGTTCCCATTGTACAAGCTCTGTTTAGTTTGGGCTAGATAGTGTTGTGTGTATGTGATAGAATATTAGAATATTGTATTATTTATATTCTGAACTTATTAATACACTAACTATGCCCCGCGGTTTTATCTGCGTTAAATAGTATTAAGTTATGGTTACAGCTTCTGTGGATTGCAGCGTGGTGTAATATACCGCACAAGGTTTCATCAGTTTAAACTGGTAAGGAGTTCTAAATTATCGTTATCAAACAAACAAAATTTTCCTCTTTATAATATTAGTAAAGATGACGCCTGTCTAAGAACTAATCACTTGTTAAGGTTTGAGATATCTTTATTTCTCATAAGAATTTACAATAATTCACTTACATGAGAAAGTTTAAACACATACAAACAAATTATAATCTTATCCTAGGTGTACACTTAGATATCGAAGCACTTCATTCAACACATTCAATCGAATGTATACACTTTTAAGTTATTTTTAATTCTAAGATAATAAAAAACAATATACAATATATAGGATACTAGTAAAAAAACTTACATAGACAAGGAGCAAACAATGCTTAATTGTTAAAGCAGGCGATACCGCGGTCACTTGCTAGTACACTATAACATTTCGTTATGGTCATCGCAGCTAAAGCAAAAAGCAGAATTAGAAATCTTTATCGTATTTATGAAATATTAATTTACTATAACCATATTAGATTTCATAATTTAGACGATATTAGTAGCGTAATAAACTGCTCTTGCGCAACTGATGACTGGTAGAACCCAAGATCGATATCCGTCTCGCATAATCCATTATTATTATAATTATATCATTATAATAATTAAAAAACTATATATTTATGCCGTATATCACGGGTGACTTTCCAAAACATTAAAACAACGGACCCCGGGCAAAAATAATTCGTGGATCATACACTTTTTATACCAAGGCATCGAACTCTAAGCTCTCGGTACATTATCAAGGCGACTTAAACAACTGCTCCTAAGTGCTCGCAAATATGTGATTGAATTTACATCAGTCAATTCTTTAAGGCAACTCGACATTTTGCTTTCTTGGAGTCTCCTTTTAAGCAATGATTGCTTATGCTATAATCTATAGGTACTAATATTATAAAGCGAAGAGTTTGTTTGTTTGGTTAAACGCGCCAATCTCAGGAACTACTGGTTCGAATTGAAAATTCTATTCCATAACATCACGCTACGACCAATAAGAGCGGAGCATCGATGAAAAATGTTACAATAACTGAGAAATTCTCCTATGTGAAGCTGACGAAGTTGCGCGCGTTAGCTACTACTATAATATAGCCCCGCGATGTCATTCGCTTCTGTCGAACCCTTTAGGAATAAAGGCGTGAAGATAGAAGTTAATAAAAGTGCAGTGTAGCGAGTATAGGAACTATCGTCGGTTTGCCCTCGACTGGTTTTGAACCGGTATGTGGTCTATAACCCGCCGCACTATCCTCTTTAGATATCACCCACACAATTCTACATCCATGCTATTTTAGTTAACTATAGAATAGATGTATTCGAGTATGAACCGTGAGTAGCTTAATGTACCTAATTACAATTTACTACCTCAGTAAATACTTACATACCTATATTAGAGTACCTTCGAGGTTTTTATGAGTCTTAAATGTAAAATTTTTGAAAATATGATCTTTTGTACATAACTAATATAATATATGAGAACAATAGTGCTTATCGAATAACTTATAAATAAATAATAGTTTAAAATAACTACAAAACACGCTTTATTAAAAAAAACAAACTAAAAAGTAGAAAATAATTTAATAATTTTAATGTAAAAAAGCGTGAGGCTAAATATCTTAGAAAGCACCCCACGCTTTTCTACATTAAAAATTAAATAATTTTCTACTTTTAGGATTGTTTTTTTTAATAAAGCGTGTTTTTTAGTTTTTTTAACTATTATTTATTTTTAATTATTCATGTATTTTTATATTTTTCTAAATTCTTGTATTGTCATCGGTTCTCGATAAGTGAGCAAAGTTTCAAATCAATCCGTCGGTTTGAAAACGATGAAAATCACGTTCAAAGTTTCCGTTACATACATACTAACATAGGTATGAAGCTAATAAAGGCGTGTTAAAAAGTACAACATTTTCCACAATTTACAAACAAGAGATGTTATCGTTATATTGGTGCCAATTGTGTTGTCACAAAATTCTCTTATCTTAGCTAAAAATCTCTAAAATTTATTTTAGTCCTGTCACTTTTAGCGATTTCAGAATACGAAATGTCGTTTGACAGGACTAAACTAAATTTTAGAGATTTTTAGCTAAGATAAGAGAATTTTGTGACAACAGAATTGGCACCATTATTTTGTTTTGTGGGTTCGACACGGGACAAAAACTTGTGTGATAGTTATTCCAAATCTATTCTTTGTGTCTGTTGTTTGAATGTTTGAAGTCTCCTGTGATACAGGATTTATTTATAATGTAGGAATTGTCTATTTTAAATAAGAATAAAAATGTAATAGCCGATCACGCTTGTGCAACATTATAGTGCACGTGTGATGTGCTATGTTTATGTTTACTCTAAAATATTTTTAGTATAAACGAGAAAATAATATGTTTATACATTTATAGACACTAATAGAGGGATTAGAATAAAATTTATTTTAGTGTGGAGAAAGTGAAGTCTAGATAAGAACATACAACAACAAGCTACTATAAAAATAAACGCGAGCGATGTTGCGGGTTGTTGATAGTTAATCTATATAATAAAATACTTATGTAAATAAATAAATAATAATATCGTTTATTGACATTAAAATGATTTAAATAAATTTTACAGTTAATTTTACAGTCCTCTTGTTAAACGCTGGTACCCAAGATAAGATTGAAATTGTGCTTAAAAAAGAAAAAAAAGAAAAAAAAAAGGGTACCAAGGCTCTCGTACTTAATACATTTTATTTATCAATATTGTGTATCTTATCTATACTAATATTATAAAGCTGAAAAGTTTGATTGTTTGGTTGAACACGCTAATCTCAGGAACTACTGGTCCGAATTGAATAATTATTTTAGTGTTGGATAGCCCATTTGTCGAGGAAGGCTATAGGCTATATAACATCACGCTACGACCAATAGGAGCGGAGCATCAATGAAAAATTTGCAAAAAACGGGGAGAATTACTTACGTGAAGCAGACGAAGTTGCGTGGGTCAGCTAGTTTTATATATGTTTACATATATATGCCCGATAGGGTAAGCAGAGGTTTATGGCAACAGCATTATGGCAGTTATGGTTCTTAGTGCCACGTAATAGTGGGCCTATTGTTGTCTACCGAGGACAGTTCTAGACTTGTTACTAAATATTACTTATTAGAAAAACCTAATAACATTTTGCCCATCGCGGTAATCGAACTAGAGACCATGAGGTCTCAATTTGCAAGTCAGGCTGCTGTGTATAAACAGCAGATCCGTACACTATAGTCATCAAGGCAGGCAAAGTATTTATTACTAGCTTTTGCCCGCGGCTTCGCTCGCGTAAAAATAAGTTAGGTTATGTTAGTAACAGTACTTTTAGAATTTGAAAAAACTCTTATACAACAGCTTTGTCCGTCCGTCTGTCTGTTATACAACTTTCAACTCAAGAACCGTAAGAGCTAGAGACTCGCGGTCAACGCCATTTGACTATATAGCATAGTCGATTTACCCCCTGAAATTACTATGATCTTTGACCTCTGACCTCAAGCACCACCTTTACATATTAAACCATTTTTTCGAACTCTAAGATTTACGGCAATTCATATGAGTAGCGATAGCTCAGTGGGGAGACCAACAGACTGCAATGCAGAGGGTCTCGGGTTCGAACCCACGTCGCGCACCTCTGACTTTCGGAAGTTATATGACTTTTCGAAATTATGTGCGTATTGATTGACAATTATCGCCTGCTCCGTGCCTCGGAGAGCACGTTAAGCCGTCGGTCCCGACTGCCATGAACATCTATGGCAGTCGTTATTGGGGAAGTCGACACAAAAGATCCCACTGGGTCGAAGTGTCGCCGGTCTGTACTGACTGGCCCCCACACAAGATAAGATAAGATACGGCAATTCATTGCCGTTTCTCACTTCTTTTATGTACCCTATGTTACTCGTTGATAATACAGCTTTCTAATGATGAAAGAGTTTTTAAAATCGGCTCAGAAGTTCTTAATTTAAATCCTTAGGTACAAACAAAAATCTAGTCTTTCCTTTTTATAATATTAGTATAGAAGTATACATAAATTTGTCTAACCCGAAAATCAAATCTAAGCACTTCCAATCGGTAGTTGCATCATTATCTCACGTCTGGTATATGGTGGCATTATTTATTAACATTACGATATAATTTACGGTTTTATTCTTAAACATATGTATGAGAGCTATACGAGATCAGTATAATTTTGATTAAAAATGTAAACACGAGTCTGTCGAAGATACACATTACCGAGATGTTTTAATAACATATTCCAAGATTTTTGTGAAATTCCCAAGGTCGTTATAACAAGAAAACCAGTTTGCCTGATGCCTGTTTTATAAAGACTAGCCGCAAATATAAAAATATCTACATGTTTATGAAGATTTTTTAAATCTTGGATATTTTCATCAAATTAGTCCACTATTGAATGCTGGCATAAGAATATTTGCTAATATTCATAGCAGTAAAAATCAACATTGTTAGTTTAGTCTCAAACTTCTTATAAATTAACTTTTAAAAGAAAATGAGTTATATTGAAGAGTAAGGCACGATGACGCGGTTAGTAGCTAGAATCTAATCAGTCAAAACTCAAACATACTTTTTAATACCATACAAACACAGGGGTCTTTTGACCCACAGGGCCCATATTCAAACTCAACCGAGGGATGACCCTAGGATGTCTGCACATTAAGTTACAAGTCAATCGGTCCAGTGGTTTCGGAGCTATGCCTGTCACTAAAAAACTGTCACTAAGAGACAGACACATAGATCCACATAGTGTTTTCATTAACCTCTTCGAAGAAGACTCAGAGGTTAATAATGCTATGCCCGACCCGCTCATACACAGCAGGCCGTATTTACTACCAATGTGCAACCAAGCTAGACTCAATGCTTCATTTTAACATTTTGAACACTACAGCCGGTTTTTCAATCGTTAGATAACTTTTATCTGATGAATAAATATGGCGGTATGACATATTTTCTATACAAAAGCTGTCAAAACGTCAAACATATTCCCCAGATAAAAGTTATCTGACGATTGAAAAATCGACCTTTAGACAGCTAAGTATTTTGTTACGCTCATGAAGGTGATTTGGAAAATATAGAGTTTATCTAGTATAGATTCATAGATCATGTAGGAAGATAAAAATGCTTGTAGTGTATATTATTTACTGCTAACCGACGAGTCACGATACACATTTGACGATAACATGATGAAATTCTTATATGGAGAGGTACATGATACATTTAAGTCTATGTAAATAAACTAAGATACGTCGAGTAAATTCGGAATATATTATCTGCTAATGCTTGGACTATTTATAAGGCTAATGATGTGATAGTGTTTGTACACACGGCTACACATCAAGTTAGACACCCTATATACGCATAACTACGCTACATACAAAATAGAGAATTGTCGGCAAGGGACAGTGCATAGTGGTGTCGATGTAATAGTAAGGATAGAGCGTAACACAAATATAACGCACTCTCTCGCACGATTCGCAGCGTTCAACTTCTAATAGTTCAAAGTCCAAACAGTCTAGGTTGATGCGTCGCTGTGTGTACATTAAAGAAGGAACTTCTAGATAAGTGTTGCAAAAATGTTTACCTACCCTTTGCGGCTATGGAATTCGCTATGATTAAGGCATGGGGTCTATGACCAATTAGGTTATCTTTGGCAGAAAATAGTATATTAATTTGTGCAAGGAGTCCATATATGTAATACGGAGAAGCCTACTGCTACAGCACGTCGTGACTATGCCTGATAGAATACTTGGACATATTTCTACCCTTCCTGCTACTGGGAATTTTCATACCTTAAAATCCCAACAGCACTGTGCCCTTAAGTTGAGGGCAACATCGTCATGCTTGACGAATCCCTCCTGTTTATATCAACTGATCTACTTTGCCTAACCGGATAATCGAACACGAAACCTCAACTATCAATCGCATTCACTACCGAGACAGTCAGTTAGTGCAATTCAATCGATAATGTTAACCTATACTTTACAATAAACATATAATTATATAATAAAAAATATAATCCGATGTTGGCAGAATAAGGATAAGAACCAATAAAACGTTACTGCAATATTTTCCTATCAGAGGCAATAAAAGGAGCAGTAAATTAACAAACCTGTTCATTTGGATCCGCAAGTACAGGGTCAATGAACATGTAAAGGGCTTATATTTCATGTACTTACAATGGTATTTCGATGAGAAATATTCGACAAAGCATTCGTTCTGCTTCGCCAAATTTCGGTCAGAAAATTCATTATGTTTTTAAACGTATTTTGTTGAAGCTTTACAAAACAAAACAAAACGAAAAAGGCTTACGGAAAAAAATAGAAGAAGAGTCTGCAAAAAGATGTGAACATTGAAATTAACCATGAAATAAATATAATATTATGTATCTTACGTTTACGTGTAGGTATATTACCTATTTATTGAAATTGAACAACTTTATACGGATTTTATCGAGTTGTTTATATTTTTATGAAATACTATTATTACGTAATTTTGAGACACAACAATAGTAGTATAAAGTTTCTGTCAGTCTGTAAGTTTTTGTCTGTTGCATGGGCTCCACATAAATATTAATTTCATTTTAATTTAATCATTTATTTTTATAGTGAATATATAACTAAATATTCTATGAATATTTCAAGCGTTTACCTGTTGCTGTTGTCAATATCGAGCAAAAACGAGCACAAAAATCACGTTTGTTGTATGAGAGCCTCCTTAAATATTTATTTTATTCTGTTTGCTTTATTTTGCGTATTTGTTGTTTTATCGGCAACAGAAACCCAATAATAAACTACCGTGTGAATTCGTTCAGTGTACACGAAAAGAGATCCATTCTGTGAGCCAACGTATTGAGCGCACGCAGCGCACGCGTGAGCGGTGCGCGCTGCAGCAGGCATGTGCGCGCACGCAGCACGGCCAGGAGATCCGGCCGCCGCCGCCACCCTACGTACTCGTTCGGGACGCACAGCTGGAGTACCTCCAAAACATTCGGAATATGAATTTTTCCGCGCATCACTTTAAATAGCTAGACAGTGAGAGCGACCTCTCTTCTTACTTCGAACCTGTAATACCTCACCATACCCAGAACAAATAGAATAGGGTACAAGTTGAGCAATCCGTACTAATATTATAAATGCGAATGTAAGATTGTTTGCTTGTTTGTTTGTTACTCTTTCACACCTTAACTACTCGACCGATCATCATGAAATTTCGCATACACATTTTCAGTGGTACAGGAAAGGATATAGATTACCTTTCCTTCAGAAACAAAGTACAATTCCCAAAGAATACCTAGCAGATTAATAAAGGCACATCTCGTGTATAAGTCTGTGTGGCTGGATGTCGTGATTGCTCTGTCCCATATTGTTTAATTTAAAACAATAAAGCATGCGTATCGACCGCGGCACTTGGCAATCTTCGTGTCAACGTCAGATTTGTGACGTCACCACATAATTGTGCGGATATCTTCTGTTAACGCATGAGAACGCGCCTTTCTCTTTCTTTACCTTTTTTTCTTTCACTTTGATCACGAAAATAAGGTATCTTATTAATGACTTAAGTCGTAAACTTGAGCTGTTTGCCTTGTTTCGTAATGTTACGTAAATATGACATTGCACCTTTATGTTTGAAAGGTTATGCATTAAACTTTCTGCTACTGTCCTGCAACTTATTTTTCTTATAAAACACATATGGTTCAACCTTGAACCGAACTTGGGTACTTTACGAACGACAAATTGCAGCTTGTGTACAAGCTTAAGCAGTTTGATGTTATGTTTACCGAATTCAGTGGCAAAGCATTATGTAAAAAATACAGATGTCTATTCATAGATTATTCAATTAAAACTTTGTGATATATTTTCTTTAATTGACCGAAGTAATAAACAAGTAACGAAAAATAAAAAGAGGTTTCTTTTTAAATTTTTCACGTCACTTGGGGTCGGCTTTTCTAGTCTAACCGAATTTGACTGGATATCAGTTTTACATGGAGCGGCTGCCACCTGACCTCCGCAATTTCGGGTTGCGGAGGTCAGGTGGCAGCCGCTCCAGGTGGCTAACGATACCCTAAGGCTAGACCAGTGTCAGGATATTATAGGGCACTGACTTCCCAATAACGACTGCCATGGATGTTCATGGTAGCCGGAACCGACGGCTTAACGTGCTCTCCGAGGCACGGAGCAGGCGATAATTGTCAATCAATACGCACATCATTTCGAAAAGTCAAATAACTTCCGAAAGTCGGAGGTGCGCGACGTTTTTTGGTAAACCTTGACTCGTTTTATTTAAAAGCAGTAGTGTCGCCGCTGCTATATATACATAAGCCCAAAAATCTTACTAAGCATATGAATAATCAATCCGGAATACATTAGGACTATACATTATACTTTATCTCATTTCGCTAAATTATATTCAATTCAAGGCGTAATTTGCCTAGTCAGTCAATTGCATCTATGGGTTTATTTTCCAAGTTATACATAATATTAGTTGGTATGTCTGTGAGGATTGTCGACGAATGACAAATTCTCAGTAGCTTCACAAAGTTAAAAATGTGCCTTATAAACAACAATAGCCTCGATTCCTTTTACGCGGCAATTAAAACAAAGACGGCTGCTGAAAAGCAACCAAAACGTCGGGGAAAGTGTAACCTAAATGTAAATAGTTTTAATAGTTTAAATAATTTTATTAGCTTATAAATTAGTTTAATTCAATAGTAGTAGTAGTGTAACAGTTTCAAAATTATGTAATACAGTAATAAATAAACAACGCGATAAAATCCGTATATAGTAGTTTAATTTCAACAAAGATGGGGGATTATGGGTGTGGCATACCCTTTTGAAGTACACAGTCGTATGATCTTGTATTTATGTATAATACAAGCATTAAGCTTAGCTTGGTTAAAAGAAATCCTAGTTAGTAGCAACCTATATAGCTATATGTAGTGAAAAAACCATCTCCATACCAAAATTTACGCAAAAGCTAACACATTAATAAATACTCTTTGTAATTTCTCAAATGTGAACATCGACCTCTCTGAAATCGTTATGATAAATATTGATTATGTAATGTTAAAGCTAACAAAATATATTTTTGGCTGCATGGATATAACAGTGGTTTAAATGGCTGCGTTACCATTGCTAGTGTGGATTCGATAAAAATACAGGGTAAAAATATGTGTGGTCTACATTTGTAGCCCACCCATTTTTTCCCGTATGTTCAGAATCGGCGAAACTATTTAGTTTTGCCGAGTCTGGGTATTTTTTGTGTACGTTATTTCTATGTTCATACAAGGGATATTTATTATAAAATACTAGCTGTACCGACAGACGTAGTCCAGGAAAAAAAAACACGTCTAAACCATTCTCGAATCCACTTGAACACACACAAAAAATTTCATCAAAATCGGTCTAGCCGTTTAGGAGAACTTTAATTACAAACACACGCACAGAAGATTTATATACATATATAAAGATTACTAGAGAGAAAGTTCTATATAAAAATGTAAGAGGTTTGAATGGCAGTGACCACAGAAAATTTTTTTGAATAATTTTTTAGCCGAATATCCTTATAGCCTATAAGGATTGGGTTTAACCAATTATTTGGCTATAATACGAATAGCTCGCTAGCCTGGGGAAGTACCAAAATCTTACAGGAAAACGGCGTAATAAAACTGTTATCGTAGTACGATGGGTAAGTTACTACTCATATCACAGTTACTCTCTCTAAAACTCCCTAAAGTCGGTAAAACTCGAGTGATAACCTTGGTATTGCAGACGATCATTGGCCACGGTTACTATTTATCATCAGAAGGACAGTATGTATATTTGTCATCTTTGTATATATTTGTTCCGGGATATTGCCGAAATCGCGGAAAAATAAATGAGCTGTTCCATACAAAATTGGACTTTGACCTCGACAAAATGTATGGAACAGCAAATTTTTTTATCCAATGGCAATGTCCCAGAACAAAATTTGTTCATAATAACAAGTATAATCACCCCCTGAAAGGTTTTCATTATACTAAGAAACAGCCAGTATACATTATACATACATATATATTATAATATAATTACAACAACTGACATTATTAGTAAAAGAATGCTTGTAAACTCTACTCTTGTACTGACTTTTTTATTCGAGTATTCTGTTTTATTTTACTATAGTAATCTATTAATATAAAAAAATACAATATAAACAAGTCCACTAAAAATTACCATATTTTATTAAAGAAATATAATCCTGTATTCGCCCCAAAGTTAAGACTAAAGTATATAACAACTCATAAGTTTACGTATAAGTCTCACTTAATTCGAATTCCAAATGTCACTTAGTTCCATTCCCGCACAAGTCAAACATTTGTGTGCATGAACATGGATGTTTGTCTTGGTCTGGGTGTTTCTATGTGTAATATGTAGACATTTACAAAAAAAGAGTATATATGTATGTTTATCCATTGTCTAGTACCCATAGTACAAGCTCTGCTTAGTTTGGGCTAGATGGTGTTGTGTGTATGTGGTAGAATATTATTATTATTATAATTAAGTGCGAACCCATATACCTACCGATCACATATCCACACGCCGTTGCACTACTAAGAATTTCCTAACAGGAAAACCGAAACCACTTTGTCTGACGCGAGCATCGAAACCGAGAATTCACGATCGGTCGCGAACATAAACACAACACTAAAATGGTAATTAATATACCTACCTATTAAAATCATAAGAGTTAGCAACTTTCTTCCTTTGTAAGATTACTCCCGCATTAGGAATAAATTCTGTGTCGCGGGGACTTTACAAACATTCAAACAACGGACACAAAGAACATCCAGACTCGGAACATCCATTTGTGGATCACAAATACATACATACATAGATTCACGCCTGTTTCCCAGAGGGGTAGGCAGAGACTACGGATTTCCATTTGCTACGATCCTGACACACTTCTCACAAATGAATATAATTTTATGTCTTAAGTGGGATTCGAATCCACAACACTCGGTACGGTGGCGGTAGCGAGGCACTTAAACCACAACGTCATCCGTGCGATAGTATCAACTATTATCAATCTATACTAATATAATAACGCTGAAGAGTTTGTTTGTTTGGTTGAACGCGCTAATCTCAGGAACTACTGATTTGAAATAATATAATATAATAATATATAATATTCTACCACATACACACAACACCATCTAGCCCAAACTAAGCAGAGCTTGTACTATGGGTACTAGACAATGGATAAACATACATATATGCTTTTTTTTTTGTAAATACATACATATTATACATAGAAACACCAAGCCCAAGACATATATCCATGTTTAAGCACACAAATGTTTGACTTGTGCGGGAATCGAACCCGCGACCGCGTGGCAATCAGTTACACTAACAACTACGCCATCAAGGCAGTTGAAATAAAAAAATATTTTGGTGTTGGATAGCCCATTTATCGAGGCTATAGGCTATATAACATCACGCTACAACTAACAGGGACAGCGCAGTAACCATAAACGCGAGTGAAATCGCGGGTACAGCTAGTAATATTTACTAAGAATATAATATATAAAGGCTAATGGCGCCCCCATTTTTCTTTATTATATTATAAACTATTTGTTTTTAGAGTACAAAGCATAATTAATATTCATGTAACAAATACACCTGCACAGCTGTTGTTGTTCACGTTATCGTATGTACAAGACATAAAAACAACTACGACTATTAAAAGTATATATCGACAAACGAATGTATATATACTCTCACACCTATGTTCCTAAAGGGGTAAGCAGAGGTATATAAGTATATATTCATATATATAAAAAGATAAAGAATAAGGAATAGTGTGATTAGAGAGAGATGCGGCATAAAAGTGGATATAGTGGCAAGAATAGAAAAGGATATGTTAAACTGGTTTATCCATGTAGAAAGAATGGACGAGAAAAGACTGACTGAGAAAGTTTATAAGGCTAGTGAGATTGAAACAGTTGCAAGAGGAAGACCTAGACGAACGTTTCTCGATCAGATCGGAGACGTTCTGGACAAAGGCCAGGTTAATAGCACCTATGAGGAATGTCATGAAAGTGAATGAAGCCAGAGAAGTGTGTCAGGATAGTAGCAAATGGATATCCGTAGTCTCTGCCTACCCCTCTGGGAAACAGGCGTGAATCTATGTATGTATGTATAAATTACTACATTTATTTTGGTTCTTAAAAAGACATATGCGGATGACAATTATTAAAATTCCTGTGTCGCGGGGGACTTTACAAACATTTAAATAATGGACACAAAGAACATCCAGACTGGTAACAACCATTTGTGGGTCACACAAAGTATTGTCCTGCGTGGGTTTCGAACCCTCAACACGCGGACGGCAGTGCCGAAGCGACCACTTAAATCATTATGCGCCATCCGTGCAATCGATATATTCAGCTACATTTCGACAGATGCAGTTAGGAGAGGCTGGTAATCTATCATACAAGTCTACCTAATACAAATAATAGTCTCTCACACACATTCATCTTCTTCTTGCTTAACAATAAAATAAATACCTAGATTAAGATGGAGTTTGTACTAATTTGTGTGTGAGAGATAATTTATTCTTTTTTTTCTTCAGCCTTTTATATGTCCCGCTGCCGAGCAAGCCTCTCCCTAAGACTTCCAAATCACCCTGTTAGTGGATATCCCCTGTCAATCCCTATCAAATGCGTCTAGGTTGACCCGCCAAATCCGTTTAGGTCTGCCCCATCGCCGTCGACTGTCTTAGGGCACCCAATTGGTGACGATTGGTGCCCACCTCTCTGGGTGCATGCCGCAGACGTGTCCGGCCCAGTACTACTTCAACCTAGCGGATTCACACCTAGGACTTAACTGTAAAACATCTCAACCGATTTAAAAAATTATTTCTCCATTAAAAAGCTATATTTTCACTAAATAGCATAGACAATATTCGGCCTCGATGGCGTAGTTGTTAGTGTAACCGACTGCCATGCCTGAGGTCGCGGGTTCGATTCCCGCACAAGTCAAACATTTGTGTGCATGAACATGGATGTTTGTCTTGATCTGGGTGTTTAAGTATATAAGTATGTATGTTTATCCATTGTCTAGTATCCATAGCACAAGCTTTGCTTAGTTTGGGCTAGATGGTGTTGTGTGTACATATGTGATAGAATATTATTATTATTATTTAAAAAAGTACTGTTATAACATAACCTAACCTACTTTTATGCAAGCGAAACCGCAGGCAAAGATAGTTAATATTATAATAATAATCGTATTAAAACGCGCGCCAATTACCTCTAGCAAATTTTGTGATATTACCAAGATTTACTAGCCAGAAAATGCCAATAACTCTAGCCGTTCTAGTAATCGAACCTGGCCTTAAACATAGCAATTACTAACCGCTGCGCCACTAAGCCAGACCGAAATATCAAGTAACTTACCATTATAAATCGTATATCAATCACGTCTCACCTTGAGCCACAATTATGATTAATAAATCCGCTTAGTAAAAAAATTCGTTGTTACTAACATTTCTGATCAAGTTTACACGCGATGTAAACAAAGACATGTGTGTTTGTGTGTTTGTATTACCTTCGCCGGCTTTACGCTGAATTATTTCGTTAGGTAACTCAATAGCAAAGGTCATACTGCCGTTCACTTAGACGTGTTGTATTATGTATGTGTTTCTATAAAATCAGCATTTCCAATTGTGTAATACACATTATATAATTTCACAGCTCAGCTTATTTGAGTATGCCGCTGATTCCATATTGGTTGTAGTTTAACATTCTAATAATTTCTCGCTTCGAATATTGTTTTATGAAAATAGAAATATGTGCATGAATTTTCTTTGTTTCTCTGATAGGACTAACAAGGATTGTTCTTTTTTTTATTTTGAAATTGATTTAATTCACACGGCTTTTCCTGATAGCGACCATATAAATAAATGTATATAAAACCTATTTACAACACAAACCAGTCTCGTTCATAAAAATACCACATACATATCCGCTCAAATAAATAACCGCAATTATTTCACAAGGACATAATAAAATTAATTACTCACCGAAAAATGTTCCAAATTCAAAATATTAGCACACAAATAAAAAAACAAAATACAGTTTGTCGATGGATTTTGAACACAGTCGCGTTTTCGGGAGTACCGGGACGTTTGACAGCTGTCAAATAATGGCGCGAAGCGTCCGCGTGCGGCGGGTATTGATGGCGGTATGGCGTCGCTGCGCGGGCGCACGAAACTTGATTCGACTGTGGGCTATACTCTGTACTGTGTTGTGTACGGCGATTACGCCACTAACTTGTTATCTGTTCAACCTCATTGCGCATGCGACTTTGCGTTTTTTGCGTTGTGCTTGCGGTCGCAGAGTTTGATGGTATATGATACTGGTGGACTCGGGTAAATTGTACTTGTTTAGGTACCTTCTTCTTATCAAGAAGTGTTAGATGTGAAAGACGGCACATTAATTATCTATTCTACTCAAAATCAAATTGAATGCTGGCAATTCTACTAAGACTTTATCATATTGTCTTACGTTTACGCGAATGTTAAAATAAATAAAAGCGGAATATTTAAATTAATTTTTTTATACGGATGTTTTATTGTTTATTTTATAACTCTATTATTACATATTTATGAAAACAACTAAATTACTATTTAATCTATTTAGGTTTACACTTTCTTCGACGTTTAGATTGATTTTTAGCAGCTATGTTCACGGGAAGACTCGAAGAGAGAATCCGAATAAAGTATTTTAATTTGAATGCGAAGACTTCGTTTGTTTAACAAATAGCGTTGTGACGTCAAAACTGAAGACATATTTATTTAGATTATAAAATCACAAGTGTTTACCTGTAGTATGCTTATAGGTACAGGTAAGGCAGGTGGTCTTTTTGAAATATAATGTCCATGTAGTATGCTCATATGGTTATTTAACCTCTCAACCAATCCAGTTATCAAAAATACGAAAATACAAAAAAGCTATTCAAACAAAAGACTATCATAACAAAATTTACGTTTTAAATGGTCTGGTTAAGGTCGGATGCCGGCGTTCTAGCGTTCGTCTAGAGGTTAAGTTGTATTTTTTAAAAAGAAAATATTCACAATATAGGTACCTATTTTATACTGTAGGGTGTTTAAACGATCGATCATGCACTAGTATGATTCATGTAACGATGGTACGTACAGGAAGGAAGGAAACCGGCTTGTGGAGCGTCACTCACGACTCCACAACGGTGCAGCTTTCTCACGAGGTCATCGCAGATAGGTCATACACAGCTCTATGACTTAGTGCTTATGGAACAGAGCAGAGTTAGGGTATCAAACAGTAATGATTTGTAAAATAAATAATATCGTGAACTGAGCGATGAAAAAGAGTGGCTGTGAGTTTCTTGTAAGTTATTCTCATTGGCTCTACGCAAAACATGGCAACAGTTAACAGTAGATTCATATTATTAAGTGCAATTTGACGTTTATAAGTCTTATTTTGTGATTTCTATGAAAAAATATACCATGCTTCGAGCAAATAAAGGTTTTGAATTTGAATTTTAGTATTTAAAAAATAAAACAGAAATAATTACACAAATTAAGATACAGTTTTAAAAATGTCTGTTAGCTAGAAATATACTGTTATCAATATTAATTTGCAGTAAAGTTAGCACCAGTAGCATACCGATAAGGCATACAAATAACATTGTTATATATTTTAGCACGATACAGTTTCATGTGTGTACCAACACGATGTTCTCAAGTGAAGAGAAAACTTTACTTTGGACCAGGTGCTAACCAGAAAAATGAGAACATGTCGACGACCCACAAATTATATTTCGCGATGGCAACATTAAAACATAGTGATCATCTTTCGACAGGCAATTATTACGAATCCGATTTCTTTCCTTTACAAATTGTCGTTATGAATAGCAAAAACATTGGTTATAACTTTTATCAAAAACACAAATTATATATTGATATACTCTATGAAAGTTTAGCATCCGGCCGCGATCACATATGTGATTAAAATATAGTCGCAAGCTAAAAAATATTTTTCAGTATAGATTGTTTAGTTTGTGTTATAGAATAAACAATTGAAATTTAACCTTTTTTTACATATTTGTTTAACATACAAACATATACAGGGTGATTTTGAAATCGTGTTATTCCTTTTAACCACGCATTCTACTGGTGATATAGAATAACCCTGACCATATTTTTATTTAATTAGATTTTTTTTTTTTGAAAAATTATTATTCCGTTTTTTTCGTGAAATGGTGTCAGTCATTTTTTTTTTTTTTTTTTACATGGGGGAATGCAATTACGCATATCCCTCCGCGGGGGCGGGCGGAGGGAGTATGTCGGACTCGCCGGGGTAAAAGAAGGATGGAATCATAGTAAAGTGCCTCCCGGAATACCGACTAAACCTACCACGGTGTTCCTCGACAAAACCACTATCGGCGGGGCCGCGCGAATCGCTTTCGCATGCGGTCGCAACCCCGCCGAGGTTTCGGCCCGCCGTATGAAACGGCAGGCCACTACACGAAGAGACCTACCCAAAGGACTCCCTCAAAAATTCCCTACTGTCTCCCCTCTAGAGGGGAGACGGACTCGACACAGAGGCGCGCGTGGGAACACGCACGCCGCCTCTCGGACCTGGTGCTGAACGGATGGCGGGCAGGCCCACAAAGCCCGCCACCCCCAGGTCAAACCTCAGGGTGGCTGGAGGTCATCGCGCGCCCTCCGGCGCCCGGCTCTGCGGTTTGGGAGATGGTTTAAACGCTCCCTCTCCCGCTCCGCCGCCTCCTTGATGAAAATCACTTCCTCGCAAAAGGAGGCGACGGCGTTCCACGACCTCTCACTCCGGACCATAGACTGAACTACGGCCGGGAGCGAGAGGGCAACCGATCCGACTGCCGCGATCAAATCACGGCGCTGCGATGCCCAGGTGGGGCAAACCGCCAAAGTGTGCAGCGCCGTGTATAAATATAAATAAATTCACTATATTACTTACAGTAAATTTTTTTAGTATTCAAGTAGACAAAGATTATTTCTCGGATAAAATCGAAACCGGGCAGAAGTTATTGGGTTTTTTCTGTTAGGAAATTTTCAATAGCTACACAAGGTCTTAAAAAGTGCTTGATACATGGCAACACTCCCGGTCCCTATAACGTAGGATCTATTATATAGGTAGCTGAATGTGAATCACGTAGATACACGTTTACATAGCTCTTCGGGAATATCACTACATATTATAAAACAAAGTCCGCTGCCGCTTCTGTCTATCTGTATGTTTGCGATAAACTCAAAAACTACTAAATAAATTTTCATGCGGTTTTCACCAATAGACAGAGTGATTCTTGAGGATAGTTTAGGTGTAATTTGTTAAGGTTTTGTAAAACACGTGCGAAGGCGGAACGGGTTGTTAGTAGATAATAATAATAAACCTTTATTTATTTTATCACAATGGTTCACATGTGCATTTTACAGTAGATAAACAATAATAGGTGGTAATAAAGATCCTTTGTAAGAGACTGGAGTCCTGATTTCCCTAATTAGGACTCCAGTCTAGACCCCTGTGTGACTGCTAACCAGGCGGGCTCGGGACTCGTAGATGTATTTGCCTATTACATAACATAATGGGTACATGACATTCACAACAATAATTAAACATAATTAACACAAAATAATTATAGACATGAGGCTATGCATGTATCTACGTGCATATAAACTTAGATGACGATATACAGGGTGATTTTGAAATCGTGTAATTCCTTTTAACCACGCATTCTACTGGTGATATAGAATAACCCTGACCATATTTTTATTTAATTAGAATTATTTTTTTTTGAAAAATTATTGTACCGTTTTTTTCGTGAAATGGTGTCAGATAGTCATATGTTAACCAACCGAGGCAATTTTAATTTTTTACTAATTAAAATAAAAAATCATATTAATAATTAATGTCGTAACTAATAACGGGTGGTCTTTTTTATTGCCCCTTATTATTTACGACATCAGTTATTGTTATGTTATTATTTTTAAATTAAAAAAATATTAAGATTGTGTCAGGTGGTTAAAATATGACTATATGAAATCATTTCATGAAAAAAATCTGTACTCTAATTTTGCCGAAACCATTATTCTAATTAAGAAAAAATATGGTCAGGGTTATTCTATATCACCAGTAGAATGCGTGGTTAAAAGGAATTACACGATTTCAAAATCACCCTGTATAGCAGCGATAGTCTAATGGTAGACCGTTGGACTGCCACGCAGAGGTCTCGAGTTCGATCCCAAGGCGCGCATCTCTGACTTTTCGAAGTTATATGCGTAATAAATATTTAATTATCGCTCGCTTTACCGGCGAAGGAAAACATCTTGAGAAAACCTGCATGTCTGAGAGTTCTTCATAACGTTCTCGAAGATATGTGAAATCTGCCAACCCGCACTAGGCCAGCGTGGTGGACTACGGCCTAACCCTTCTCACACTGAGAAGCGGCCCGTGCCCAGCAGTGGGACAATTTAATACAGGGCTGATATTATTATATACAAACATACTTTCACGCCTACGCAGAGGTTTTCAGCAGATGCAAATGTTTTCGTCAGCTATGGTTATAATTCCAACGTAATGGGGGCGAGCATAAATGCGATTTACCCAGCAAAGTTGCAGACTCTGTTGCTGGTACTGAAAATTCTTGCTAGAAAATCTTTGCGGACCTGGGCATTGAACCCGAGACCACACAGCAATTTATTACGGCTGTATCATCATAGAAGTATCTGTTTTATACCGATTTAATTCAGATTCAAAACAGAGTTAACCTTAAACAAAAGGACACAAAAACATCTCGACCGTGATCTGTCTTCTAATCCAAACAACCCACCGTTACTCTGATAACATACAAGCTCCATATCTGTTCAAATTAAGCGCTTTATTCGCAGTGCGCTTGCGTTGCGCGTGCGCAGCATGCAGACGCGACCGCAGGAAGTGACGTAATACGACAAGATTTGTTAGGTTATGTGTTATGTCAACGATAGGTGGTGAAATGTTTGGATCGATTAGCGTTGCGTGTCATGTGACTGCTGGTGGGTGTTGTAAGAGAGTCAAGGTCAAAGGCAAAAAGAATCAAAATAGAGAAACATGAGACACATATAAAGTGCTCTAGACCGAATTTTGACCGAAGTCTTGCTTTTAATTTGTAACGATGGCCCAATGGATAAAGCAATGGTCTTGCAATCGAGGCAGCACATTGTCAACAACCGCAAGACCAACACAAACCTACCACTATCTCAAGCATTTAGTTAAGCACGAATGGTTTAGAAAATACTAGCAAGCTGCGGAAGCAAACACACCACTAAAAGAAGCAATCAGTTTATCAGGAAAAGTTACCAAGAATACGAGCAATTACTAAAATAAAGCAAATAAAAAATTTCATTTGGAAACACGTCCATCATACACCGTCAATTTGCCAACTATATAAATCAAACTGAATATCTTTTTGTTATTCGTCCTAGGATTCTGACTCAGGTTCTCATGGTCTGCAAGCGTATACTCCAACAACCAAATCAACAAGGCAGTCATCGTATTAACACAACACCAGTTGGCTGTGAAATGCTTAGAATCTACCACTACTCTACCCTATTTTCCCAGTTAGAACTATCTTCGTTTAAGCCAGGTACCCGCTACTACTTCAAAACGCAGTAATAAATCATATTCCTATTATAATTTTATTTTTATTTTATTTATTTGGGACAAAAAACATTTATACTTTGCAGTCTTTACAAATAATTTAGCATTTAAATATCAAAAACGTATAACCCACACTATTGTCAACGAAATTACAAGTAGAGTAGAAAAGATAACGGACGTGTATTATGCAAAGAAAAAAAGGAAAATAATCTACTAACAGCGGGTTGTGCTGGCGCTGCTGCTGCATCTGCGGAGGCTCAAACAGCGCAGATACAACAACCTGGTAGGAGATTAGTTTCTGAGCCGAACAGGGTCGAAATGCTGGGGTCATGGGGTCCTAGTGCTCGTGCTCTCTATAGACATGGGGTGATTGACGCTTCAGAATTCCGACGGGTGAAACGAGACGGGTGATTTATTTAAAAAAAAAATGAATTGCCAGTCAACGTGACAATGCTAACAGTCTTTTGGGCACACTACCAGTCGACTTTACTTTCAGGTATTTTTTTATATCTACTAATTTTGTCCCACGGTTTCACTCGCAGAAATAATGTTTCATGTGGCACTTTTAGTTTCAGAAAATAGTGGGCTCTAATGTATCTTTATAATATTAGTAGATATAAGTTATCAGTATGAAATTGATCCGTATATATTTTACTGTCAGTTAATTGCTCCATAATCGAATGTTTATCTACATATGAACTTAAATTAATAAAATGGTATTATAATGACAAATTAATAACCTTCATTTTGTACTTGCCCTAATTAATACATTTTAGTCATTTTGCCAGATGTAAGGACACTGTACCTACACATTTCAAGAACCCTTAAACTATAGTTAACGATTAAAACGTAAAAAACCTGAAATATAGTAAACGAATTGTTATTGTAATATACCATTCCCTTCTCCTTAGGGATAGAGTTATTAAATGAAGAAAAACCGGCCAAGTGCGAGTCGGACTCGCGCACCAAGGGGTTCCGTACAAACCTGTAGGTATATAATTTCAATTTAATACCTCTACGCGTTCATGAGGAAAGGGGTAGTAAGTATAAAATTATTAAAAATATATTTATTAATGATGTAACAAATTTTTCCTTTATCTGTGCTATAAGACGTTGCTTTGTACCAAATTTCAAGATTCTGAGTTCACGGGAAGTACCCTGTAGGTTTTGATTTCCTTGCGAGTGTCGAAAATTTGCAGCATAAACGGCTGTATCTTTTGATTGCGTTGCCTTAGAAGTTTGATTTTTCACAGCTTCAAGGGACAGTAGACCTGAGTATTTGATATGACTCAGCTTGATACCTCCACGCGTTCCTGAGAAAAACGGTCTTGACTGACAGACAGACGGACAACAAAGTGATGATATAAGGGTTCCGTTTTTTCCTATTGAGGTACGGAACCCTAAAAAAGAAGAGTCGTGTGAATGTATGTATTAAAGTGATCATAATGAATTATTTGGATTTGAACTTGAGATCTCCGACTAGACAGGACAACGGCCTTCCGCCTTCATGATTCTATGGCATTTTACATTATGAGATTCCATTTTCGGGTCGTCCAGAGAGTTTTATAGGTTCTGTTAGCACCATTAAATATATTTAAATTTCAGTATAGAGTCTTAAGATATACTTGATAGATACGAATAGGCTCGCTTAATAAGGTAGGGCTAATAATATAGATGGTGAAATGCAGTCATATTGCATCTCTGCCTATCTTAATCGGCATGAATGAGCCGGCTCGACCGGGGAAGGACTACCCTCTCACAGAATATCGACGTGAAATAGCAGAATTCTTACTGTTGCATTTCGTTCAGTGAGTGTGAGTAAGAGTGCCGGATGCCCAATCACACCCTTTTCCGCTCCTTCTCCTTCCCACTTCCTTTTCTAAAGCGTCGGCAACGCGCAAGTAATGCCTTTGGTGTTACAGGCGTCCATCGGCTACGGTGACCACTTACCATCAGGTGGGCCGTATGCTTGTTTGCAATCTAATTTGGATTAAAAAACTACAAGCGACTTCATCTGCTTTGGATTTCGAAGTAGGTACCTATGTATATTTTCTTCGTTAATACTCGACTTTTAGGCGGCGTATAAAAATGATTCATGAACCAGATTTTAAATTATATCTCCTTTATGTAGAAATCTAGTGCCCTAACTACATGTAGCAATACAACTGTTAAAACCGCATACAAGGTAGGACAGACAGACAACAAACCTAAAGATCTTAGCTTCTACAAGATCCTTTACATAAATTTTCTTAAATATCTCTTATGTACAGACATCGACCAGTTACAATTTTATTATATGTAAAGATTACATCATGTAATACATAATGTAATGCTAAAACATGAGCACATACATTAGCCTCGTCACGTACATATATACGTCTCAATGCTCTCACTTCACACGCCAATACGCAGAACTATCGGCAAATCTTCACTCAAATAAATATCAATCTACATTCTAGATTGTCAATCGTCAATCAAAGTGATACCCCATCATGGTTCTGACTGAATTCCATGATCAAAGTCCGAGCCCGATTGATTGCAATAGTATGTGTTGGCTTGCAGTAAGTGGTTTGAACACTCGACGCGAATACAAAATGCGTATGAGATTATTTACTTTAAAATATGTTTGTAGATCTAAGGTTTTGTGAGGTGAAATGAAATAAAATAAATGAATTTTTATCTGGTATATAACAGCGAATGGCGAAAGCAGCGATAGCTCAGTGGGGAGACCAACAGACTGCAATGCAGAGGATCTCGGGTTCGAACCCACGTCGCGCACCTCTGACTTTCGGAAGTTATATGACTTTCCGAAATTATGTGCGTATTGATTGACAATTATCGCCTGCTCCGTGCCTCAGCGAGCACGTTAAGCCGTCGGTCCCAGCTGCCATGAACATCTATGGCAGTCGTTATTGGGAAGTCAGTGCCCTATAATATCCTGACACTGGTCTAGCCTTAGGGTATCGTTAGCCTTTGGGTTGTGGAGGTCAGGTGGCAGCCGCTCCGTGTAAAAACTGATATCCGGTCAAATCCGGTTGGACTAGAAAAGCCGACCCCAAGTGATTTGGGAATAATAAAGGCTAGGGAGAAGAAGAAGATCTGGTACAAAACTCAAATTTATATAATATATGAATGGTATGGACCCCAAATATCATCTTAAACCATTCGCTGTCCCGTGATAGACACAATAGAAAAGCTGTATAATATGTGATTCATCGGACAGAGATCCTGTTCACTCTGAATAATAGATCAAAATTTCGCATTTTCGAATGTGGGCAGCAAGGTTTTAGCCCACCTGATGGTAAGCGGCTATAGTAGCCCGTGATTGCTTGCCTGATATCCATATGTCATGACAGAGGAATATCACCGACGCTACCAAAAGAAATTTATAAATTAGAAGAAGAGAAAATATTTTTCTTATGGTATAGGAGGCAATCGATCAGACGGATCGCCTGATGGTAAGCGATTACCGCCACCCATGGACACCCGCGACGCCAGAGGAGTCACAAGTGCGTTGCCGGCCTTTTAAACTTGCCTCCACCAGATGGGGGAGGGGGGAGACGGTTGGGCCTCCGGTACCCTCACTCAACGAAACACAACGCAAGCGCTATTTCACCGTGTGACCGCAAGTGAGGTCGTGGTATCACTCCGGTCGAGCCGGCCCATTCGTGCCGAAGAGTGGATCCCCCACGGTTACTATTTGCCCATTCCTTTAAATTCCTCTTTCGCGTAAGACTACAATAATTTAAGCAACTTACACAAATAACATACACACTGCTAACAAATATAATTTAAAAAAATACCTGCACAGCGTTTTGTCGTATGTGGGTATCGAACAGTGGTAGAATAACAGCTTAAACCACGATGCTACTCGAGAAAAATAAAAACTAAATTGACAATATGGACGATACAACGAGTAACCATTTAAAAACAAGAGCTGACATGAATTAACCATAAGTAAATAAATCTTTAGGATGTTAATGCAACGTTTGGCTTTGACAGGCAACGTCCATGTTAAAGTATAAGGAAACAATACTATTGAAAAGGAGTAAAAATAAAGGAAAATCGAGAAATAAACAAAAAATAAATTCTTAATAATTATTTAACCACTAGCTACACACAACTTCGTCTGCTTCACATAAGAGAATTTTGTCCGCTTCTATCGGTCGTAGCTTGATGTTATATAAGGTATATATAGCCTTCCTCAATAAATGGCCTATCCAACACTGAAAGAATTTTCAATTCGTACCAGTAGTTCCTGAGATTAGCGCGTTCAACCAAACAAACAAACTCTTTAGCTTTATAATATTAGTATAGATAACGTGAAAATCATAGGTAATTGGTGCAATTTAAGCATCGTGAGCCTAGTGGGAGACCGTTGAACTGCCACGAAATTATATGCGTATTAAATAAGTAATTATCGCTCGCTTTGACCGCGAAGGAAAACATCGTGAGAAAACATGCGAAACGACACCTGCGTCTTCAGACGGGAACGATTCGCACGAAAATTTATTCAATGTGTGCGAAACGACAACAAAAAAAATATTATTTTAAAAAAGTGTCTTTTCGCACGATTTGTGCAAACAAATTCCTGCGAAACGAGTACTAAGCCAATTATTTACCTCTAATTCCGTAGTATTTTTTTTTCGTATAGAATGAAATGTGCATACTTTGCCGTTCAGAAACCGGTACCGGTAGTGTTTAAGATTTTGTATCATTTAAATATAGGAAATCTTACGATTATGTGAGACATTCGGTAAGTAAAACTTGCTTAAATTGATTTAGAACAAAAAAGACCCGATATTGCAATGTATTTTTATTTTATTTATGTTAAACTTAGGTGATTTTTACATCCGTTGTTCTAATGTAAGGTACGGGTATTCAAATTTAGGTACATGTTTTTTAAAACATGGTTATCGAATTATGAAAGAGACATACATACTACTAGAAAGTGACGTAGTAACATTATTTTTAAATGAAATAAACATTGTTATCTTTATTTTAGAAGTGGCGTCCATTAACACGATCTCATTACTTAAGCAGACCACCGACCACTCTCTTGTGGCAGCGCGCGTGGCTATCACTCACAAGAAGATTTATTCGTCCAAAATGCCAGGTAGAAGAAA
Source organism: Catocala nupta (assembly GCA_963675205.1). Lineage (NCBI taxonomy): Eukaryota > Metazoa > Arthropoda > Insecta > Lepidoptera > Erebidae > Catocala > Catocala nupta. The sequence continues at coordinate 2,338,550 of OY776087.1, forward strand.
GATAAACCTTTCTAATATCAGGAACGACGAGAAAGTCCGAAAATTTGAGCGTATGGCTACCGCAGAACTTGATGCCTGGGACGCTAATACATCTATAAGCGTCGAGTGGAACAACGTCAAAAAACTACTGACTGATTGCGCCAGTGACCTTTTCGGTCAACTGAAAACAAAGTCACAGGACTGGTTCGCAGAAAATGCTGAACACCTACAACCTTTGCTGGACTCAAAGCGTAATGCTGCTCTAAGGCACCGCATCTCTCCCTGTCTAGAGACCGACAAGGCTCTTCGAGCGAGCAAAGCAGCTCTACAACGAAGTGCCCGATATTTTGCGAACTTATACTGGTCGAGTCTCGGTAATGCAATTCAAATGTGTGCAGACAGAGGAGACATTAGTGGCGTTTACGAGGGTATCAAACGGGCTCTAGGACCTGTTATTAAGAAGACGGCCCCTCTAAAGGACGCAAACGGTGCTATCATCACAGATAGCCAAAAACAGCTCGATCGTTGAGTCGAGCACTACACAGGTCTCTACTCACGTCCTATATACCTACAACCAGAGGCTGCTCAATGCATGCCCAAACTGGATGTATTGAGTGAGCTAGATGACCCACCGTCTGTAGAGGAATTCATCAAGGCTGTTAAACAGCTTAAACGCGGCAAGAGTCCCGGCGGTGATGGCACCCAAGCCGAAATAATAAAGCTCCAGTGCATGAGACCGATACTGCATAATCTACTTTGTAAGTGCTGGGAAGCGGGAGAAGTGCCACAGGACATGCGTGATGCTAACATCGTCACATTATACAAAGGGAAAGGAGATCGCGGCGATTGTAACTGTTACCGTGGCATTTCTCTTTTGAGTATAGTTGGCAAGCTTTTCGGCCGAGTCGTTCTGTCTAGACTCCAAAAACTCGCAGATCGCGTATATCCTGAGGCACAGTGTAGATTCCGTTCCCAGCGGTCCACAGTGGATATGATTTTTAAACTTCGTCAGTTACAAGAGAAGTGTAGAGAGCAAAAGACTCCTCTGCTTGTGGCGTTTGTTGACCTTAACAAGGCCTTCGACACGATCAGCAGGGAGGGTCTGTACTCGGCACTGGAGAGCATTGGATGCCCTCCTAAAGTCCTGAGTCTCGTCAAATCATTTCACGAGGATATGAAAGGTGCGGTAGTGTACAACTGTAGCACATCTGAGCCGTTTGACGTTTGCAGAGGAGTACGCCAAGGTTGCGTTTTGGCTCCTACCCTGTTTGGAATATTCTTCTCTCTTATACTGCGCACAGCTTTTGGTAACGCCAAACAGGGTATTCACTTATATACGAGGACAGACGGAAAGTTATTCAACATCTCCCTCCTCAAATCTAAGAGAAACCGAGAGGACCTTTTCGTCGACAGTCTCCTTTTTGCCGATGACGCAGCCTTTGTAGCTAATTCCGCAATAGAGCTTCAATCAATGGTGGACAAATTTTCTCAGGCATGTTCTCTGTTTGCCATGTCTATTAATACAAAAAAGACAGTTGTGCTGGCACAAGGCACAACTGTGGCTCCATCAATAACTCTAAATGGCACGCTGTTGGAGGTAGTTGACAGGTTTTGCTACCTAGGGTCGACCGTGTCGAATAATCTCTCGCTTAACGCAGAGATCGACGTTCGTATCGGCAGAGCGGCGACCATGTTCGGGAAGCTTAGTGCAAGAGTATGGTATAATAATAAATTGACAAGAAAGACCAAGATGATCGTCTTTCAGGCTTCCATCTTAAGTATACTCTTGTACGGAGCTGAGACCTGGACGTCGTATGCAAAACAAGAACGTCGTATCAATTCTTTCTATATGCGTTGCCTCCGCAAGATTTTAGATATATCATGGCAAGACAGGGTCACCAACGAGAGGGTCCTAGAAATCGCACAGCTGCCTAGCTTGACCGCGCTTCTCAAACAGAGGCGACTGCGTTGGTTAGGGCACGTGCACAGGATGGAACCCTCCCGACTACCACGACGTGTTATGCTCGGTGCAGTAGCGAATGCAAAAAGAGACGTTGGAAGACCGTTGCTTCGCTTTAAGGACTGCGCCAAGCGAGACATGGCCGCTGTTAAAATTGACCACCGCGATTGGGAGAAGCTCGCTGAAAAGCGGACGGATTGGCGAAAACGTGTTTTGGAGGGTCGCAAATTTTGCGATGAGGCCTGTTTCGGAGCTCTTGCTGACAAAAGACAGAAACGCCATCAAGGTCGCTCGGCACCAACCACCACAAACTTCTCATGCCAGACCTGGTGGTAGAGAATGTCGTTCTCGCATCGGTTTATTTAGCCACCAGAGACGATGTCTCTCAGATATAACGCCATAAATCGTCTGAAATAGACGCAAAGGCCAATATATAATATATACATTATGTTAAGAGATATACCAGAACACACTCCTCATCAATAAAAATACTTTAAATCAATTATGAATATATCTTTAACTTTAACACATAGGTAAAGTACTTAAATTATAATATAAGTTTAGTACGTCATACGATGCAATACGATGACAAAGAAACGAATAAAGCTTGCAGATGCTCAAGCTACAAAGTGTGAAAATACAAGAATATCCGAGCTGTAATTTCTGCATGAATCTCAAAAAAACCTACACGATGAAAATAGCATACCTATATTTCGGATTCAGAAATCCTGAAGCTTTTAAATCCCCACCTGTTTTATAGTTTTAAATATCTGTGCTACGTTTAACCACGTCTGGTCACTACCTTACTTCATGTTATATCATGATGTTTTATAACCGTCAACAGTCCTAAATAAACAAACTATCTAACGTAAAAAGAATATATCAAATCGGACATATAGATCTTCAAGATTACCAAGTATAAACAAACAAACTATTCAACTTTAAAATATCATTACAGAAGCACAAGAAAGATTGTAAAATTTCTAATTTTATTACGACAATGGACAAACAGGAAAAATAATACATAAGAAATGCATCCTAGCTATTGTTTATTCTGAGACGAGGCCCGTGCCGGCTACTGGGACACTAACGACCGGTATATACCTTCTAAAGGCATCTCAGACGGTCTGACGTCACACATAAACTATTAGATAATAAACTGGTGGATACTACGGCTTATTTATTCTAATATATTCTCTTAAATCGTCTTGATACACGTCATAGGGAATATATTATGAGACTAAGGGCTTCGTTTCACCAGAGCACCAATTCTCGGGATAATTTGCCACTCTATTTTAAAAAGTCTCAGAATTATAAATATAATATAAATTATAATTATTATAAAATTAATATTCGAATCTCACATGGGTCAATAATATGTGAGATTCACAAATAATTGTTCCGAGCTTGGATGTTCTTTGCGACAAAAACAAGTGAAAACGGCAATGAATTGCCGTAAATCTAAGAGTTCGAAAAAATGGTATCACGTGACCTTGCGGTCAGAGGTCAAAGGTTATAGTAATTTCGGGGTATATCGACTATGCTAAGTCGAATGGCGTGAACGCGAGTCTCTAGCTCTTACGGTTCTTGAGTTGAATATTGTATAACAGACAGACGGACAAAGCTGTTGTATAAGAGTTTTTTTGAACTCTAAAATAACCTTAAATGTGACCTCAAATATTTTTGCATTGATATTGACTCGCATATCAGAACACATTTAAAAAAAATTGTACCATAAATTCTTTTAATACCAAAGTCAGCATTGTTATTTTCATAGTTTGTCCGTAACATTCTCATGTTGGTCCATTTATCTATATCTATTATACCATTTATCTATACCAATATTATAAAGAGGAAATATTTTATTCTTGTTTGTTTATAAGGATTTAACTCAAAAAAGTCGATTGAGGAAACCGATTCTAAAAATTCTTTCACCATTAGAAAGCTGCATTAGACTATATTTTATTTTAAAAAGTACTGTTACTTACATAACGTAACCTAATCTATTTTTACGCGAGCAAATCAGCAGGTAAAAGCTAGTTTTGCTAGTTTAGCTAAATATGATTAAAAATAAGGATTATAAAACGTAAATACTATTTGCGTCTATTAAAACATAACTCTAAATAGACTTCTGCAGAACAAATTTACTTCAATAAATATTACTACACAATACATTAGTAATACAATACTAGAAAATAGTAATCCGAATGAATTAGTAATCATTAAATAAAATGCGATATGATTAATTTAATCAACGCTTGAATCAATGTTTTAGATAATAATTATTTACAGTAATATACATATTTTAATTAATTACTTTTTATGATAATACACTCGATATTGTAAAGTTGTAGACATCAAAATAATAATATAATAAAATAGTTCTCTAAACGAAACATAGAGGTCACTAGCAGTAAACAAGCTTATATTTCTCTTTTAAATCTCAAGAGAGGATAAACAGAACATACACATGTATATTTCAAATACTGACTTCAAGAAAATAAACATAAATTATTAAATCTTACTAATTCTACAGCTAATACATGATAGTAAAAATTCTTTTGTTTTAAACAGTATTTGCTCAAGTGTCTTCGCCGGTTGTTTTACAATGGAAGCGTCTTGGCCTGGCCGGGGGCGTGCCGGAATAACAAATTTTCATTAATTATATTCCAAAATTTCAATTATAATCCACGAGAACATCATTAGTAAAATCAAATACACATAAATTAATTATTTTATTAGTTGTAAAGTATTAGTAGTACAATTAAGCAAAAATCTACTTAGTTATTCTTTACTCATATCTACAAAATAATCCGATATAAATATAAGTATAATTTATTATTTAAGAAGTGAGATCTTTTATCTTTTCGTTGAGATTAAATGCAAAATCTCCATCAATAGTCTAGACACGATTATTAAAATAAACACATTTAAACACCAATATAAAAAGATCATTAAACTTAAACAGAAGCGTCGTCTTCTCCGTATTCTTTAGCATCGGGCTCAAAAATTTTGTCAATAGCATCTTTGCTCGATGGTAGAGACTTATACCACGGATATAATTCTTGTGGTATTATCCCTTTTTGACAAAGATTTAGTAGGTCTTTCTTTCTGGCCTGGGCAATGGGCAAAGGCTTAGGGTTAGCTTTTGGGGCGACATAACTCTTGAATAATCTTATTTTTACTTCCAAGTCTTGACTTCCGCTTTTCACTAGCTACTCATTTTTTCTTTTCCTTGTAAGAACAGATTTATTTGGTTCTTCAACTAGCATATTGAACTCCGAATAGGGCCCGTTATGGATGTAACGAAATTTCACTATAATATAATAATAATAATAATAATCTGGCAACACTAAGCAACGTCTATGTATTTTTTGAGAAAAATATTTTATTTTCAGTTTAAATTTTATTTTTGATATAAATCCATTTATTTTCAAATCATATTAAAACAATAAGACGCTTTGCACAATAAACATAAAAAATTACAGGCATAAAAGCAAATATTCATCAGTATTAAGTATTACAAATAATATGACAACGTCAAAAATGAAAATTTTCACAGAGACTGAATTTAAGTTTATTAAAATACAAGATGTTAACAAGAGCCAGATCTAGAGCCGCACCGCTACCACCTCCGGGTTCGTCGCTTAGCTCCGCCTCGCAGCCGTCGGTACATCGATCAGAATCACCGGCCGCTGCAGTTGCGTCGAGCTCGAGCGACGAATATTTCTCTCCGCCTTCGTCACCGTCACCTGCACGTCGGCGGGGAAGAGGCCGGCCACCGACCCGCTTGGGACCCCGAGGCCCACCGACCTCGAACCGGGCCCCCGCTGCCGGTGGTGATGTGCGCCGCATGCGATGGACTCAATCCATTAATGAAAACGTCATGCGGGCATATTTTGGGGCTACAGAGGGAGGAACTAACCTCACTGCGTATCGCAGCCGCATGCTTGTTCTGTTTCAGGCCTTTGAACCAAGCGTCAACGTTTCAGCACAGCGATTATCGGATCAAGTGCGGGTTATCCAACGCAGTCGACAGTTGGATGATACCGTGCTTGATAGGCTACGCTCAGAATACTTGCCTACGAGCCATGCCATTCGCATCCAACCCGCAGTTACGCAACTATCACCTGGTGCGACGCGGACGGGCAATAGTGCCAGCATGGAGGTGGATGACATGACAAATGATGTAAGTATTCAGTACAAGGAGGAGGTAAAGGATGCTTTGGAAAGTGCGATTCAGGAATACCGGTACATGCAATTTACGATTCGGCCTCGTCTGCCTCGGTTACCTATGCATAGAAAAAATATAGCATTGGTGAGTGTCCTGGACTCGCTATTATCTAGTTATTTAGATAATAGCGAGAATCTCGCCGATACTCATTCGATCCTGTACTGTGCTGCTGTGGCGGCAAGTCGTATAGCGGGCATCAAGTTACCCACAGATGTCCCTGCTATACGACAAACATCTGTCACCCCGGCCTGGCAGTGCAGGATTGAACGGCGTATTGCTGAGGCAAGGACACTCATCGGTAAGCTGATCTGCTTCAGGGCAGGGAACACACGGCCCAGGGTAATGCGCTATGTGGGCCGGGCTTTTCTGGGGACTGGTGTCAGTCCTCATGAATACGTATCTCGGGCCACAGAGCGCATTGACTTCCTGAAGCAGAAAGTCTATGCATGGGCAAATCGACTACGCAGATACAAAAAACGCGTGCACCGGTATGTCATCAACCGCACGTTTCAAAGTGACCAAAGATGGGTTTATAGAACCTGGGAACGACCAGATCAATGTGTGGCCGATGTGGGGCTACCAGATGCTGATGCTACAAATACGTTTTGGAGGAACATCTGGTCGGTACCCGTCGGCCACACTGAGGGGGAATGGATGCGGGAGGTCAAGCGAGCAAGTGAGCTAATTCCAGAAATGGAAAACGTGGTCATAGCCAGCCATTGATAGCCAGGATGTAATTAGTGCGGTCCGATCCTTATCAAATTGGAAATCACCAGGACCGGACGGACTGCACAATTTCTGGCTGAAATGGCTGCGTAGCTCACATGCTTGTTTGGCTGCTCAATTTCAATCTGCCCTAGAATCTGGATCGTTACCAGATTTTATGACCACGGGAATAACCCACCTACTCCATAAAACAGGTAGTACCAACGAGCCCGGCAATTATAGACCGATAACATGTTTGCCATCGATCTATAAGCTTCTTACATCTATTTTGAGAGCCAAGGTATCTAAACATATTGATACAAATTCAATAATGTCAGCTTCTCAGAATGGATGTAAGAGGGGGGCTCGTGGTACTAAGGAGCTCCTCCTCATTGATATGGCCATTAGCCAACAGGTTCGCCGTAAACAAAGGGATATGGCGGCATGTTGGATAGATTATAAGAAAGCGTATGATTCGGTGCCTCATGCATGGCTTTTGAGGGTGTTAGAGTTGTATAAAGTAAATGCAACTCTGCGCACCTTTTTGAAGTCATGCATGGGGCAATGGAAAACGGTTCTTAGCTATCCAGGATGTCGACAGATCCCTGGAAATGGCGAATTGATAAAAATTGAGCGGGGTATATTTCAGGGCGACAGCCTGAGTCCTCTTTGGTTCTGCCTAGCATTGAATCCTCTTAGTACATTACTAGAGGGTTCAGGGCTAGGTTACAGGTTACATAGAGGTGGTGGAGTGATATCCCACTTGTTATATATGGATGACTTAAAGTTGTTTGCCCACACTAAATTACAGTTGATGGATTTACTTAAAGTAACTGAAACTTTTAGTAAGTCTATCAGTATGGATTTTGGTGTGGACAAATGTGCTGTCATCCATGTAAAACAAGGCAGGATAGTGGAATCCGAAGGAACACAACTTTCGGATTCCATTAACCTAAGATCACTTCTTGTAACCGATACTTACAAGTACTTGGGTATGTCACAGGCGTTAAGTATCACTGAGGCTGACATGAAGCAATCGTTGCAGGAGCGTTTCTTTGGTCGCCTGAAAAAAGTTTTAAAAAGTCTTTTATCAGGTGGCAACAAGGTGCGCGCTTGTAACGGTTGGGTCATGCCGGTGCTCATGTACTCCTTTGGCATACTTAAGTGGACTCAGACTGAACTGGATGCCCTGGACCGGAGGGTCCGTACACTCTTGACGGCATACCGTATGCATCACCCACGTTCGTCTGTGATGAGATTGTATATCCCGCGGAAATGTGGAGGCCGAGGCTTTCTGAATGCCAAGGCCCTTCATAACCGCGAGGTATGCAACCTCAGAGAATACTTTCTTAAGGCAGACGTGGGTATGCATCGGGATGTAGTTGCTGTAGACATCGGACTCACCCCGCTCAGTTTGGCTAAAGAGAACTGGCGCAAGCCTGTAGTACTTAGCACTAACGATCGCAGGGATGTATGGCAGAGCAAGGAGCTTCACGGTAGGTTCTACAAGGCTCTATATGGAGCTGATGTAGACCTGTTAGCCTCCGTGAACTGGCTACGTTTCGGTGACCTCTTTGGGGAAACCGAAGGGTTTGTCTGTGCTATTGCGGACGAAGTTATCAAGACGAATAACTACCGGAGATATATCTTGAGGGATGGTACGGTTGACATTTGTCGGGCGTGCCACCTACCTGGTGAGTCCCTCAGGCATATAGTTTCCGGTTGTTCTCGTCTTGCTAACGGCGAGTACTTGCACAGACATAACCAAGTAGCCAGGATTATTCACCAGCAACTTGCTCTGAAATACAAACTTGTAGATGTTGAAGTGCCGTACTACAGGTATGTAGCTGAATCAGTTCTCGAAAATGGTCATGTCACGTTGTACTGGGATCGAACTATCATCACAGACAGGACTGTTGTGGCCAACAAACCTGACATTGTGGTGATAGATCGATCAGAGCGCCGCGCATTGATTATCGATGTCACCATTCCGCATGACGGCAATCTCGCGAAAGCTGAAAAAGATAAGCAAATTAAATATCTCGATTTGGCTCGCGAGGTTGTCGACATGTGGGACGTTGATTCGGCAATCATTGTGCCGATAGTCATATCTGTCAATGGTCTAATAGCCAAGAGCCTCGATCACCATCTAAAGAGGCTCGCGTTGGGTGCTTGGATCAAGGGTTTGATGCAGAAGGCAGTGCTTTTAGATACAGCACGCATTGTGAGGAGGTTCCTATCTCTGGAATCCTAACCACCGGCAGCTTGGACCCTGTTCCCGATGCCGGTGGGGTACCATATATTTTATATTTTTAAATGATATGTATTTTTATAGATATATGTATATTTAAAAATGAAAAATGTATTGAAAATATTTAAATAAAGAGAATAATAATAATAATAAATCACCATCTAAAGAGGCTCGCGTTGGGTGCTTGGATCAAGGGTTTGATGCAGAAGGCAGTGCTTTTAGATACAGCACGCATTGTGAGGAGGTTCCTATCTCTGGAATCCTAACCACCGGCAGCTTGGACCCTGTTTCCGATGCCGGTGGGGTACCATATATTTTATATTTTTAAATGTATTTTTATAGATATATGTATATTTAAAAATGAAAAATATATTGATAATATTTAAATAAAGAGAATAATAATAATAATTTGAATTTAAATTGTGGGTGCATCCCGGCCGGGGGCGTAACGGAATAGGACCCTAACGGCCGGACCCGATGAAACATTTATAAACGAATGAAAAATCAATGAACTATTTACGTCATCAAAATTAAGAGAAAGCGCTCATATATGTTTTACTCTTTAATTCATTAATAAACTGTGTTTTTAGTATTTCGAACTGTAAATATTTTATTTTAGAATAATCAGAAGTTGAGACCATTCTCAAGAAGCATATATTTCTTTTATTAAAATTAGTGATTTGTGTAATAACATTATATTCAAAAGCTATATACACACAATTATTGTGCTCAACGCGATAACTGCTCCGCATCTATAATGTAGTCCATTTATTTAAATAAAATACTGCAAATAGTTTACTAAAAGATTTTATCACAATAAAAAATTACAGGTATAATTTAAAATAGCATATAAAATTATGTTTTTTACAGAGATTATACTATAGACATAGGTATATAACTGTAGGCCTTTGATGTTTAGATATGATATGCCTATAATACCTACGCCTGTATATAATCTCTGTTATATTTAAATGTAAAGGAAACCTTCCGTCCTTCCGACGTACTATCGTCCAAATCGAATGGTCTGCGACATAGTACTGATATTGTTTTATTCAGTTCACGTGTGCTATATAATCTGTATATCATATTTATATGCGATGAGGCGTCTAAGTGTTTAATTACTCTTCTTATGCCATATTAGAAGTTTCCTGACCCTGATATACAAAATATATTAAGTTGCACTCGTGTTGAAGGTCCATTTCAAGTGCAAGACGAAACGCATAATAAGGCTTTGGAGTATAGGCTGTGGCATCGAGCGTGTCTTTTTAATTACTTTATACGAAATTATATTTGTGTTTATATTGTTTCTAAATATTGTGTTTGGACGCTGCATGTTTGGACTTTTGTCTTGTGGAAACAAATGGAAATAAATAGACAATTTGTTTTTTAATTTCTCGTGTCTTCAGCGATAGGTAAAGTCAAGGCAACATTTATAAGTTTTACACTATCGAAAGAAAATAAATTTTCGTGGACCCCCGCTTACGAATTATGAACCCCATTTTTTTGTCACGCCTACGTAGATCCCCGCCGAGTCTCCCGTGGATCCCTAGGGGTCCACCTGGACCACTTTGGGAACGAAGGATATAGTGCATAATAATGTTTTACGTTTACGTGAATGTTGTTCATTGAAATTAAACTACTCTATACGGATTGTATCGTGTTGTTTATTGTAATAAGCAGTATTATTACATGATATATAAGCAGCGATAGCATAGTCGAAAGCCGTTGGACTGCCATACAAAGATTTCGAGTTCGATCCCAAAGCGCGCATCTCTGACTTATCAAAATTATATGCATTTTAAATACTTAGTGAATTATTGCTTGCTTTAACGTAAAGTAAAACATCGTGAGGAAACCTGCAGGCTCACAGTTCTACATAATGTTCTCGAAGATATGTAAAGTCTGCCAACCCGCGCTGGGCGAGCGTGGTGGACTATGGCCTAACCCTTCTTACACTGAGAAAAGGCCTGTGCCCAACAGTGGGACAGTTCTATACAGGGCTGACATTAGTATATATTATAAGTATATTACATAACATTAAAACTTTTAAATTTGACTACAATCATTGAATTTAATTAAAATTATTTATCAATTTATATTTACGCTTTCCCCGACGTTTTGGTTGCTTTACGGTGGCCATGGTCACGGTGAGACTCTCAGTCTTCTCATATAATGTTCCAATCACTTGTTTTTAAAGAGGGGACGACCTGGTGACCTTAAATACAGGCCAAAAGCGTAGCTTAGACACCAGTCTCCCACAGTATAAATTCCATTGGTATATTGTTTCATTCATTGTAATTGCTGTAATATAGCGGTGAGAAAATAAAAAAAATATTATTATTATTATATAATAATAAAATTATAGTATTTGAAATAAATAACGCGCTGATATCCGTATAAAATAGTTTAATTTCAATAAATATAGTGTATACAATAGGAGTGTTTACAATTTTCATACTTACGCCAATCAATTTAAAGTTCATACTTGAATACGCCTCTCAATATATCTTTAGGCAATTTTACAAACTTTACTAGTTTAAAAATAGCGTTATTGCAAAAATCCCATCTACGCCGAACTTCGTCTAAGCCTGCCAGTTAAGTCCCGAAGGTCGTTAATATATAAATAATACATGGAGGTGCTTAAAAAACCCCAATAACATGTATTAATGTGGCTATTCTGTCAGATGTGCAGCTCAAATCAATCTAGACTAAAATATGCCGCGTATTGTCGGACAAGCTCGTGCCTCGCATATTAACTAATGAAGTTTAAAGTAGGTCTAAAAATATCAGCGATGGCTCACAAATTTGCATTTAACGTCATTAAAAAATTACACGTAGCTTTTAAATGTAGTATAGTATTTAGTTTTGTTTTTATTCGCATTGTTATATGTTGGTAGTCGTTGCTGGTTTATTGTGACTGCGTAACATAGTCTTGAAGGTTGATAGGCACGTCAGTACGAAAATTTTGTCGAGGTTTACGTGTGTTCAACTTATGCACGTGTTTATCCACGTGTGTTTGTAAAGCTAATATAATTATCATGAGACCTCATAAATAAGAGATCATTTAAATATGTTGTCTGTAGTATATTTTCTTTAAATAATAAAGCATTTATCTGAAGAAAAAGCATCATAGCTTAGTATGTATTTTACTGTACCCCTGACAAGGTGTATGCGAAATTTCATAAGATAAATACGAACAAAACCTATATGTGGAATACCCCAGAGGCCACTTGACCTAAGCTCAATTCTGCCACTCTGCCCCGTGTTAGGAGCCTGTGTTCTAGCCTATAAAGAGGCGTCGAGGTCTTCAACGAGAAGTTATTACCCTATCGATGTCATCAAAACCTGTGCGACGGCTGAACAGGGCTGACTACCGTTTCGCTTAGCAGCCTAAGGCTTAAGCCTACGTATAGGGCCCACGCAGCCGGTGGTGATGTGTGCCGCATGTGGTTGACTAGAGAATTTCACTTGGACTTATTTCGTTAAGAAAAATAAAGGAATTTACAGCGTACCGATCACAATTGTATGCTGCCGTGTTCCAGGATTTTGAAGGTTATCGGACGAGGTGTGGGCTAGCCAGTCGCTTACTGGATAAAGCTGCACTTAAAAGGCTACGCTCTGACATTCGGGGTATCCTTTCTGTCCCTTCTTCTGCAGGAACGGGTGCTCCGCAGCCAATTGCAATACGGCAACAGAAGATAGTATTTGAGTGGGGGATAGTAGGTATACACGTATAAGTACCTAATCCGTAGATAAAATATGGAGGGCTTTGCTCGTGGAGTACGTGGTTCGAAAATATGAGTATATGAATCTAAAAGACAGAAAGAGTCTGCTGCGTTTGCTAACCATAAAAATATATAGCATGTGAGTATCCTGGAATCTGTATTGCCTATAGTGAAGATACGATAGTTGCCATTAAATTTCGATATGACAATAATACAGCTACGCGAGCTAATTCTGCCGTGCCGGCCTGGCATGGTGCTGTCATTGATAGGCTTAACTTTTTTTTACGTGGAGAAATACTGCTGATGCATGCACCCTCACCACAAGGCCAGAACTCACGGGCGAACCGCCCGAGAGTTCTGGCCTACCGACTAAAACAACCACGGTGTGACAGTTCCCTGCTTTGTATGGCGGGTGGGTCGCTGGAACTGAAACTACATCAGCGACCCTAGCAAGCTTATTTATCTGCTTCAAGTCGGGCAAAACACGCCTTAGTGCCCGCGTTTTGTGATTTGGGCTCGCTTGGGTATTAGTCCACCACGAAACACATTGACTCCCTTAAGCAGAAGATTACTCTTTGGCGAATTTTATTTTATTTTAAATGACAACTTCCGCACTCGAAATAGTTTCTGTACCGCGGGTGACTTTCCAACCAGGAAGGTGGCTTTTGTTCGGTTCAAAATTTGTCGGATGGATTGCACAACTTTTGGCTAAAATGAAAGCAAAGTGCACATGCTTGTTTAGCAATTCAATGATAGCCGGCATCGGGATCATTACAAGATTTGATAACAATAGCTTAGAAAGAACCGATTACTTGCTTGCCTACGGTCTATAAACTTATTGTATCTATTTTAAGAACATAGTTATTATTATCCAAGCTCCCATGGTACTATGCTTTTATACCCGTATCGACGACGACGATACTTTAGTGTCTTTATGGTTTTAACCCCTAACGCAAAAACGACGGGGTGTTATAAACTTATAAGTTTGACGAGTCTGTATGTGTGTGTGTGTGTGTCTGTCTGTGGCATCGTAGCTCCCGAACGGATGAACCGATTTTAATTTTGTTTTTTTTTGTTTGAAAGGTGAATTAGTCGGTAGTGTTCTTAGTTATGTTTGACAAAAATCGGTCCAAGATCGCCGCCACAAATTGGCGGATTACATATTATTTCACAACTCCCTTAATGTGGCTATCAAATGAATTTTGTGTTGGGAGTTTTTAACACGCTTTTTTGTTCTTGTAGATGTTACAGGGAAAATTTCGGTTACTAAAGTAAGCACTTGACTAACCATGTGCGCAGGCAATAGTATAGTGCATAAGTGTGAACCCAATTATCTCACTGTCATAGTCTAATGGAATGACAATGCGACACGACCGGAGAGAGATTAAAAGCAGGACCAACAGCTTTACGTGCTTTCCAAGGCAAACATTTCTAGAAACCACATTCTTTTTAACCGACTTCAAAAAATGGAGGCGATATCAATTCGATTGTATGTTGTTTTTATGAGTGTTACCTCAGAACTATTTCCAGGTTAACCGATTTTGTTGATTCTTTTTTTTTAAGTCGGTACCATTTGTTCCCATTTAAATTGTTTGACACCGACCCCATAAATAACAATAATTGTACATTATATTATCCTTATAATTTAATTGTCTTTCTTACGTTAGTAGAAAAATAAGTTGATTGCAATTTGTAGACACAAGAATACGCAATTATTTTTAACCTATTAGTGCATTTTTGTTTTAGAATATTCTTTTTCTTGTTGGCCCTAATCGGAATTTGCACCCAAGACCTCACAACCGCATGTACCTACTGCCTCTGCGCAACCGAGGCAGTTTAACGGTGCACATTGAGTATTTTACATGTACACACATATCAATGTTTATGTGAGGCAATAATAATATTAATGTGTGCGTGAGCGGCATACAAATGATGTAAGTATACCAGTACTCACGCGCAGTCAAGGTAGCCAGTTCATGGCTTAGTTTTGTATAAAAATAATGATGATGATTCTAATATTGTTTAGACATTTATAATATATTGTAAGGAGAGAGTGAGTTTTTGGGTTTTGTATTTTATCTCCAAAAATAATTTATCAAAAAAAGATTTCACTGTTTTATTAAAAGGTAGATTATTTCAGATGGAATTAGGCTGTAGGTATATTTTTTTAAAAAGAAGGTATTTGTCTTTATTGTGTCAGTTGTCTTTTGATATTAAATTTATATTTTTTATGATAACAACTGCCGCACTAGAGATACAGACGTAAAAAAGAGGAATATCGCATCACAAAAGCCTAGTTTAGCACTTATAGCAATTTATCAAATAATCATCATCTCAACCTAAAATCGTCCACTGCTTGACATATGACTCTTCTAAGGTTTTCCACACAGACCGATCTTGGACCACCCGCATTCAACCGCTTCACGCGACAGCCGACCCTTACCAGGTCGTCGGTCCACCTTGTCGGACCTACCCCTGCTGCGTGTTCCGGTGCGTGGCCGCCACTCCACTCTTCAGAACCCGAGTCGATAGGGTTTCGGGGGGAGAACTACGGGTTTCCCCCTTTGGACCAGGAAGCCCACTGCGCCTCGAAAGGCGTGTTCTATCGACCGCTGACTACAGTGCGCGGTGCCTGACATTGGTGTTGGACTCGCAGGGGTATGTGGTTGGCCGCTGAGGACGACATGTTCGTTTGCTCGGCAAGCACGTTGTGTTCGAGTGTCGGACTCAGACGCGGCCAGTGCGAACCAGTCGGTCGCATGAGGCACGGAGTTGCCTTTAGCGAAGTGGCAGTGTGGTTTCAATGCCACAACGCATCTCGGGCGCTTGCCTGCTCAGCAAGTAAGAGTCATAGCTGGAGTGACTCGGGCCACACCCGGCTTGTAGGCCTATTTGGGTAGGCGTACGGATGTGTGTTGGGAAGTGAGCGTGCCTTACACAGCTCCGGTACCATACTGGAGATATGGGAGGCGGCTTCTCCGTCTGCTTCAGTGAGGTTTTCGTTAGCAACTCCCTAAGTTGCGGGTGGTGAGCGGCTTTATTGCTCCGGTACCTATCTGGAGAATAGGTAGTGTCACTTGGGCACGAGGTAGCTTGCTTACGAGAACCGGATCTCTGAGGTTAGGGTGGAGAGTCGAGATTTGGGGACAAGACCTGTCTATAACTGGTCCCGGAAGGTGCTCTCGGGCGCTGGAAGGTACAGCGGCTCCTCTAATATAACCTAACGGTTGGTGTAGGGGAACGCTATATCATAAACTGGAATAGTCGTAGAGGAAGGGGATGCCCCAACGGCCATCGGTTCTGCACGCTATGTACCCTGCCCACTGCCACTTCAGCTTGGCTATCCGGAGAGCCATGTCTTTCAGATAATATAATATATAAAACGCAATATAATACCACAATACTATTTATTCACAGCATGATCTCTCGCCAATTGATCTTAGCATGTGTACATAAAATTAAATTGAATTTCTCAACTATCTAAATGATCAATAACTTAGAGACTGCATTCATGCAAACAGTGAGCCATTCACTGAATGTTTACGTATGTAGGTACTCAATCTAATAACATTAACGTAAATATATTATTTTATATCACTACTATATTTTATCCTGCGAATTCGCTCGCTAAAAATACAGGAGGCTAATTCTCAAGAAGTAATTTATTTTCAAGCAGCAATAGTCTTGAGGGAGACTGTTGGACTGCTACGCAGAGGTCTCGAGTTCAATCCCGAGGCGCGCATCTCTGACTTTTCAAAGTTATGTGCGTATTAAATAGTTAATTATCGTTTGCTTTAACGGTGAAGGAAAACATCGTGAGGAAACCTGCATGTCTGAGTGTTCTACATAATTTTCTTGAAGATATGTGAGGTCTGCCAACCCGCACTGGGCCAGCGTGGTGGACTGTGGCCTAACCCTTCTCGAATTGAGAAGAGGCCCGTGCCCAGCAGTGGGACAGTTTAATACACGGCTGATATTATTATATTATTATTATTTTTTAATGTACTCCCTGACGTCAGAGGATAATTATGTGACACGTCCGGCAAAGTGTAAATATCAGTAGTTAAAAAGCAGTGTTTGAAAAATCGTTATCAAATGTCTAAATTTTTATAAACTTACTTATTGTTGCCTGCGTCATCGCTCGAAAACAGTATTTCCTATGTCCTTTTCTATACCTCTGACAACGTGTATACGAAATTTCATGATGATCGGTGGAGTACTTGAGGAGTAAAACTGTAACAAACAAATAAACGTATTTATAACTAGTTTTCGCCCTCGGCTTCGCTTGTGTAAAAGTAGGTTATGTTTAGTTAGTTCATGTAAGCAAGGGTACGATTTTTTTAAATATATATGGCCTATGTTACTCGGTGATAATATAGCTTCTTAAAGGTGAAAGAATTTAAAAATCAGTTGAGTAGTTTTTGAGGTAAATCGATACAAACAAACAAAATTCTAATCTTTCCTAATTATAATAATTTAGTGTGAAGGAACAGGATGTGATGTCCCTCCAACACAAAGGGAGAACCCTCCGACCATGCTGGGTGATCTGGCAGGCCACGGCCCTACGGTTGATATCGGAACCTTGTATATATACTTAGTCGCTGTGTAAACTCCACTTGTGCGATTCAGAATAGTATGACGTTATTTGAGCGCTTGTTGTATGTAGCGCCATCTGTTAGATGTAGGCGGAACTTCTTCGTCTGTGTGGAGGGGCCACATTAGTATAGATATACTACTACAATATAATCTTATTTATAATATAAATACTAGATTTTGCCTGTGGCATCACACGCGTTAACCTAGATTTCGTCATCAAATTTATATTCCTCCGGAACAGTACATTTTCAGAGTGAAAGATACCCTATATTCTTTTCTGTACTCCTGACTACTGATACTCATTGTATTCGAAATTTTATGCTGATCGGTCAAGTAGTTAAGTGGTGAAAGCGTAACAAACAAACATACAAACTCACATTCGTATTTATAATATTGGTTAGGATTTACAGACATCTATACTCCATTTGGTTAGGTATTTAACTAAAGATAAACAATCTTGATGTGACTTTTTACACAAACACATATTAAACAAATAAACTACTGCTTAAACTAACGGTTCAATTGATTAAGTAGGTAATCGTTATTGTTGTTTTTACATTGATCTTTAGCAGCATTTTATTTTTAAACTGAGTTTTTAGATAAAAAGATAAATAAGACACATTAAAATTGTTTATCTTTAGTTAAATATCTAACCAAATGAAGTATAGTTACACATTTATTATACGTATAGACATACAGACACATTTTCTTAACAGTTTTATATGAGTATAGATAAATATATATGTACACAACGATGAATGTTGTCTGGACATCGTAAAGCCGAGCTCCTACATGTTTATAGCTCGTTAAGAGTTATATATTTCAACAAATCGCTGTATAGGATACACGACCTATTTAAAACTTTGACTATGGTACAAGTATATTATTAAAGGACCATTTCTCAATAAAAACTTAACTTGGCGATTAAAAAGAGTGGCCATGAGTCTCTTGCCTGTTCTTCTCATGAGCCCTACACCCTCGCTTTGCTGAACGTGGCAGTAAATGTAAATTCACAGAAAAAATTAGTGTAGCTTTGACATTCATAAGTGTTACCTTGTAACCTAACTTGAATAAATTTATTTTGATTTGAAACCGCTCAAAATCGATCCAGCCGATTTCGTCTTATAAATATTTTGGTAAAATTTATTTTTGAAAGTATAAAAGAATTCAATCTTATTTAGTACAGAGCACACACAATAAGTTAACAAAATAAAAACAAAAAATATTAATACATATTAAAACAAAATGTGTATGACCTCGGCGAAAAGGTTCACCACCTCAGCATTAGCTGGGCACCCAAATTGAGTGCACCAGCGCTGGTTTTCAGTTGGTCACCCGGTATAAGTGATGCACGGACGAAGGCAAATCCTTAACATTATAATATAAATACAATAAATGTGGTTTTGCTACATACCTACATACGCATGTTCTCTACATATGCTAAAAATGGAGACGGCACAAAGAGCCGTGCTTAAAGTTCTTTTAGGCAAACCACGCAGATATTCAAAGATAGCATTGTACCAAGAGTGCTCCATTTTGACTGTGAGACAACTCTTTGTGCGCCAAACTATCCTGCGCAAACATGCTCTAATACCGTATAAGCCAATACCAAAAAGACAAAATTTGTAAAATTATACCTCACAGAACGGCACTAGCTTCTGGAAGTTTTTTTGTCCTCAGTTCCCAACTATATAACCGCGTCAACAAAATTATACATAGGTATATGTCTATCCGCTAACTATAAAAATTGTAAATTTATCCTACAACGCTGGTTGCTAACTTTAGATTATCAAGGGACAGAAAACCTTTTAAAGCCTAGTTTATAGCTAACAACGTAAATTACACAACCACACACACACACAAACACACACACACACACACACGCACACACACACAAACTCACAAATAAATACACATAATCTGATCGTGACGAAATGATAATTGAATAAAAATGTTATTATGTTAATCAAATTAAAATGTTTTAATTTATCTAAGTTAGTATATTATTAAATAATTAATGGTAAAATCTTTTTGTTCAATATGTTCACTTTAAATTGATATATCAAGATTATATCACTGTCATTATAATAAAATTAAAGTGATCTAAAATCCATGGAAGGCGCTGGCACCTGTGATACAATGATCGCATTAGTACAGGTGTCAACGACACAAAGTACTTGACATGTTCTTTTAAAAATTAAGAAATTATCATTGTAGACATGTTTGTGAAGAAATTCAGTTAAAAAAATTATTATTATTATTATTCACATTTATTAACTAGTTACCAATAAAAATTACATTTTTAAATATATAATAATAAAAAAACACATTTGAAAATATAAAAATTATGGAAGCCTACCTATTATTATTATTATTATGGAAAACGTATAGGCCATATTAAATTATGTACCTACTAGGCTTTGTACCGAACCGCGCAACTTCTGCTTCACATATGAGAATTTTTACCGTTTTTACAACATTTTTAATTTATGCTTTGCTCCTATTGGTCGTAGCGTGATATTATATAGCTTTTAGCCTACCTCGATAAATGGGCTATCTAACACTAAAAGAATTTTTCAATTCGAATCAGTAGTTCCTGAGATTAGCGCGTTCAACCAAACAAATAAAACAAACAAACTCTTCAGGTTTATAATATTGGTATAGATGATTTATTATTTTAGGTATTCTCCTATTAAAATTAAACTATTTTATACGGTTTTATCGGGGAAGTGTTAAAGATAAATAGTTTTGATAATTTTAATTATTTAAATAATAATAATAATAATATTGTATCATATACACACAACACCATCTAGCCCAAACTAATCAGAGCTTGTACTATGGGTACTAGACAATGGATAAACATGGTCAGGGTTATACTATATCACCAGTAGAATGCGTGGTTAAAAGGAATTACACGATTTCAAAATCACCCTGTATACTTTTTTTTGTAAATACGTAGGTATTATACATAGAAACACCCAGACCAAGACAAACATCCATGTTCATGCACACAAATGTTTTACTTGTGCGGGAATCGAACTCGCGACCTCAGGCGTGGCAGTCGGTTACACTAACCACTACGCCATCGAGCCCGACACAAATAGCAAAATAGTAGTAATGTTTAACAGTAGTAATTAGTTATAGTATTAAAATTATGTTATGAAAGTGTTAATAAACAACGCGATTAATTCCGTATAAAGTAGTTTAATTTCAATGTATGACATTCGCGTAAACGTAAGACTATGTTAGGTATTCTTCTAAATTAAAATTGCAAATGGATGACCTACAGCACAGGTTTTCAAAGCGTAGGCATCCACAATGTTCGATTGCATCAGAGTACATGTATTAGATTAATTATACAACATTATATATTATGTTCTACAATATTGTCTGCTACTTACAATATCTGTATAATTATACAACAACTAATTGATGTTTTTAAATCTTCTTCTTCCTAGCCTTTGTTATTCCCAAGTCACTTGGAGTCAGCTTCGCAAACCGAAGGCTAACGATACCCTAAGGCTAGACCAGTGTCAGGATATTATAGGGCACTTGACTTCCCAATAACGACTGCCATAGATGTTCATGGCAGCCGGGACCGACGGCTTAACATGCTCTCCGAGGCACGGAGCAGACGATAATTGTCAATCAATACGCACATAATTTCGAAAACTCATATACCTTCCGAAAGTCAGAGATGCGCGACGTTTTACTGCACGGTAAAGACAACGATAGATAGATTTATCAACTGACTGCCTTTCATTTTAGTCCATATACCAACCCATATCTGTAGAAACTACCTACAAACTCAATGAAGTCTTAACATATCGCACACGTAATATACAGTCCCGTTAGTGCGCTTAGATTACCATCAGTTCTCAAACCTCGATGCACAGCAGGTACCTAGTGCATGCATATATCACGCAAGTGTCCCTAACGGGTCAGCAGGCATGCAATGTTACACTGACAGCTCATATACATACTTATTTCTTATACAGTTATACCTGTCACTCCGACTTAAAAATGTATTTGCCTTGCTAGACGAATACCGTCTAAATTTATAAAAGAAGAAACATGGTTGATTTTGTCTATTAAATGTGAACTGTACACACCCT
The DNA here is from genome assembly GCA_963675205.1 of Catocala nupta. NCBI lineage: Eukaryota > Metazoa > Arthropoda > Insecta > Lepidoptera > Erebidae > Catocala > Catocala nupta. The sequence continues at coordinate 2,360,118 of OY776087.1, forward strand.
TGCCAACCCTTTCGCTGATAAAGGTGTGATTCTCTCTATCTCTCTTTATACATCTTAGAGTGTTCTCTAAAGTTAGAGAGATGGCTGCGGATGGTTAAGGTGGTCAGCTCGTCACTGTCACTGCGACGAATGTTCGAATCCCTCACGGGACTAAACTTTTTGTGATCCGCAACTGATTTTCCGATTCTGGGATTTTTTGCGACACAAAAATTAATACAAAGGAGGGAGTTGTTTTAAAAAAATATATATATCAATCATTAAACATGCAATTTTCCTCGCAGTTCAATCGAATTTCAGACTCCTGTGTGGCAGTCCACTTACCAATTGACATCAACAGTTTGCTATAATTGCTATATAGTCTTATAGCAAACTATTGATGTCAATTTGGGTAAATATGAGCTAGTGAGACTTCAATTTACTCCCAAGCAATAATTGGCCTATATAAGGACGAGCGGGAATAGGCATGCTCGTCCCGGAATTATCTGATACCCCAGGATGTTAGCTTTTAACTTATAATTACACCAATTTATTTTCTTGAAATCATCAAAATTAATGTGCCCGACAACTTTCTTAAAATCCAATAAAATAATGTTAATACCACTCCCGCTAAAACAAATCTAGGTTCACCATCTCCTTGAATACTTGCCTTTGTTTGTTTTGGTACATATTTTTACATACGATAGCATATAGCAATTAAAATATTTGGTTTTGTGCAATCAGTTTCAAAATTGGTTACAAAATAAGGGAATAATAAATATCTTAAATTTTGTTTTAGGAAAAGAGGAGTGGTGTGTGTATATATCGCTATCTCCCTCGGACAGCTGCATTTAAATAGCGGTTACGTCATAGTTTGTAAAGTGCATCCTTTAACTGTCATTAGACAATTACCCCTACTATTAAATTTGAAAGTTTGCCTTTTATCTTAAAGATTGAAGCATAATACATTACTGGCAAAGGTGGAAGGTTTGAATTGTACTAAGGGCGTAGGTTCAGATGGTATACCGCCGTTATCTATACTAATATAATAAAGCTAAAGAGTTTGTTTGTTTGTTTGCTTGAACGCGCTAATTTCAGGAACTACTGATCCGAATTGAAAAATTATTTTATTTATAGGCTATATAACATCAGGCTACGACCCACGGGGGCGGTGCAGTAATCATAAATGCGGGTGAAACCGCGGGCGCATCTAGTAATATAATAAAGTTGAAGAGTTTTTTGTTTGTTTGGTTGAACGCGCTACTCTCAGGAACTACTGGTTCGAATAGAAAATTATTTTAGTGTTGGATAGGCTATTTATCAAGGAAGGCTATAAGCTATATAACATCACGCTAAGACCAATAGGAGCGGGGCATTAATGAAAAATGTTGCAAAAACGGGGAAAATTCTCTTATGTGAAGCAGACAACGTTGCGCGCGTAAGCTAGTTTTTAATAAATCTTTATCAACTAAAGTGTTTGCGAAATATTGAAAGGTAGCTGAAATTATGCAATAAATACTTCTTTATCTTTAACCTAATATTGATTTCAATTGATTTCTGCTCCCTTCTTAGTGTATATACAAAGTGTAGGTATTATGTAATGAGTTAGGTATGATTGCTGCAACAATGTAACTACATATCTATAAATGTTATCTGCAACTTTGTATTGAATAGTCTGCTGTGGTTAACACCGTCTAAAATGCATGGGAATATTGTTTTACGTATGTATTATATCACAAATATTTTTCAACCCTACCACTTTGGGGATCCCCAGGTACTTGTAGATAGGAATAGGGTAATTGTCTTTTTTTAATTTTTTTATTGCATAGTAGGCCAACGAGCAACCCGATCGCCTGATGGTAAAAAAACACCAGAGGAATCACAAGTGCGTTGCCGGCCTTTTAAAAAGGAGTACGCTCTTTTCATAAAGGTTTTAGGTCGTATTGATCCGAAAATACCACAAGCGACAGTTCATACCACAGTCTGTTGTGCGAGGCAAAATATTTCTGGCGAAACGTATAGTTGTGGACTGCCAACCATTTAAATAATGGGGATGGAAATGCTGTCACGCTGGACGATGACGATAACGAGACGAGACGAGAAGCGGCAGGCCTATGTTTGACATTGTACTATATTTTACGCACAAGACATGGGATCATTGTCTGATCCTCGATAGTTGTTGCGAGTCTAGATGTTCTTTGAGTCCGTTGTTTTGTAAAGTCCCTCGAGATACAGAAATTAAGCCTAGTGCGAGAGATGCCTTTTAAAAAAAGGAGAAAAATAGACTTTTATTCTTTTAACAATCCATCATGGATTAATTCTTCTGCCCCGGGGTACTTTATAAATATTGAAACAACGGGTACAAAGCACAATCATGTCCCAGAGTTAATACGACTCTTAGGAGATCACACTATACATACGTATATGTAGGTATATACACACTATACGAATATTAATGAAATAAGTATATTAATAATATATATAATATAATAATATATTCTATCACATACACACAACACCATCTAGCCCAAACTAAGCAGAGCTTGTACTATGGGTACTAGACAATGGATAAACATACATATATACTTTTTTTTTGTAAATGCATACATATTATATACATAGAAACACCCAGACCAAGACAAACATCCATGTTCATGCACACAAATGTTTGACTTGTGCGGGAATCGAACCTTTTTTATTGTGTTTATTTTGTTTTATATGTAAAACGTTGGTTATGTACCTAATAGAAGGAATTAAGAGCGCGTCTAGCCGTTCAATAACGTTTGGCGAGTTACAACTTGTAATAGATCTAAGTAACTACTAGATCTATGCAATATATTGAAGCATATTGCTGCGTACTGGATTATTTATTAATTCTGCAATAGAAACAAGAATCTCAATACGAGAATGGATGAAATTTGAAGCAGGCATATCTAAATTCATGGCATAATCAGGTTCTAGGTCCCGCGTAGTACGGGACGAGCCTTTTGCCGAGCACCAGCCAAAGCTTTTCTATGCAATTATTCAGAATTTCTTGACAAGAAATACTATTAACATTTTGCACGACTCGGAAATAAACTCTAGACCTCACACACTACAGTCGTAATCCTTACCGCTACGCAACAAAAATGGAAATCACCTATCACAATTATTTGCTATTGGTAAGATAACACATCTTATAACTGCAGTTTAAACACTCCGAAGCAGGAACTCTCTGAGTGATCAAAGTTCAGGTTAACCACGGATCTGATGATACCTCTCATAATAATAGAAAACAGCGATTCCCAGTTCCAAGCCACGTCAAGGTGTAAAGTTCTACCCCAAGACAAACATCTTACTTTACGAAGTTATGTCCGTATTATATAGTTCAATATTACTCGTTTTACCGATAAAGAAAACATCTTGAAGAAAGATGCATTTCTGAGAGTTTTACGTTATAATCTCGAAGATATAAGAAGTCTCTGAACCAAAATTGAGCCCGTGTGGTAGGCTATGGCCTAATCCATCTCCCACTGAGAAGAGTCCCGCGCCCAGCGGTGAGACAGTTTATGTATAGGACTGAAATTATTATGCAAGCAATCCTGGCCTAGCAGTAGTGATGCACCTTTATGTAACTGTGACGAGTGGTACAAATATAGAGAGAACAAACAGAGCAGAGAGCCTTACATTTTTTTATATGGTATATCAGGCAATCGAGCAGACGGATCGCCTGATGGTAAGCGATTATCACCGCTCATGGACACCCGCAACACCAGATGAGTCACAAGTGCGGTGCCAGCCTTTTGGGGCTGGGCCTCCGGTACCCTCACTCACTCACGGTCAACTCACGGTTTTCTGTGGCCGTGGTACACCTACACACCTGTACACCTTCCTCATGAATCACTCTGCCTATTGGTGAAAACTGTATGCCAATCCGTTCAGTAGTTTTTGTGTTTATCGCGAACAGACAGACGGGGCGGGGGAGTTTGTTTTATAATATGTAGTGACTATTTTACTACGATACTATAATATATTGTTATGACGCCATTATTGTTTTGATTAGCAGATTATGGCTGTTTTGCTATTAAAAGAACTTTATTATTGATTTACAAAAAATAATATAAATTTAGTCTGACGCCTATATTATATCCAATTAGGTAAGCAGTATTATAACAATATCAGCAAGTTGGGGACGGGCCTCTTCGCAGTATGAGAAGGCTGGCCCAGTGTGGGTTGGCAGACTTCACATATCTTCAAGAACATTATAGAGAAATCTGTGTAACATTAAAAAACATTTCCAGTTCTTCTGTAAGTATGTTTAAATAATAAATATTTCTTAGACATAACTGTGTTGCCATGCTATACAGCTGATAATAGAGATAGTTAATGCCTTTATTGCACTGACTTCTACAATACGGAAATAATATTTAGAGTAGTAGAGCCTCGCTGATTTCAGCATGAATGGGCCGGCTGGACCGGGGAAGGACTATCCTCTCACAGAATATCGACGTGAAATAGCAGTATTCTTACTGTTGTGTTTCGTTCGAGAGTGAGAGTGCCGGAGGCCTAATTGCCGCTCCTTCTCCTTCCCATTTCCTTTTCCAAAGGGTCGGCAACGCGCAAGTGATGCCTCTGGTGTTGCAGGCCTCCATAGGCTACGGTGACCACTTACCATCAGGTCCTTAAGCTTGTTTGCCACCATAGTTGTATAAAAAAACAAATACGAAAATCCTCCTTATTATCCCGTGGGTATTTCGAAACATCGGACTTTCTTTTATTCATTTTAAAAGGCATCTCCCGTACCTATGACCTGAATAGAATAAACATAAGAATACATACCTGAAACAGTAGGGTGCAAGTTGTATTCTTCTAAAATTTTTTTTCTTCATTAAAATGGCAACTCCCGGACTACGCATTATTCCTGTGTCACGAGGGACTTTACAAACAACGGACACAAAGAACATCCAGACTCAGAACAACCATTTGTAGATCACACAAAGTTTTGTGATGTGTGCAACATATAATAAAATTAATAATAATATCCTCCAGACCGATTTCGGCCACGGCGGACAGTCTTAACGGAGACTGGCCAACTACGCAGGAGATATAATAGTACACAAGTGTGTGAGCAAACACAAGTGCACTCTCTGTTCCCTAACTCTCATGATCCAATGGGCGGATAATCCGACACGACCGGAGAGAGATCAGGCGCAAGACCAACGTGCTTTCTGAGGCACGGGGGTGTTTCACACCGCCAACTTCCTAACTCCGGGCTGCTATTGAGATTTCTTAACTGAAAAACCCAATAACTTTTTGTTGGCTCGACCCGGGAATCGAATCTGAGACCTCATGCACAGCAGTCGCATTCATTACCGCTGCGCCACAGAGGCAGTTAAATATGAAAATGAAACAAAGGCAACTATCCTATTGTTATCTGCAAGTACCTAGGAATCCCTAAAGTAGTAGGGCTGATAAATATGTATGATATAATACATACCTAAAACAGGAGAATGCACGTTGCAAACTATGACGTAATGGCTATTTAAACGCAGCTGTCCGAAGGAGATAGCAAGATACCACTACGAACTCACATTTTCTTATAACCAAATTTAAAATATTAATCACTACCTTATATTCCTTCCTTTTTTAAAAACAACTCCTGCACTTGGCTTAATTCCTGTGTCGCGGTGGACTTTACAAACAATCAAACAACGGACACATTGAGCACCCACACTCGGAACAACTTTGTGGATCACACAAATTTTGCCCTGTATGGGTCTCGATAAAAAAATTAAAAGTCGAATATCTCGAAAAGGGTTAAGTTTAGGGTAGGGTGTTTTATAGTGAAATAAGTCAGAAATGATGGGTACTCCACGCCCTTAACGGATCTAGCACGACTTTTCCTGTAACCCTGTATATGTATTTATAGGCATTATTTAAATGTATTTGATAACAGTAGGTTAAGTCAGATTAGTAACATTACTTTTTCTGCATAAAAGGTACCCTATGTCCTTTTCCGCTACTCCGACAATGTGTATACAAAATTTCATGATGATCGGTCGAGTAGTTAAGGCGTGAAAGCGTAACAAACAAATAAACAGACTCACATTCGCATTTATAATATTAGTTACAAAGTTAGAATTAGGATACATACCTAAAACATTATTCCCACGCATCTTAGACAAGTGGTGTTAACCACAGACTATTCAATACATAGTTGCAGATAACAAATGCAGATAGTTACATTATTGTAGCAATCATAACTCATTGCATAGTACCTACGCTGTATAAACACTAAGAAGGTAGCAGAAATCAATTGATATATCAATATTAGTTTAAAGATAAAGAAGTATTTATTGCATAATTGTATATAGATATTGTACCTACACAAGTTTTTATTTTTAAAACAATTTTAAATTTTTCTATCTGTACCCATATCTATGAAATATAAATTAAAAAGAAAGATGTTATATATATTTGTTAGCTGATCATAGTGAACTTTATTAAATCATAATTCATAAGTAATATAATAAATGTGTATGTGAGTTTGTTTGATTGTTATCCGCTTTCATACCTTAATTACTGGACCGATCATCATATAATTTCGGATATACATTGTCAGGGGAACAGAAAAGGACGTAGAAACCTTTTATCTAGAAAAATCACTGTTATGCTCCTAACGCATACCTCCTTGCCACGAGGGGAGGCGAGACCATTCATCCATGTTCGTAACTGAAATCACGTGACCAACTGCAAGAGAAGAATTTTCTTTCGCTGTTTGGTATCTAGTTGTGAGAGATGAATTATTTTTCCACTTTTGTACATCAAATTATTTCCATTTTTGTAACCCGAGACATTCGTTTATATAAAAAGAAAAGAACATCGAAATAATCAATAGTGTTAGCCCACGATAATGAGGGATTCTTTCCATTTTTATCTTGTAACTGATAAGGTACGTTTAGTTACTAAAGTGGACGAAGGGCGTTTTGAGGCTTACGTTTGGGCTATCACGAGACTGCGGGCCTACCGATTAAAATCACCACGTTGTGCCACCTCGCTGCTTTGTATAATGGGTGAGCTGTTGTGTTCAGCCTGCCTTATGGTAACGAGTCCCATTAACCTACTTGAGCTTGCAAAAAGGGAAAGAAAGAATATACGAGAAATGAGGTAATTGAGGTTCCAACTCCAGCACTTACAAAACAGTCACAATTCTGTTCTCTTCTCACTATCAAACTCACATCCAAGTTCTCTGTTATAATTTAAGTTTCTACAGCATCCCTAAGCAGCGATAACCGTTGGACTGCCGCACAAAGGTCTCGAGTTCGATCCCAAGGCATCTCTGACTTTTTGAAATTAATAAAATAATATATTTAAGCGAGTCTGGCTAAGACTGGTTACATTTTTAATCGAACACGTTGTCCTTCAGTGAGGAATACTGTTGCGTAACCACACTGATTGGTTCAGTTAACTTGTAACCGTTATAATTAAAATAAATTTAGTTCATTCAGTATATTATCACAATAAAAAAGTTAATTTATGTAACAACTAAAAGGAAGCGATAACCTAGTGGGAAACCGTTGGACTGCCATGCAGGTCTCAAGTTCGATGCCAAGGCACGCAACTTAGATTTTTCGAAGTTATGTTCTTATTAAATAGATAAGCTTACTTTTATGATCAAAGAGAATATCATGAGGAATCCTGCCTGTCTGAGTGTTCTTTTAAGTGTTCTCGAATATTTGTGAAGTCTGCTAAACCGCACTGGGCTATTTTGATAGACTATCCTAATCGTTGTCATGCTGAAAAAAAGCCCAGCACTGTAATCTATACTAATCTTATTAATTATAAAGCTGAAGAGTTTGTTTGTTTGTTTGGTTGAACGCGATAATCTCAGGAACTACTATTTCGAATTGAATCATAATTTTAGTGTTGGATAGCCTATTTATCGAGGAAGGCTATAGGCTATGTACGGTCGTTGGCCCGTACATGCTATATAACATCACGCTACGACCCACGGGGGCGGAGCAGTAACCATAAACGCGGGTGAAACCGCGGGCATAGCTAGTAGAATATATATAGGGCTGATATTATTATTATTTAACAAAACTAAATAAATATTTTACAATTAATTTGAACATTATTTTCGTATCTTAGATTAATACAAATAAGATTAATGAGTGCGTTGGTGGCGCAGCCATAGTGTTTGCGACTGCCATGCATGAGGTCCCGGGTTCGATTACCAGATTAGACAAAGTTTTAAAGGATTCTTTTGCCAATAAATTCTTAGTAGCACGAGGTTGATTTCTTTATGATCAGTTCGGCTAAACATTCTAAATATTTTTTTTATATTTATATATTCTTATAGCTATGCCCGCGACTTCACCCGCGGTTTATGATTACTGCGCCGCCCACGTGTGTCTTAGCATGATGTTATATAGCCAATAAACTTCCTCGATAAATAAGCTATCCAACACTCTAAAATAATTTCATCAATTCGAACCTGTAGTTCCTGAGATTATCGAACCAAACAAAAAGATAATCAAACAAAAAAACAAACTCTTCGGCTTTATAATATTAGTATAAATTGTTAGCTATTTATATATACATATAACTTGTAAATATTTTATATTTATTATTTGTGAATGATTACTATATAAACACATTTATCAATGCACACAATTATTTACAGTAAACATGAATATTATTACAACAAGGCTATTCTTATTTAAAAGACAAAATAATCTGATAGTTTCGTTACACAAAACAAACTGGCAGATGACTGGTCATTTTCCAGGGTCAGAAATGGATATGAGAGATTCTGACGACGACAATCAGTGAGAAGACTTCTCACTATCTTCCCTTTGCCTGAACATAACTAACCAACAGAACTTTATAAAACACAAACCATTGAACGCTGACATTCTGGTAGACAGACGTGCTCCCACATTTCGCCAGCAATGATTTTCAATCCTATGTAACAGGAGTCCATTATTGGGCACTGTTCCACACACCATGCTGCTAAAAACTTCATGACAGAAAAACACTTTATGACCTAAATTAACAAATCATTTTACACTTCGATTTACGCCCGGTTCCTACATTCAAGAAACGTTTCGTATTTATAATAATACTTTATATAATACTTTATTTGTGGCATATAGATTAATTACAGAACTTTTATCCTACAGATAGTTAATTTTTCTCTAATATTCTATAAAGATTATAACAATAATTAACTGTCCGTAGCTAAAACAACTCGTTTCTTGATATAAGCACGTTAAAAGTTATTTTTATCTCGAATTTTGACACTTTCTAAAACAATCACTTAAAACACATTTTTATCTGCTTTAAATAGAAATACTTAATGCATATTATCGAGGCCGAAGTCCTATGATTAATTTACTAAGCGTAACGGCATCTGATAATGTCCGCTTGCCGACTGAATTATCAAGTGATAATTATTAGATAACTTGGGAAGAGTCCCGTGTGCAACAAACCGTGTACAAGAACTATTGTGATAAGTTACGTGATTATAAATTGCACACCACCCTGAATATAATAACGAGATGGGTGTACAAACGCAGGATTCAATCTCTTCGTCTTCATGAGACCTTGTTTTTCCATCTGCTTTTTGGAATGTCCCACTGCTGGGCAAAAGCTTCCAAATGACTCTGTTGGTGGATATCCCCTGACCGTATGATCTTGTGACCCCTCTATCTCGGAGATCTTTTGACCCACAAGGTCCATATTCAAACTCGACCGAGGGATGACCTCAAGGTATCTGTACACCAAGTTACAAGTCAATCGGTCCAGTGGTTCCGGAGCTATGCCTGTCACTAACAGACAGATACACAAAGTGTTTTCAATAACCTCTTCGAGGAAGAGTCAGAGTTAATAACAGTTGAATAAATGGACGCACGGATAGCGCAATAGTTTAAATGGTCGCTTCGCCATTGCTACTGCGTCGAGTGTCGTGAGTTCGACCCCCAAAACTTCGTGTGATCTTCAAACAGTTGTTCCAAGTTTGGGTGTTCTTTGCGTCTGTCTCAACAGCGATAGCTTATTGGTAAATCGTTCGACTGCCACACAGAAGTCTCGAGTTCGCGCGCATATCTGACTCTACGAAGTTATATGCGTGCTAAATAGATATAATTATCCCTCGCTTTAACGGTGAAGTAAAGCAATGTAAAAAGACTTGCATATGTAAGAGTTCTCCATAATGTTTTCAAAGACATATCTTTGAGTAAATTATGGGGAACTGGCCCAGTGCGGGTTGGTAGACTTCACATATGAAGTCTGCCGCCGCCCGCGCTGGGCCAGCGTGGTGGACTATGCCTAACCCTTCTCACACTGAGAAGAGGCCCGTGCCCAGCAGTGGGATAGTTTAATATAGGGCTGATATTATTCTAGTTATATATTTAAAAATTTATTGCACGGATGGTGATAGTTAAGTGGTCGCCACTGCATGGAGTGCTGTGGGTTCGATCCCCATACGAGACGTAATTCGTGTGATCTACAAAAAGTTGTTACGAATCCCCGCAATTCAGAAAATATTCCAAGGGCGGGCATTTATAAAAATAAAATATAAAATTACTAGCGGATCCGAAATAATAAAAAAACACCAAATTTAAACCATTCTCGAATCCACCTGAACATACATAATTTTTTTTATCAAAATCGAGCCAGCTGTTTAGGTGGACTTTAATTACAAACACACGCAGAGAAGATTTATATATATAAAGATAATAATTATGTATGTTTCCTTCTTTAACCACAATATGAATATAGGCGAAGGTCAAGGGTATCCCGGGTGACTACCTGATGACCCTGGCTGGACTGTAGATTAATTGGTGGACTTAACAATGACAAAGCAATGTAGGATAGATTCTTTGTTTGTTTCAATCGACGCGATAAAATAAACTTTGTCTGCTTACGTCTAGGACTGCACTTGTTCGCAAAAGTGTTATTTGCATGGCTCCAATTGTTTATAATAAATTTCCCAAAAGTTGGCAAGATCTAAATAGCGAAACATTTAAACAAAAAGTAAAATCATTTCTTGTTGCAAAAGCCTAATATAATGTTAGTGAATAATAAAATAAAATAGCGAATGGACACCTGCGTTTTCAGACAGGAACGATCCTCGGATCCTCGAAACAGAACACATGCATGCATTAGTGGGCCTTTTGTATATTGCGGGGGACTTATCAAACATAAAATAAAGGTACGCAAAATGTGGATTACACAAATAATACTCTCGTATGGGATTCGAACTCACAACACTCAACTCCAAACATTCACATCTATAATTGTTGTGTTCTGACTCATCAGTTATCATTTATCATAAAGTGATTAATGTCTATCTACACGTCTCTTTATAGCGGTCATCGCCCGAGAGATATGCGTACTCTGATACACAAATTAAATAAATTGATAAACCACTGATTGCCTCTAGGTCACGGGTATGGCATAAATATGCGATTGTTTGCGGCCGATTACGAGGTCTTGGCTTCGATACCCCCCGACAGTCATCGTGTTAATAACATTTATTTGTTTAACTATTACCCATTCCTACAATAGTATTTGTTAAAAATACCCATTCTAAGAATAACATCTGTGTCGCGGCGACTTCACAAAGATTCAAACAATAGACACAAACTCGAACTTGTCTCGTGTGGAAACGAATCCACATCACTTGACGCAGTGACAATAGTGAGACGACTACGAAACCTCTACGCCGTGCACTCAAATCTGTCACCATGACATAAGAACTAAAATGTAGTTAAAAATATTGGTATAAAATTCCTCTGTCGAAGAAAAACAGTCGAGAAACTATTACATAATCGTATTAACTTTTGCAAGCTACACGATACGGTCCATAAAAACAGGTAGATCATCTATCACGCTAACCAAATACGTGCCAAATACCTTCACTATATCCGAGGTTTTGAACCTGAGATTGCTGACTTAGTAAAACTCGCTAATCATGATAACATCAGCAATCCAAATGAAATTGTTGTGCAATGGTACCTAAAGAATACTCAAGTATATGTTTATAACAAAAATAATCATTTTTATTGTGAGATTATTAGAATTTTATTGGATTAAGGATGACATTGAGTAAGCGCGGGTGGCAGCCATGTTGCCATAGCGACGCGACACCGGCTCACGATTGCCCGAGTGCCTACACTTATAAGTCATAAGTGTCCTAACACAGCTCTCTATCAATGATAATTGATATAAAAGCTGCTGATAAAGAATTTTAGTGGTGCCGTGCGCAAGACACTTAAGGAGGTGGAATCTTGTTTTAAATGCTTTAGTATCTCTTTGAGCGCTGACAAAATATACGCGGGAAATGTCAAAGACCTTTTTTTCCATATATGATTGTTATTCCTCTTTAGAGCAGCGCAGTCTCAGGGTCTGGGGTTCGAACCCACGTCGCGCACCTCCGACTTTCGGTAGTTCTATGACTTTTCGAAATTATGTGTGTATTGATTGATAATTATCGTCTGCTCCGTGCCTCGGAGAGCACGTTAGTTCGTCGGTCCTGGCTGCCATGAACATCTATGGCAGTCGTTATTGGGGAAGTTGACACAAAAGATCCCACTGGGTCGAAGTGTCACCGGTCTGTACTGACTGGCCCCCACACAAGATAAGATAAGATTCCTCTTTAGTATTATAGCTCACAAATTTTTGCTATACTGTAAGTGCTTTTAGCAGAAAAGCAAGTTCATAAGTATACAGATCGCTTGATGGTAAGCATATACCGAAGCCAATCCCCCTAGGATTGGCCACAAAAGGAAATAAAGATGGGATGAAAGCAAAGGAATGAGTGGTATATTATGATTATTTATGATCCTTCCTGCTGTTAGTATTTTGTACTTAAAATACGCAAAAGTACTCTGTCATAGATACAAAAATGTATAAAACGTAAGATATTTTTGTGAAAAGCCTACGACGACTTGCAACATACCCGAAAGCCTCTGGGCATTATACGATCTCAAAGGCAGACAGTTTCTTTAAACTGATAGGTTCTAATGTTCTGCTTGCCCGATAACAATGGAAATCCTAGTAAACATCCATGTTTAACAACGGTCCTTGCATGACTTAACTGATATTACGGAGATTTGCAAATGTTTTTAGTTAAAGATCGTAATCGAACATAGAATAGATGGAAATTGAACATTCGAACACCACCCCCACGACCCATTGGGGTACTTAGGGTTATTTATCAAGGGGGTTATTATTATTCTTTTTTTATTTATTATAATACCCCTAAACAGTGTTAAATCATATACAACTTAAAAATTTATTTCGCGAAATCTACCACCCTGGGTGGATATCAGATATTTTAAGTTGGTTACGACTCACCCGACTTCGCCTTATAAGTATACTCGAACACTCGGCCATTGCCTCTTACCGTTTTTAATATAAAGTAATATTACCTACTTACTACCTGTACTTATTAGGCAGTCTTAAAACTAAAGAAAGCAATACTATATCTATTGTAACTACTATGATTTAAACTACAAAATATGATTGATTGGTATCTACCCGTATCAGTTTAAACCATTTTTGTGTTTACAAAGATTTAGAGATAAACCCTATTTCTACGTCCGCCACATCTATTAAGATCTTAGAAATCATATCAACAATACGTAGCACTTCTCCTTAAGTGTTGTTCACGCGACACTACAATGCATTAGTGTCGTGTGCACAAAGGCTTTCGTAAATAATTGTAATCATTTGATATCTTCGAACAATCAATCTTATTCGATACAGCAGGCATTGCAATCCTACGTGGTTAGCAAAGCCGATATCAATGTGATTATAATATTACAGCCTGTCACGCTTAATTAATTATTAACAAGCAAAATAAACAACAATAATAACCCAAAAATAGTTTGGAGTATCCCGATTTCATGTACTAATAGTGCCATCTAGAGACAAGTAGATGAACCGTAATGCAGTTGAAGCTACAATTAGAGTATGAAGTCGTTGCTACTTGATACTAGATGGCGCTAAATAAATCTCTTAGCGCCGTAATAAAAGTGATTGTCGTAACAATTTCATATAAATGTTAATGTAGGTAGAAAGTGCACACTATCATAAATTATTGACATCATATTTTACACAAAAAGATACAATGCAATACAAATAAAAATCTAATCGTAACTTTTGGTACAAGAGAAAAAGGCCACAAATGCCGTTTGTAACTATTAAAATATACTTTATTACGATGCTGTAACGACGGTTTTCTCACGCATGTTTTTATGTTTTGTTATTTTCAGTATAAAATATTTTAGTGCACAAGTTCCTAAAACCGCAAAAATTGGCTTAATGTTAATTTAATATTTTATTAGTGATATTTTTGATTTAGAAATGTCTTCTAGAAAATGTGCGAGCAAACTATTACGAAAAAGAAAATGTTTTCCCTTATATCTGGCAATCTATAAGGACATCGTGAATTTGAGTAGAGATCCTTATAAAGGAGAAAATTTGCATTTAGAACCTTAACTTTTGATCTTTATCTGAATTGTTAATCTGAACAAATTAATTTTAAGTAAGAGTTATGCGATGTAAATGTATAAGTCCAATAGCAAAGCCGACGAATATAAATAATATTTTATTTTTAAATATAAATAGGAAAACACACTTTTAAGAGAAAATAATATCTCGACTTTCAGAATTTGTAAGTATCTCTTAAAAGTAAAATTTTCACCTAAAGCGCTTTTACAAAAAGTTACACAGGTAGGTATTTATTTAAATAAAGATACAGATATTTCTCTTTACTGAAATTTTACGTCGACTCCAACACGACTCCAACAAACTCCCTAGGGTTTTGAAATCGTTAAAGTTGCTTGCACCAAAGACTGCGGCGGGCACCAAGGACTAAGGTGATTGAGATACCTACATCCCGCACTAATTTGCAGAAATTTGCTCCAACGGTCAGGGCTTTTAATATTCTAAATGAGGTTTCTCGTCATTTAGATATTTATGTTTGTTCTTTGGCGGAATTTGAAAGGGTGGCACTGGATTATATTAGCTATCTTTAGTACAATAATATAAAAGCTTTGTTGCTGCATTTCTGTATTGGGTTTGTAACCTAATAACAATGTGTGCTAAATAAATAAATATTAAAGATTCTAAGTTTTTAGCCCGTTTTAGTAGTAGGCTTTACTACCACATAAATGGATACAAAATTCACCCATAATCAAGAAAATAGGGTCGGATTCGAACCCACGACACCCGGCGTGGCTACTTCACTCATGTGTAACTAAATCTTAATATCCTGTGTCGCTCCGGGAAATGTAGTTTTCTGTAACTATTTCGTTGCTGCAATAGCGTAAAGCTGCGTGTGTATCTTTCGATTGTGAGATCACGGCATCTATTCCCAGGTTAGACAAAGTGTTATTGGATTTTCTGTTTGGAAATTAAGGAATTATGTAACGCATTACTTGCAACAAAGTTGCCAAAAATGTAGCCGTATTGAGAGACGAGTCTTTTACGATGTGTGGATAAGGATAAGCTGATCACATCAGCTTATCCTCACTTTGCGGCTATACCCTCCCAAGCTAGCGCCTAAACGACTTTTACATTGTATAAACGGACTGCGGCTGCTTAGCAATTGAGGAAACACATAGAGTACCGACAGACGTGGTAAACACCTACTTGTCTTGACAGGCTTCACTCGTCTTTGAGAAATGTATGCAGAATTCACAGACCGAAGTTAGCTATGATGTCGTCCGCACAAAATGATGTCCTCGACGGCCAAACTTAATGGAAATTATAGTGCATGCATGGGTGCGTAAACACTACGCTTTCTGTACTCATATGCTCTTACTTTCATACTCGATGGGAAGACAATCCGACACGATCAGAGACAGATTTATCATCAAATTTAAGCACTTATAAATCATATCAAATCAAAATTCTTTATTTGCTAAATACAGGTTAGAGATAATGGTACATAAAGCAAAATATTCCACTGTATTTTACCAAAACTGGCAAGCATATGTCCTTTCTGGGCACAGTGGAGTACACTACTGCCAATTTTGATACTTTCTATTGGCCCAACCCGGGCTACGAACCCGAATCCTCAAGCATAGAGCCCGCATTTAGTACTGCTGCGCCAATATGGCAGTAAGCGAGCGATAATTAATTGAAATACATACATAAACGTCGTGAATTAGAACGTTATACTAGTAGAGTATCATTGCTTATATAACACCTACTTTGAAACTATGTACTTTCCGGGATCTTTATTAGCTAATTAGCTAACCCGTGCAACTTCGTCTGCTTCACATAAGAGAATTTCCTGATAATGCAACCTTTTTAATTGATGCTCTGCTCCTATTGGCCGTAGCGTGATGTTATATAGCCTATAGCCTTCCTCGACAAATGGGCTATCCAACACTACAAGAATTTTTTAATTCGGACTAGTTGTTCCTGAGATTAGCGCATTCAATCAAACAAACAAGCTCTTCAGATTTATAATATTAATATAGATAATAATATAATATTAGGCTTTTTTATAAACCGTCCCCCTGCTGGGCTCAGACCTCTTCTCAGTCTGGGATGGGTTAGTTTAAAGTCCATCACGTTGCCCAGTGCAGGCTGGCAGACTTCACACATCTTTAAGAATGCAGTACTCTCAGACATGTAGGTTTCCTCACGATGTTTTCCTTCACCGTTAAAGCGAGCGTTAATTAGCTATGAATTAATACGTACATAACTTCGATACGTAAAAGGTGCGTGTCTTTGGATCGAACTTAAGACCTTAGCATGACAGTTCCACGGTATCCCATTAAGCTGTTATTATCGCTGCATGAAATACATAAAATAAGTACAATTTAAACAATCCTTGTGTCAATACACGGAATACACGGAGAGCGTTTTATTAGAATAAGAATCTTTAGGTCGGTTCAGTAGTTCTCGATATTACTTCATACTTATAAACAAACATTAAACAATAGTGTAGTTGTCTCACAATTTCCTATTATTTAAGACTATAATAGTTACAATACCCAACTCTAAAAACAAGAAATTTTTGAAATCTACTCAAGAATAAATAATATATTTGCGTTTCAAATTTGGTAGTCGGGGTTATTGTCGAATGACAGAAAAAGGATGCACGATACGAATTATGCCATAACCGCTATTTAAACGCAGCTGTCTGAGAGAAATAGCGAGAAATCCAAACTAATTTTTACATAAATACAAAATTAAAATATTAATTACCCCTTTATTTTGTAACCTATTTTGATAAAGTGTGCAGGATTTATTTTAATTGCTATTTTTCCTGTGTGTGAATGTACAACTTTTTTTCCTGCTACTAACGTGGTCCACCTGATGGTAAGTGTTCACCGTAGCCTATGGACGCCTGCAACACCAGAGACGTCACTTGCGCGTTGCCGGCCCTTTAGGAAAGGAAGTGAAAAGGAGAAGGAGCGAGAAGGGGGCGAGAGGGTGATTGGGCCTCCGGCACTCTCACTCACCGAACGAAACACAACAGTAGGGAAAACTGCTATTTCACGTCGATATTCTGGGTAAGGGCAGTCCCTCCCCGGTAGAGCCGGCCCATTCATGCTGAAATCAGCGAGGCTCATTATTCACAACTATTATATTATTACCTTTTATAATATTAATACCTATAGATATGTACTTAGTTACAACAATATAATATATTTTATTAGTTACAAATAAATTGCATTACATGCTGTTTTATATTTGCATGTAGTCAATAAAAGTACAGGATAAGTTAGCGCGCCATTTAATATAATAATAATATTACAACAATACAAATTGGCATTAAATAAAAAATTATTCTGTTTTAAATGGACTATGTAACCAGTTAGTTTATGGTTTATTTTATTTTTAAATAGATTATGCACGGGGCTTTGGCTATGTAAAGTAGGTATTTATCTACTCCCTATGGTTTGTTTCCAATACATGGATCGCATTTTCTATACTAATATTATAAAGCTGAAGAGTTTGTTTGGTTGAACGCGCTAATCTCAGGAACTACTGTTTCGAATTAAAAAATTCTTTCGAAAATTAATAGACCAAAATAAACATCCATGTACATGCGCACAAATGTTTGACTTGTGCGGAAATCGAACCTGCGACCTCAGGCGTAGCAGTCGGTTACACTAACCACTACGCCATCGAGGCCGTCAAAGTAACCTGACATGTTTTTTACACTCACCCATAGTCCTCGTAAAGTTTTCAAAGCCATCAGCAGTCAACAACAACACCATACGCGGTGAAACCGTCGGTTCACATTTCAGTGATAGCATTCATTTCCAACACAAGAATATTAGTTTAGTAACAGGATTAACAAGAATACTTTGTTACTAAATAGCTAATCTTAAAAAAAAAAATGTTTTTTTAGCCTTTCGCGATTTGTACACATACCTACTTAATATTAGAAAACGGGTTTTGATCGAGTTGGTAATTATTTAAGGTAAATTAGTAAATACCTTTTATTCTCGACGTTTCGACCGACTCGCATCAATCGTGATCACGGGTTGACTGGTGTGAGCGCAGCGGCGGCGCCTCCGCGAAGTATGGGTTTTGGCAACTACCCTCAATTTTTATTTATATTTCGTGCGTGGAGTTAAGGATAAGGTACCATCGTTTCATCTAGAAAAAATAGGACTGTAGCCGAGGAATAGAAGGTTACTGACAAAATCTACATTAAATGCGACCGAAGCCGCAAAATATAGTTTAAAATAAATGGAGATAGTAGGATGACTACGACGCCTTTGAAAGGGACTGCATAGCTAACTACAGAGTGAAGTGGAAATCCAAGAGCGTTTGTCCAGCATTAGGACATACTAATAGGGTTAAGAAAAATATCCATATAATATCTAATGTCTTCCAGACTGAATTTCAGTTCCGGCGGCCAATCTTAAGGCAAACTGGCCATATACGCAAGAGATATTATAGTGCACAAGTATAAGCGCAAACACAAGCGCACTCTCTGTTCCCTAACTCTCATGATCCAATGGGGCGGCAACCCGACACGACCGAAGAGAGATGAGGCGCAGGATCAACATCTTTATATGATTTCCGAAGCACTGAGATGTCTAATAGCGCCAACTTCCTAACTCCGGGCTGCTATTGAGGTTTCTTATCAGGAAAACCCAATAATTTTTTGTTGGCTCGACCCGGGATTCGAACCCGAGACCTCGTGCACAGCAGTCACATTCACTACCGCTGCTCCACGGAGGCAGCTAACATCCATATAAAGATATGGGCAAAGACTTTAACCTTTAAACCGTTCGCAATATTCTGGCATATGATTTATCACACACGAGTCGTATACTTTCCATCAATGAATATATCTGTTATAGTAACACCTGGCAATAGATATATCTATACAAATTGTTGATCTGCAACTGTTACTGTCTCTGTGCCGCGGTAGTGAATGCTACTACCTTGCATGAGATCTAGGGTTCGAATCCCAGGTCGGGCTAACAAAAATTTATTGGGTTTTCTATTAAGAAATCTTAATAGCAGCCCGGAGTTAGGAAGTTGACGGTGTTAGACACATGCGTGCCTCGGAAAGTACGTAAAGCCACTGGTCCTACGCCTGATCTCTCTCCGGTCGTGTCGGATTACCGTCCCATCGGATCATGAGAGTTAGGGAACAGAGAGTGCACTTGTGTTTGCGCATACACTTGTGCACTATAATATTGCCTACGAAATTCGGTCTTGAGGACATTATTGATCTGCAATCTCGTCAAAATTTAGGAACATACGTAAAGACGCATGTAGATTGCACATTATTTGCCCCGTGCGGGATCCAAACCCTCAACACTCGGAACAACAGTGGCGGTGGCAAGGCTACGATTAAACTATTACACCCAACGAGTAGTCTATTTACTTGCCTGTTACTACATTTGATGCTGAAAGGTAAATAATAAGTAAAATCTCCTTTAACTAGACTTATTAACCCCTGAGTCTTCTTCGAAGAGGTTAATGAAAACACTATGTGGGTCTGTGTGTCTGTCTGTTAGTGACAGTTTGTTAGTGACAGGCATAGCTCCGGAGCTACTAGACCGATTGACTTGTAACTTGGTGTGCAGACACCTTGCGGTCATCCCTCGGTCGAGTTTGAATATGGGCTCTGTGAGTCAAAATACCCCCGAGATTTAGGGGTCCCAAGGTCATAAGGTCAGAGGATATCCAGCAATAGAGTATTTGGAAGTCAAAGGGAGAGGCATTTGCCCAGCAGTGGGACAATACAAAGAGATGTTGAAAAAAATCCTGGGCTTTAACACTCATCTCGTTTTTGTTGACTTTCTAGAGCGTATGTATAAAAAGTGTCAATCCCCATATAGAACAAAAATTTGTGTGATCCATTTTTTTTTCTCCTGTTTGGGTGTTCCATGTGTCCATTGGTTAAATGTTTGTGAAGTCCCACGACACAGGAATTATTTCCAGTGCGAGTATGTTTTTCAAAATGGAAGTATTTTTAGAAAAATAAATAATCTTAAAATATATTTTTATTAACTTATAATAATATCAGCCCTGTATCAAATTGTCCCACTGCTGGGTACGGGCATCTTCTCAGTGTGAGAAGGGTTGGGCTATAGTCCAACGCTGGCCCAGTGCGGGTTGGCAGACTTTACTTATTTCGAGAACATTATGAAGACCTCACAAACATGCAGGTTTTCCTTCACCGATAAAGCGAGAGATAATTAACTATTTAATACGCACATAACTTCGAAAAGTCAGAGTTGCGCTCCTTGGGATCGAACTCGAGACCTCTGTGTGGCGGTCCAACGATTGCCCACTAGGCTATCGTATCGTACTTACGTTTATTTAATATATATGTATTTTCATTTATAGATTCTCGCCTGTTTCCCAGAGGGGTAGGCAGAGACTACAGATTTCCATTTGCTACGATCCTGACACACTTAAAGTTTGGGTCCTCATACCTCTGCCGAACGATCAAGGAATTGAATTCTCTGCCAAGGCACGTGATTCCTTCTTCCTTTAATCCTGGGTCCTTTAAGCGGGGCGTGAAAAAGCATCTTCTCAGGCTGTCAAAGTAGAGACCTCAACATCGCCTCGGCTGCTATGAGGACGATGTGGAGGCCACTACTCTTAGACCACACGACTGCTTACCATCAGGTGGAGTGTGGTCATTTTATTTTTTTATAGTATTAGGGTGTATATATTAAGTAATATAATTTGTACACATTAAGTAAATTCAGCATCCATTGCATTAGTTTTAGTATTACCTGTAATGACGGCTATATATGCTCTTATAAGAATTAAATAAAAACCAAATAATTTGTTTTAGACCAAGCAGTAAAATAAACTCTGTAAATATGGCGAGAATGTGAGAATCAGCACTTTGTTTACCTACCACCTCCTACCTCCTTACTTACTACCTCCTTCTACACGTGCAGCATGTGGGTGAACTTTACGTTGAAGGCATACAGCGACTTGCGCATCCAGTACAACAGCGCGTTCCGGGTGCTGGTGGGGCTGCCGCGTTTTTGCAGCGCGTCTGGAATGTTTGCGGATGCAAACGTCGATAGCTTTTCTGCCATCATGCGCAATGTACCTCTTTACTGCGTCGGGTACGCGCCAGCCCCAACATCATCCTAAAACACTGACTGACCGGTGGGACTCTCCGATCCTGGAACGCTGGATACGACTGCATGCAGTCACGTAGATGGCTTCTTTGGGTCGGACAGTCCGAACCGGTCAGGTATTAGATGTAGGTACTACTAACACTAGTTGTAAGTTCAACTGTTATTAACCTACTATGGAATGTTATTCTGAAAATAAAAATTATTATTATTTATAAAGTTATAATCGTAATCGTTTATTACTAACGTATTATTACTATAGTCAGTTCATACATATTATCATTATTGACTAGGTATCTAAGCTTAAAGAAAGTCATAGTTTATAAGGTAGCGAGCGTAGTGAAATTACTGAATTTACATTTAGGTAATTTACGTTTAGTTAATTTACATTTAGGTGATTTACATTTAGGTAATTTACATTTAGGTTATTTACATTTAGGTTATTCACATTTAGGTTATTTACATTTAGGTTATTTAAATTTAGGTAATTTACATTTAGGTAATTTACATTTAGGTTATTTACATTTAGTTAATTTATATTTAGGTAATTTACTAGGTTTATGCAAAGGACTGATAGGGCCTATAAGAGATACCTGCAAGGAACTAATAAACACTCCTTTGCGGCTGTAGCCCAATGGATAGGGCATTGGACTTGCGATCGTGAGGTCACGGGTTCGAATTCCACCCATTGCACTACTGACGTGAATCCACTTCTAAGACAAGCATTCTAGCTTAGCTGGGGGCATTAACAAGATATGTCCGTATGGATTGAGGAGCCATTTTTCGTATCCTAATGAAATTGATATACTTATTTAGTAGTAAGTTTAAAGAAAATGTAGGATCGATCCTCCATTTTGTAGTATAATACTTCAAAAGTTATATGAATATAAAGTTGGCTCCTCAATCTAAATGTTTTGATTGAGGAGCCACGTCAGTACTAGGAACATCATGAATGAATATTTATCATAATTTAGTATGATTTTGTAGGATTTAAGAGTAGTTGGAAGACAAAATCTGAGCCCGATAATGTTAAAATTAAAAAAGTTACCATACATAATATGTGGCTCCTCAGACCATTTGTAGGATAAAAGTCAGCAATTAAAAATGA
The DNA here is from genome assembly GCA_963675205.1 of Catocala nupta. Classification (NCBI taxonomy): domain Eukaryota; kingdom Metazoa; phylum Arthropoda; class Insecta; order Lepidoptera; family Erebidae; genus Catocala; species Catocala nupta. The sequence continues at coordinate 2,382,786 of OY776087.1, forward strand.
GTGAATTGGGAGTTATAGTACATTTCAACCGGCTCATTTGAGATGCTTCGGTAAATATATTTGCCTTTAATCTATTTATACTTGTGACGAAAATAGAAACAAAAGACATCTATGTTTTGTATAAATTTATACTAATCAATCGTATAATCTTGTCTTTAAAAAGTACATATCTACGAAGTTATTAGCTATCTTTTAATTTCCTAACAACTTGTTTTGAAGGGTGTCCATGAATAAATTATATAACATAACATAACAAGATCAAATCGCATTTGAAGATTTCAGCCGTGCTACAATGATGTAAGTCTGGCGACAATCCTTACAGCTATTAAATATTCTGTAAGAGGGTAGCGTAGAGGAGTCGACGCCGTACAGCTCTACTAAAAGTGTTTTTCAATTTTAAAAGCAGTAGTTGTTTCTGCAGCTTTAAATTTGTAACTCGGCGAAAATAAACACAACTATTTATTAATAGAACATTTAATAATGAACAAAGGCAATAATTATTATATACTACAAGTAAATACATAATAATATAACGAAGTTATACCTATCATATATTTTTACAGAAATAAAGTATATAAGTAGATGGCCGCGATGGCGTAGTGTTTAGTGTAACCGACTGCCACGCTTTCGGTCGTGGGTTCGATTCCCGCACAAGTCAAACATTTCTGTGCTTTAAAATGTATGTTTGTCTTGGTCTGGGTGCTTCTATGTCTAACAAGAATGTATTTTCAAAAAAAATAACTATATATAATTGTTTATCTATTGTCTAGTAGATACCCATAGTACAAGCTCTGCTTAATTTGGGCTAGATGGTATTGTGTGTATGTGATAGAATATTATATTATGAAATATTAAAAAAGTAGGTAGTATTAATTGATCATAGCGAAAAGGCTGATCGACGATTCCCGTAACCAGAGGGCTGGTCTTTGTCTCGCGGAAAGAATAAGGTTTGTCATTCAACGTTGTAATACTGCCAGTCTTCTAGACACTCTACCAGTCTACTGTGATACGAAGGAATTCTATGACGCCTATTAGAGAATTTAACTTTTTCGTATTACCGCCTAATTTTTTAATAATGATAAAATAGTAGAGCTTCGCTGATTTCAGCATGAATGGGCCGGCTCGACCGGGGAAGGACTACCCTCTCACAGAATATCGACGTGAAATAGCAGTACTCCTACTGTTGTATTTCGTTCGGTGAGTGAGAGTGCCGGAGGTCAGATCGCCCTCATTCCCCCTTCCCGCTTCTTCTCCATCCCACTTCCTTTTTCTCTTTTTCCTTTCCTAAAGGGTTGGCAACGCGCAAGTGATGCCTCTGGTGTTGCAGACGTCCATATGCTACGGTGACCACTTACCATCAGGTGAGCCGTAAGCTTGTTTGCCAAATTAGTAAGATAAAAAAAAATACTGCACATGCTATATGTGCAGTATTTTTTTTTATGGTTTATAATGGTCTAAGGGGTTCGAATCCCACACGGGACAAAAATTTGTGTGATCCACAAATGGTTTACATAATATTGTCTTCTGTTTACGCGAATGTTATTCATTGAAATTAAACTACTATATACGGATTTTATCGCGTTGTTTATTTAACACTCTATTACATAATTTAGAAACTGTTACACTACTATACTATACTATTAAACTTTACTAATTTTAAGCTAATTAAATTATTGAAACTATCAAATCTATTTGTTTTTAAGTTTACACTTTCCCCGACGTTTCGGTTGCTTTTCAGCAGCCATGGTCACGGGGAGTTCAGAGCCTGGATGTTCCTTATGTCCATTGTTTGAAAGTTTGTAGTCTCCCGCGGCACAGGAATTATTTCTACAGCGGGGGTAGTCTTTTTAAAAGAAAAAACATACACACTCTTTTAATGAAAACACAACGTAAAACAATTTTATGTGCATTGATATATGTTCATTGAATGTTGCTACCGGCTGTTTGATTAAATGTTTCATTATTTATTATGTTATCGCACTCACGGAGCGGAGCAGTACCGAAGCGGAGATATGGTGTGAAGTCTTTTCATTAGAAATTAAGACTGAGAAATAGATTAAAGCTGGCATTACAATTACGTTCGAGTATTGTGGGTTCGAATTCCACACGGGACAAAAATGATTGTTCCAAGTCTGGATGTAAATGGTAGTTTGAATGTATGCGGTAATAGTGTTTTAAAAGAATCGAAGAATACTTTATAACGATATTTTTTATTGGTATGCACAAACGTCTTTTCATTACATCATACAATAGACGTCATTGTTTTATAGGTTACGATTATTGTTTATTAGATATCAATTGTTACGTCGGTTCCATGCTAGCATATAAACAGCCAATCGTTTGTACGATTTATATGTATGTATTAATTGTTGTAATTGTAATTGGAAAGAGTCGATTTCCGCAAAAGGATTATCAACATTGCCTGTATCGCAATAAATACTCCCGTGTTGCCAACCGAGAAAATACAGTTAAAATTAATTACAGTGTCAGTTTGCTAAGAGGTAGGTACTTTCTCTCTCTTCGTCTTCTTTCAAAGAATTCTAACTGATATTATAAATGCGCATATGAGTTTGTTTGTTACGCTTTTATGCCTTAACTGCTCGACCATCATGAAATTTTGCATACGCAAAGTCAGAGGTACAGAAAAGGACAATAAGGTTCTCTCAATCCCGAAAAACGTACCTATTGTGCTCGAGTTATTACAATTTATAGACAAAATTTAGATTTAGACAAAAAAAAGTACTTACTTTTCTCGAGAAAAGGTACCTACTGATTCCAACAGATTGATATAATACACATTAAAGCGAGCAAAGCCAGGCATAAAATAGTCGATAATAAAAGTACAAGTAATTATAAAAACAACGCATTATCCTCAGACTCACAATCAAACTGTTCTGAAGGTCAGAAAACAAACTATTTTTTTTCCACATAACCTCTAGACCCTTGGCGCCATAGTGGTCCGGGTGCCGCGCCGAGGGCGTGCCGCGTCACGTTACAAAGTGACCGCACCACGTGCGGCGCGGCGCGACATCACACCATTCGTCACGCTCCATTCACTGATCAGTTTTTGCAGCTCTTTGTGTTTAAACTAATGTTGACTACAAGGATTCAGAGGTTAATTAGTGAACAAGCAATGCCCGCGGGATCGATCTTTTTTTCTGGATGAAAGTTACACTATGCCCTCTTCTGTACTCCTGATAACGTGTATGCAAATTTTTATTTACATCAAATTTCATGATGATCGGTGTAGAAGTTAAGGCGAAGTAGAGTTTGTTCGTTATCCATAAACTAACTAACATTCGCATTTATAATATTACCTACTTGATTATACCCGCAGCTTCGGTTGCGTTTTAATGTAGATTTTGTCAATAAAGAGAATGCTCTGGCTTGTATGGATTCCAGTATCGGTTTATATTGGTATAAACAATTTTTGAGTTGAGATGAAAGTTACCTCAGTATATAGTGTAAAAGAAATACGTTAAAGCAAAATAAATATGATTTACAAAAAGAACCGAGATTTTTAGAAAATGCTCTTTTAGAAACAGTTACCCTAACTCTTAACTTTTTCTTAGATGTTAAAAAATCATCAGTTATGTGTAACAAAAGTCATATTTTTAATACCACTATACATTTAGGAACAAGGAATTGCAAAACTGAGTTATATTTCACAACATTATAAGTTAATAAAACTACCAAATCAAGCTTCCACCCGCAGTGTTGCTCATGTGGAAAATCATATAATAGGGATTGATATAGCCTCCATTTTGTTTTACTTTTTTTATAACTTAAACCCGCAAATATGTTGTTGCACTTGTTGCCATATTAAAAAGATTAATATATCGATTTAAAAAAATATATATTAACTGCTTTCTTCATTTTATATATAATTGTTTTGCAAATAATTAATAAGACGATAGTTGATATTAAAAAGTGTAAATAAGTATTTTTCTGCAATAATACGTTTCTAATATTTGTAAGTGGGATATTTAAATAAAGATGTCTTTATTGCTGGTAACCCTGATAATCCTTCATAAGTCAAAAGAAAACTATATGAATAATTTCAAACCCTAATTTATTGCAAAATAAACGTATAGCTTTTATAACTTAACACTACAGGAAAAATCATGTACATTTTGACGACTCGATGGCGTAGTAGTTAGTGTAACCGACTGCCACGCCTAAAGTCGCGGGTTCGATTCCCGCACAAGTCAAACATTTGTGTGCATGAACATGGATGTTTGTCTTGGTCTGGGTGTTTCTATATAAAATATGTATGTATTAACAAAAAGAAGTACACTATGCCCAGTTCTCTTTCAAGGGTGATATTACGATTGCCCATTCTCCTTTAAATCCTTCGTGAACAGTACTTTTTGTCGGTGAAAGGAAAAGGAAAAGGTTTTCTGTACCCCTGACAACGTGTATACGAAATTTCATGATGATCGGTCCAGTAGTTAAGGCGGGATAGTGTTATAAACAAATTCATAATCATTGCCCGCGGCTTCGCTTGTTCTAGAACAGTACTTTACCTACGTGAACCTACGTCCTTGTCTGTAACCGTACCCTATGTCCTTGTCTGTACCCCTGACAATGTGTATGCAGAATTTCGTGATGATCGGTCTAAAGATAAAGATAAAGATAAAGATCAGTTTATTGCATAACTGTGTACAATACATAGGTCTTAATTATAAAGATTTTGGACACAACAGTTTATCCATATCGGACATGCAACATAAATAAGAAAATAAAATAAATCACAATCAAATTAAACATTTTAAAAGATTAATTGCATGCATTTTTATTATTTACCAAAATATTCATTTAAATTGTAAAAGTATGATCAATTAACCACTTTTTTAAATACATTTTAAATTTATTGTCATCTAGTTCTTTTATGGTACTAGGTAAATGGTTATAAATACGAATTGCTGAGATGTAAGTCTAGAACAGAGGTTTCCAGACTTGTTATCGAATAGAACACTTTAAAAATTTGGCTGATTCCGGTAGACCCCTGCAGCTAGAAATTTAATCTGCCAAGTAAAATAGGTATATACGGAATAAAAAGTTTAACAAAAATTTTATCTAATCTATACGGGCTGACCTTTTTTTTAGAAATATTTCTCGGGTCTTCACCTTGTGGTATTCCTCAAATATTATCTACCTACATTGATAGGTGAAGTCAAGCCAACATTTTAGTTCTTCACTATCGAAAGCAAATAGATTTTCGTGGATTACGAATTGTGAACCCCCATTTTTTGTCACGCCAACGTAGACCCCCGTCGAGTCTCCCGTAAACCCCTGGGGGTCCACCTGGACCACTTTGGGAACTAAGGGTCTAGAAATTAAGGCGTGAACAGTATAACATGCTAATTCATGTTCGTTTTTATATTATTAACCTCCGAGTCTTCTTCGAAGATGTTAATGAAAACACTATGTGGGTCTGTGTGTCTGTCTGTTAATGACAGGCGTAGCTCCGGAACCACTGGACCGATTGACTTGTAACTTGGTGTGCAGACACCTTAGGTATCCCTCGGTCTGTTTTGAATACGGGCCCTGTGGGTCCAAAGACCCCCGAGATATAGGGGTCACAAGGTCATAACGTCAGGGGATATCCACTTACAGAGTGATTTGGAAGTCCAAGGGAGAGGCTTTTGCCCAGCAGTGGGACATTACAAAAAGCTAATGAAACAAAAAAAGCAAAATGAAGACGAAGAGGTTGCATCCTGATTTGAATTTAAATAGCTTAAATTCAGTAAATTTCAATAATAGTAGTGTTAGAGTTTCAAAATTATGTAATTAAAATAAGCAACGCGACAAAATCCGTATAAAGTAACTTAATTTCAAAAAAAGTATATAATATATGTAGGTATGTTTATCCATTGTCTAGTACTTATAGTACAAGCTCTGCTTAGTTTAGGCTAGATAGTGTTATGTGTATGTGATAAAATATTATATTATAAAATCGAGAAACGTCGTTTTACTTACGGATTGTTAATTTTTGACACAAATTCTATGAAAAATATGTTAAACTGTTACTGTCCGTCTGAAACGGCTCGTTTCTTGGTGTAGAGACCAAGCCTGAGTAATAACAGAATATCGTCATACGTTGCTGCTTTGAAGGCGCAGCAGTAGTGAAAGCAACTGCTGTCCGGGTCTCGGGTTCGATTTTCAGGACCGGCAAACTGTTATTGAGATTTTCGACCAAGAGATTTTATGTAGCGTCCTGGAGTTTAAAATGTATAAATAGGCTAATGGCCACTCCTACAACTAATAAGTAAAATATATCCGAAAGATAAATCGCATGCTGTCAAACTCGTGTTAGGTTAAAGAAGAGAGATGGCGAGACTTTTTATCTTATAGATAAATGCTATCTGGAGGTGGCATTACAAGCCCTTAGAGTCATGTTTAACCTACGTGAGAGCTACATAGGGATCTGGAGTTGCAAACGGTAGGAACCGCTTATGATAAAATTATTGGGAAGAGAGGAACCCGCCACACACCCTCGGATTGTCCACCCCAACTATCGCAATAGAAAAAGGTTGACAATACCGAAATCCTCTGGATGAGACAGCCACATCGTGGGACCTGAGCGTACATTATAAAATAAATTACCCCGACGCGTCTGTTTGTCTGTCTATTCGCAATAAACTCAAAAACTACTGAATGGATTTTCATGCGACTTTCACTAATAGACAGCGTGATACATGAGAAAGGTTTAGGTGTATAATTTGTTAAGGATTTTAATATCCGTGCGAAGCCGGGGCGGGCCGCTAGTAAGTTATAATATGATATTTCAATCTAGAATTCAAGACTTATATAAATAAATTATTAGTATTCGCATGCTTAGAAAATGTGAAATGTGCTGTAGACAACTTATTTACTATAACATCCTTGTAACCATATTTTTTGTAAATAAATTTCTATATCTTTCTAACCTATTAGGGACAAAACATTCTTATGTATATTTATGATATATATGATATATACAAATTAAATAAATCATATACCTACAAACAACTTATACAGATTTAGTATACGTCAGAGAGAATGCGCGCGCGCACAAAGCTGCCGCTGCGAGCTTTTAATTACGTCTCGCTTTCCGCGCGACCCTATATGCCAGGGCTGACTACAACTCCCAAGTGGGTAAGCTATTTTTTTTTTAATTATACTAGCTTTTGCCCGCGGCTTCGTTCGCGATTGCATGTGAAAATGATTCTCAGTCCCGCCGACTCTGTAGCTGTGTTGGGTTCAGTCGGTATGACCTGGATGTCACCATCTTTCCTCGGGTGAGTCTGACATAACCCCTCTGCACGCTCCCAAGGAGGGGAATGTGTCAATACACTCTATAGTACTTTTTAAATTAAACTATAGCTTATGTAACATAGTTTCTTAATTAAGTTATGACAAACAGACAGACAAGCAGAAAATCAAATTCTTCCCTTTATAATATTAGTATAGACTCCTATAGATAAGTGTTAAGACGTTACTTGCTCTTACTAACCCCCCATCAGAAAGAGAGCAGCTATGCTCACTGCGCAATGGGCCATGTTTAAACTTACCTTCGAAATAACATACCGTTGCCTCAAGGAGCCTGGTCACCTTAAGCCAAACGCTACACAATATGTCCATGTCAGGCTGCTCTAATTTGAGCTGAATGCCAGGTGGTAATTCTGTCTGCTTTTTACCACTTATGCAGTAAATTATTATTCGCCTGATTGAAAAGGTTACTCGTGCGTTTCCAACCCTATACAAAAAGAGAGTCGCTTCGCTGACAGCGTAAAACATCCAGATCAAACGGACCTACACTGTCAACACCACATCGGTTCTCTAAGGAGCCCGGACAACTTAGCATCTGTCAGTCTTCAATGCTGGCTCACGCTGCAGCAACTTTCTCAAGCAACGGTTTGACTTAAATCCCAAGGTTAAATGGCTGTTCCACTGTGCTCTCCATTCAAATGTTTGGTATTTGACGGCTTATTCTCGTTATCACTTCTTTTCCAAAAGCCAGGGCAATAGAAATAACTTATGAGGACATTAAGTGAGTCACAGAGAAAATAACACTTTTAAGTTATAGCAACGAATTTAAAACTTAATGAACTACCCGCTTCTTTCATGCTTGCTGAAAATGAAGCGAAAAGTAGGTGAATAATTAATAATTGACTGCCTAAAAAATCATGCATATTTGAAAATTTTACACTTATGAATCATAATTGCGTGTGCATGAACATGGATGTTCGTCTTGGTCTGGGTGTTTCTATGTATAATATGTATGTATTTACAAAAAAAAAGTATATATGTATGTTTATCCATTGTCTAGTACCCATAGTACAAGCTCTGCTTAGTTTGGGCTAGACGGTGTTGTGTGTATGTGGTAGAATATTATATTATTATTATATTATATTATAATAACTGAATAATATTTAAATGCCATTAGCGAATAATAGGAACATATTATGGTACATATAGAAATTTAGCTATGATTAATAATTTTAAGTCACTAAATTAAATAGATGTTTATGTAAATACTGACTGAATGTTTGTAAATCTATTTTATTTTAAATTTGCTTGTCGTGAGCAAAAAATATAATGTACCGCAAAAAATGTCTGACTGGCTGCGTTCCAGGAAACAGTCTTCTTGATCTTCTTAATCAGGTACTAACTGCTACCTATAACCGTGAAATTCCATCATATTATCATATCATCATCATATAGTTATTTACTGTTTATAAAAGTTTAGGTTTCTGTTTAACTATCGAATCTGATGGTCTAATTGCCAGAATCTTTACTAATATTATAAAGCGAACGTGAGTTTATTTATTCGTTATGTTTTCACGACTTAACTACTCTACCGATTAACAGGAAATATAGCATACACGTTATCAGGGGTACAGAAAAGGACATAGGGAACCTTATGCTCCCTATCAGCTACGCGAGCGAAGCTGCAGGAAAAATCTAGTATTTTAATATTTTTGCCCACAGGTAAACATAGATTGTCCTTATCACAATGTGTTACTGCCAGTCTAGACTTATTATCTATAACTTACGCTTTACGTTCCAAACCAGGCATGTTGCGAATATTCGTAACCGCATCCGTAATTGCGGAGCTTCCATATCCGCAATAATCAACGCGAATGTTAATGCGGATCAAGATATAGCCCAGGTTGCGACAAGAAAAACAATGGGTGGGCCGATGAATGGAGCAATGATCCTTCAAGTGAAGATGAGAATCAAAAAACCCTAGAAAATGATATAGCTACATATATGAACCTTTGCAAAACAGGCTTGAACCTGCAGAGGTGATATTAGATACTTTTTATTAAATAAGATGCACAATATTCATCAACATCCGCATTCGCAAATGCAAAGCTTCCGCATCGATTTGGACATCCGCATCCGCGAATGTCAAAAAATATGCATACTCAACATCCCTGTTCCAAACTAGGTTATATTGAATGGCAATTACCACGTATCACCAGGGAGTCGCTTTCTTATCTGCCACTAGGCGCAAAAATAGATTACAATATGTTTTAAAAACCTTATCTTCCATGCGATTCGAATCGTAGGCACGAGTCGATTCTCATTCTCGATTAAATTGAGCTTACTATTATCGATTTTCGATTATTTGAAACAGAGACCGATGCATGGTATCAAGATCGTGAGATCTAAAAAATTTAGATGTAACCCTAAAAATCGAATAAACGTCGATCTCAGAATTTCTTGTTTGTTAAAAAACTCGTAGATAGCTTCATTGCTGATCTTCTGCCACTTAATGAAATAATGTCTTACTATTTCAAGCACAAACGTGTAAACACATTGGTTACCAATGAACTTGTCCTTTACATAATGACAGTAATAATTATGAAATACACTTAACGCGTAACTTTATCATAAAATGTCTTCTATCTTCTTCTGTAGCGTAGGTCAAGATACTCACACAGTTATAAAACGGATATGTACATGTATCTGATAAGATACAATATACTATGAAAATGACTTGTAAACGGTAATTGTCTAATAAAACATGCTTAAACAAAACGTTTTGAACCTGACACGGGTATCGTGTGACCGACGCAAGTCGCCTGTGACTCACGCATGTACCCCGCATGCGGACGTGCAGCTTGCGCACGTGCCCTACTTTCTGAGCTTGCGCATGTAGCCCGCTTGAGGACCATGCGCATGAAAGCGCGCGGGTTTCAGCTAGTCAGGCTACAAGCACTCCTTTTTATTTATATAACTTCAATTGTATTTATTTTTTTATTTAGATAAGCTTTAAGATGTAGCTTTTAAACTAATTTCGAAGGCGTTTAATGCCAGCTGCGTTTTCAGCACTTCGTTGGTTTATTATTAAATGGTTAATTGGTTACTTATATTGATTGATTTATTATATAGACTAATAGATTGACTTAATCAATCAATAAAATTTGGTTTATGCTACATAATAGGATTGTTCATAAGCATTCATCCAAAAATGATTGAGCCGCGTCGCTGTCAACCCTGCGGTGCCGTCAGCATGCGGCATGGCGGCGAGCGGCGTCAAATGTCATTTAACAGCGCGCCCGTCGCCATTTTATTTTTTGCTCCCGAGCATTTTCCCGCGCGATCATAAAATTTTGTTATTAATACAGTAAAATTTCGGATTAGGTAGTATTAAATTCGAAACAAAGCAGGGATTTAATTGGTAATTCGTGTCCGGAGACGATATTTGTACGCCATATCCGCTGGGTTATTGTTTTCGGTTGTAAAGTTGATTCGGGACGGTGGGCGCGCGCATTGTGGCCACCATTCAATTAGCCAGTGAATTTTTAATGAAATATCACAGTGTGTCGGTGTAATTAAATCACGCTGTGCTAAAAATAGACCATTTATATGTATACGGTATTGTCGTTGCGGCGCAATCAAACAACTCTTTATTACTGCACGCGATTGATTTCAGCTCTTGGTGGTCGATCGGTAGATTGTTACTTTGATTTATTTCATACGGATTTCTACAGGCATTGAATAAACCTTTATTTCGCTATAGACATCAATGAACAGCAATGAAGTTAGAGAGGTAAAGAAAGCTAATTTGGAATAAGTATCCAAAGTCCACATTTGTAGTTTTGTGCATTTGTAAAACTCGTTAGCAGTAAAGTACACACAGGTCACTGTATTTGTGCATTCTTTATGTTTAACATAAATATCTAAATACATCAACGACGTGCTATAATTATATACATCTTGGTTCTACAGTATTAAGGCTTATTTCGGAAATTTTTTGCCGTAAACATCCTAAATAATATGTACTTCCGTACAAATTCAAATTACGCAGAACTTATTTAGATGAAATTGAGGACAAAGATACCTGGAGAAGGAAGCTTTTTAACATAACTGAAGTCACTGATAAAACCTGCTACAGATGCAAATTGAAAAAATAACACATAACATATTGTACGAACAAACCAATTTATTTTATATATCTCAACTAATAAATCTAGTATTTAAATAATTATCATTTAACTTTATATCTAGTTTGTACAGGTTTTAAATATAAATATCTAAAAGTAATATGAAGACAATTAATATATTTTAAGACATAATGTGCGCGAGATCGCTTAGTAGATCTTTTAGTTTAGCTATTAAATAGGTGGATGTATAATCAGAGACGGCAAGTCATATAATTTAGGCATCGTTCTATCCTGAGGCAAATAACTGACAGTGTATTTTGTATGTTTTTAACTACAATCGCGCGCACATTACAATCTCATCACACGATTTGAAATAAAGTTGCCAGTTTCTACAAGTGTAGGTAAAAATTGTAATGAAAATACCATTTCCTTAGTGTTTTATGGAGCATGAAACATTAAAGTACATTGCACTGATTGATAAACTACGTTGTAGTTATTTCTTAATTTTATTTTCAGCCATAATTATAGTCTGTGCATTTAAAAGTAAAGAAATAAAACGCTATACAGATATGCTATCAGGTTTTTTATGAGAATAAGTACTTTTTTATTAATTAAAAATATTTACATAATTGCACCCATACTTAAATACTCTTCCATAGGTATATTAACCATCACTAATATATATCTACATTTACATACGGAGCTTAGCATTTCTTACGAGTAAGAAAGGGTTATCTATTAACATTTGAATTAATGGCATAGCATGATACGGGTTACATGCGCAAGTTCAGGCATCTGCACAGTTATACTAATGCTTCGTGTAAACGACCTGTGCAGGTATATTATATGGTTAACTTGCATGGACAGACCACGTCTTATGCATGTAACTCGCATAAGCTTCTTGCATCGTATATAAAAATTAAAGGGTACTCAATAATTAGTAGCGCCATCGTAACAATTAGGTATATGATGAAAATATCAGGTCCTTTTTTATTATGTATGTTTATTTGGTTAGTAAAATGTATTTTCTTTCCTTTCTTTATATAACTATGAACTAGGTGCTTAAATGGAATAATCTTAGCAATCCTATCATTTTCTTATATTTATTGGGTACGCTATATCACATATAGCGACACCCGTCTGACCTACAAAGGAAATACTTTAGGAAAGCACAAGATTATTATAATTTTAAGCACTGAAGTCATTGTTTTATTGCTGTATCCTTCTAGTAAGTGAATACAATAGTTATTTAGGTAATTAGTGATACTCCACTTTGTCAGCATTATTTAAAAAATAGCTTTAGCGGTAGAAGACTATGATAAATACCGTTTTGTATCAGAAAACGTGTTATTTTTTATTTTTTATTTAAGAAATACAACTCCCGCATTAGGACTATATCCTGTGTCGCGGGGGACTTTACAAACATACAACTAACGGACACAATGAACACCCAGACTCGAAACAACAATTTATGAATCACACAAAGTGTTGTCTCGTGTGGGGATCGAACCCACAACACTCGGCGCAGTGTCAAGCGGCGAGGCGGCCGTCTAAACCACTACGCCAACCGTGCAGTAATTGTGCACTAGCGACAAGGCGGATTATATTAGAACTAATAAATACATTTTCAGAAACTTCCAGACGAATACTACGGACTAATGACATATTTTTTCTTGAAATGTTGATTAATTTCTTCTCCTTACTTCTCCTTAGTCTTTATTATTCCCAAATCACTTGGGTTAGGCTTTTCTGCTCTAACCTGATTTGACTGGATATCAGTTTTTACACGGAGCGGCTGCCACCTGACCTCCGCAACCCGAAGGCTAACGATATCCTAAGGCTAGACCAGTGTCAGGATATTATAGGGCACTGACTTCTCAATAACGACTGCCATAGATGTTCATGGCAGTAGGGAACGACGGCTTAACATGCTCTCCGAGGCACGGAGCAGGCGATAATTGTCAATCAATACGCACATAATTTTGAAAAGTCATATAATTTTATAGTATAGTCATAGGTGCACGACGTGGGTTCGAATCCGAGACCCTCTGCATTGCAGTCTGTTGGTCTCCCCACTGAGCTATCGCTGCTTATAAATGTTGAATATTAATGGAAATTCTATTGAGTAAATAAGACAGAAAAAGCAAATTCAAACAAATAGACTCTCCAATTGGACTAGTAGTTCTAAAGATTAGCGCATGAAAACAAACAAAAATGAATAAATATGACAAGTTCTGCCGTCTAATTAAACCAAACAATAATCTTTGCTTTAACTAAAGGGCTTAACTCGTTTCCGTAGGTGCAATAAACCCTAAAATGGTTTTACCCCAGATCTTTTAGTATCAGCAATTAAAAACTACAGTCTTCATAAGCCCATGCATCTGTGTTCATAATCAAAACAATCGCGATATGTTATCGCTATTGTTTAAACAAATAATAGTTTAAGTTCATTATGTAATAACGGCCTTTGAGATAATCTATCGGTTCGGAAATTGCTTATTCATTTATTGATATAAACATGATTTTGATATGTGTTCTACAGGTCACTGTAGAACATACTGTAGAACACACACACACACACAAAATCATCACAAGGCGTTTGACAAAAATGGTTTGTTTGGTTATATTCTTAGTTCGTATATGAAGACCAAATTTTTAAATACAGCTATAATATTCTGAACTTGTCAAACGCGGCACGTTAACGTGAGATCTGATATACATATGTAAGTAGCTATTACGCGTTATTCTAGCTTTTGTCATTAAATTATATCCCTCGGGAACAGAACTTTTTCTGAATGAAATCTTATCTGTACCCCTGACAACAACTATGCGAAATTGCATGATGTTCGGTTTACACTTTCACGCCTTAAATTTCGCATACACATTGTCAGGGGAACAGAAAAGGAAATAGGTTACCTTTTATCCAGAAAAAAAGACTGTTACCGAGCAAGCAAAGTAATATATAATAAATAAACAAGTTATTAATATTAAAGTAGTTTGGCTGTATATATTGTGTTTATAAAGTAAGCAGATAAACTGTTTATCGTGTTATTATATAAAATCACGCTGTAATCCCTTATCGGTCACTACTGCTCGCTGTGAATCATCTATATGTGATAACGTGAACATAACTAAGTTGTAAGCCACTGTTTAGTACATTCGTCAGAAATAACCGCATAACTTCATACCACCACGCTTGTAAACCTCAAAAGTTAGGCAGAGAGGAATCTAACCTATTTTTTGCGACTTCATCCTACGCGAAAGTGTTGCCGTAGAAATACAGAGTCTATTGTCATTTAAAAGACAAATCTTTTTTGCGGAAAAGCGCTTAAATACATTGACTAGAACCAGAACACGGACCCGGATTCTTACGATGACGTCACGGCAATTGTGCATTGTGTATCTGATGGAAAACCTACGCAACTAAATCTTTGGAAGGACATAGTCCGCATCGAGATAATAAAAAAAATGAATCGTTTGAAATCACGTTGCAAATTAAATATCTAGGAAAAAGGTTAATCGACACTTTCCGTGACCATAGAGCTGGCCTTTTTTTCGCGGAAAGAATAAGCATTGCCATTCAACGTGGCAATGCTGCCAGTCTTCTGGGTACACTACCAGTAGACTATGATGCGGAGGAATTCTATGACGCCTATTTGAAGGTTTTAGTTTTCTTTTTCTTTTTTATTTCTGTTTTATAATATTTTAGGCATAAGTTAGTTCTAAAGAATTGTGTTTATTGAAAAAGTAGGAAAACTTTTGAAACTGTTCAACTTTGTATAATATCTTCCTAAAATGCATAGTCGTTTACGTCTAATTGTGCATCATATGCCTAGATTGCCCATTTTTCTTATCTGCTGGCGTATTATCCGTAATGCCTAAATAATCGGATAGGTATCTACTTTATCGCCGATTTTTCGTTTTGGACAATTTATATGGTGTCAGTTTCTTAATAATTATGATATTTATACTTCTACAAATATCCTGTTATCCTTACTAATATTACAATTTCGGAAGTAACTCTGTCTGTCTGTTTGTTATCTCTTCACAGCTAAACCACTTAACCGATTTCGAAATTTGGTGCGGGTGAGATAGATTAAAATCTCGGGAAGGATATAGAGTTTCTTTCATAGTCTATTTTCTATCGATTGAGGTACCACGTAGGCGAAGCCGCTCGCAAAAGCTAGTTTCTTAAATTTAAAGGGAAGAGCTGATTCTTATAATACACAAATACGGTCAACCTTTCAACTGACGCTAGCCGCGGATATAAATTAACTCTTTTTACTTCGCACCCGTCGAATAATGACGGGTTAATTAGTAAGAATGCTAAGCTCCGTAAAATATAATCTATATCTTACATTCAATAAATCATATATACAATAATATAATACTTTTTTATCGACAATGTTATCTGTAATC
This sequence comes from Catocala nupta, assembly GCA_963675205.1. Lineage (NCBI taxonomy): Eukaryota > Metazoa > Arthropoda > Insecta > Lepidoptera > Erebidae > Catocala > Catocala nupta. The sequence goes on from OY776087.1 coordinate 2,398,586, forward strand.
ACTAAACAGGTCCATCTCACTATAGCCCAGTTCTATTCACCAATAATTTCTTTTAGTCACAGATTACATCAACATAGACGGCCGAATTTTTTAGCGTGTGCAAAAAGTATGTGTCAATACCGCTGTATTTATACAAACTTTACAAGGGCCAATTTTTCAATCGTATCAGTGCCAAAGGAATAATTGTGACAGGTTTCTTTTACAAAATCTATCAAAACGTCACATTTATTCCCGCATTTAGGATTGGAACTCCAGCCCTTCGTCGAGCATTTGTATATGTTGGTTTTGTGCATTGAATTAATATGAACTATCATATTAATTTTATAGTAGGTATGTGTTTTTAGTACGAAATGTCAAACGCGTAAGTCAGACCATATTTCTTTAACATACATTGTAAATAATTACATATGTTTATATGTAGATTCACGCCTCTGCATCTTCGAAGGTTTAGACAAAGATCCAGTACGCTCACTTTTTGCCAGCTATATTTGCCACGTAATAGATGTGGGTTTCTATTGCCAACTACTGGGCACATTTTCAGACAGTGTACTGCTACTAAATATTTACTAATTTAACCTAAAATATAGCTGTCAAAATGTGATTTACACCGCTGCCTAAACTGCCTACCCCTTCGGGGATGGCATAAGTCTACGTATTGGTTTGACTTAGGTGTTTTATTTTTCGTAAATAAAACGATTTATTTTTTGAATGCATTCCTGGGCATATATCACTTTCACTGAACAGGGCCGAACTCAGCTTGGTTGGCTGCAACCGCTGAATATTCACCCAATTCACCCCACACAACCTTACTCTATTAATCTCAGTCGCGACGTTTCCATTGAGAATAATGTCAGAATCACTTGCACCATTGGTCCACGGTTGATCACTGTCACTTCACTAAGTGGTGATGGTGATGAGTGGTGATCACCGGTCGTGGTTGGTGGCACGCGTGTGTCAGAGCGCGTGCGCATGCGCGTGGTGGGGAGGCGGTGGTTGCTGGTGGGGGTGCGGCAGTGCGTGGGGGTTGCTTGCTGTGTGCTGACGGCCCTGGTAATAAGAACGATTAATTAGCAACTTGGATAACATAAACTACTATATACAGAATGTCCCAGAAGTCGACGTCAAGCCGGCATCAGGTAACAGGCTATATATCAGAAAAATAAGAAAACTAAATTACGTATTTTAGAAATTATAGACAATTAAAAAAAATCAAAAGGTCTACTACATTTACATTTTGATTTGTTTTTTGTTATGTTTTCTCGAATAATGCTTCTTTAAGTTAAAAATTTTTTCGATTATACAAGATTACATAACAAATTAAAATAATTCAAAAAGTAAACATCTGTAGTATCGGGAGTGAAAAGACCGTCACAGGGTTTAGATTTCTTAGATTTTTTTAAATTCTATAATAGGGCTGCCTAATTGCTCAATCGGAATGATCACAATTAATAGAAATGTCACTATGTTCTTTAATTTCTTTTAGTTATTGATATCTTCAGCAATATTATACCTTAGTTCAAGAGATTAACAAGAGTATTGTTACATAAAAGACTTTACCTGTAAATACACATAGTAGTCATAGGGCTGATGCAGCGGCCAGCACCGCTGCGGTGGCACAGGATACAGTGGAGGGACAGGATACAACGCGCCCCCTCCTAGCTTATTGCGCAGTATTCGGCTGATGCTGGACACTGACGGCACATTGTACTTATCGCACACCCCGTCTGCCAGGAGCCTGTCTCTGATCTCCCACGCGAAGATGCCTGGGTCTTTCGCCTTTAACTGCTTTATGTAAGACACCACCTGTGAAAGACCAATAGTGTCATGAAAACTGCCTTATCTTAGATCCGTTTTTGATAAAGATGGCCGATTTCAAAAGAGCAGAATACCACAAAAATTTGTTTACAAGCGCATGTCAACTACTCTGATAGCTGGATAACTGACTGCCATGCCTGAGGTGGCGGGTTCGATTCCCGCACAAGTCAAACATTTGTGTGCATGAACATGGATGTTTTTCTTGGTCTGGGTGTTTCTATGTATAATATGTAGGAATTTACAAAAAAAAAGTATATATGTATCCATTGTCTAGTACCCGTAGTACAAGCTCTGCTTAGTTTGGGCTAGATGGTGTTGTGTGTATGTGATAGAATATTATTATTATAATGTGATAAGAGTTTGATTTTGATAGGTAACACCTGATTTCTAAAACCTATCTAACGTTTTTGACTTGCACAAAGCAATGGTTTGATAGGACATACAGTGCTATAACATGTTCTGAACTTATTAAGAAAATATTATTATGAAGCAAAGATAATTTTTATACAGAAATCAACATGATACTGGTACTGAAGAATCAGACAAGGTAGTAGCTATCAACTACAAAGAACCGTCGTGCTTTGTTGTTGCTTAAAGCCTAGGTTCAGAAAAGCAGATCTACACAAAAATTCTGTCTGCCATGAGAGATATATGAAGTGGAGCACTATATAAAAAAATAACACCTTATCAATATTCAACTGAAATGATTGTGCTGATCATTTCATCATATGTATAATTATGTTTTAAAAATAACACTATTTACAGTAAAGTACCGGGTCAAATGTCGTTTGCCACTAAAAGTGATAACGGGGCACTATTAGTGCCAACTCTGATATTACAGAATGACGGCAGCATGATAAAATTTAAAAACCGCCACGTGTAAGATAATTTAATGTTACATTGTCGCGAATCTCTTTGTTCAATTGCACATTTAACGATTGCTATTCAAGAAGGGTATGCAGTTAAATTCAAAATTATAACAGCCTACCTGGTTCTTAACGTTGATCTGATCGATCGATCGATCAGAGGACGGTCGGCTAATGATTTTATGTAACCAAAATTGCGTTAACAGGGGTATTTAGGAAGTACTCACGTAGTGTACTCACTCATATATATGTAAAAGGAACTGAAGATGGTATGTAAGGACAGGAATGAAAATGTCTCCGGAACTCTTAATGAGTGAGATACCACCGGTTATCTGTATGAAGGTGGTACTTCTCGGCGGCATAAAACAATATCGCCAAATAATTGGCTACGGGAGATTTTCCAGTTTTAGGAGACTATTAAGAAAAATTGTGATGTCACAGTGTGGAGTTTTTGTTCTATAGACTGATAACACCGTTTTTGTACAAAGTCGTATTTGAGTGCACATTTTCTTAAATGTAAACGCTGTGCAACTTTGTATTATACATATATTGTGTAACTGTTTGTTATTCCAAATAAACAAATTTTTGTGGTTATGCTATCATACACTGTTCCACTGCGTTCGACAATAAGACTACGAGCTGAAATTATTAATGACTAGCTGAACCGCGCCGAACTTCGACTGCTTCACATTAGAGAATTTTCACCACAACATTTTTCATTGATGCTCCGCTCCTATTGGTCGTAGTGTGATGTTATATAGCCTATAGCCTTCCTCCATAAATGGGCTATCCAATATTTAAAGAAATTTTTAAATTCGAGCCTGTAGTTCCTGAGATTAGCGCGTTGAACCAAACAAACAAACAAACTCTTCAGCTTTATAATATTAGTATAGATATAAGAACGTTATTGGCATTGGCATATTGGCAGATCTTATCTTATCTTCTCTTATTAATAGATAACTCCCTACATTATCATGGCGCCCCAGGGTAAGACAAAGATGAGGTGGGACTGCCATTTTCATAATAAGTATGATTATATAGAAGGATTCTTACCTTGGGTGTGGTAACTCTAGGTTTGGATCCACCGATGGCTCCAGGCAAGATGGAGCCTGTCTCGTGGTATCTTGCGAGGATCTTCGAGACGCATCCGTGAGATACTCGCAGTTGTCGACTTATATCACATGGCCTGGGAACAAGCATTAGATGTTAGGTATGTTAAAAAGAAGCTATGTAATAGTCTGTTGTGAATTTATGTAGACCTCCTAAGTAAGTAAGCCGGTTCAGTTAACTGTAGGTTCACTGCTATGATTGTGCAATAGTTTTTTGCGGTCTACTCAACACTATGCTTGGCCAAGTATTATGTGGACCACAATAGGTTCCTGAATCAAGGTGTTCCATGTGGCTATTATTTTATTGTTTGAAATGTCCTCTGCCGTGCAAATGTTATTCTTAGTACAGATATAGTATCAATTGTTAAATAAAACATTCAGTTAGGTACCTACTCATATCATATCGGTAATAAACAAACTTATTTCCGCATTAAATTTAGTATTCTCAGAAAACAATTAGATCACAATCAGTCAGATCAGAGAATCGAGGAAGGCTTTGGCACACTGAATGGACAATACGATCGGCGCTCGTAAACACCTCGATAGTTATCAAGTTTCTAGCAATCTTTTACGAATATTAGCAAAAACGAGTGATTAAAAGTATAACGTAATGGAAGACGTAGCAATTGTAGTAGTCCCACTGAAGACTGGTCTTCAATTAAAGTTTGCTAGTCAGAGTTAGCTTAGCAAACTTTATAATATACCGAACACTTTGTAACATATGAAAATAAACAGCGTTGAAGATTATAACAGTTGTTGAACTATTGATGCCTTTACATCAGTGATCAGACACTGATATCATTATGAGGCATGAGCTGTACAAGTGGCGAGTTAAGTCATACAGGTAAAATGTGCATTAGGCTGTTGTGATCATCTAGATACGAGAGAAAGTTCTATATAGAACGAATTGAATCAACAATAGGTATGAAAGATTCGGTGTTATGACACATTGGCGCCAAGACATACCATGCAAAATATCCAGTAGGCACAATCAGTTTCAGTACTACTATTTAATATATTTATAATAATAATTGGCAAATATTTATCGGATTTATGTTGCGAATCAGATTGTAAATTTTAAAGTAGCTGCCAATTCATCACACCAATCTTGGGTAAATCATTCGTGGTATCCATTAGTTCTACGTGGTGGTACCTATTGTCTGCATAAACTACATACAGGAAACATGTAGATTGTATCAGATCCAACGCTCGCTTCAGCATACAGTGGGTCGAAGTTTTAATTATTTTATGGACGGCTTTCCAGGTCGGGCCATAAAAGTTATTGGTTTGTTTTGCTAAGAAATTTTCAGTAGTCAGCCAAGAATCGGGATGCTTACAGGATTGCAGACTCCTGTGCCTCGTGATGCCATCATCAGTCAGTCTCCGAACGAAAAACTACGGAGGAAAGCTACGGAGTTTCCGCGTCTGATCTTTCTCCAATTATATCAGTTTGCCGCCCCAGTGTTAGGGAACAGAGAGTGCACTTGCTTGCACACACTTGCGCACTATATTATGCGCTGATAGCCACTCTCCGTTAAAATTTACCACCGTGACCGAAATTCGATATAGAAGACATGCATTTTCTAGACTATTTAACGGTTATATAGTCATAGGCTATGTAGTTAATAGGTCAGTAAGATATCTATGTTTTTGCCGAACCAGAAGCGAAAGGTCGTCTCGGGCTGCGAATTGAACATAGTGTGAACTCAGAATACACCCGCAGTTCACACTTCACAGTTGCCATACAAATCGAGTTACCTTGTACATATATATTTATTATGTTATGTAAATAGCTGATAAGAAATAATATAAGTAATAGGTGTTATTAGAGAAATAGTAACACATCGTTATTCAACGTTTTAGATAAACGTAACGTTAATGCTAGAGAAAGCAATTTTGTTATCTCGAGTGGAATTGAAGGACAATGTTTTCTTTTCGTATAAGTATATTAAAATTATCCGATTATCGAATGTGACGAATGTAAAAAATTGCTGTAAGCCGTGTCAACTGCGTTTCTTACACAGTTTACCCTGCGTTTGGCTAGCAACTGTAAATAAAGTATGAATGTAGGAATAGCGTGTAATAGTTCCTTTAACGCGTTAACGCTTTCCTTGTATTTTTTTAGTATTATACCGGTAATTTTAACTTTCTAGTGATTTGAAAGCGTCGCCGTGAATTTTCTGGCGCCTTTTAATGATGGCGTTTTATTTGCTGCGCAACTGCACCTTAGCATATAAATATGTAATTGTAACGTGCCTAATACAATCTACTGTCGCATGATTATTTTATATCTATTATAGGACAGATCCCAAATAGATATAATAATAGATATGATATTTTCTTACATTTTACAAGAATACATATTTTCGATGAGCTTACAAATTCGACTGCTTGGGCTTAAAATTGCTCCAACTTCTTTACCTAATTCGGTCCATTAGATGAAATGAGATAAAACATAAAAGCTTAAATAAAATCGAAGCTTTTTATTTTTTATATTTGAATAGTTATGAAACTTGTTTCTCATCGTATAGTTATATTAAAATACAATTTTCGCACTAAGCGTACTGACTGTCGCGCGGGCCTTTACAAATATTTGAACAATGGACTCAAAGAACACCAAGACTTGGAACAACTATTGATGGATCATGAAATATTTGTCCCCGGATCTTCATGAGCCCGTTTCATGGTCACTATTGCTGACTCTGGCCATGGTGTTCCAGTTGTGGCAGTGCAAGTAGTAAGAAGTTAAAAATAACGTCGTATATATTAGTATTAGCGCAGAAACGATAGACTCGTGGGAAACCGTTGTATTGCCACGCAGAGTTCTCGAGTTCGATCCCAGGGCGCGCATTTCTGACTTGCCGAAGTTATGTGCGTATTAAATAGTTAATTATAGCTAGCTTAACGAGGAAGGCCACCTGCTTGTCTCTTCTCCATAATGATCTCCAAGATATGTGAAATCTGCCAATCCGCAGTGGACCAGCGTAGTGGACTATGGCTTAACCCTTCTCACACCGAGAATTTAATACAGGGCTTGTTCTAGGAACTCTTAGTGTCTGGACTCACCTGATCCCTAATTGCGCTAGCTCTACAATTCGTAGCCGTACAGCGTTGGGCAGTGGTCGGCCGTTGACGAACACTCCTCCGAGCTGGTTCACCTCTCCGTACTGCTGGGTACCAGTACCGGCCACGCCCGGGTTGCCCATGGCCGCCGCGCTTGGATCTGATGACAAAAATACTTAGATTAAAATATAAGCAAATCTTTGCAGTTGGATAGGACAGCTGCGATGGTGTGCCTAAGACTCTCAAAATCTCTAATTTTCTCAAAATATCCTCAATACGTTCAGTGGCTTAAATAACTCAGTAAACCTATTTAGTCCTAGGCCTCTATTGCCGAAAGGGTAGACAGAGGTACTCCTCTGCCCACCCTTTATTACACCTTCATTTCACCAACTACAACTTTAGGTATCATGTTATAGGTAGCGAGTTTATTGCTGTCTGAACGCGGTCCTAAATTCCGACTAAGAATTTCTGGACAGAAAAATACAACACTTGGTCAGCACAGCACAGCCCGACTCGTTAATTGATTGACGACCGGGCACAATTCCAAACGTCGTAACTACTGAGAATTTTCTTCTAACAAAACCAATACCACTTTCTTCAACACGACAACCGAACCCAAGCCCTCATGCACGGCAATCGCATAAACTACCACCGCGATATCGAGGCAGTCGGTTTTATAAGTCATAATTTTCTCAAAATTCTTCAATTAAAGTTAACCCTGCGTCTGCGGCTAGGTGACGTCATCGTATTTCGGTGTATCGTCGGTCGGTCCGAGTGTCACCCGACACCCACTTTGAACAGTTCGACACCGACGCGAGTCAGACCGAGATCGTCGCGGACAAACAGACGACGTTTGTCGTAAACTTGCCTTGTTCATATTTTTGCTTTATTTTCATATTTTATGCAACTATACGACCTCAAGTTGTACGCTGTTAGGTTTGAAAGGACGGAAGATCAAATATGAGATGCTTCAAATTTAAGCGTATTCAAGTCTGGCATTCTGTGCTGCCTACAGCAAATAAAATGTAAACCTGAAGTACAAAAACCAAACTAACGTGAAATTTCTGTCTTGTTGCGATGCTTTTGTATAATAAGTAGGTAGTATATTAAAAGTATGTACAAAACTATGCGCATTGTTAATTTGATATCATCCATGTTTATTTTATTTAAAACGTTTCGTATGCTGCTCAATATCTATGTTAAACGAATATTAGTCATCTCGTCTTTTTAGTTTGCTGAGGTTTTGCATAGAAAAAAATTACATACTAAGTATGTCGATTTTAGATTCGTATAGTCCGATTCAACGTTTGTAAAAACTCATCACACCCCAGTCTAAAAGATATCATTAAAATAATCTAAGTAAAAATATCACATTAAGATGAAATCTTAAAATAAATCACGAACTCGTGTTAATAATTCTAAAAGATATGACTCTTAATGATAAACATGAAAACTATTCCAACTGTCACAAGTATCACGTTGCATCCGCCCAATGAACGTCATGCGTGCCACTTTGACATCTGTCACAGTGACACGCTGTCACTTTGACATAACGTCACTTTGATAGTACAAGCGATCTGTACTGCAGTAGTGACAGTCGACAACAAATGACTGTAAACTGAGACGAAATAATCGCCCGGTTTGTTTTCACTTGTAACTGTAAAAATCATTCATCATTGCAGTGTGGAAGGATATAATTAACGCAGCGATCTGTCGATGATAACGTTAATGTATAGCGGTGAAGGGTTGATAATTAATTAATTTGGTTTGTAGACTAATTTGTATATTTTGATATTAATAATGTGTGGATAAATGGTTGTATCAAATGTGGTTGATATTTTATGAACGGTATTGGAGAAAATGTCTTGGACGGAGAAAGTGACTAATCTTATATATAAAAGTCTCGTGTCACAATGTTCGTTCCCGTACTCCTCCGAAACGGCTTGACCGATTCTCATGAAATTTTGTGAGCATATTGAGTAGGTCTGAGAATCGGCCAACATCTATTTTTCATACTCCTTAGTGATAAAGGTTGTCCACCCCTAAAAATTTTTATGGCAATATAACTTTTGCCGGGTCAGCTAGTATAATATAATATTGAGAATAGTAAATGAAAAGAAAAAAGAAATAGCAATGATTGGTCACTTGGTTAGACATCTTTTATCTTTATAAAAAAGACTACTCCTGCACTAGGAATAAATCTTAACTCACGGGGGAATTTACAAACACTCATACAACGGACACAAAGAATACCAGAATTGGAACAGCAAACCGCAGTGGCACACCGGTGGCTAGCTAGAATAGACTTTTAATTATGTCAGACATTTTAAGACTTGACAGATTAAAGATGGAAAAAAGAGACAGCAGAAGCAGAAGCAGAAGCAGAAGGTACACAGTTCAACTGAAAGAAAGGGCAAATTTAGAATCATATAAAACATTTTAAGATTGTCAATGGATAAAAATATAAATTGCTACAAAAACAAGTGTCTACCACTTAAATCGTCATGAATGACTTTTAATTTTTCAAGGTCGCACTTTTCAATCGTCAGATAACTTATCTTTGGTGTAAATATCAAAGATTGCCGATACATATATTGTCAAAACATCACATTAATCCGACTGTTACAGCTTATCTAGTGATTGAAAATCAACCATTAGTCATATCAATTTTTCTACAATTATTCATATCTAGATTCTACGGTATTACATGAAATAACAGAGTAATCACTGCACGTTTTAATAATTAATATAATCAGCCTAGACAGTTTAGATTTATAAACTGTTTGGCTAAATTTATTTTATACTAGTGATCCGCCCAGCTTCACACGGGTAGGACAAAACCTTAACAAATTTTACACCTAAACCTCATCATGAATCACTCTATCTAATTGTAAAAACCGTACGAAAATCCCTTTTAGTATTATTTGAGTTTATCGCGAACAGACAGCAGATAGACGCGACGGGGGACTTTGTTTACAATATGTATTGAAGAAACGGTGACTGATTCTTTACATACATCACGCTTATTTTCGCAAAGGTTTCGGTAAAGGTGTGTTATAATTAGATTTTACAAGCAATTATTGAAAATCCTACCTAACAGAGGTCGAGCCTATGGATATGCTTATAAATCTTACATAAGGCTTTCAACCTATTGCTGTTTACCAGGCATAGTCTCGGACTACGTGGTGCTACTGAGAGTTTCCTGACAAACAATCTAATAACATTTTGCCCAATCCCGAATCGAACCTAAAACCTCATCCACAGCAGTTGCACACAGCATCAAATATTACTGCGCCACCGAGACAGTCAAAGTGGCTTTCGGAATACCTATATTCCAAGATAAGGCCTTCTGATTCGCACCAGCTGCGCCTGCGCAGATGAAACATCCACACCGAATAAATTCAACATAACATATTTTCATGCGGTATGTTATTTAAACACATCACAATAAATAATCCCACAGCTACTACTGTAAATTCAGACATTAATAACTTAATTCTTCGCCGAATACGCCAAAAAGGAACGCCAGTGTCCCCACATATATCACGCGAGCATCGCCAGGGTTAGACAAAGTACAGTCGGACAAATAAACGCATTGCCACTCCTTTCTCGTCCGCGTACAAATTGGTTGAGCACTGTACAAAATGCTTGACTAATGTTCCGTTGTCGTTTTGGTGTTGCGAACGACGCGGGACGCGGACGGCATGTCGCTTGCGTCAAAAAAGACAATCCTTGTTGCACAGTATACTTGTACGTCGCGAGTTTATTTATATGACTGTACTGATTTAAGGGTTTTAAGGGGATGTGTACGAGTAATGTTATCATCAATCAGTTTATGCGTTAATTTGAAATGGAATTTAATAACAGCGATATCTTCAGGCTTTTGACCTGACACCTGAAAATAGAAGAAATGTTCACCAAATTTTTCGAGATTAGGCAATGTGAATTACGGCTATTGTAGACAACATACCATGCGTAAGTTAATGCGCCTGCGCAGGTTGCACGATTAGAAAATATGTTGGTATTGAGAAAGAAGTTATTTGATACTCAGTTATGTTACTTTTCCTCGTGTTATAAGTATTAATGATATCTAATCCCTTTGACAATACAGCAAACAAAGAACATCCAAAATCAGAGCAACTATTTGTTGATCGCACAGATTTTTCTCTAGTGTGAGGATTGAACTCTCAACAGTACATATGAATTGTGCCGTTAGTTTTGTGTCCGTTTTTCTCATTGGTTCTACGCCATTGCTTTGCTGAAGATAGCAACAGGTTTGTGACTGTGAATTCATAGTACAGTTTAACTAGTGTAACTTTGACTTACGTAATTGTTACTTTATGTATAAATAAATAAATTGATTTAGATTTTGAGGCGATCAGTTTGACTCAATAAATAATTCTGATCCCACAAAACTGCACGCGGTGACAACGACTGTACCAAAAATAACTAAAATAATGACAAACGCGTACAAAAACGAGAAATATTTGTGATATCTCGAGAACATGGAGATTTAATAAAATTACATTCAGTAGACACTTATTGCTTTTCATACTTACAATTTATTTCGGTTAATTTGAAGAAAACGAGTCGGTAAATAAAACCTGAATATTGAGAAATATGAATGCGCTGCGCTTGTTCATAAAAATGCAAATTGCAACACATTTTTTCGGACAGATTGATCATGTGTTAACAACATATAAATGACAGTATCAAATTTAGTTTTTCTTTTCTTTTAAATCTCAGATGTCTCCTGATCTAAGTATAATCTCTGTGTCACGGGAAATACAAAGATCACCCAGATACGGTGTAACTATTTATGGAACCCACAAAGTCAAAATACAAATCATTATTTCAAAAAAATATGTAAATATTTCTTGGGTACGTCAATCACCTTATATATGTATGTACATAAAACAATAATATACACACTGGGGTTCGAACCTAGAGCACTTGCCTTAACGACAGTGGTGAAGTAACTACTTATAACTTTGTGCCTCCCGTGGACTCAACCTTTCTAAAGTGATGGTATAATTTTTCAGAGGGTATATTAATATTTACTAAATAAAAATGATAATTCCTCTAAAAATGATACTGTTGTGATGTAAAAATAACGGATAGTTATTTTATCCTGTCTCAGTCTGGCAATTGTGATCGATAGACTCTAATAGGCTGGTCCTCTATAGCACGTCGTACCTAAAACAGAGCTGGTTTAATAAGAGTGTTTTGCACCTCAGTCTATGCCTTTGGTAATATATTATTATTAACGAATAATAAGTCAGTTTCAGTTTGTGAACAAATCTTGTACAATCCTTACTTCCGAAGTAATATTAGAAATGCGAATGTGATTTTGTATCTTTTGCACGTTATCACGCCTTAACTACTCGACCTAAAACCTTGAAATACACGTTCTCAGTGGTACAGGAACTGACATTGGGTACCTTTCATCCAGGGAAAACAATATTTGCGAGCAAGCGAAGCCGCGGGGAAAAACTAGTAACGTCATTATGCATAAAATTTCGTAGGCATAACACTTTTTGTTTAGTCTCTCGGTGTCCTTCCAAAACTATTAACTAAGCAGGGGTCCATTCGGCAGCTTGTTATCTCAAAACATATGTGTTAGGTCGTTTGCCCTGCTATTATAATATTTGAGGGTCTTTGACGGCACACCGCTGTGGCACAGTGGTTAGTGGGCGGAGCGCCGCCGTTACGCCCGGTCACATTGTTTTCTACATTTGCCTGCCAAACATCTAATGTCTTTGACTAAATTTAAATTAGATAAAAACTTGTGTGTGGCTTAATTAAGTAAAATAGATTCACAATTACTCAGTCAGAATCTTTTCACATTTGCCGAGTATGGTTTTAGCTTTCAACATGACGTATGCTTGTTTAATATTGTCATATATTTACACAAATGCTATACATTGAAATTAAACTAAGTTTTACGTAATATTGTCTTACGTTGACGCGAATGTTATACATTAAAATTAAAACTACTTTATACATATTTTGTCGAGTTGTTTATTTTAGAACACTTTTATTACATGATTTTGAACTATAACACTACTATTATTGAACTTACTACTTGCTTTTTCGAGTGCCCTTTTCGGTGGAGTATACGTCATCTTTCTGGGTCTGTCTCTTTTTCTCACTTTTCCTTTTATGATGTTTTTATAAAATCATCATGCCTTATTAGGTGGCTAAACATCATTCCTTTTCTGTTCTCAATTCTCGTCAAAATGTTGCGATCTTCTTGGACAAGGCTTAGTATTTCCACGTTGTCTGCCTCTCAAATATTAGTGGCGTTCGGAAACACAGTATATAGTTTCTTTGTTTTTTCGTTATTTTTTGTGTCTTTTCACATGTTTTGTAGCATAACATAATATTATCTTTGTAGCGCAGCGGTAGTGAATGCGACTGCTGTGCATGAGGTCTCGGGTTCGAATTCCGGGTCGAGCCGACATAAAGGTATTGGGTTTTTCTGTTAAGAAATCTCAATACGAGCCCGGAATTAGGAAGTTGGCGGTGTTAGACACCCCCGTGCCTCGGAAAGCACGTAAAGCCGTTAGTCCTGCGCCTGATCTCTCTCCGGTCGTGTCGGATTATCCGTCCCATCGGATAATGAGGGTAAGGGAACAGAGAGTGCACTTGTGTTTGCGCACATACTTGTGCACTATAATATCTCCTGCGCAGATGGCCAGTCTCCGTTAAGATTGGCCGCCGTGACCGAAAATCGGTCTGGAGGACATTATTATAGACTATTATTGTTTCTTTTTAAATTATGTATGTATGGAGATTCAAATAAAACATTTTTCTTTCTTTCGTTTATATTTGATACTAAGTACGAAAAATTTACCACATGCACCTATAGCGTTTTCTCAAGAAACATCACAATGATGATACAGAGCAGTTAACAATTTTATCTTCGTTCATCCCTTTGCTCCCGAAAATACCGTGACAATAAGCTGTCTGGCGCTGTGCGCGCACGTGTGCGCAGTTTTTGCGCGTTCCGCGAACGTCCGTCACGGTCGGCGCGCGCACATCAAAGGCGCTAACTGTTCGTGTCGTTTGTTCTGCGCATACGCACTTACGTCGTGTCAAAGAGTTTGTGAAGTAACGCTACAATGTCATATGGAAAGGACAATCGGTTATTCTGGATGTTTTGGCTTCTGCAATATAGCAAAGCGATAGCCTAGTGGGGACTGCCATGCAGAGGTCTCGAGTTCAATCCCAAGATTCACCTCTGACTTTTAAGATAAGATAAGATAATTGCATGTCTGAGAGTTCTTCATAATATTTTCGAAGATATGTGAAGTCTGCCAACCCGCTCTGGGCTAGTATGGCTATGGACCAATCCTTCTCCAAAATGTGATGAGGCCCGTTCCCAGCTGTAGCACAGTTTATGATGTCTTATTCTAGAACACGGTTTATCTGTTGCATCATGCGTTTCATCCAAAAAATTCCTTTTTGCTAAAATGTTTTACAAAATGTAGTTTTTAATATTTGGGGAATATCGCCGTGAGACTATGTATGTATGTCTGTAATTAAAAAACACACTCTCTAGGAACAATTCCTATGTCCCGGGCGCCTTTACAAACATGGGAACTACGGACACCAAGTATACCAAACATTGGAAGAACTGTGGATAACCCAAAGTTTCCCGGATCGAACTCGCGACTCTCGGCGCATTAATTAATTAATTAATAATATTAATATTCTACCACATACACACAACACCATCTAGCCCAAACTAAGCAGAGCTTGTACTATGGGTACTAGACAATGAATAAACATACATATATACTTTTTTTTTTGTAAATACATACATATTATACATAGAAATATTAAATTGGCAGTGACGAGGCGACCATTTGACTATTTACAAGCGTCTGTATCCAAAACAATGATTCTTGCAGTATTTATACATATGTCTGTAACTGGGACTTAATTTAAACTAATTACTTAATTTAAACTAATTTAATTTGACTACCTAAGCCAAATTTCATCCAATTCCGTTTAAGAGAATCAGAAATAGAGAGATCAATCAATAGAATCATAGTGTGATCTACGAGTATGTAAGTGGCGACCCAGACGAAATATACTCCACGTAATCGAAGTCTCAAGCAGTGGCTTGAGTCAACAACAAACCATTACTGACGATTAGTCTATGTCCGTCGTTCCGAAATGTAGTTAGCCGGTAATGTAAAGTACTTAAGCGAAGTTGTCGCTATAAAACTACTAATATCGTGTAAAATGAAGAGCATTTAGGTTTATAAATCATCTACTGGGAATGCAATCGGTAGTGATGTGCCAACTGGCACATCACACGTATAACTATATGTCGATATCGATATGAATTTGAAGGAAATTGTTGCTCTCATACTTGCTGTGACTCTGAAAAGACACTGTGTCTGTACATTGTAGATATTATAAAAAAATAACTACGGTACGATTATTTAGGGTGTTTGTTTTCTTTGTCTGCTACCATTTCAGTTGTTCCGCCGTCGGATAAGTTGTTTAGACTTTTAATGAGATTTTATGGATTCTTTCTGACAATAAATAAAACATATTATCTATATATTAATACGTGAAGCAAGAACTTTGTACCCCTTTTTACGAAAATTGCGCGGTCGGAGGAGTATGAAATTTGGCACAGTTAAAGTTTATATGGAGAAGGAAGGGCGAATCCTAATATTTTTATAAAATATGCATTAGAAATACATTAAATTAATGGAAAAACACTACATGCACACAACCGTGCATTTGACACAAGCAATCGAATCGCGTTCCTAGTATTTCGGCATTGTTCGTCTGACGTCGAGCAATTCGTTGTAACTACGGTTACCTATGGTTTATTTATATATAATAAAGAAAATAAGAAAACAAAGAAGCAAGCTTAGGAATATCGTCAAAGAAAGAGTATAGTTAAGTAAATAATAATTTGTTTAAAAAATATAGGTAAATTAACAGGTATAGCCTCGGAGAAATCTAAATGAAATGTAATTATCAGGGTAAAGTTATAGACAATAATAACTTAATAACGATCAAACTTAAAATTTATATCAATTATGGTCGAATTTTGACCACTAGGCGACCGCTAGTTATTATTATTTCGTGTGAGGTTCAACTTGAAATCTAAGTTGCAGTTTGTATCATCGGATATCGAATATAGATGATTTACGTAAATTCCTATAGCTGCGAATGAACTGTGGTTATTGCGGGTAAAGTCGTGGGTAACATATAGTTAATTATATAAGCTTTAAATAAGTCAACCTGTCTGCTTAACTATTAATTGGTATACTTGTTGATTCTATTCCATATGCGATACATCAGCAAAAATGTTCTTTTGCAAACTCTGTTTGCATAGCGTGATTTTTCGCAAACTGTCTTATTACTTACTCTACATACTTATTAATTTTCGCAGTTTATATATAACGTACCTAACCCCGTGATATGATTAATATCGACAAGCGATCATCACAACACTAAAGATATGAAAATCGAACATTTTCTTTGAAACTTTACTAATTGGTTCTAAAAAGAGACACGGTCATACGAGACGCTTTACGCGAGAAAGGGATAGAATATCATAAGGCGGGAAACATCTTTCTTTCCCGGCTAATTTACGACGCGCCTTTGACGTTCCCTCGCTGACAGTTACTGGTGTATTCGACGAATATAAAACGTTCATTAATCCGAGCGAAACTTCACAAGTTTATACTACACAAAATATATTACTGCGTTCGTTTGAAAGCATGTAGTGTGTTAAGGAACAAAAGCGGCAATGGTTCGTTAAAATTGCGATGCGCACAAGACGCCCTTTGTGTTTCCTTAAATATAGTACAAGTGTTTCGGTGTGTTCTACAGTGGGAACGATTAATTAATTGTCGTTTCTTTTAACTCTGAGACCGCTGAAAGTTTTTTATGATACTGTTTTGGATGAGCTTTGATATTAAAAAAAGTATTTGTTTAATATTAGATGCTAATGTCTGCGATGATGTGGGAAGAAGACACATTTCATATTTAGTGGTCGCAATATCGCTGGTGTTAAATGGGTTAGTGGGGTATCGGATAGAAAGAAAATTTATTTCTATTAAAATGTTTACAAACCGTGTAAGATGATGAAAGGTAAATTCATAATATATTGAATCGAACTAGGCATTATGGAACGCATAGAAAAAGGTTGATAATACCGAACTCCTCTGAATAGAGACAGCCACGACATGGGATCCAGGTGTAATCCAACTTGCAGTATTTCGCGTCGAGCACAAAATATGCGTCGATACGTATTTCGGCTCAGCGCGAGGCATCTTCAGGACCTTTTGTAACGAATGAGCCAACACATATCGATAGTATTTTCTCCAGCAATGGAACAAGTGCCCTGCTGCAAGAAACTGTCCTACTTATCAAATTAAACAGGGATAACAAGATACCTGCTTCGTAAAACTTGCCTTGAATAAATGAGCCATTAGTTATGTATGCTTCCGTAATTCACCTGCTATTCTAAAGAAGGATGAAGTTCCTATGACCTACTCAGGATATTTGTAGCTTAGTCGTTTAGTTCAAAATGTGTATATTCGTATTCGTGTATATTCGAAGGATATTCTTATTTAGAAGCGCAAGTTTTATAAAAGAGATAATCATAAAATTCCGAAAATCTAAATCAATTTACCTACCAACAGAAATCTTAACACCAACTAATATAAATACGAATGTGAGTTTGTTTGTTTGTTAATTAGAAAGTACTGTTACTAATGTAACATAACATAAATAAAAATGAGCAGAAAGTTTTGCCATAGGACCAATAGGTAGTCGGGTTGCGAATGTAGGAGTTTCAGTTGGTAAGCACGGCATAAAATTTCCGTAATAAGATTAAACAGCAAAAACCCATTTCACATAGAAAGTCTTATCTAATAAATCGAAACTTTCCTCGGCGTACAGTATTATACATTAATACAATCAAAACTAAAGAGTAGAACCAACTCGTCCTTGTTAACGCTATCGCGAGCATGGCGGATGAAAACCCGAACGTTTACGAGCGCTTTTACGACAGCGCCCGAGCGGCCGGCCAATCAGCGAGCAGCGCGGGCGCACACTAATCAACTTTCTATTACAGATGCACGGTAACGTGGGCCATATCGCAAATATCGAGTATTTTGCATAATTACATAAGCATTTGATTTACGCGGCGCGATAAAGTATGAACTGTTTTTCCGTGTTTCAGTAGCTCTTGTATTGTTTGGTACGTGTAATTACTAGTTCTTTTGCAGTTCTGTGTAAAGCACTTGTAATTAATCTGTTGTATTACGCTTAGCCTAGTTTGTTTCATGGCATAGCGTGTAACTTGTTAATCAGTAGAAAGCGTTGAAATGCTGCTTATCATTGACACGTGAGGGTTTAGAATCATTTGTAACGCGCTGCGTTTACTATGTATATTATTTTATAATGACGTACCCAGCTGTTGTCAACAATCATTATACCTCTTTCTTGAAATCTCTTGAAAACGATACGTTAGACAGTTAACCGCTTTAAAGCGGAAAAGGTTATATTTAACCACCGCACTCAACATAAAGCATCCCTAGAAATCAAAGAAGCGATCGAGGTATTTCAAAACAAATTGAGATGTGGATCGTAGTAACAAATTATAGGTTAAGCATCTAAACATTTAGCTGGTAATCATTTAGCATCGAAAGATTCTTGTACAACGTCCAAGATCGTGTAACAATGACAAACAACCTAATGTTGCGAAAGTCTGATAAACGTGTTGACTCGCACGCACACCAACAAAGTGACCAATCATGGCGCGCCTTTCCTTGTACCCGCCCAGAGGTAAATAAACTTCGGCACGTATTCATTTATTATTACATTTGTTTATTCGAATGTTGAATGTTGTACAATATTTAATAAGTTGTCTGTTTGACATAGTTCTGTCTTTAACATGTGCTAATTTGTAGACCTTGAATTAGCACATGTGAAACTTACATTGTCATAATAAAACTATTTAAACGTCAGTGCATTGTATCTTTGACTAAACATTAGAGTCACATAAACGTAATTGTTTATTAAATTGAATTATTTGGAAAATATCTTCGATGGGGTATATTTTAATTGCAATGAAAATAAAACGAATACTCCCATTGAGAGAATTTGCTAACTTATTTGTGTACAGCTTTGCAAAATGATAATAAAACTCGAAACATTTTGGCAATTGTAACAGTGACTATAAAAATACCAAAGACCAAAGTTCGAAGCACGAAATCCGCATTGCTAGAAGGTAATGCATACAGAATAAAGACCCATAGAACAACGAGAACGATTGGATTTCAGTACAAATATTCTGAAAGATCAGAAAATATTTGCAGAAATGCGAACTACCTGCAGTTTGAATTACTTAAAGGCAAACTAATTCTCAAATGAAGCAGATGATCCGGGCTCTCACAATATATTTAACCATCATGTTTTCCCTAGTTTAACTTTCTACCGTGTCGTAGTAGCTCGTCTTGGAGAGTCCTCAAGGGCCACACACGGCGACAGGCCGCCGACAAACGAGCCCGCTAAGCAAACACTGGCTACCGCCGACCGCCGCTCACGTCCCAGTCGTTTGAAGAGGCCTTAGCTCGGACAGCACAGTTAATGGCAGTAGCCTTCGAGTTTGTTTGTTTAAGCGACATTTTGTTTTGAATTAGATATTTCTTAATACGGTAAAAGGTATTGCTGGTTGCATTAGTCGGTAAAGAAACAGGGAGCTGTTGTCTGTGATTCATGCCATTGAACTCTACGCCTTTATTAAAGGAACGTGAAGTTTTATTTTGATTTCAAACCGTTTATTTGACCGATTTTTTATTTAGACTTATTATTTTCCAGATAGCTGAGTAGCGAGACTATTGGATTGCTATGCAGACGTTTCGAAATTAATTCTATGCAAGAAAGCACTTACGACTTAACTAAAGTATATGCAAATTAAATAGTTAATTACCACTCGCTTCAACGGTGATGGAAAACATTGTGAGGAAATCTGTATCTCTGAGATTTCTATATAGTCTTCTGGAAGATGTATGAAGTCTGCCAACTAGACTGGGCCATTATGGACTATGGCTTAATTCGAACTCGCGTTACTGGTTGACAAAGACAATTATATCGATTACAGTTGGAATCATAAGTACCTAGCTGGACATTGAAGAAATTTGTATATTGTAGTTTAATTTTAATGTGTGATATTTCGGTAAACGTAAGGCTGTAATATTTCGGTAATTATAGAATAAATATATCGATGATTTTCTAACAGTTCATTACCAAATAAAAATTAATTAATTCTAAATTAACATCCGGTATCATTTACAATAAAATTTAAATCATGTCCTAACTATTGATTTGCTTATTTAAGAATTAATCATCGGTAAAATCTATCTTATTTACAATGCGATCAAACAAATATTTAAATGACAAATCACGTTTACATATTATGTAAACATAAAAATTCATTAGCATAGATGGCGCCACGCATAATTATGAAGTTGGTTTAGGTAAGCTCCATTAATAACCCGAGTCTAAATATAATACAGATACCATTGACATTCTTGAGGTCTCGTTTAATACCATCGGGCACATCATCTGCCCCTTATTAACCCCTATAAACACTGTCAGAGACGACCCATAACTCACAAGAACTAATTATTGACACGTGCCACAGAATTTTGTAGCACAGAAGGGTTCAATCGGGGCTGAAGAACGCGAGTGTGGGGTATAACAATTAGTTATTCTGCTGCAGTAAGTGAAGCGAGCCTCATTTGTCAGGTGTCTATTTGTGGATATCCGTAGCGTGTGGTTCAGGGAGGCCAGCTGGACCTCGTATTGGGTGGTGTATTTATGGAAAATATTTGTCTACGATCTTAACTAAATGTTTTGGATAAGCATGCATATGGCCTGTCTGACGCCATGCAATTATCGTAGCTTGTAATTACTTCCAATACCATGAGTTACTCACCTAAGGATAATTAATTAAAGGTGGCATGAGAGACAAAGAATGGAAGTGGTATGTGAGTCTGCAGAAGTCTTATTTACTGAGCGAAATGAAGAGACACCATTCCTTTTTTTACGCCGTTTTGCCGTAGAGCAAAGCACTACGCTAGAAAATCGGCTTATCGCCTATCACTAAATAAATGCCAATAGCGCGCTTTTCCCTCAAATTAATATATGTACCTAGATTTGGAGTTATATTTCTGAAGCATGTGTTTACAAAGGTAGATGATCTATGTGGATGCTTACAACGATATACGAGGTAGGTAATGCTACCACTTATTTGATGTTGGATGTTGATGTTGAATTGGTATGCAACTCTACAACCATCCTAGAATATATTTCTAGCTGAAATCTAGAAGTGACCACTGCAAAAGAGTAGATGAAGCACTAATAAAATTGGCGCATTGATTTAAGTGCCCACCTCGCCACTGACAGTGCGCTGAATGTTGGTTTCAAATTCCTCATGGTACAATTTGTTATCCATAAAAAGTACCGAGTATGAATACTCTTTGAGTCTATTGTTTATATGTTTCTAAAGCCTAACTACAGAAATTATTAGCACACTCCCTAGGGAGTTATCTTAAGTCAATTTCTAGACACAATGACGAAGACCCTAGATTCCAAAAATCTAGTTTATATTTCTATTAATAAAAGCAATAGGGAAATATAAATCAAAGTTATCTCAGAACATTTTATGTGTTATTTTCCAAAGTATATTAGAATCGATATTTATGTCACCCAGATGCAGTTTCGATATTAGATTTCCACGCACGTAGTACGTATTAGATAGGTGTAATATAGTCCCGCAGATTACCATGTCAGATTAAAGAAACTAGTATAAAATGTAATCCCCGATAGATATTACATTCTAAATTGCCTTCTCGCCAATAAAGTTACCTATATCACCATTGTATGAACACGTTTATGTTCTTACACAACTGATATAGGCTTAAAATTCAATCTTTCACGTACTAATAGTATCTAGGAACGCAAGTATACCTAGATACTATTAAAATGTTAATCCTATGAAGCTATAACGTTCCACATAAAATAGTTATAAACAATAATAACCTGCGCTTATCAGTTCACCCGTAAATGGAATTCTTAACAAAAATATGTTTCAATTGAAATGTGTAAATAAATATAGTTATATCTACGTGAAACAGTTTATAGTTTTAAATATGTATTGAAACGTATTGTTGCGTTTAGACTTAATGTTCATTAACTGTTGTGACGTAACTCAAGAAAAGTTTATGAGTCTATTCCATACTTTTCACGCGTACAACTACGCCTAATACATAATTCTGTAAAATCTCACTACCGAACTCACTCACGTCGGCAGTGAACATTAGAGGTTTTATTCAGTAACCATGGCAGTAATAGATAGTTACCATGGCTACAGCAGCAGGTCGTTTGTGGCCTATAGAGAAATAAACAATAAAAAGTTTGTCAGCGATTTATAATCCTTATTTAATTTATTAGAGCTATAAAACACAATCCATGTTCAACATCCTGAAACAGCAGAGATATCATAAATTCATCAAACATTTATTTAGTCGGAGAAACGTGTCGGTGCGCCGGCGCATCTGTCAACGGTAGCACGGAGGGACGAGGGACGCGCGGGGAGAGGGGAGGGGGGTATGTTTGCCGCCATTACGATGTTGACAGGAGGCGGGCGCGGCTAATGCGTGCGCAAACACGCCGGCAACGGCGTCACTTGTCACTTGGTCAAGACTGACTTGGCGAAACGGATGATGTGAAATTTTGACGTTTAAAAAATATTGGTAAAGATAACAAAGCTAAATTTGCATCTTGAATGTGAGAAAGAAACTTGTCTGCTTTCAGAAAAAGGCAAATGCGATATATGCTCTTTCAACAGTAAATCAAGTGAATTCCATCTTGTCTTTATTCTTTAATTTCTGGCATGCATATCGTGGAAGACTTTATCAAAGCAGATTGAAGGCTAGATTAAAAATAATAAACTATTATTTATTTTAAATCGAACTTTTGCTAAAGCAAGACGGGCTGTTAGGCTAGCTTATATGAAGTACCACCGAATGAAGGCACACGTATTCATGTATAGAGTCACTTTTAAGCTCAAAGCTACTTTTAATAACCACCAAAGCAAAAATACAAACTAAGATAGAAGAAATAGCATAGTTCTCATCCTGCAGTTCAGATATACTCTACAAGAAATATTTATTTTAAGTAGACATATTCGTTTTTTTTAATATAATTTTTTTGCCGTGTTGTCAATCTATTGTGGTCGATTTTCCAAAAAACTCAAGGCAAGGTGTGGTCAAATTAAACGTTTGTGGTCGGAAAAGGTGTGTCACCTCGACCCAGTAACTTGTTTACTCATTAACTAATACTGTGAGAACTCTTTACTCTAAGACATAAACACAGCAAGATCGCTTGTGCAAATACGGAGCTAAAATTGAACACAGATTGGATGTCGCTTCTGAACTGCTGAGGCCAAGGTTATGTTAAGCTGGTGCAGTGGTTCTTGGGACTAGTTTCATGCTTTTTAGTAATAAGATATGCTTCAGGTAATGTCTAGAATAGAATATGAGAGATAGAGTCAAAAGAAATATGCTTTATCCTGGGATTTATCACTAATTGGAGCAAGCCGATTCGAGAAGTACTATAACTGTCCTACAGAACATCGTAGCCATACAACTGTGTTGTTTATAAGAGAGAAGCAGTAAGTCATATACCCGTAGATTATTTTTTGTTCTCAAAGTGATCTCAGAAACACAATCATAAAAAATTTGATGCAAATTTTTGAATAGTTATAATTTGGATAATTTCACTTCATTCTCTCCAAGTTCATAGTCAGCTAGTATACTCTTTAAATAAATGATGTAGTCTTGTTTTAGCTAAGGTACAGCTAAACTGATATCGTTGTTAGAAATAAAAATACATTTCGTGCTCAGGAATAATTCCCATATCGCGGGGTAATTTACACAAATTTTAACAACAACAGGCTTGGGGCAACTACTAGTGCATGAGACGATTTTCGTTGCATATAGGGATCGTAGTAACAATTATCTTTATCTTTAACAAACCCCTAACTAAAAATTTGCTACCACTGAACTGATTAGCTCTCAAGTCCATGATCAATTTATACTCACATTTACTGTTAAATAATGTTCATAAGTGATTATTTTCTATTTAGACGCGAATTACTTAATACTTAGCTACCTCTTAATTATTTAAGTTAGGTTTATACGTAAAACTGTATGTGATTTCAAAAGATTGTTTGTAATTTCACAGGGATTTTCATCGCAGCATAATTATGCTAGCTTGCAGTACTAGTTATACGTTGATTGCCGACCCAAGGCGATTGCAATGATGGAAAGGAATGGGAAACGTAGCTAACGCTTTTGAAAGACCTAAACATTGGAAATACGCCAGATCAGTGGTACTAATCTTACGGCGCAGTTTTGAGTACATCTTCGGGTGAATTATTTAATTAATTCAATCCACAAATAAGTAGCAAAAGCTGATCCTTCCACTTGAAATTGCTAGCATTACCAAAAACGTCGCCAGTTTAATACTTAATCTCAAAAAAACTGTCATTACAGGGCAAAGAAACACCCTACCATTGTATAATTACAAATGTCTTTACAAACTAAATCCCAAACAGTAACTAAATACGAACAAATCGACTGTACTTATCCCTTTATTACCTAAATAAACATATCTGTCTATCTTATTACAATGGATTAAGGTTCATTTTACAAGATAGATACACTGATCCGTCGAGCAAACAGTGGGTAGACAGGAGCGATTGGGAGGAAATTGTAATTTTATTCTATGTTTGTATATGTACTTAGACGTCTGAACAGTATCGAATTACGGTGGTTTTAAGCTTTTTTACATCTCCTGCTCTATTGATCAAGTCCTGTGTAGCAGAGGACATAACAAACATACAATTATCGGACACAAAATAATGTCCTCCAGACCAAATTTCGGTCACAGCGTCCAGGAGACATTTTAGTAAACATGTGTGTGCGCAAACACAAGTGCACTCTGTTCCCTAACTCTCATAATCTGATGGGACGGTAATCCGATACGATCGGAGAGAGATCAGGCGCAGAACCAACGGCTTTACGTGCTTTCCGAGGCACGGGGGTGTCTAACACCGCCAACTTCCTGCCTCCGGGCTGCTATTGAGATTTCTTAACAGGAAAAACCAATAGCTTTTTGTTGGGCCGACTTGGGATTCGAATCCGAGACCTCAGGCACAGCAGTCGCATTCATTACCACTGCACCACGGACACAAAATACACTTAGACTTAGACAAGCATGTTTAGATAGTCCAAAAATCTGTCCCGTGTGGAGTTTGAACTCACTTATGCCGCAAGGTAGTAAACAAACATACGATCTGATAGAGGCTCACGTACCTATCTTATTCTTTCAAATCAATATAAATAAGTCAGTTACCTCCTGAACGGGCTTTCTTTTTCAATATGCAATTATTAAAGATCTTTGAAGTTTTTGACGTGTCCAAATAATACTTAACATTATTTTATGGCAATAAAGAGACTTTCGGCAGTTATATGACTTTTCGAAATTATGTGCGTATTGATTGACAATTATGGCTCCGTGCCTTGGAGAGCACGCTAAGCTGTCGGTCCCGGCTGCCATGAACATCTATGGCAGTCGTTATTGGGAAGTCAGTGCCCTCTAATATCCTGACACCGGTCTAACCTTAGGGTACCGTTACCGTGTAAAAACTGATATCCAGTCAAATCCGGTTAGACTAGAAAACCGACCCCAAGTGACTTGGGAATAATAAAGGCTAAGGAGAAGAAGAAGAAAGAGTTGAAATTGCATCCTATGCAGAATTTCAAGATTTCAATGCCATTAAATTAATAGTTTAGTACTAACTACTATACATACTAAAATTTTTAAGTTCTAAATTTATGTCATCTAGATTCGAAAACCTTCGTATCTGATTAACAATAATAGGTATCTGATAATTGCTAGACCTTAAAACCTTAATATTCTATGCAGTAAATAAATAGGTACTATTTTCTGATCCGAAGTACAGCGGGCATATCTCAAACAGAAATGAGTTTTTTGTTTGGTTCTTTGCACAAGGAAACTCACAAACAAAATAAGTTGTGTTAGATGTCAAAAATATATTCTGAAATATCAAGTTATGCCTACATCTGTTTCGTTGTGTGCAATTTTACCTAGATCATAAATTGTAACTACAATATATATAACTACAATATACACGTACCTACGTGTACCTAAATGTTAATTATTGAACAGTGTCATAATATGTGACCTGTGTTATACTTCTTATAATACACAAAAATGTATTTAATTGGCGCTTTAATGGAGAAGCCGTGAGTATTCTGCAGATATCTTCTAATAGGCTCAACCCTTTACCTGAACCTAGCAACTAACCTAAATGTAGCTTCAGTAACTTAGTAAACTCATTAACCTATATATTTTGACGTTTATAAATGTTACTTTATGACCTAAATCAATAATTAATTTTTGATTTTGTTGGTTCTATTAATTGCATCTTAAGCATACAATGAAACTACTTAATATTCAGACAGTCTTTATGTTCTTTCCTTTATATTATTTGAATTATGGGTCAATTCTGATATAAAACATGCATTTCATATATCGTCTAAAGTCTCGTGTGACTAATTCTCGTGGTCAAGCAATACTTTGTTGTCTAAACATGTCCCCAATTCGAAGTTAAGTTCACCAGTAGCTCGGTGTGTTTATATGCGCGTGCGCCGGTCGCCGCGCCGACGGCGACGGAAGCAAACATGGCTGCGGCTACCTTATTATTTGTATTATTTGTAAGTACTGCTGCAGCCATTAGCCAGGCCTCAGCTACGATTATAATAAAATAATGGCTTAATGGAATTTACCGTTAATGTTAAACTAACTTTTACAGGTTTACTCCCGGTGTTCTCAGGCAAAATTAGGCAACCGTGCATTTTTTCGGCATGATGTGAATATATTGATTTGCCTATGTGCAAACTACATTTTACGTCTAATATTTTTTTAATATTAATTAATAAAAGTGGATATAGTGACGAGAATAGAAAAGGGTATATTAAGCTTGTTTGTGCATGAAGAAAGAATGGACGAGAAGAGACTGACTAAGAAAGTTTATAAGGCTAGTGTGAATGGAACAGTCGCAAGGGGAAGACCTAGGCGAACGTTTCTTGATCAGATCCGAGATGTTCTGGATAAAGGCCAGGTTAAGAGCACCTTAAACCGGCGAGCGTGTATGAGGAATGTTATGAAAGTGAATAAAGCCAGAGAAGTGTGTCAGGATCGTAGCAAATGGAAATCTGTAGTCTCTGCCTACCCCTCTAGGAAACAGGCGTGATAGATTCACTGTATGTATTTTGTTAATTTCTTGCGGAAGTTTACTTTGCCCATTGAAATCCATAAAACACATTCCAAACAAAAAGTTGTCGTTATCGAATATGATGAACGCTGTGGAAACTTTTTTTTTTTTTTTTGGTGCCCAGGAGAAAATGCTTGATGCACTACCCGCCGGCTAGGGGACGGCATTGGCACGGCTCAGCCATAGCAGGCCCCCCCGTGTGGGTGCCGGCCAGGTCAATGGGACCCGACCTCCTCTCACGCTGTGGTAACCTAGATTAGGTACATAATGAGTATGCCTACCAAAACATGTATGATGTATTTATACTTTTATTTTTGTGTTGTTGCTGTGTCTTATAAATAAATATTACTCAGTTTTTATAGAAATGATCAATAGAATGAATAGGAATGTCAAAAACTAAATGAATTGTATGTTTTTGTTCGTATTTTGAACCTATGGAGTAATTTTTAATTATTGACCGGCACATGTTTAGCCAGACAAGAGATTTTAAATTATGTGTGGGACTCTAAGACTTGACCGATTAATCTGGTATCTAGTCAGAGAAAATTTTAAATTCTTAAGCTTTGATGATATAAGTTTCCCAAGCAGTGTTATATAAAAATGTAGGTACTAAAGATTTTATTAGAATCTTTAGACAGCAGAAGAAAATTATGAAAAAAATATTGGCGGTTTTATTTTATATTTTAACTATTCTTTATAAACCAATAGTGAAAACAAATCTTTATTAAAACTATTGGGTTGAATCTTTGTGGCAATTTTTTAGAAAACTGGATTGAGCAGTTATAATTTCCTCCAGACCAATTTTCGGTCACGGCGGCCAATCTTAACGGAGACTGGCCATCTGCGCAGGAGATATTATAGTGCACAAGTATGTGCGCAAACACAAGTGCACTCTCTGTTCCCTTACCCTCATGATCCGATGGGACGGATAATCCGACACGACCGGAGAGAGATCAGGCGCAGGACCAACGGCTTAACGTGCTTTCCGAGGCACGGGGGTGTCTAACACCGCCAACTTCCTAACTCCGGGCTCGTATTGAGATGTCTTAACAGATAAACCCAATACCTTTATGTTGGCCCGACCCGGGATTCGAACCCGAGACCTCATGCACAGCAGTCGCATTCACTACCGCTGCGCCACGGAGGTAGGTAGGTGTAGTAATATCGCTTAGTAACTCTTGATAATATCTAGCTTTATTATACTGTCTACCTGGGACAGCACTAGATGCCGTGCTACTTCTGAAACTTCTTGACAGTAAAACACAATAACACTGCCCTATCTGAACTCGAGACATCATGACCGCAACATTTACTCTCACATCCTCTGCACAACCGACGCAGTCTTCTATGCCGTCGTGCATAAAATATGACATTTGAAGAAATTTATTTCCTTATTAGAACATATTAAGTTTGCCGTATTAAAACAGTAATAATTTAGTAGGTACTTTTAACAGGCATAACAGGAAAATACACTACAGGCAAGCAAATTTGTTTATAATGTTAAATATTAGTATCAAGTATTCGTTATTTAGGACGCATAAAAATAATATTTTGATCTTAAAGAAGATAATTTATCGACAGTAAAGTCAACGGAAACGAACAGTTTTATTTAGGAGGTTTAACGACAAATGCATGCTAACATTTAAATTTATGTTTCGTAGACAAGATACAACGCGGTAATTTGTAACAGATAAAAAATAATGTTGTCAATAAAACGCCTGTGGTCCATAGACAAATCCGCAAAGGTTAGGTAAGAAGTAGGTACGTTGTAATCTAAATACATATCGGAACAATTTAACATGGGTTCATACAATTTTTATTTCAGAATGTACTATTTAGCTTTGGTATATCTAACTATCTATTCGTTTCAATATGTATAAAAACAAACCATGACACTATCAAAACGCCAATTTACGTTATAAAAACTGTTCAAAATGGAGTTTTAATCTAGTATAATAAACGTCAAATATGAACAGGAAAGCAATCTTAGTCCATGGAAGTTCATTTTCATTTATAACAGTACTGTTTATGATGTTAATAACATTAGGATCGGCATTCTATTGTGAACTTGTTTTATTGCTAAATTGGTTCTGTGGTTAGAACTACATAATATACATAGCTATGCAAAAAGCAAGCAGCTCAATTGGTTTGAATAAGAAGAACGAAAAAACAAACTCACTTTCGAATATTTAATAAGCAAGACTAAGGCTTAATAAAGAGCGTTACATATAGAGGGTGTCCGGTAATTAATGGATAACCTTGAAATGTCTTATAGTAGAACTGAAGGCCGTTCATAAAAAATGAAAAAAAAAAGATTAAAAAAATATATATTATAAAGTGCAAGCTATATAGCATAGCATACTTTTGACTGTCTATATATTAGCATAATTAGTGTTTAATAATAAAACAACAAAAAACCGATGGATTTCATTCATTTATGGTCGTAGTATACAAGAAAGTTATACATGGTAATTTAAAAAAAAAACACATCTCAGGTAGTAGTTAGGATAGATTCTTTTTCATATTTTTTCTGAACCACCATCAGTGCCACTCTAAGACATTTTCAAGTTATCCATCAATTACCGGACACCCTGTATGTAAGCTTACGTTGATAAAACCTACCTACATATTTTTCTAAACATCAGTCCACCAAATTCTCGCCAAACATCTATATAAAAGTAAACACAGGCATAATTAAAAGCAGTCATAGTGGTCGCAGTTATTGGCTCGTGCTGGAGATAACCCTGCGATAACCGCGATTATCGCCGGCGATAATGTGTCGATAAATAGCGAACTATCGATAGCATGTTGATGTCGCGCGAGTTCACATCACTACACGTTCCGGCGTAGAGCTGGCTAGTGTTGGATGATTAGGGGGGTTACAACTACGTTATCGATATTATTCTTTATTGAAAAGATGTTTACTTACTAATCGTAGTGCTGCCAAAGTATATTTTGAAGTTAGTTCAATGTAGCTTAAGTATCAATTAAAATGTTACGGTTTTGAATGTTAAGACAAGCCTTTAACATAAAAATAATATTATTATTATTGGCGGCCTCGATGGCGTAGTGGTTAATGTAACCGACTGCCACGCCTGAGGTCGCGGGTTCGATACAAGTCAACCATTTGTATGCATGAATATGCATGTTTGTCTTGGTCTGGGTGTTTCTATGTGTAATATGTATGTATTATAAAAAAAAAGTATATATCTATGTCTTTGTATATTTATCCATCGTCTCGTACCCATAACACAAGCTCTGCTTAGTTTGGGCTAGATGGTGTTGTATGTATGTGATAGAATGATGATGAATCACCAAAATTAATAATTAGTTTTTGACTTTGTCTTTGAATTACTATTTCTTCTGTAATATTTATTGTCTGTCATCTTCTGTAGAATAGAAACTGCTTTTAGAGTCGATCCGCCAAGTTCTGGAGCAAGATTTTACTATTTTCTACTTTATTCAAAGTACTGGTTTTGAAATAAAACTCAGTTTTTCTAATAAGTAGCGTTTACAGCTATAAACCTTTGACGCCATGTTAGATGATTTAGTTTTATGTGCTGATAACCAAATCTGCGTGAATGTAGACACACGCGCGCATGTAGCTCACAACTAATTGGCCGTAAAAAATAATACGACACCGTGTTCATTTGTTCAATGCGTAAAGTCATTTTACATTAATGAAAACAACGCTTTCGTAAATCTAACAAAAAACTATTGGCAATACATTTCATACACGGCATGCGTAAACGTGAATGCTATTTTAAAACAGAAGCTAACAGTATAAGAAATAAATTTGTTATTTTAAATACAAATTGAACAAAGGCTGACTTTTTAACCTGGAATGTCGCTCGAAATGATAGCAGTTTGATTGAGTGTCTATCTCTTCCCTAAAGAAGTTATTATGTTTTTTGTCAAGGAACTGCAACAGTAACTCTGGAACTACACTTGGTAGTCGGTAATAGGCTCGCTCCCTATTCGGTGAAAATTAAAAGCACATCTGGCGAAATGCGGCTGAAGTACCTCTTGCAACCCGTTTGGAAATATGCATAGACGTGAAACTATAAGATTTGTTGTATAGACACTTTGTTTATTACTAGCTTATGCCTATGGCTTCGCTCGCTTGAAACTACAAAATTCGCACTTTTAATAAAACAGTAACTTAACTAGAAATTTTTGGTAAGACAATTTGAACTCTAATTGTGTGACTATAAATTCTAATATTATATTTGTGTTAAGTGATTGCAACAGAGTTCAGTTTAATTTAAATACTGAGATATATGTCTGTATTTTATTAAGATTGCGAATTATGTAGGTCAGGATATGTTAGAAACAGTACTACATTTTTAAAATAAAATATGGCCTATGTTACTCGTTGAAAATACAGCTTTATAATGGTGAAAGAATTTTTACGCAACTGCGTCAGAAGGAGGGTAATGTTTTTCGAGCGTATGTATGTATGTATGTATACTTACTGTAACTAAATACTTTATGGTGCTGCAGGCGGGGACAAACAATACTTTGTTGCAAAGAAAGATCTACCAAAACTACGTTTGTCACCGCATGCGGCACCATAAAGTATTTAGTTTAACTTATTTGAATATACATATGTATGTAGTTATTTCATTATTTAATAAAGTAAGCTTACAAAACAATGCATTAGTCAGTCGAATTTTATATAGATATTGTGATACTTGTTTTTCTCTTTTCAGTTCATTACTTTTAAGCAGTCGGGTTTTTTGTTTTTGTAATAATTAAAATGGGTTGTTTAATTTTTGAGCTAAATCCTTATAAACAAACAAAATATCAATCTTTCCTCTTTATTATATAAGTATAGATAAGTATGCATGTATTATCTTTATTAGATTTTATATTTATCTCTTAAGATCACCACATCAAATAGAGAAGTTAAAACGGGAAGATGTTACTACGGACGTAACAAAGTAATTATAAACGTTATATAATTTTCTATGATAGTCTAGAAATCAGGGGTTTTAACCCAGTAATTAAACCATTAGAATGTCAAGTGCCGAGCTGATAACGCTCATCTTAGGCTCGTTCAAGACTACTATTTTTTTTTTAATAGACAGCTTTTGCAATGGGCATAAATCCTGTGTCGTGGAGGACTTCACAAACATTCAAACAACGGACACAAAGAACATCCAGACTCGGAACAACCATTTGTGGATCACATAAAGTTTTGTCCCGTGTGGGATTCGAACCCATAACACTTGGCGCGGCGGCAGTGGCGAGGTGACTACTTTAACCACTATGCCATCAGCGCAGTCAGTTACTAGCTGTTCCAGTATTTGTGGTAACTGTTCCGCACCCGCTTTTGGGGTGATTTTATATGGTCTAATAACCTTCCTCAAGAATTGAGCTAGAAAAACAAAAAAAAACAATCTCGTCCGACTCGTAGTTCCCGAGAATGGTGCGTTCGAACAAAAATCTAACCATTTAGCTTTATTAACCTCTGAGTCTTCTTCGAAGAGGTTAATGAAGACACTATGTGGGTCTATGTGTCTGTCTGTTAGTGACAGAAATAGCTCCGGAACCACTGGACCGATTGACTTGTAACTTGGCGTGCTGATACCTTGGAGTCATACATCGGTCGAGTTGGGCTCCGTGGGTCAAAAGACCCCCGAGATATAGGAGTCACAAGTCACAGTTATAAGGTCAGGGGATATCCACCAACAGAGTGATTTGGAAGTCCAAGAAAGAGGCGTTTGCACAACAGTGGAACATTACAAAAGCTGATAAAAAAAATAAAAAGTCATATGGAGACGAAGAGGTTGAATCCTGGGGTTTTACACCCATCTCACGTCACGCCACATGTCGCGTCACAGGTTTTATCGAGTTCTCCATATTATATTATTATCATTTTTGTTTAGGGCAGGTTCTCCATATTATATTATTATCATTTTTGTTTAAAACATATGTAAAACGCGCTGTCCGACCCGAATATCGACCCTAGCACTCAAAGATCGGCAGTTGCACATACGCTTTCATTATCAAACCATCTATATTTACAAATTACGCATAGTGCATTATACTATTTCTTTTTTAATAAATCGAATAACACATGAGTTATACAATAAGTGTAGTGACGCGCAACGGTCCCGTTTTATCGTATTTATCGATAACCCTTGACGCCCTTTGACTTGTCGATAAACTAGGTCTAGCGCGCGCCGCGTCGCCGCCCTATGCTTAATTAAATTAATGTTAACTAAACTAACTAATGCAGGTAATTAACGCCGTTTTTTTATGTCGGCAAACGTTATTTCGGTTGTTTAATAACGAACGATAATTAGAAGGCGGCGCCCGATTTATCAGTGAAATATTTGAAATTGAAACATTGCGTTTTACATGTTGTATTTATTTTTTATTTAGTTCAGTTTGTATTTAAGTACATGAATGTAAGGCGATGGCATATTGAATATTTCTAAGTCAGCGGCGATAGCCTATCAATTCAATTCGTTTGTTGCACTCTATAATGTATATACAGGTCTTATAAATGTAGAGAGAACAATTATGGACCCCGTCGGGCACGGCAAAATTAGGAGAGAAGAAAGAACATTCTACTATCGTATAGCATATTGAAATAAAAGGACCGTTGTTAAACTGCCTTGTACAAGTCTCGAGTTCGATGCCACATCACGCACATCGGATATTCGAGCATATATTTGTCAAGCAAATCCTTTTAAAACCAACACTTGAGAGTTCCCAAAAAAAATTCCTAATCGAACTGGTAGTTTCAGAGATCGTCTCGCCACTGCCGCGGTGTGGCGTGTTGTGGGTTCCAATTCCACACTGAACAATTATTTGTGTGATTCACAAATGATTGTTCTGAGTGTGAAGGTACTTTGTGTCCGTTAATTATATGTTTGTAGTCCTAGTACAGCGAAACACAAGCTGTATGTATTTTTAATTGTTGTGTCCAAGAAATGTTAAATAATTTTTATGGAAGTAAAGATTTTTGACGTGGATTTTGACATAATAATATTGTCTTATGTTTACGCGAATGTTATTTATTGAAATTAAACTAATTTATTTAGATTTTACCACGTTGTTTATTTTCAAACAACTAAAGGGTGATTTTTTAAGAGGTATAGGATTTGATTTTCAAAAAAAACAAAAAAAATTTGAAAAATTTGATGAAATCTTTATTGGAATCGATAGAACGATCAATATAATTTAATGTTTGAAGATGATTTCATGCAAATGCTGGCCGCGGCTCCGGTTTAGATGGCCCATTCGCAAGGCCCAATTTCGGCACACTCTCTCCAACATATCAGCCGGTATATCACGAATAAATGCTTCAATATTGGCTTCCAGTGCGTCAATCGTTGCTGGTTTATCCCTGTAGACATGAGCCTTAACATGGCCCCACAAGAAATAGTCCAAAGGCGGCCAATTGACGGGCCCAAAACGTGAGATAAACTGTTCACCGAAGGCGGCTCTCAATTGGGCCATTGTTTCGCGTGCCGTGTGGCATGTGGCACCGTCTTGTTGAAACCACATGTCAGGCATGTCCAATTCTTCCATTTTGGGCAAAAAAAATCGCCAATCATCACACGGTAGCGCTCGCCATTCACAGTAACGTTACGGCCATTGTCGTCTTTGAAAAAGTACGGCCCGATGATGCCACCGGCCCATAATCCACACCAAACAGTACATTTTTCGGGATGCAGTGGTAGCTCTTGCAATGCTTCTGACTGGTCTTCACTCCAGATGCGGCAATTATGCTTATTGACATATCCATTCAACCAGAAATGAGCTTCGTCGCTGAACACAATTTTTCGATAAAAAAGTGGATCTTCCTCCAACTTTGCCAATGCCCATTCACCAAATGTTAGACGTTGTGGGAGGTCGTGTGGCTTCAATTCTTGCACCAGCTGTATCTTGTAAGGTTTTACACCCAAATCCTTTCGCAAAATTTTCCACGTAGTGGAGTAACAGAGGCCCAATTGCTGCGAACGGCGGCGAATCGACATTTCACGGTCATCACTAACACTGACGGATACAGCCGCAATATTTTCTTCGGTCCTCACTCTACGTATGCGTGTTCGTGGTTTAATGTCCAATAATGTAAACTGGGTTCGAAATTTAGTCACAAGCTTCCGAATAGCTGCCTCAGTAGGCCGACCAAACTGCCCATAAATTGGAAGAAGTGCGCGATGCACTCTCTTAACCGAGCATGCATTTTGATAGTAAAATTCAATAATTTGCAAGCGTTGTTCGTTCGTAAGTCGATTCATGGTTAAATTATAGACCAAACTGAACAAGTTTGACAATGACACAAGACACGATTTACGCGTGATCTGTCAAAAACAGTGTTGCCAAAAAGATACCAGCAAAAAAATCACCCGTTATTAATACAGAACTTTGGGACTACGACATTGATATTAAAAAAGTGAATTGCTAGGAAATGATTACGCGATGTATATGGCTCATAGCCAGTTGCACTCACTGATCGGTAAAGGATTAGTAAGGTTAAGCAACGTTGGGTGCGGTCCGTTTATATATGGGTGACCGCTTAGTGGTATTTCATCTGAGCGTCTCCGTGCTACGGAGGGTACGTAAAAAGTCGGTCCCGGTTGTTCCCAAATTGACAGCAGTCGTTAAGCCATGCCAGAAGCCTACAACTCTGAACAACTCTTGACAACAGGTTGGCCACTAACCACACGAAAAGAAGAAAGAAGAAGACCTACGCGGCAAAACGCAAGCAGAATGTAACTAGACATACAGACAAACATATCCGATCACTAGTATCATCTCTGCGACCCCAGCGAGGTCACATTAATACCTATCAGCTACAATACCTACTACTTTGCGCGTTCGAGCCAATTTGCATATTCCCCTTTGTTTACGAACTAGGAGTATGGGATCCTATATCTGCGGACCTCTGACCGCTATAGGCCTTAGACCCTCTGAGGTAAAACAATAAAAGACGACATAATAAACTGGGTCTTAGAACAATAGGCCAGATGTAGCGCCGCGCTACTATGGTAACTTCTTACTTGCTTTCGCGAAATGTTCTAACGGATTGAAGGTTTCTGACGTGGCTTTAAGAGTACTGCTTTCTTTTTAATCTCTTGATACGACTCAACTCCCACTTTTTCCTTGTTAAACAAATGTACGTGTCTGTCTTCCTCTTACTCCCCTTTCTTAAATTTGCCGTAATACATCTTATAAAACAATTTTTACTTACGCCAAATACGACTCACACTCTTTTATCAGAGGAAAACGTCTACATAAATGTTTAGCTGCTTCTGTAGTATACGTTTACGTTTAAGCTGAAGCTCGATCGTAAGTCTAATCATCTTGGGTTCAATAACCGAGTTGGGAAAGTATTATTCTTAAATGTATTTTGATGTTTGCGTGCGATACTTAAATCTCGGATTCGATTCCCAGGCCGTAAGTATCTGTTAATAAACTCAACAAGCCTGACCAAAAACTATAGCTAGTTAAATATTGGTGTAGCTCTGCCAACTCCTTCTAAGATATACAAACAAATTTTTATCTGTATATCCTTACAATATTTTATATATTCACTAGTTTTCCCCGCGGTTTCATCCGCGTAAGTCCCGTTCCCGTGGGAATATCGGGATAAAAAGCTTATGTGTGAATCTAGGTCTCCAGCTATCTACATACCAAGTTTCATCGCAATCGGTCCAGTAGTTTTTGCGTAAAAGAGTAACAAACATCCATACATCCATACAATCCTTCGTTTATAATATTATAGTAAGGTTTATACCACCTCATTCTGTAACGATAAGATATCTTAACAGCTGAAACCATCATATTTTTATCCATTATCGATTGCTTATTATAAACACGTAATCAATATTGGCATCACCTACAGATTCTTATATAGAGGCTGTATGGGGACCATGAACACACCAGCTCATGTATTCTTGCTGAGGTGGGATCAACCAACGGGTTAGGCTTCTGGACAACCCAGAAATGATGACGAAACATCGGTCATCTACTTTCTGCACAGTGCTCCCATAGTTAAAGGCTGTATGGAGACCGCAGAAATTCTTGCTCATATGTTCTTCCACTGCAGAAGCGTGAATAACCAACGGGTTAGGCATCTGGATAATCCAGAAACGATAAAGGAATATCAGTCATCTACTTTCGTGGTAGGACTCAGTATGAGTAACTAACCACCCTCATATTGGTAACTTATGGTCCAAAAGCGATGGTAAATATGGCGGTTAGTAACCGGGGGGCGAAACTGAGTATCTAAAATGCAACGGGGCGAACGGAGTGACAGAAATATGGCATATACACGGTCAACTAACTAACTATACCTAATATTATAAATGCGTATATGAGTTTATTTACTTACTTGTTACGATTTCACGCTATCAACTAATCGACGGATTATCATGCAACTTAGCACCCTTCATCCAGAAAGAAAGTATTTTTGGGAAAGCTAGTAAAGAATAATAGACACCATATTTTTAACCGACTTCAAAAAGGAGGAGGTTTCCAATTCGACTGTATGTTTCATTTTTTGTACCATCATTTCTTATTACTTTTCTTTCCCCACTATCTTTCTCATCCTACTATCTAGAACCTCTCCCAGAAACTAAGCGTATGCATATGCCATTACTATTTCTATACTATCAGACTATCTATAGATGCGTCAACTGCGTCTAAACTCTGATCTTTACCCCAGACACAGCGACGCTCAAGCCACAGGCCATACGTCAGACGACTAGTGACGCGCAACGCTGTTTATAAGACCACCCTATGACGCCTTCAGATTATAAAACATGCTGACGTTTCTGAGTTATTCCGTGCTCGATTTTGAGCGGAAGAAAACGTAATTGCGATTAATGTGGTGACGGTAAGAATGAGCCGGCAAATAGAAAATTAGTGAGTCATGTGAGTCAAAGTTCAGAAAGCTTACATATCCACCTCTGCCCTTACATGATTTTTACTCTCTCACGTCGGTCTCTTACGCACAATAGTCAAAGTGTAAGATTAGGTGCGAATAACACACATTCGACTAACTACCAACACTAGGAATAGAAAGAAAAGTCGGGAATCTTTTAATTTCGTTTTCCTAACTACGCAAGAGATATTGGTATCCCTGATTTTGCAAGCAATTATCCATACTTCCATGCTAATATTATAAATTCGAAAGCAGCTCTATCTGTCTGTCTATCTGTCTGTCTGTTGCCTTTTCACGACTAAACCACTCAACCGATTTAGATGAAGTTTGGTACAGATGTAGTTTAAAACCTGGGGAAGGACATCTACTTTTTATTGATATAGGTACCACGCGGGCGGAGCCGCATGCAAACGATAGTAAGCTATTTAGGAAACGTCATCCAGCGGGGCCTATGTTTGCTTTACCATCTTTGTTGTATAAAAATGTTATTCAGATATCTTTATGGCAAGCTAAACTAAGAAATTCCTTGTAATAGTAGAAGGCAATTTTTATCAAATTAAGTCCTCAATCAAGTGGAACTCAAATAATGCTGACAAGAAATGTACCTATTTTCAATCCTTTTCGGATGAATAAACTAAGTAGTAAGTTATTTATAAACCAAGACGTTTCTGTTTAAATATACAATATTTCTCCAGTTTGCATAATAAATCATTATGTTCAAATGCTAATTAATTGTGAAACATTATTGGCACTATTTAGCGAGATGCATCATTCTCGTACGTCTTAATTATAATGATTTACGTCAATTAACATCGTGACAATGATCACTATTTAATATGAAATGCATTATCCGATCATAATAGAAATGTTCCTCAACATTTCACATCTACAATAAATTATTGAAGGTATGTGACGTCTACCAATACCCAGGCCCAGCGTGGACTATGGCTTAAACCTTGTCATACTGAGAACAAACCCATGCCTAGCAGTAGGACAGTTTATAAATAGGCTGATATTATTATTATATCAATAATTATTTATTGAAAGAGCCTACCTATTTTAATTATTTGATGTTATAGTAGTTAGATGGCTCGGAAAACTACAACAAGAAAACGCCGCTTTTAAGTAAAATTCGAGTATGTGTAAGTGTTAAGCCAACGGCCTCAATGATTTTTGTATGTTAGACATCATGGAAGTCGACCGAAAGAAACCTTTAAGGTAGGCAGCAACAAATGGACTGCTGAACTGGTGATTCCTCTGGTATAGGCAAGTGATCAAAGGCTACGGTGAACGCTTAGCATCAGGCGATCCGTAAATTTGTTTGCAACTATTGCCATACAAATATACAAAGAAAATTCACTGTTACAGAAAACTTATATTCAAGCACAAGGCAGTTCATCCATTAGAAGGTTTCTTAAGCACTCAATCTGTTAGCTAAAGCTAGCATATTTTACATTCTCCAACATCTGATCAATCCTTCCATGAAAATGAACAAGCCGTAAGGTTTTATTAAAGCAGTTAGTGCTAGACGCTAATGGCACAAAACAAACGTCCCAGGTTACCACTTCATAACAACACTCAGTGCTAAGATTTTAGAACAAGAATAGGGCAATGGTTTTTAATGATAATTAATAATAATCCATTTTGCTAAATTTCACTTACTCAAACGCATGCTCAAAAGGTAGCTGGAGCAGACTGAATAGGGAAGGCGAAAGACCGGATGTTGTGGCGTAAAATTTTAAAGGCCTATGTCCAGCAATGGACTGCGGTGGGCTGATTGATTGAAACGCATGCTAGATTGAATATGATAAGTTATTTCATTAAGGAATAGGAAGATGGTACGCTTTCAGCGATCATTTCTCCCACGTACATGCAAGCTCTAGAATGAACTGCCTGCTTCGGTTTTTACCGAGCGCCATGATATGTCCTTCTTCGAACGAGGTTTAAAGAGAGTTCTTCTTTCACGGTAGACAGCGGCTTTGCTGTGTCCTGACATTGCTGAAGTCCATGAGCAGCGGTTACCACTTTCCATCAGGTGGGCCACTTGCTCGTCTGCCACCAAGAGCAATAATAAATATATAATATACGAAGGTACTGTCACTGACTGCCAGTGGCGAGGGAATCACTTAAGCAACTGCGTTATTTATGGACTCAAAACGTAAACTCAAAAAATACGATACTTTCATGTTAGGCTAAGCCTACATTGTTCTTAACTTTGCTATAAACCGGAGTAACCGCTTTATTGTGATAAGGTAGGAGAGTAAAACGTTTATTTCCTATTCAACATTTCAATTTGTTTAGATTTAAACAACACGTCACTCGCTATGACGTCAAAGTTCACGCGATAGAGTGAGAAACGAGTCACCAATGTTTTATGTTATTGTACACCACGATAGTAGGTTTAGGGAGGCTAGTCCTGTGTATTGTTTTCGTAAGGAAACAAATGTCTAAGAACAACAATTTGATGCCGAACATTTTAAAATGATGATATCTCCATTAGTCATGATCCCGTATTTTGAACATGATTTTGACTCCCTTCAAAACGTCGGATTAACTCGAAATTTGGCATACTTATCAAGGACCGATGACAATACAATAATCCAGATAAAGATATAAAAGAAAATAAAAAATAAGAAAAAAAAAGTAGAAAATAATTTAGTAATTTTTATGTAGAAAAGCGTGGGGTGCTTTCTAAGATATTTTGATAAACCCCACCCCACGATTTTTTACATAAAAGTTATTTAATAATTTTCTACTTTTTAGTTTGCTTTTTTAATACAGCGTGTTTTTTAGTTTTTTTAAACTATTATTTATTTTATCTCACGGGGCGCGTATGAAAATTTAGACAGCTTGGCCCTTATCCTTTTAATATGCGACTTCCAGTTTATGTGCGAGTCTATGTCTAGGCCTAATAAATGTAAATTATGAACTACTTCTAATTTATGTCCATTGTAAGTAAAGTCTACAGATATCAGTGTTTTTGGCGGCGGTGAAATGTTATTATTTTAGTTTTATTAAAATTTATTTCGATATTATTTGCTGTCATCCAATTTGATGTAGAGTTTAGTATGTTTAGTTTGACGTTTAGGTTGACATTAGAATTACAGGTGGTAAGTATGGAGATATCATCCGCGAATAGAACACATGGTTCGTTGATGTTATTTGGGGTGTTATTGATAGGTATATATTATGAATAGGTGACGTCACAAACATCCACCCTCGAGATAAAACTTATACGAATCCTAACTAATATTATAAATGCGAATGTGAGTTTGTTGGTTTGTTACGCTTTCATGCCTTAACTACTGGACGAATCATTATTAAAATTTCGCATACGCGTTGTCAGGGTACAGAAAAGTACATAGGGTACTGTATA
The DNA here is from genome assembly GCA_963675205.1 of Catocala nupta. Taxonomy (NCBI): domain Eukaryota; kingdom Metazoa; phylum Arthropoda; class Insecta; order Lepidoptera; family Erebidae; genus Catocala; species Catocala nupta. Next base: position 2,440,134 of record OY776087.1, read on the forward strand.
CAAAGTTTTGCTCGAAGCTTCGCTCTCCCTAATGTACATACATACATAGATTCACGCCTGTTTCCCAGAGGGGTAGGCAGAGACTACGGATTTCCATTTGCTACGATCCTGACACACTTCTCTGGCTTCATTCACTTTTATAACATTCCTCATACACGCTCACCGGTTTAAGGTGCTCTTAACCTGGCCTTTATCCAGAACGTCTACGATCTGATCAAGAAACGTTCGTCTAGGTCTTCCCCTTAATGTTATGTCAGTAAATTTCTATCTCTTGGGACTAGTACCTACTTTTTTCTGGATGAAAGGTATGACCGTTTTCGATATCCTTGACATGTATGCGAAATTTCGTAATGATCGGTAGAGTACTTAAGGCGTGAAAGAGTTAAAAACAAACTCACATTCGGATTTATATAATTAGTTAGGATGCCATAGTTGGTTTTAGAATGGCTAAGAGTGTCAAGGTAAAATTGTAGAAATCTTCTGTCTACGTTCAGGAGTTGACGACAAATACTTGAAGAACATTGACACATGAGGGTTTGCCCGCCCGTGGCTAACTATTATAATGACGGCACTCGCGTTTACAAATAAATTAAGGTTTACATTGATAACATTATTATTATTATAATGAACACACGCGATAATATTAATAGGGGCCTAACATTTCAAATATATCTAGAATTAGATACGCGTGTTTTATGTAGTTTATTTTAGGTTATAGTCACGAGTGTACGCTGCGGTGCATGCACGCGGGTTCGATGTTCAAGTCGGTCAAAGCGTTTTTGGGTTTTCTGGGAAGAAACTTTCAACATCAGCACGGAAAATGGAACTGAGTTTGGTAAACCGCTAAATCTTGCAACTAGCTTAAACGCAACTTAATTGCACGGATGGGATAAGCCAAGCCGAGTGTTGTGGGTTCGAATCCCGCACGGGACAAAAATTTGTGTGATCTAAATATGGTTGTTTCGATTCTGGATGTTCTTTGTGTTCGTTGTTTGTATGTTTCCTTAGTGCGGTGTTAACACCTTCTTTAAAAAGTGCTAAATCTAGCAAAAAGCAACTTCAGTACACTCACTAAGCATTGATGGCTTTTCTCTTTGATTTAGAAATTAACTCAAGACATCGCACTCAATACTCATCGAGCAAAGCGTAGTAGCACTGTTACTCTTCGGTCCGTTGCTTGTAAGCCGCTTCTTTCCCGGCGAGCAAGCTTTCTCATTCTCATGCCTAATGCTTGACGGTAATAGGCATTTTCCCTCACATATCACTTCAGATACTAAAACAGTCAATTAATGAAAATGGGCCATATCCTCATACTTTAAAATTAAACTATTTTTTACCTGTAATAACTAGAAATCGGATAATCGGATGCATTATTACCTAAATGCCAGACATCTGTGCATAATTCAAACTTGAACAAAACACATAAAATTTCTCATTTTCTGTTTAGTGTGGTAAGAAGTCAATCTTACGTTTTTATGCCACCCGTAGGCCTATGTAACATTTTAAATAATCTATAATTTTTTATTTAAAACTTATCTAAACTTATGCGTGTATTGTTCTTAACAGACGACGGCTTTACGTAAACGTTGCGTGTCTACTGTACGTAACATTGACTGCTGTTTTAAGACCATGTGATTGTAGCCAGATACTGATAAATCTCCTTCAAAGAAAATCTCTTTACTACAACGGTAAGGTCAATATATAACATGACGATTAACGCCAGCTGTCTCAGAATGCCTCTTAATCTCTTAAGACTCGTGACTCGAGTTTGTTCGAACAAATGATCACTTCTTCATGGGTCAGGATGGAAACAATTTTATTGCTCAAAGATAAGCTCCAAAAATATAAACACTGATCATTAATGAAAGAAATATATCTGCTGCGTAGTCCCCATAATAAGTTGAAAGACTTGACCTCCGTAATTATGTAATTGTTAAAAGTTAGTGCGCAGTAAATATACAGTGTGGTTAGATCAGATCAAGTTTTTAACTTTAGGACATACTGCATGTGGAAAGCAGGTATAAAAATTTTGTAGACGCTAAACAGTTTCAGAATAATTATCTCCCATGTTACGTTTCTCGATTTCTCGAGCTAGGCTGTCCGTTTTCCTGAATATTACAGCACGAAATTCTTTTCAGGCTCGGTTCCTATATTTAAGAAATGAATAGTTTAGCTACGGTTAAGTTTAATCAAAGAATATGTGTAAAAAATTATGTGTCCGTAACTAAAACGACTCGTTCTTTGAAAGTGGGTACTAAGCATAAAACTCCTCCTTTAGCGTAATTGAACGTATGAATATTACTGCGTTTCGCCCTGTGATGAAGAGTTCCAGAGGCTAACATACATATCTACTTTTCTTTCAATTTTCTTTCATTCTAGTTGAATTCAAGTGATCATAATCTGCGGTTACTATCAGACGCATCGGCAGATTGTTTGCCATCTTTGTTGTTTTAAAAAAAGTAATGTGCGATATTATTTTTGGTGATACTACGTTTATATATCAACAACAATAATAAATACTGATACATTTTCTCCATTATCGGTGTTATAGTTGAAATTTTGAAAATACCGTTAGTCTTAATAAAAGGTACGTTTGTTTTTGCGATAAGAAATGTTCAAATTATGTTTTCATGTATTTACATAATGTGCAACCAAATAGTTTTGAACGGGCCAAGGTAAATCTGTGTTAATAGTTCAGAAATAATATGTCTAGTATAAATGCTGATTGTTTTCATATGTAATCATTTTGTGCGAAAATAAGGAAATAATACAAACAGCAGGTAACGGCAGAAAAGTGAAGCAGTGATAGGGACATTCATATGCAACTTATATAATTCTAAGTCTGGAAAGAATATTACAGAGCCTACATTTCAGCCTTAGTTTTTCAAACAGGTCTCAATTTAAATAAAATAATCGATGTAAGTATGAAGTAACTGAAAAATACAATTATTATATTATCAATACCTGACTATTTGTAAAAGCCTCATCTATCTAAGTTATTTTACCGTTACCATTTTCTTCCATCGTAGGTATACCTATACCGTATAAACATATTTTTATATTTCATTTTAGACAATAATAGGAATTATTATAGTTATTTCTTCGAATAATTTACTTTATCATTGTGTAATCTACCACCTACACGACAAAGACATTGTAAAAAAAATATTGATGTTACTTTTATCTGCAATATATGTTACTGTACAATATTTGATTTCTACCCCTAAAGAGGTAGCTCAAGCAGAAATTTCGCCAGATTTAGATTCCGTTTGATAGAAGGCGACCCTATTGCCGCTCACCGAAAACATTTCACTACTCCAAGGATTAATAAACGGAAAGACCAAAGAACGCTTTATTTGATTAGAAACCTTACGATTGTCAGCAAAATTAAACAACTACCAATACCATTAGATCAATCATAAGTTTCTTTATCCCAAAAATAAGTGCATTTCTTTCTCTTCGGACTCGTTTAACTAACAGCTGGAGCGATTCTAACCAATAGACTCGACTTGCCCCAACAAGAATATTATTTTAAAATACGTGCGTAATGCATTTTTGAACGAACAAACGAACCGTTCCGAATCGGATCGGTTCCGAACAAATACGTTTCTTTAATCATTTTTCTCTTTTTTAGTTGCGGCCCCGATATTTTATATCGATCTTGATTTTTAATATTTTTCTTCTGGCAACTATTCGAAACGTTTTGTAATTGAGGCTGGTTAAATTATAAATTTAAGTGATTGGTGGCAAAATTTTAAATTATGCTATATAAAGAAATTGAGGTAATCATTACAGAAGTTTTACTGCTAAGTTGCATCAGCGATCACCAGAGAGCGCACCTAACGCCGTCATTAAGACACATTTCCAAACTACGTGCTGCTATGCTACTGCTTATTTACAGCCTGTTTCTATGTTGCAAAGCCATCACTCACATTTACTTTATAAGCAAAAATATTAATGCAATGGACAGAGAGCAAAGTTGTTTTAAGTTGAGACAAGAATTGTGTGATCCACAGTGTAGTTTCGAGTCTGGATGTTGGTCTTGTGTCCTTTTTTTGAATGTTTGTAAAGTCGCCTACAACACAGGAATTAATCCTATTACGGGAGGGATCCTTTTTCTTCTTTTCGTGTGGTTAGTGGCCAACCTGTTGTCAAGAGTTGTTCAAACCGCCCGTAGGCCTCTGACATGGCTTAACGACTGCTGTCAATTTGGCAAAAACCGGGATCGACTTTTACGTGCCCTCCGAAGCACGAAGACGCTCAGATGAAATACCTCTAAGTGGTCACCTATCTATAGACTGACCGCACCCACCGTTGCTTAACCTCGCTAATCGTTTACTGATCAGTGAGTTCAACTGGCTATGAGCGCTATTAGAAAGAAAATATAGTCCGTCCGAAAAGTAAATAAATTAAAGTACTGGCTAATTACAAAACAATGATAAAATATCAGCATCGGCGTCAGCTGATATAGAAAAAGTTTTTATAATGATATGAATTACAGACCAGCTTAATAAAAATATTTATTTCACGACAGAATATAACATTCTAGTTATTTTCTTTGTGTTATAAATAATTATAAACATTTATTTCAGATATTCATCCATATTGTGTTAGGTCCAATTACTTGAAAAACTATGTTAAATAATAATATCAGCCCTGTATTAAACTGTCCCACGGCTGGGCACGGGACTCTTCTCAATGTGAGAAGGGTTAGGCCATAGTCCACCACGCTGGCCCAGTGCGGGCTGGCAGACTTCACATATCTTCGAGAACATTATGGAGAACTCTCAGACATGCAGGTTTCCTCACGATGTTTTCCTTCACCGTTAAAGCAAGCGATAAATAACTATTTAATACGCATATAACTTGGAATGTCAGATATGCGCGCCTTGGGTTCGAACTCGAGACTTCTGCGTGGCAGTCCACCGGTTACCCACTAGGCTATCGCTTATTAAAATTAAATCATGTATCTTCCTGCTGCACTAAAGGCTGTACCTATTTCATTTTTAATGAACACCGTTATATAAGATTAAAATTACACAAATACCTCCATAATCGTTGAGTAGATATTCGTACTTAATTAAATTCGAAATGTTATATAGCCTTTATCATAAAATAAAACCTATAATTACATAACCGTACAGGTTTTCATTAACGAAATACCATATTTGGTGAGCTCCAATTTCGTTTAATGCACCGATAATATACCGTAAAATGCCTTAATTTGGCCTACCTAGCCTTACTTTGCCTAAATCGATTATTTGAATTTCATTAGTAAACTATTCTAGCTAGTGAATTTTGGCTATGATACGATTTTTTACACGTGGCAACACTTTCTTTTGGTACTGGCAAGGATGTTGTAAAATGTCAAAGAACGTCAAAAGTTTGCAATTGGCGGTCGCCGAGTTTTTCCCTGTGCTTCAAAATTTAATTATGTGAGTATTTTAAACTATATTTAAAGATTTAAGGGACCATATTAAATGAAAATTAGTATTCTATTTTTATATGCAAGTTTCGCACTTCTGAAGCCAGTTTAAGTTGGTAAAATCAAGAATAACAATCGTATGTCGCTTTTTATGGAAAATCGACGAAACTTTGCCTGGGCTTAGGGTTGTCGCTTTTAGTTTGAAAATCAAACTAGTGAAATCCCGCGGTTTCATAATAATATGTGCAAACGCGAACGCATTTAGAACGTTGAATAACCTTTACGATTCATTTCTGTACCTATCTAACCTACCTTTCAATATACCTAGCTACTTACTAAATAGTCTAAAACGTACCTATCTTTTCAGAGATAGAAGATGCCTCGAAACATGAAAAACACTAGTTCTCTAAATAAAAATAACTGTAAAAATCGTCGGCAGTACGTAAATTATTCTACTGAAATGCTAGACATAGCGGTTGATCTCGTAAAATGTAACAAATTATCGTCATATGAAGCACAAAAGCAATTTGGGATTCCCAGGCGTACCATTTTAAATAAAGTTAACAAATGTCATGAGAAATCTATTGGGCACCCTACACGTCTAAGTGAAGATGATGAAAAAAAAATTGCTGACACGGTGAATATTGCGGCTGAGTTTGGCTGTCCACTGACATTACTAGACTTGCGCATTGTGGTGTATCACTATTTAGAAATGAATGATAAGTCGCATATATTTCATGGAAAGATGCCCGGTGAACGTTGGGCACGTAATTTTATAGCCCGTCATAATATGACAAAGCGTACCACGCAAAATATAAAGAGAAGTCGTGCATCGAAATCCATTGCAGAGTTAAATGATTATTTTAAAAATCTCGAAAGCACAATTCTAAATATACCACCGTCCCATTTGCTTAACTACGACGAAACAAATCTTAGCGATGATCCTGGTTGCAGCAAAGCAATTTTCAAAAAAGGAACAAAACATCCTGAAGTTGTACTTAACTCCAGCAAAAGCTCTGTCTCAATTATGTTTGCCGGGACAGCTGATGGAAAATGTTTGCCGCCCTATGTGGTATACAAATCTGAGCACTTATGGAGTCGTTGGTGTCAAGGTGGTCCACCAGGCTGTCTGTACAACCGAACAAAGTCAGGGTGGTTTGATATGAAGTGCTTTGAAGACTGGTTCGAAAAGATTGTTCTGCCCTGGGCGACTGCCTTAAATGGGCCAAAAGTCATTATAGGCGATAACCTATCGTCACATCTAAGTGTTCAGATTATACAACTATGCCGCCAAAACAATATACGATTTGTGTTCCTGCCACGAAATGCTACTCACTTGACTCAGCCGCTGGATTTGGCATTTTTTGGTCCGATGAAAAGACACTGGCGAAAAATCATGCTGCAGTATAAATTGTCGAACCAAAATGCTACAACTATAAATAAATGCCATTTTCCACAGCTTCTAAAAAAGCTAATGGAAAAGTTAGAAACGAGTAGCAATCAAAATTTAAAAAGTGGATTTGAAACTGCAGGGATTTACCCATTAAATGCCGCCAAAGTCACTCAAAAAATTCTCGAAACGACGGAACAGATGAGGCAAACATTTGATCAAACCCTCCTGGAATATCTTAAAGCTTCCCGAGAAACAAAGCCAATGGCAGGTGGAAGAAACTATAAATTGCAAGTAACAGCAGGTAAATCCGTTTGTGAGGAAGAGGTATTAGCGCCCAAAAAAACAGAGAAGAAGAATAAAGTAAACCAATTTAAGCGTTCCGTCAAACCGTCAGAGGTCACACTGTTTTCGGATTCAAGAAGCAACATAGAAAATAATATAAATTGTGAAAGAAACATAGATTTATCAACGGCGTTGAATGTACCAAACCAAGATAAAAGCACAAAGATAACTATTCTTTCAGACATCAGATTTTCCAAGGAAAACACAGCATTTTGTGGGCTTAGAAATGTTCCCTTGAATTTGCTCGAAAAACAAGTCAATACCAATATAAATATCTATGGCACTTTAAGTAGTAGCGACGACGAAGAAGGTACCAAATGCAAAAGCCCTCGTCTGTGTTTGAAACAAAAGACAAAAAATCTCAAAAGGAATAAAAAATACACGAGAGTTTTAAACAGTTCTTCGACTACAGACACTGACATAGATATGAGTGAACACGACGATTCAGATTTATGTGATGTGCCCAGCGATCCACAACATACGGATAAAATAGAAGAACAGCTACATGAAGCTAGTGACAACAAGGAAAACTTAAATGAAAGCTTAGGTGAGATTAGTGTTTATTTACAAAACACTGATAATTTAGAAGCAATTTCACAAAATGAGATTGAAAAGAATACAGAAAAAGAAGTACATGATTGTAAGGAACTGTTTAATGTAGGAGATGTAGTCTTAACAAGGTACTATATAAGAAAATCATGGAAATACTATATAGGAGTGATCGAAAATATAGATTTTAAAACAATGCGTTACTCAATTGCCTATTACAAAACAACTGGCAAAAGCAATACCAAGAAGTTTGTAAAACCTAAACGCATTGTTGATAAAGATACCGTCCCTGAAAATTCCATTGTAAAAACTGTGCATCTATTGCAAATAAATGAAAATCCTGAGGAATATGTTTTGATGCAGGATGAAGATAACATTTATTTTTCTTAATTATATTTAAGTAGATTGAAAGATTGATTTTCGAAAAAAAAATTGTCAATTTAGATATTGATGTGCTCGCCATAATATACTGATTTATACGAAGTCTAAAATTGTGCCATAGTTGTATAACTTTTGTTTACCTACTTATTACGTTGATTTATGAAAATCTATCATTGTGCCAAAGTTGTCTAACTTTTGTTTACTGATTAAATATAGATAAAACCTATTTGTAATAGAAGTTTACATTTATTTTCTGTAATTTAATTATTGCATAAGTACAAATTGTTACCTAAAAGTTCACATTTATTTGCTGTAATTTAATTATTGCATAGGTAAGTACAAATTGTTACCTACCTTAGTTTATTAAGTATTATAGAACCAAATATGACTGTTGATTTTTAACTTACAAATTGTAACCCAAGCAGGGCCTTGTTAATTAAGTTTAATAAGACTGTTGATTTTTGATCTTTTAAAATATGAGTTATTTTATTTCCCTATGGCGACAACCCTGAAAGATTCCCCTAATAAGTACTTAATGTTCGCAATGACTGCCTTACTTTGCCTAGCTGCGAAAAAAAAAACTAAATAAAGTTCTAAATTTTATGACATGCTTATGTATGAATACTAAACCAATACTTTATGAGCAGGAAATCTGTTCATTTGGAAACATATTTTATCTGCGATATTCATGCCCAGGCAAAGTAAAGGAAATGCCATTAACTTTGCCTGGCCATGTCGAACATAATATCTCAGAAAATATTAAGTGTAAGCTATTATGGGCTGTTTTACTAGATATATAAAGTTCTGATTTGTATTTTTTCTTTACATGTCATATATGACTTTTTCTTCTCGTGTCGAAAATTCCAAAAAAGCCGGTAAATTCGTGCAAAGTTAGGGCATTTTACGGTATTTAGTATTTCATCAGGAATTACCTATATTATTCCTTTTTCTATGGTTTTATGTGATTAAATTTGCAGGATAATTGGGTTAGCGAGAACCGCTTTAAAATTATCGAAATGTACTCAAGTTCTAATGTTTTTTATTATCTCAAATGGCGGCCTAATGAGCAGCGATAAGCTGATGATAGACACCATTGGGTTGCCATACAGAGGTCTCCAGTTCGATCCCAAGGCATGCAACTCTGACTTCGAAGTTATATACGTTCTATATAGTAAACCGCTCGATTTAACGGAGAAGGAAAGCATCGGAGGAAACCTACATCTCTAAGAGTTTATATTAGAAGAAATTTGAATTGAGCCAGCGTGATGCACTATCGCCTACGCCTTGCGACGAGGCCAGTACCTTTCAGTGGGACTGTTCTGACGTAGGACTGGCATTACTATAATGGCGGAAGAGTCAGAGACCTACCTGGTGGTAAGTGGTTATCACTACCCGAAGACTTTAGCAATGTAAAGAGTTAATATAGCTAAGCCGCCGCCTACCGTGATACTTCATTTGATGAAGGACAATGCCATCCACAACCGCATCAAAATCGGCGAATTGTACTCAAGCCTTTTTAATTCCTCCTAATGGCATACAAGCCAGGGGTCTACTTGGTAGTAAGTAGTAATCGTCATCCGTGAACTTTATTAATATCGGAAGTCTACAGACCAAAACTACCGCTTACAGTGATAATAATTCTCTCCTTCAACCACATTTGAAGAAAAACTCTAAACAAAGCCAGCATCGCAACAAAACCAGCGAAATATACATAGGTACTCAAGTGTTTTTAGACGGACCAGTGGTGTGTGAGAACCGTCACTCTAGCAATGTCAGGACGACTTCTGACTTGTTCAGCTATGTAGAAATACAGCCAAGCGAACGCGATGCTAGCCTCCTTTGCAATGGAACAAGTTAAAGCGCTCAAAATACACCGTGGTAAATAGTTCATGTCGGAGCGAAGTGAGTTTGAGTTGTCATGATCATTAGACATAAGAGATAGCGCACTGTCCTGGAAGAAGTTTCCAGCTGGCAATAATAAACCCGGTTTCTGTATCCTATGGGATTCGACGGTTCGAATACAAATACATTAAGGCAATCGTCATGTAAAAATAGGACGAGGTATAAACTGTCAATAGAACTTGGCCGATTAGATAACCAGACGTGATCCAACATTAAAACCAAAAGGCCAATACGATATTGAAATTATGGTTCAATAAGGGAACCAAGTGGTGACACATACATTTCTATTTTATTACCTTTCTTTAAAAAAAGTCAAAGGCCGCTCTATGTTTAATTCTTGAATCAAAACTTTACAAACATTCAAACAAAAGATAAGAATGTCAATACTAATATATTTTGTTGTTATGCTGAATTTTTCTGATATACAGATGCATCATAAATACCAGGTTATATGGCAATTAATTATTTATTTATTTTTGCACTGCAAGGCAAAACCCTCTCTTCGATCTGAAAAGATCTTCAACTTTCTGTCCAGCGCCAATTGTCTCCAATCCCGGTTGAATGCATCCATTTCATCCCACCATCTCATTCTGGGCCTGTTGCCGTTTGTTATTTGGTACCCAATCTGTGGTGACTTTTGCTCACTTCTTTTTAGACATGTGACAGATATGACCAGGCCAGTTCCATTTGAGTTCGGTAGCAGGTAAGGCAATGGGTCTAAAAACAATATACGGTGACGTAGGGCTACTGAAAGCGACTGCCATGCATGAGGTCACCGGTTATATTCTCAAGTTGAACTAAGTATAATTGGGTTGTTCTGTTAAGAAAGACTGAGTTACAGTACAGCAGTGTCCGGTTGGTGGGTATAGGCTCGCTCCCAATTATGTTGGAGCTAAAACAATAGCTGATGAAATGTCTTGACTGCGCCGACGGAATTGTGGTTTAAGTGGTCGTCTCGCCACTGCACCGAGTGTTGTGGGTTCGAACCCCATATGGGACAACTTGACTCCCAACAAAGACGAGCAGTTCGAATCGTCGATGATCCCAATCTCACGGATAGATTGGAGTTGTTGGAGCAACGGAGAGACTTTGGGCCTCTCTGCGTGTTCTACCGACTCTTTCACGGGGAGACTCTTTCACTCTAAAGAACTGTTTGATTTGGTACCAGCGGCCCCTTTCTATCACCGTACCACTCGACAACGAAGTAGAGTTCATCCATATCACCTGGAAGCGTTCAAATCGGAAACGGTACACTTTCAGCGATCATTTCTCCCACGTACGTGCAAGCTCTGGAATGTACTGCCTGCTTCGGTGTTTCTCTAGCGCTATGATATGTCCTTCTTCAAACGAGGTTTAAAGAGAGTTCTTCTTTCACGGTAGGCAGCGGCTTTGCTGTGTCCTGACATTACTGAAGACCATGAGCAGCGGTTACCACTTTCCATCAGGTGGGCCACTTGCTCGTCTGCCACCAACGGCAATAAAAAAATAATTTAAATAAAACAAATCTTTGTGTGATCCACAAATGGTTGTTCCGAGTCTGGGTGTTCTTTGTGTCCGTTGTTTGTATGTTTGTAAAGTCCCAGTGACAAAAGATTTATTCCTAGTGCGGGAGTTGTATCTTAAGGAAACAAAGAGACTTGGTTGTATGACATCTCTACCCACCTCTTGTGGGATATGGGCGTGAGACTATGTAGGTATATACCTAAAAAGTGTATAAGAGACACTTAACGTTGCTTGTATATTAAACTGACTGTTTTTGCTACCACATATGGTTCACAATGGATAGCCGCTAAGCGACGCCTAATTAGATTAGCTCAAAACGGAATTATACATTTGAGAAGACTCAATCCATCATAAAAAATACAATTTGTATATAGAAACAAATGTCTTAAGAAACAAAAAAAGAGAGTTTACTTGAACGTAATATTTGAAGTAAATTTCAAAAAGAATTGCAGGCCTCTCAGGCCGTCAAAGTAGAGAACTCAACATCGCCTCGACTGCTATGAGGACGGTGTGGAGGCCACTGCTCTTAGACCACACGACTGCTTACCATCAGGCGGAGTGGGGTCATTTTGACGAGCAAAATAAAATATAAAATAATTTGAATGAAATATTGTACGTAATTTTATAAAGAGAATTGCAAACAAGACTTCATGAAATAGGACTTCCAAATTTGGATAGGTATACACCGCGATTCGCGAATGATCGGACAGCTCTGATAAAACAGCTTGAAAACCATACAGAAAAGACATACCTAAGCAAGTTTTTACAGTTTTTAGACGGTCAATCTAAATGAGTCCTGTACAAATCACTACCGCATAGGAAACCAAAAGAATTTTTACAAGTAGTATTTGAGAATTTCTGCATTCAACAAAGTGCACTTTTATTCTACTCTATTACCTTTAAGAACTGTGTTCCAAGTATTAAAATAGCAAGTACATGTCATTAAATGACGGCGACAGCTGGTCAGCTATTGCACTTTTTAATTTCTTACATTTAGATTAGTTCGGAGCGCGTGTAAACCGATACGCTCATGAAAATCAGAAAATTAAACATTCAATGTAAACTGATGGCGTAAATGTAAACATTTCTAATTTCTGTTCGTCAATGTAAATGCAAATTAAACATGTTTAATTTCAGTAAATTAGGTAAGTGAACAGCTTTTGTGGTGGTTGAGGGTTTGTTGTCTCCACTCACCGGTATCCATCGCGTAGCCAGCGGCCGCGGCTGCGGCGTGCAACGCCCCATACTCCTTGCCGTCCATACCTCCTAGCATCATGATAGATCACTGCACTACACCATGAACACGAGGGCACCGAGACTCCGTAAGACTCCGGACTAGAGAAGCACACGTTAACCGCGCGCCGCGCCGCCGCGACATGTGCGCGCGCGCAGCCGCGCGCCGCCAAGCGCCACGCGCCCCGCCCCCCGCCGCCATTGGTCACCACCCACCAATCGCTGCGCTTCATTTCGAACGCTTTCCTTTTTCCATGTCGCGTTCTATTTGAAGCGTGTTGATGCATCATTGAATTTCCTTTCACAACTCTAGACTTTATTGGTAATAGTTAAGGTTGTGTTTAGCGTGGCGTTTGTTGAAGAAATATGTCTGTTTTCCCGTTCGGTCGGATGCGCTCGGGCAGGTGCGCGACGAGAGCCGAGGAAAATGCCGTGCCGCTCGAGTACGCCGAGTAGGCAGGGTGAACGGATGCGCGCGCGGCGGGAGCTTGTGCGCGCGCGCTCCACGCTATGTACGTACGTATGTACCCGCTGTAATTGATATTTTTATGCGCGTTAATTTGTGTCGGTACCTAATGTTCCGCGCTCAGACAGACGTTACGAGCTGCCTACAGTACAAGATTACTGTTTAATTAGACACACTGTTTTAAGTCGTTGTTTCTTGTACTTACCTGGTGGGAGTTTTTGTAGTCTTAGTTGCAGGCTTGTAGGTACTATACCTACAACTTATTCTTAAACCGTAACACTGCAGAGCGTCTGTTACAGTTCACGAATAAATTTTCACTTTTGATGGGATATAGGTAATCTGTTGCTGTTATTGAGTAGGTATTATAGTTAAAAATATTCTCGCTCTACGTTACAAAACTTGGTATTTCTTGATTGCAATTAAAGTTCTTACTTAGATAATTTAAGTAACTTAGGAACTTGCCTACATTTTTACTTGCATTCCATGTTATATATCCCAGAGGCCGATAGATTTCCATAATGTTTAGATATAGATATTTAGAAAAAACACCGTTATACGTATGTACCTACTTGCTAGTTTGAACACTTGGCCGGTTTTCCTTATATTTTTCTTGGGCCTAAATGTAGTACCTTCAGATCGTTGTGATAAGAATAATATCTACCTATTTAATTTCTGTTTAGGTATAAGTTAATTTATAGTCTTACGCCTATATTCTTAAATAAGGCAGAGACGTATTACTCAATTTACATAATAAAAGGCCAATCTATTGCTATCTAATGAAAACAGTTCCTATCTCCGCTTCTATTTTTTTTATACAACTGTGTTGGCAAACATGCTTACGGCCCACCTGATGGTACCTAAGTGGTCAAGGTACCCTATGGACGTCTGCAATACCTGTGGCATCACTTGCGCGTTGCCGATCCTTTAAGAAAGGAAGAAAGGAAAAAGGAAGTTGGAAGGAGAAGGAGCGGGAAGGGGGAGAGAGCACTCTCACTCACCGAACGAAACACAACATTTTCTTCTTTTCGTGTGGTTAGTGGCCAACCTGTTGTCAAGAGTTGTTCAAACCGCCCGTAGGCCTCTGACATGGCTTAACGACTGCTGTCAATTTGACAACAACCGGGACCGCCTTTTTACGTACCCTCCGAAGCATGGAGACGCTCAGATGAAATACCACTAAGCGATCACCCATCTATAGACTGACCGCAACCAAGGTTGCTTAACCTCGCTAATCGTTTACCGATCAGTGAGTGCAACTGGCTATGAGCGTTTGTTGTGTTTGTTGGTGTGGACCAACAACAGTTTGTCCGACGGGATTCAAACCCGAGACCGAACTACAGCAGTCGCAATTAACACCGCTGCGACACCGAGTCAGACAGTAATGAATTCATTGCAATTATATACTTATTAATAATTATTTACCTTTCGGCGCTACAATTAAAGCTTGCCAAATGCAATCTTATATAAATCATAATAATAATAGGTGCAATAAATAATGTGTTATGTATTAAGAGTATTGTATATAAATATGATAATGTAATATATTAGCTTTCATCATCTCATTAATTCTGCTAATATTATAAATGTGAATGTTTGTGTAATTGTTTGGTCGTTTGTTACTTAATCACGCGTAATCTGCTGAACAGATTTAGATTAAACTTGGCACACTGATAGACCATATTATAGATTAGCACATAGGTAGATTAGCACATTCGGTCGGGCCAACAAAAAGTTATTGGGTTTTCTGTTAAAAGATCTCAATAGCAGCCCGGAGTTAGGAAGTTGGCGGTGTTAGACACCCCCGTGCCTCGAAAAGCACGTAAAGCCGTTGGTCCTGCGCCTGATCTCTCTCCGGTCGTATCGGATGTCATGAGAATTAGGGAACAGAGAATGCACTTGTGTTTGCGCACACACTTTTGCATTGTAGTTGCGCTACTTTACAATATGTTGATAATTTTAAATATTTAGGATTAAGGATCGATAAGAACTTCAATTGGGCGATGCATATATCTGATATATGCGCTAGGTTGAGATCTGTACTGGCCAAGTTCTACCAGCTTAAAACAGTATTAAATGCAGAGACTATAAAAATAGTATACTTTGCCCTTGCAGACTCACTGATAAACTACGGACTGGTTGTATACGGACGAACTTTTATCACCTACTTAAACGACATAAAAAACCTCCAAATGAGACTGATAAAATACTTAGTTAGTAAGCAGGATAAAAATATGTGTAATAAGGATTATAGCAGATTGTTTCCTATCTGTAAAATCCTGCCAATTGAAAAAAAGGTTGAATACTTAATAAGCCTAGAATATTACTATAGTGATCAGTACAAACATTTTGTTGAAAATAAATATGATACTAGAAGAGTAAGGGAACACAAACTTGTGAAACCAAAAGTAACAAATTATTACGGCCAACGAACAAACAAGTATATTGTACCTTCAATATTTAATAATTTGCCTATATTAAGAGAGGTTCCAAAAATTAGTTATAGCTGCCTTAAAAAAAGATTAAAAGATATCCTTTTACAGTCTCAAGTACTCTAAAAATATTACAATACCTACATAAAAGTTAAATAATAATTGTTACTCATATATTATAACTTATAAGTGAAATTACCTGTTTTATGATATTTATCTTAGAAATTTTATTTTTATGTTTATTCTTATAGTTCACATACTTTATATTTTAAAATAGTTTTGTAATGTAGATTAGTACTAATGATAAGAGCGTATCTCGCCGTTAAACAATATGTTTGGCGAGTTTCAAATGTAATTAGTCTTAAGGTATTTTTCTGATAATAAAAAAAAAAAAAAAAAAAAAAAACTAATATCTCCTGTGCAGATGGCCAGTCTCCGTTAAGTTTCGCCGCCGTTACTGAAATTCGGTCTGGAGGACATTATTATTATTATTGCTGTCGGATTTATACGGAAGCAGCCGCGGGAAGAAACTAGTGCTAATAATTATAAAGGTAAACACTGGACATATTTTTGTTAACTAATTGTAATCTGCTTAAATATGATACTAGTTTTATACCGAGACTTCGTTTGGTTGCCATCAGTACTTTTGTTTGGATGAGGGACTCTATGTCCTTTTCTGTACCCTTGGCAATGTGTATGCGAAATTTTATGATGATCGCTCGAGTAGTTATGGAGTGAAAGCGTAACAAATAAACTCACATTCACATTTATAATGCTGAAATCTATTCTAATATTATAAATAGGAAAGATTCGTTTTTTTTGTTTGTTTGTTTCTATTTGTAAGGGTTTAACTCAAAGACTACTGAGACAATTTTAATTTTTTTCCCGCTTTTCATAGATTTACTATCAGCAAGTAACATAGGCTATATTTTTTTAAAACTGCGAGCGATGCTAAGAACTGAAGCTAGTGTTACATAAAACGAGAATTAACTCGACCTTGATAAGTACACAGAGCGACACATCAACCTAGACTGTTTGGACTTTGAACTATTAGAAGCCAAGCCCTATTACACGCGCTCGGGAGTGAGTCAAGGCACGAACCTAGGACCCATGGCATTTATAATTATGATAAATGATCTACCTAAAGTAATACAAAATGCTATATGCTTACTATTCGCGGATGACTTTAAGTTATATATGCCTATAAACAGCCACGTGGACTGCTTAAAATTGCAGGCCGACATTGACCAAGTGGTGGCGTGGAGTAATAAAAACAAATTACAATTTAACACCTCAAAATGTGTAACTATCACTTTTACTCGCGGACGTACTCCAATCCAACACAACTATAACGTAGGGGGCGTTCCATTGGCACGGGTCACAGAGGTGAAAGATTTAGGAGTATATATAGACAGCGGGCTAACGTTTCGTAGTCACATAAACAAAATCTGTAAAAAAGCTTACAAAAACCTTGGTTTTCTGCTCAGAACAGTGCGAAATTTCAGTAACCCTTGTGCAATAGTTACACTGTATAATGCATTGGTACGGAGTCAGCTAGAAAGCAATGCAATCATCTGGAGCCCACATGAAATTAAATATAGTCTCATGTTGGAGCGCATTCAAAATAAATTTATAAGATACCTTTATATGAAATATTATGGGGTGTACCCCTTTTACCCTTTGTTGTATCCAACCTTATTCATCTTGGGTATGGTTGGATATAATGAATTAAGGGTGAGAAGGGAATTAGCGCTGCTCTTGTATTTATATAAAGTATTAAGAGGCAATATACATAACCCACAGATATTAGAACGCATCCACTTTAACGTCCCGAATAAGTACACATATCGACGGAAAACCCACAACTGTTACGATTGCCGCGCGCACGCACCAACTTACTACAGAGGGCGCCTCTATCGCGCGCATACGGTACGCTTAACCAAGTTGCAGATACTATAGATATCTTCTGTTGTACACTGAGTGAATTCACAAAAACGTCACTATTTGTGATTTGTTATAAATAAATAAATATATATATGTACTAAAAGTTGTCAGGTGAATTGTTAATCTTATATGTATAACAGATTTTTTTATCTTTTTTTAATGTAAGTAAATTAGTATATAGTATACAAAGTAGCTACATTATTGTATTAGGGTGCACCCTGTAAAAATAATGTATATTTGAAAAATAAATAAAAGATGAACGCTGCGAATCGTGCGAGATAGTGCGTTAGCACACGGCGACACATCAAGTTAGTTAGTTATATAGTATTTATACATATATGTATTACTGATTTTAAAACGAAAAATGCTGTACTATTTGTTTTATAAAAAAGATGGTAATCAAATGTTGTTTTATTAATTCCTGTATAAAATCATGTTTCATTCGAACTATACTTAGATATACGATACACAAAACTAAATTAATCATTAAATATATTTCGGGGACCAATGAATCTTTTAATTCCTATCTTCCCCCGATTACAAGTTCGGGGAAAGATGACACAAACATTCCCATTTTCCCCCATTCGGAGGCAGCTATCCGGAGGAAGATGGGAATAGAACTTCCTATTTTCCCCAGATTATACGTTCGACAGAAGATGACACAGACATTCCCATTTTCCCCCATCCGGGGTCAGAGGTGCGGGGAAAGATGGGAATAAATCAAAAAAACATACTAAAATCCTTGCTTTCTAAGATATTTTGATAAACCCTACCCTACGCGTTTTTTCATTAAAATTATTAAATTATTTTCTATTTTTTGGTTTAGTTTTTTTAATAAAGCGTGTTTTTAGTTTTTAAACTATTATTTATTTGAACATAGCAACCGGACAAAGACTGAACAGATTTTGTTGGAATATTACAGTTAAATAGTTTAGACTTGAAATAGTATGAGTGCACGGATGGCGAAGTGGTTTAAATGGTCATCTCGTCACTGCCACCGCGCCAAGTGTTGTGGGTTCGATCCCCACACGGAACAAAAATTTGTGTGATCCTTAAATAGTTGTTTCGAGTCTGGGTCTTCTTTGTGTCCGTTGTTTGAATGTTTGTAAAGTCCCCGCGACACAGGAATTATTCCTAGTTCCCACACTAGTAGAAAAAAATCAAACAAATAATAAATAATTCCGTTCTAATAAAATCTGTGATAATAAAATATAGAGTAATGTAACTAATATTAAAAAGCTGGTCTTAATAACGTGAGTATTAGAGATTTAAAAGGTAATAAAATACTAGACGTCCAACCGTGGGCGATTATAGTCCACGCAATAAGCAAGAAAAAGCCTTATATACATTTAACATAGTAGTCTCGTCTCCCAATTCTTCGCTTCGACAAACCTTCATGCGCGTTTTCGGCTGCCACGTGTGGAGTTTCTTGCAGGTTTCTCCTCATAGGCTCATCCCTTTGCTTGAACTTAGCAACTAACTTAAATGTAGCTTCAGTAACTTAGTAAACTCACTCTTCTTCTTAGCCTTTATTATTGCCAAGTCACTTGGGATCGGCTTTCCTCGTCTAACCTGATTTGACTGGATATCAGTTTTTACACGGAGCGGCTGCCACCTGACCTCCGCAACCCGAAGGCTAACGATACCCTAAGGCTAGACCAGTGTCAGGATATTATAGGGCACTGACTTCCCAATAATGACTGCCATAGATGTTCATGGTAGCCGACCGAGGGACCGACGGCTTAACGTGCTCTTCGAGGCACGGAGCAGGCGATAATTGTCAATCAATACGTACATCATTTCGAAAGTCATATTATATCATCATACTTCCGATAGTAAGAGGTGCGTGACGGGGGTTCGGACCCGAGACCCATTACATTGCAGTCTGTTGGTCTCCCCACTGAGCTATCGCTTAGTAAACTCACTAACCTACATATTATGACGTTCATAAGTTACTTTGTGACCTAAATAAATAAATGTTTTTTGATTTTGACTTTGACGTGTCATATGTGCAGATCCTATCGTCAGCAAGTCATGTGTAAGTGCTTCGCTACCACGTTGTCTCGGAAGGCAGCGTCTTCTTATTTTGAGGGTCACCAGTGTAGGGCTAGGTATGTGTTGGAGAGAGAAATGAAACGTACAAGGTTCAAGTGCCAACTGAGTGTCGTTTATTGTTTTATCGCATTTATTTATTTACTATCAAACCCGCGCAATTCTCCCCGTTTTCCCAACATTTTCGATTGATGCTCCGCTCCTATTGGTCGTAGCATGATGCTATATAGCCTATAGCCTTCCTCGATAAATGGGCTATCTAACACTAATAGAATATTCCAATTCGAACTAGTAGTTCCTGAGATTAGCGCGTTTAACCAAACTAACAAACTCTTCAGCCTTATAATATTAGTATAGGTTTGGACATCCAGTAGATGTTACATTATTTTTACGTAACTAAATAACATTATTATAAAATGACTAAAAGCACAACATTTTAAGGCGTCACAACGTGCATTATTATTATGTAACATTAGTACCACAATATATGTATGTATAAAAGAATAGGGAAGAAACACTGTTATTATTATTTGTGAGAAAATTGAGAAATAACTATAATTAAAATATTTACAAACTAAAAAACAACAATTATTATATTATAAAAAAATTAACAATAATAAAAGCAATATTTTAGGGATTTTGTTCTTAATGACGTTAGAACAATTTTTTTAAATGCGTATAGTTCATTCACAATCTCATCCACTTAACCGCAAAAAGGATTATATGCTTTGGCATGGCTTTTTTTAAAGATTACTAGCAATTTAGGTTTCAAATGACTAGTATTCTTGTTAACCCCTCCAGCTAAGCTAAAATGCTTGTAATAGAAGTATAGAAATAAAAAGGTTTTATATATTATTTTCTGTGGCATTATATATTCTTTAATTTAGTGTTTATTTCATAAAGCTAGGTCAGGTACTTTTGAAGATATTGAAGATTTTCTTATCGACCCTTTTTCTTTGCGGTCCAGTGTATATACTTTTGTTTTGTAAATACATACACATTATTCAAAGAAACACCCAGACCAGGACAAATATCCATGTTCATGCACACAAATATTTGACTTGTGCGGGAGTCGAACCCGCGACCTCACGCGTGGCAGTCGGTTACACTAACTACTCCGCCGTCGAGTCGTCAATGGTTTTAGGTATCACTCAATAGGGGGCTAGCCTACTGCCATCTACCGTAAACAGTTCCAAACTCAGTGCTGATATTGAGAATATCTTGACAGGAATACAATGAAAAAGGAATATCTTTGCATTCCGGGACTAATAATAATATTCTATCACATACACACAACACCATCTAGCCCAAACTAAGCAGAGCTTTTACTATGGGTACTAGACAATTATTACATACATATATATATATTTTTTGTAAGTACCTACATATTATACTACAAACACCCAGACCAAGATAAACATCCATGTTCATACACACAAATGTTTGACTTGTGCGGAAATCGAACCCGCGACCTCAGGAGTGGCAGTCGGTTACACTAACCACACCATCGACCTCAACTATACCTATCAGTCGCACTCACTATCGCTGCGCCATTGAACGGTTTATTGGTCGTGTCGCACGAATCTGTACGATATGTGCGAAAGGACGCCTTTTCACTTTCACTACATATTATAAAACAAAGTGAATCTGAATGTAAGGCTAGTGTGAATGGAACAGTCGCAAGGGGAACACCCAGGCGAGCGTTTCTCGATCAGATCAGAGACGTTCTGGACAAAGGTCAGGTTAAGAGCACCTTAAACCGGCGAGCGTGTATGAGGAATGTGATGAAAGTAAATGAAGCCAGAGAAGGGTGTCGGTTCGTAGCAAATGAAAATCCGAAGTATCTGTCTACCCCTCTGGGAAACAGGCGTGAATCTATGTATGTATGTATAAAACAAAGTCGCACGACGCGTCTGTCTGCGCTGTTCGCGATAAACTCAAAACTACTGAACGAATTTTTATGTTTTCACCATTAGAAAAAGTGATTCTTGAGGAAGGTTTAGATCTATAATTTGTTAAGGTTTTGTACTACCCGTGCGAGTCCGGGGCGGGTCGCTAGTAATATAATATTTTATTAGGTGTCGATTCGCACACCTTTTCAAATTGGTTAATTTCGCATTTAAATTGTATGGATATGTGCGAATCGGCACCTAGAAACATATCAATTTATTTTTATTTTTATTTATTGGTCGAAAATATAAGATACCTACATCCTGACACTATACAATAATATTACACCAACAGCAACAATTTAAGCTTAGATTAAAATTATTCTAAAAAACTACAAAATAAATTAAGTTCAAAATGTTATGTTTAAGCCTGCCTGAACTAGGTTAAGCCTGTGTTCCAACACTGAATTGTGTAAAAGTATGTGAAAGTAGTGTAATATTTTCAAAATTTTGTAATACAGTGCTAAATAAACAACGCGATAAAATCCGTATATAGTAGTTTAATTTCAATGAATAACATTCGCGTAAACAGAAGACAATATTACTTGACAATTTTACTTTATACTTCAAATAAAATTATTTTCGGAATTCGTCGTTACGCACGGGTCTTGCGGAACGACCAATAAGCCCATTGTAGTAGTACATAGATAATAACAGCAAGTATATTCGGCAACATAAGTTATAGGTTCACATATGGGAACATTTTTATATAACAATAGTGGCAAACAAGCATACGTCCTACTTGATGGTAAGTGGTCACCGTAGCCTATAGACGTCTTTTACGTGGTGAAATAGCAGTATTCCTACGTTGTGTTTTGTTCGGTGAGTGAGAGTGCCGGAGACCCAATCACCCTCTTTCTCCCTTCCTACACCTTCTCCTTCCCACTTTCTTTTTCTCTTCTTCCTTTCTTCGCAAGTGATGCCTCTGGTGATGCAGGTGTCTATAGGCTACGGTGACCACTTACCATCAGGTGGGCCGTATGCTTGTTTGCCACCTAAACAGTATGAAAAAAAAAACCTAATTTATAAAGTTTTATATCAATAGGTACCATATTGGTGAGTACATATGTATGTAAGTATTTGAGACGTTTAGAGTCGAAACGCTGGGGCCATATGGTCCAAGTGCTAGGTCTGTTTATACATAGATATCTAGCCGAGCCGCTGATCGATACTTCGCGAGACCAAAGGGCTGGAATTTTTTTTGCACAAGGTATAAAGCACGTTGCCAATTAACGACGATGCGGAGGAATAACATGACGCCTTTTAATCTTGTTGATAGATTTTTTCTTTAGTTTAAATTTCTTTTAAATAATTTTTTGTATATATTATATTAATTATATATTTATGAGTAAAACAAAATAAAACACAAAACATGTGATGGTAAATAAACAAAATGGCTGGTTATATTAATATTAATAGGAACAAACTTAACTTATAAGCATATAAATTTTTTTAGGTATGTGTTTGGCTGTACCTAACCGATAGAACGAAAATACAATGGTTCATATTTCTTTTAATATACTTAACTTTAGATAAATAATTTATTTGCATATAACATTAATATTACATAAGCACACGGCACACCTGACGATGAGTCGCTATCTAGTTGCTTAGCTTTACCACAAATAACATTAATGACACCTTTATGAGTAGTAGAGCCTCGCTGATTTCAGCATGAAGGCCCTCGACCGGGGAAGGACTACCCTCTCACAGAATATCGACGTGATATAGCAGTATTCCTACTGTTGTGTTTCGTTCGGTGAGTGAGAGTACCGGAGGCCCAATCACCATATTTCCCCCTTCCTGCTCCTTCTCCTTCCCACTTTCTTTCCTAAAGGGTCTGCAACGCGCAAGTGATGCCTCTGGTGTTGCAGGCGTCTATAGGCTACGGTGACCACTTACCATCAAGAGGGCCGTATGCTTGTTTGCCAAATAAGTTGAAAATAAGAAATACGAAAAGCATTCTCTTTTAAAAATAAACATTCTTAAGTAAAATGTTGATAACAATGGATGAGGTATGGACGTCTTTTCTTTACTTTTATTTTTTTTAAATAGAATTTCGCCACTAGGAATAAATCCTGCTTCGCGGGAGACTTCACAAACATTCATACAACGGACACAAAGAAAACCCAGACTCGGAACAACCATTTGTGAATCACACAATTTTTTGTCTCGTGTGGGATTCGAACCCACAACAGTGCAGTGGTATTGGCTAGGCGAACTAAGCCGTTCGAGCAATTTTCTTTGATTTCGGTGCCGAAATAAATAATATTTGTTTTTATATTTTAGTTATATTAAATACCGTCCTCAATAAATAGACATAAATACACAAAATGCAAAAAAAAATTACTGATATTTTAAATGTGAAAATATGTGAGTATGGATGGATGGATGTTTGTTACTCTTTCACGCAAAAACTACTGAACGGATTCTAACAGAACTTTACAGTATTATTATTTATACATCAGAATAATATATAGGCTACAAATACAAGCCCGACTTCCAGAATTTTGCGTGTTCTAAGAAACAAACAGAGTCATCGTAAAAAACATTGATGAACGTCAAAGATTATGAATTAGGAAGTTTAGCGATCACCTACCCGCTGGTCTGATCAGATTAAGACAATAACAGGACTTACAGTTGCCACTGCTCTTAGAAAAGCCGAAGATCGGTGTGGAAACAGCTGGTCTACGACTCCATGAAAGCATTTCAGGACGGACACGACCTTCAGTAATGAAGAAAACGACGAAGAAGAATGTATGTAGTAAAAAGAGCCTCGATAGCGCAGAAGCAATGAGTACGATTGCTGTGCTTGAAGTCTCAGGTCGATGCACGGGTTAGGCAATGTATTGTTGGTGTTTTCTCACGTCTCAGTAGACGACGTGAGGATTATTTTCTATTATGTGTTTAATGAAAAATGGGTATAATACACCTCTTTCTATTATTATGAAATCGTGATTAAAATTGTCGCTTTGCCACGGCCACGATGTCTGTTCTTTCGGTTTCGGTTCTAAACGCGAGAGAAATTGGTGCGAATCACAAATATTTTGATAAAACGGCTGAGAAGAGAATGAGAGTTGTCTAATACTAGGAATAATTACATAAATAAAAATGAAAAACATGCGGGGCAGTCTTTGGGGACCGCCGATAGAAGTGAAAATTAAGTAACTAGCGTGCGGTGACGATGACGCGAGTTTCACGATTTTTGTTCACCCAAAAAGTACACATATATATACAGTATACATATAGCTCATGGAAAGCGTTCGGTGACGATGACGCGAGTTCCATGATTTTTGTTCACCCAAAAAGAGCTCAACGCGCGTAAAGAAGTTTTCATTTCAAAAATTTATTTATGTAAAATTACGAAAACTCAGTCTCAGAACAATCATGAACTGCACAGACGGCGTAGTAATTTAAGGAGTCGTCTCGCCACTGCAGCCGCACTGTGGGTTCGATCTCCAGACGGGACAAAAATCTGTGTGATGTAAAATAGTTGTTCGTTTTACTTGTGAACGTTGGCTGAAAGTTTGTCCCCTGCAATACAGGAATTATTCCTAGTGTGGGAGTTGTCTTTTATAAAAAGCGAAAAATACAACAAAACATAGAAATCAGCCTTAAAACTGTAATAACTAATTAAAAATTATAAATAATCTTTTCAGTCGTAGCTAAGCTCCTGATCAACAAAATCAAAATAGCCAACAAATTGCGTTAACAAATTACTGTATAGTCCATTCTTTATATAGTTCATTATTTGTTTGCTGTATATTGGGAACAGAAAACAGAGCTTGCTTATGTAAGAATAAAAAAATAATCCTACTAAAATACTTAATCACATTCATGTTCAACAAATTTGGATGAATCTTGGCATCCCTTACACCATTATTTCAGACCATGAAACATAGTTTAAGAATTATATTGTAAACAATAGGCGACGAAAACAGTGGTCATGACTTTCTTGCCTACTTGTTCTCATTAGAACTCTACTCCTCGAACAGGATGTTTTAACAGGTAGTAGATCCTCGCTGGTTTCAGCATGAATGGGCCGGATCGACCGGGGTAATATTACCCTCTCACAGAATACCGGCGTGAAGTAACGGTACCCGTACTGTTGCGATTCGTATCGGTGAGTGAGAGAGCCGGAGGCCCAGTAACCCCGATCCTTTTCCTATCCTTTCCTCTATCCTTTTCCTCCTTCATTCCTTTGTAAAAGGCTGGCAACGCACTTGTAACTCCTTTGGGGTAGCGGGTGTCCATGGGCGGCGGTAATCGCTTACCATCAGGCGACCCGTCGGCTCGTTTGCCAACATAAGCCATAAAAAAAAATTTCAATGCAAAATGTTCATTTTCTTTCTAGTTCTTTGTAATAAAAACCAAAAATCTAAAATAAATTAATTCATGATAATACACGGTAACACTTATGAATGTCAAAGTTACACAAAATTTTCCTGTGAATTTACATTTACTGCCACGTTCAGCAAAGCAAGGGTGTAGGGCTCATGAGAAAAACGGGCAAGGAACTCATGGCCACTCTTTTTATTCGCCAAGTTTACAATAATATTTCCTTTACAAATCATAACTGTAAGGTGCTGCAACCATTTCTCCATGAACTACTACTGAACATACTCAAACATTTATTAAAATTTGATGGTACACTTACATGTACATAAATAATCAAGACAAGGCATGATTGTAGTCCGTAGTTTAATCTAACTGTTTAAATAAAATAAATAATTTATTATTATTGTATAAATTTATTGACTTGTCCAAGAAGGGTTTATATTGTAATTGTAATTAATTATACATAATTATTATGGAAATAACGAGTTATGAC
This sequence comes from Catocala nupta, assembly GCA_963675205.1. NCBI lineage: Eukaryota > Metazoa > Arthropoda > Insecta > Lepidoptera > Erebidae > Catocala > Catocala nupta. The sequence continues at coordinate 2,466,533 of OY776087.1, forward strand.
TTTAAACTGATTTTGGATACTTTGTATCTAAAGTCAGATTACTGATTATCGGTATAAAAAGTATCCAAATACCTCGTATCCCGATAATCAGTATGCGTCCCTATAACATCTATACGGCGAAAACTACGGTCAGTCACTAGTCATTACAAATTCTTAGCGTACCCTGACCGAAATATCAAGCATTCCACAAAGATACGTTAACGTATGGCATTATCGCGTTAATTCCCGTTATCTAACACAAGTCAATCATGCAACACGAAAGGATAAAAGTTATTAACAATTATCAACTGTCTGGCTTTGCAATCAGTTAGTAAGTTAACATTGGATCAACTGCCAATATCGCATAACATTTATCAAGAATCGCTTTAACTATTCATCGCATTGCATTGTTATAAGCAAAGGTTATAATTGTTATTGTCACTAATATTATAAATGCGAATGTGAGTTTGAGAATAGAAATCTTTATTCACTTGAGATATGGTATACCTACAAAAGTTTTGTTTGTTTGTTATGCCTTAACTACTCGATGAGCTTCATGAAATTCCGCATACACGTTGTCAGAGGAACTGAAGATGACATAGAGTACCTTTCATCCAGAAAAAGTTTTGTACCACATAAAATGATGTAAGCCAATCTGTCTATCAGGCACATTTGCAGACACCATGCCGCTAGTGTCAGTTTTTGACAGTAAAACACAACACCAATATGCCTGGCTCTGGTATAGAATTTGAGACCTCTACGCATCAGTCGCATTCACTACTGCTCCGTCGCAAAGGCAGATTAAGAAAATACAACCATATCAAAATAAAATTAATTAAATATCCTCTCGTTTCTTGCTTTACCAAAGTTACAACAATTCCTATAAGTTGGCTTTTAAATTATATTATTATACTGTTAGAAAAGATCCCATTGGGTCGAAGTGTCGCCGGTCTACACTGACTGGTCCCCGAATTAAGATAAGATACTGTTAGAAATTAAGCAATATACCTATTACCTTATTCATAAAGTCTCGCTAAATAAAATGTATTCCGTATTACCTACATGTCCTACATGCAAAGAAAAAAAAGATTTTCGTTTTCATATAATATTCTATCACATAAACACAACACCATCTAGCCCAAACCAAGCAGAGCATGTACTATGGGTACTAGACAATGGATAAACATACATATTTGTATAAACAAAGTATTTGTTTATTTTTTATTTTTGTAAATACATACATACTATACATAGAAACATGTTAAATGCCATTTTCGTCTCTGTTTGATAACCGATTTTATATTTTGTTTTGGTTAGTCGCTATTTACGAGATGTCACTAGACATTAATAAATAAAGGAAACAATTAATTATTTATATAAATGTAAATTCATATACATTATGTGATATGTCTTCCTCAAACTTTTACTAATAATTATGGTCGAACTTCGACCGCTTGGCGAACATGATGTAGTAAAAATTAAATTATATACAAATCTGCCATTATTAAATTACATCATGTCATTACAAAACCCATATTCAAAATCACATTACCTATTTGCTGAAACATAGTACATATTACGGGTGTTAAAATCAAATACATTCAAAGCATATTCTGTCCAATGGGACGTGCACATGAGAAATGATGTACTAAATATATAATAATACAACATATACAAAAGAGAATTATTAACACGAAAGGAAAGAAAAATTAACATTAGGTAAGTTTGGGATTTATCCTCAAAGAATTCCTTAATACTATAACAGTTCTGTAAGTTCAGTTCTGTTCTGTTCTGTTTGGTAAGAAAGAAAACATTTCTTTTTAAACTGTTATTTCGGCAAACTTAATAATGTGGAGGAGATAATTATAGATTTTAATTGCCATGCAATATGCATAGAAGATACAATTAGGAATAAACATAGAATGATTAAGACTACATATAAAATGGCGGCCTCGCTGTCGTAGTGGTTAATGTAACCGACTAACACGCCTGACATCGCAGGTTCGATTCCCGCAAAAGTCAAACATTTGTGTGTATGGACATGGATGTTTATCTTGGTCTGGGTGATATATGAATGTATTTACAGAAAAAAAGTATGTATGTATGTTTATCCATTGTCTAGTACCCATAGTACAAGCTCTGCTTAGTTTTGGCTAGATGGTGTTGTGTGTATGTGATAGAATATTATTATTATTATTTTATTTACCTTGTCATTTTATTTATTTATTGACAATTGTATAATAATATCAGCGTTATATATAAACCGCCCACTGCTGGGCACGGATCTCTCCTAACTATAAGAAGAGTTAGAACATAGACCACTAAGGTGGCTCAGCGCGGGATGGCAGACTACACATATCTTCGAGAACATTATGGAGAACACTCAGACAATACACAATTTTCCTCACGATGTTTTCCTCCGCTGTTAAAGCGAGAGATAATTAACTATTTAATACGCACATAACTTCGAAAAGTTAGAGGTGCGCCTTGGGTTTGAGCTCGAGACCACGACACCATTTAAACAGATGAAAATTGTATCTATGCCGCTTTACGCTAACATAGCGACACGTTGGCACAAAGAAAAAGCAACACTAACTAAAAAAACGGCCATTCGATAACTAATTAAGACTGAAAAATTCCTTGCATTCCCGTAAAACATCCCGCAAAAGACGGAAACACGTGTCAGAAATCAAAATGTCTACCACCATCTCTAATATCGTATTATAGCAAAAAACCAAAGCGCCGCCGTCGGGCGTCGTCTGTTAATTACCACAAATATGTCGCATATTTACGTAAAAACTGGAAACAAAAAGACTGCTTCGCTACGGAAGCAAATTGGCGCAGCGTAATGAAGCAAAGCGGGAGCGGCACAAACGCGCCGACAAACAGACAAACAGCGGTTTGTTGATGTTATGATTAATATCTTAATCTGTCGGACGGTGAATGTACGGTTTATATATTTTGTGTAGGTTTAGTCTTACGATGTTACATTAATGAAATAAATATACCTATTATATATAATTTAATTACTAGGCATCTAATTATTAGTTCAGTGCGTAAGTGTTGGCACGCGTAAACTACACTGGTGATAAAACGCGTTCTGGGTTCGAATCCTGCTGGACAAAATACTATTTTATAAGGATTGCCTGAATTAAGTACTTTACCAATTTATTTTTATTACACGTGACCAGTGAAATTAAACTACTATTTACGGATTTTATTGCGTTGTTTATTTGACACTTTATTACATACTTTTTTACTTTGAAATAACCTCGCCGTGACCATGGCTGCTGAAAAGCAACTGAAACGTCGGGGAAAGTGTAAACTTAAATATAAATAGTTTTAATAATTTAATTAGTTTAAGAATTAGTAAAGTTTAATAATAGTAGGAGTGTAACAGTTTCTTAATTATGTAATAAAGTGTCAAATAAACAACGCGATAAAAACCGTATTTAGTAGTTTAATTTCAATGAATAACATTCGCGTAAACAGAAGACAATATTATATACGTGACCAGGACAAGACAATCCATGAAAATTGCCCTGAGCCTCCTTTTTTTGAAGCCGGTTAAAAATATGCACTCTTACTAACATAAACTAACCTACTTTTGAGCGAGCGAACCCGCAAGCAAAAGCTAGTATTATATATTTTGACATATAATGAGAAATAATTAAATTTTCTTTATACTTATAGGTATAACTACCTAATTTGTGTAAGTATTTGTTTATATATTGCGTTCATCAATATACCTAAACTAATTAATTAATATTCAATGTCAATGTGTCTTTTTCTAATAAATAATAATGAAGGACCGTTACAGTCCTAGAGTAGAGATGTTCTGCTGCCAACAGCTTGACTATTTAATAATAAATCCTTCCCTTTCCAAAGAAGTGCAGTTCCGTAATATTTATGTTATCAAGATCCTTCCTGATAATTTTAATAAATTCTGTTACATTACATTCAAGGCAAAAAGATGTTGGGTTTCCCAGCTAAGAATTTTTCAATATCTACCCGGCGTTATAAGATTAGCAATATTGCACATCTCCGAGCTTTACAAAGCACTTAAGCCTTTGGTCCTGCGCCTGTTCTCTCTGATGTGAGAGTGAGTGAAAAGAAATTTCACTTGTATTTGTGCACACACTTGTGCACTATAATAACACCATGACCAAAATTCGGTCTGGCGGATCTTAATAGACTAGCCGTATGCTTCATTGCAATCAATAAAAAAAAACATCATGTAGGTCAATAATAAATCATTGCATCGAATTGACTAAACAAATATATTATAACACACATCGACACAGAAAACCACCGTGACTCTATATATTATACCTATTTAAACTCACGAACTATAACATTTAAAATGTCCAGCGGACCGTATTAGTTGACCACAAACAGAACGATTTTACTGCATATGCCCCTGAACGAAAGCTTCATAAAATACAAGTAACTTAAAAAAATATGGCCACTAATGACGAGCCAAATTCCAGCCGAAAACGCATTAAAATCGTAACGGAAATAAAATATCAATAACAGGCTCGTTTGTACAGAATTATATCGGTGGATATTACAACTGCGCCTGCGCAACACTGCTGCCTTAATAAATAACCTATAAGTCATTGTTCTCGCGCACGCCGCGTGGTTTATGCCCAATTGTGTAGCCGCAGGCCGCACACAGGGGGGATTTACCCCTCCCACATTCCCCCCTTTTCCCCCATTGTTTCCCCTTTATCTTTTCTATAGAGCCACTGGTTTATGGTCTCCGTTAATGCGATATTTTTTAAATGTTATGTTCAGATTAGCAAAGGTATTGCGTAATGCCATAACAGATTTCGATATCAATCCGTGAAGATAATGTTCAATATAAGTGTTTTAGAACGAATATAAAACATTTGATAGGTTTTTGGTTTATTGCGTACCTACTGGGAGCCGGAGCTACTTCATTTGATAAAAAGAATTGATATTAAACTCTCCACTGTTAGCTATTGGTATGTAGATTAGAAGTTTCATGGCTTTATCAGCCGTTTATGTGAAGTACTAAGTAGTCATATATCTAAACATGCGACGAGAAAACTGCAGAAAAGTGTTTCTTAACGTTATAATATAGCGATCCCCCTACATTAGTCGAAGTAATTTTACTACTGTCGAATTGATATTATATATCTGCAGATTGCGTTGGCTGGATTGAGGATGGATTTGATGGGCTTGGCATATCCAAACTCCGAGGACTTCAGGACTTCTCCTTCTGAAATGTACACTGCGGCTGATACAGTGCATTCATAAGGAGATAAGCTAAGGGATAAATCTTGGGGTTGACACAAAAGATCCTACTGGGTCGAAGTGTCGCCGGTCTGCACTGACTGACCCCCCGTATAAAATAAGATTATATAATCACACTCTAGAGCCTTAGTTCCCAAAATGGTCCAGGTGGAACCCCAGGAATCCACGGGAAACTCGACGGGGGTCTACGTTGGCATGACAAAATAATGAGAGTTCACAATTCGAAAGTGGAGGACCAGAATTAAAAAAAATCTAATGTCATCCCGTAGAGATTTCCCAATTTAACTTTTTGGTCCGAATATACCGATTTTACTTGGCGGATTAAATTTCTAGCTGGAGGGGGTCCACCGGAACCAGCGAAATTTTGAAAGTGGTATGTGAGAAAAAAGTCTGGGTACCTCTGCTCTAGAGCAAGACTAACTAGAGTTCGAGATCTTAAATACAGATATATTATATGTGACCCCGTAAAACAAACACGTATATTACAAAATATAATTATTTTTGCAAGTTTAAGGCAAATAATATTTTGATCAGCTGTAATAAAATGTAAATATGGTTAAATTACATAATCTAGGACCACCATACTCTTTTACCATAAGTGTAAAAATCTTTAACTGTATGCACCTTCCTGTCACTGCCTTTCCATTTCACTTTCGCGAAAATGGAACCACTTAAGAGACGCATTTTTGTTTTAACTTAAATTATTTTAACATTGAAATGATTTAAACAACTGTAAACTATTTTTTGACTTTAAATTGTGATATTTGTATACAGATACCTAAAGGTTTGCCTAGTAGCTAAACTCTTGTGACCTTACAAATATAAAAATCTCGAGTACAAAGTAGAGTAACATTTGTGGGGTCACAGTACGGGTATCGAACTCGCTACATTAAATACAGTTCACTAGTAACAAGGCACTCTGCCCGACCAGCGGCTGTGACCATGCGTCAATAAAATACGAATCCTGAATACTTCCAAGTTAAATTGAAGAATGGAATGCGCATTCCATATGGCGCCTAAGCCTTGAACAAAGGTTTCACAATAATATTTCTTTCTTATAAAGTTAAACTCTCATGTTTTAAACTCACACTATATTAAAAATCTCTTGAATAGGTAGCTATAATGGTTGAGAATAAATGTGTATTCTTATGCTAATGAGTTTAATATAGTTTAGAATAAAATAAGTTACTCTTATGTATCTGAATGAGTGCCAATAATTAATTATTTTTAGTATATGAAGCTGGGCAATCTGCGACCTAGTGTAATTAGAGTTAGTTTAAGATAAATAAAATCTTTAAGAACAATGAAAACCGACTTCAAGTAAGATTATTCTAAAACAAAAAAATGCACTAAATAGTTAGAAACAATTGCGTATTCTTGTGTCTACAACTTACATTCAACTTATGTTTCTACGAAAGTACAATCCATACGTTTACTACCCAAGAAAGTAGGTACGCACTTAAACTTCACATCTAACTTAACACATACCTATTAGTCATAGGTATGTGTTAAAAAACAATTATCAAAATATTTATATCGAGTTCACTTAAGCAAAAATTTTAAATATATTATGTGCAGGCTGCAAGACTGCGCCGAACGAAATGTGCCAAAACAGGCGGTCACAGTTAAGTTAATAAAATCAACACTTTTTGTATAATACAAATATAAAATATACATTTACTATAACAATGAATGTGATTACAATTACTCCGTGTAAAAACTTAAAATAATTAATATTTTCGCCTACAAAATTACGTAAACTTGCACGAAAAATGCAAAAAGGTAAGCTCGTGTTAAGTGATTTTTAGATTATAACAGTAGAAATCTATCCTATTTTACAGCTTAAACGCAACATAAATAGTTATATTACATTGAAATTAAACTAATATATACGGATTTTATCGCGTTGTTTATTTAGCACTGTAATACAAAATTTTGAAAATATTACACTACTACTAGTGTAATATTTTCAAAATTTTGTAATACAGTGCTAAATAAACAACGCGATAAAATCCGTATATATTAGTTTAATTTCAATGAATAACATTCGCGTAAATAGAAGACAATATAGTTATATTACAATTTGTCCGTCCCAAATATTTAAGTTATTGTTTGACAATAAAGATACATATTTATCAAAAAATCACTTCAAATTCTCCATACAATTTTACTATGGCGGCCGTGCGCCGATTTGAATATCGAGCTCTGTCAGTCAGTCCAACCGCATCTTACGCTCGGCGCAGTCTTAAAAGACAGTCAAATTATTAGGATGATGGCACAGAGTTCAATGGTTCAATGTTTCATTGTTTTCAGATTCAATGCTTACGTGAACTTGGCGTCCGATCTATGATTTTTGGGCTGACTGTGTTTACAATATCCGTGTTGCGATTCCGGTGGAAGGCTACATCTTACATGTATACAAAGGAGCATTATTTTATGTCTGAATGTTATAAGTCTGCAATCGTTGGAATTCACAATTACTCTGACAGAAAAAAAAATATGAACACAACTCGATGGGTGCAGCTGGAAGCTTTTATTGCAATCACGCAGAGACATGTCTGATCTATTATTATTGTAAAAACTATTAAATAACCTAATTGATTGTCCCCAATTACTTGCAAAAGTAGCATTTAATGTCCCTTATAAGTATCCCCGAAGTCCTGTTAAGATCCTACATCCGTAAAACAGTACTAGGTTTTAATTCGCCAATTCCTAGACTTTGCAGGCTTCATAATCTATTTGTCTATCAGATTCATATATTTGGCAAATCTCTTTCTAGATTCAAGCACATAGTCCATCGAATAACAAATTAAATTTCTATAATTACCATATATAATAAATAATAATAAAGTAGCTGTTAATGTTAATGGTTTAAGTAAGTAAGTACATATAATATGCAATTATATGTGCTTACTTACAAAACATTGTTTCTTACCTATCCGTTTTTAGTTTGTGAATGTTGTGTGCTTTATTTTGTACGCTATATACCTACTATCTGTAGGTATATAGCAAGTATTTTAACATGTATATAAGTGTAACAATTGTTGATAAACCAATAAATATTTTTTTTTAATCATATCTTGTTGGTGCTGTGCTACCTACTATCGAACGACCATCAGTTCTATTATAAGACATTTCAAGGTTATCCATTAATTACCGGACAACCTGTATAAATATAGAATTTTTTCTCTTGTCACTTTCACTGTGTCGATTGTTGTGAGTTTAATTCCGTGTGAGAACCCACAGCAATCGACAAAAATTGTTTTAATCCACAAAAAATTGTTCCGGGCTTAGGTATTATCGTCTCCTTTGTTTGAATGTTTATAAAGTACCCCGTGTCACAGGAATTAGTCGTAGTGGCCTCTCGTGGTTATTTTAAAATAGAAAAATAATGAGAGGAAACGTCGTAGTAGGTAGGTATGCATTGTTGACACGATCAAGGTCTGCCTTGTAGTAAGCAGTAAGCCTATGATCATTTCCAATTGGGGGAATATTATTCAAACATTAAGAAAACCAGTTATGCTCTTACATCCTCCTTTTGGAAATTCAGTTTCAGGCTCCAACTCGCCTGTTTCACGGTCAATTAAGATATGTAATCACTACAGTAAACAGATAGATATATTTGGCACATTTCAACGATTTAAGAACTGAGTCAATAATATTACTATCGTTTAACCATCTGCTAATTACTTTCCTTTTTCTTTTCGTGTTGTCAAGAGTTGTTCAAGCCGCCCATAGGCCTCTGACATGGCTTAACGACTGCTGTCAATTTGGCAACAACCGGGACCGACTTTTTACGTGCCCTCCGAAGCACGGAGACGCTGAGATGAAATACCACTAAGCGGTCACCCATCTATAGACTGACCGCACCCAACGTTGCTTAACCTCGCTAATCGTTTACCGATGATCAGTGAGTGCAACTGGCTATGAGCGCTTCAAAAAAAAAGACAAGAAAATTACTTTCCCATTTAGAAATAGGTACTATGTATAAGTTTGTAAAATTTGTTGCCCCGATATTTGGATAACTTTAAACAATAGTTGTTTCCAAAATTATATGCATGTGGTGTTTACTAAGTTGTGCACTTGGATTAAGTATAATACTATGTTCTGTTTTGTAATGAATGTTTTAGTGTAATAACTGCTAGAGAACCAATAAATAAATTACCAAATTTAGGGAAAATAAATTTAAGATGGTGTGTGATATGTATGTTAATCTCGGGAACTCTTACTTATCGAGCGAAAAGCAGTACTTCTCTTGGGTGGTACCAACATCATCGACTACCAAGTCAGCCGACTCAGTCAAACTGTCATTAAACAGTCAAATAGAGTCAACGGCGATAGTTCCCACAAAAAATAATTGCTAATCCGTCCTGTATATAGACTAACAATAAAGTTTCTGTAACCATACTTCACCTGTCAAACCTCAACCATAAATATCGTCTGTCAAAAAGACATGCGCTTGCGCAGCACTGTGTTAATCAGCAAGTGGTCGCGCGCCGCCAACCACGACCACAGCGCTATTTGTACAGCTCGTGGTGTAATGTGGTTGCCTTTGTGCTTTAATAGCGTCGGAAGGATTGTGTTCAGAGGTGTGAGAATTAAATTACGTGTTTGTTAATCGTATTAAATCTTTGTTAATTTTTCTAAGAGTCTGGGTTCAGTAAGTAGAGTTAAACAGACCAAGAGCTGCTCTTAAGGGATTTTTTTTGAGAGGTGGTTCTCGCCATAAGAACAATTCCTAAGACAAACATTGAAACACCGACATAGACAACGTACTCTCATATTCGGCACAACTATTTTTGTTCCGTGTAGGGATTGAACACACAACACTCGACGCAGAGGCAATGGCGAGGCGACTTAAATCACCAAGCCATTCGTGCAGTCAAATGCCAATTAAAAGAAAAATTATCATTTATACAATACTACTTTTTCCTGCGGATTAGCCTGCGTGTGTCCAGCTACACATACCGGGCGAAATGGTAGCGTATGTCCTTTCCCAGGATACAATATTTCTCCTTGCCAACATGATTAATATTCGTTACTGCTTCATGAATAAAAAGGTATTCGTGAAAAGGTAACAAACGAAATACATATAGCATTTAACAGATGACCCGCGCAACTACGTCTGCTTCACATAAGAGAATTTGCAACATTTCTCAATGATGCTCCGATCCTGTTAGTCGTAACGTGATGTTATATATCTATAGCCTTCCTCGATAAATAGGCTATCCAACAATAAAATAATTTTTCAAATCGAATCAGTAGTCCCTGACATTAGCGCGTTCAACCAAACAAACAAACTCTTCAGGTTTATAATATTAGTACGTAGCGGTAAGCAGTTACCTACCATCAAGTGGGCCGCAAACATCAGTATGTTTTAAAGTGACTTGCGACGCTGAAATTTATACCATCTTCGACAAGCATAAATATTATTTTTATACTGTAATAGGCCTTTGCCCGCGATCTAACCTGGTCTTAAGTGAAGATGTAGTCGACGATGGTTTGTCTGGTCGTCCGATGGTAAAAATGGGAAGGAGGAATCAAATTATGCAGTTCCTCTGCACACTCTACGAAACGTATCCGATAGAAAACCGAAAGACTGGCAACCTTACGACGATGCTCTAAGGTTTGGAGTCGTGTGTTGACTAGTTGATCATCGCCGATAAGTTTCCTGGCTTTACGCTCAATTAACTCCAAAGCCTCCAGCTGATAATTTGCGGACCCATCCCATAGGTGAGAACAGTACTCCTTGCAGGATCGAACCTGTGTTCAGTCATGAAATACTGCCTCACCTTACTGAGGATGCACAGCTTTTTGGCGGCTAGTTGAGCTTTTGTTTCAATACAGAAGCCAAAGTTATGGGTTGGAGTCAATGACATACCCAGAAGCTCAAGACGATCAGTTATCCGGCACGGATACATCTCGGAAAGTTAGAGCCAGTTGGAATGGGCTCCTTTTTGCGGAGAACAGATACGCCTGGGTCTTAGAGGCATTGAACTTAATCTTGTAGGCATCACCCCAATCGGAGACTGCCTTCAAGGATAAGTTCATAAGCTCGATCATGGCTTCCCTGAGCAACTGTATTTGTGTTCCACTGGTCCTGGCGCTGGAGACAAAACTCTCTACAAGCGTGCTGTCTGCATACCCAAAGGTACCAGGTTTTAGCAGATCGTTAATATGCAGCAAAAAGAGAGTTGCAGAGAGTACTGATCCCTGTGGGATCCCGGCATTAGTTGCTTTTTGTTCGGACGAGTAGCCATCAATGACTACTTGAATCGAGCGGCCCCTTAGGAAATCTGCTATTCAAACGTAGAGGCCAGTGGGTAGGCCAAAGGACGGAAGCTTGCTGATAAGGCTATCCTGCCAGACCCTATCGAAGGCCTTTGAGATATCACGCGAAACAGCCAATGCCTCGCTCCATAAATGCGTTGCATACACTAGTTCTATCACGTAACTAACACGTTTGCAGTTTCTAGACGCGAAAATTCTACGAAGATAGAGCATAGTAAATTCGCCTTATCCTCAGCAGTGTGAGCCAAAGACCCATCAGGTTTCAGCAGTGGTGGCAGTGAAGGGAGGCAGAAATTCGATTCGACTAACTTTGCCAAGGTCCAAAACGCTTTACTTCCCGCAGGGTAAGAGCTAGTTTGTTCCCTATCCGGCGTATGTGGTCAAATCGAGCTTTTAGTAGAGTTCTCTTGCAGAACTTGGCAGCCATGTTAAAGACTCTCTTCTTGTCAGGTAAATCCTTAGCCTTACTATTTCAAGCGTCAACCCAAACAAGGTAAGGTTTGTGCTTCAGCGCTTTAGCGCGTCCACATTCGGTGCCAAACCAGAACTGAGCCTTGCTTGATGTATTCAAGTCAGAGAAAAGAATAAAATATTCCATTCCATGACACAACACATCGGTTATAGTATCAGCGCAGGTTGCTGGATCACCCGAAGAGAAGCAAGTAGGCTGCCAAGAATTGGATGCAAAAACGACTGCATCTCATCCCAGTCTGCCGACCTGTATCGCCAGACCCACCGGGAGCTACTGAAGCCGTAAGCGGGCGGGGAGTAGACTAATACAGTTTTCACCAGACAGTGGTCGGAACAACCTAAAGGTGCAGTTACCGACACGGAGTAATGGTCTGGGTCAGTTGTCAGCAGAAGGTCCAAGCATTGGCTCTTTGACCATCAACATCTGGACCCTTTGTTGCTTTTTGGACCATTTGGCTGAGGTTTAACGCTAAAGTAAGCTTTCGCGTTTCTCTCCCAGCATGATCAGTGCTCTGGTACGGGAAAAGCCACTCCTGGTGGTGGGCATTAAAATCCCCCAGTAGCACTAGTTGAGCAGTCGAGTACAGTAGGCAACTATTCTGACCCTTCCTCCCAAATGGCTACACCAGCCTCACGTGTCGGAACACGGCTAGACTGCTTGGCGCCACGACTTAAACTGGAGGGTAATTACCAGCCTCGGCTACAGGCTACCGGTGTTGTCACCTGATTAGCACCACCCAGAGGCCACGTGTAGGGATACTGATGTAGGGGTATTCTCCTACGGACGCGGGTGACTCAGCCCCATAAATACATACTACATACATACACTAATTATTATTTATTTTATAACAGCGAAAGTGGAAAACCTTTGAACTGCCAGCAGATGCCTGCAGATGTCTCGATTTCGACTCCAAGGCACGCACGTCCGACTTTCCAAGTTATATGCGTATTCAATAGTTAATTATCGCTCGCTTTAACGGCGAAGAAATACATCGTGAGGAAACCTGCATGTCTGAAAGTTCCACATAACGTTCTCGAAGATGTGAGAAGTCTGCCAACCTGAAGTGGATCAACGTCATGGACTATGGTCTAACCCTTCTCATACTGAGAAAAGACCCATGCCCAGCAGTGGGACAGTATATTAACAGGGCTAGAAAAGATAAATGAGACATTCGGATACATATGCAGTATGCCTATTATAGGTACACACAATATTCATAACATTATAGACGACAACATTAATTAAATTTACTATATTTAAAAATACAATGGCAAGTTGCAATATAACTGAATCTAGCTATCCCTTAAGAACAGTACCTTTTCATGAGGAAATTCCATATGTCCTTTTCTGTCCCCCAACAACGTGTACGCGAAACTTCTTTATGATAGGTCGAATAGTTAAAGCGTAAAATCGTAACAAACAAACAAACTCACATTCGTATTTATAATTACTTAGGTAGAATTACGTTAATCGATGCAAATTTAGAGTTGTACAAAAACAAATAAAGAATTTTACTAAAAGAAAGAAAGGATAATTAAAATTCGGAAGGGATGAGTTTTCTGCAGCTGCTGAGTGGAACATTTTGAATGTCTACAGTGAGTATACATTTGATTATACTTGTTATTATGAACAACTTTTGTTCTGGGACATTGCCGAAATCGCGAAAAAATATCAATTGTTCCATACATTTTGTCGAGGTCTATATCCAATTTTGTATGGAACAGCTGATTTTTTTTCGCGGTTTCGGCAATGTACCAGAACGAAAGTTGTTCATAATAACAAGTATAATCACCTGAGAGGTTTTCACTATACTAAGAAATACCCAGTACCATTAGTTAAAGAGTTCTAGTAGGTACACCTGTTGCCTAGAGGAATACGAATGGACTTAAGTTTGCCTTTTATATATTCTTACTCTGTATCTTTTTACAGTAACATACCATTTTTAATTAATTAAATTTTTTTACTTTTCTCTTTTTCTATTTCATTTACTTCTTAATGAGTTTCACTGACGTAAATTATAAATGTGGAAAAATGGCAATCTAGGTATATAACAGGACTTGATTATCCGCCTTCGACAAACCACGTTGTCGCTATACCAACTAAGGGATAAGTATATATAAAACTAAATTTCAACAGTTTACTAACACTTTTCCTCAATTATAACATAAATAATTATTGTGACAGTTAAACATATATAAAGAAAATGTCATACATTTGACCTACCACATACAAACCGCCTCCAACATCATCTAAACAAAGCATCTCCACATATCCTTTGACAGTGGTGTTGTTACGATGCGCGCGCATGATCCTGCGCACTGCGCACTATAAATAGTGCGCGCGGGCAGTCCCCGGCGCGCATGCGCGTCGAACGTCAGATCTCAGCGGCGGGCGTCACGCGCCACCGCCACCGGTAATCGTGCCGCCTACCTTACCCCTTACAAACCACCCCTTGAAGCCAAAATACCCTTTAAACTTGACAGCATAAAGTTTAATTTACCATGCATCAGGTAAAAGATTTGTTGACGACTATAAATTTGTTTGAATTTGAACTTTGTATAGCTAATTCGAAGATTGATTTTCGCATTGCGTGTCGTGAAGGGCGTAAGACAACGGAAGCTGTGTTTCGATACTATCTGTGCCTTTAATTAGACACTTTAATTAAAGCGAGAGTTGTAAAGCGATAATTGGATCATCAATTTGTGTTCAGTCGTGTGTCTTTGTTAAAATGTTTAAATAGCGACCGATGTCAGGGCGATGTTTCAAAGAGGAGACTCGTACAATGATGCTCTAAATATTGTTCAGTGTCAAATAGATATTTTGGATGTCTTAGTTCAGTATTTTATTAGTAGAATAGAATTGAATATAATTTATTTAATTACTGAACATGGGTGGTTATATCTGGTTCGAAGACAGGACTTACCATATTTTGCCCTTAAGCATGTCTGAATGTAGCTAATATGTGGTCACAATGGTCCATCCATCCAAAACTTAAGTGCTTTGCACTTCTCGGTATAGCAATCTCCATCTTTCTCTTTCCAATGCCATCTCTTTTAGTTCCTTATAAGTTTCAACTTTCACAACTTCTTTCAGTTGATCGGTGTACCTTCTTCTTGGTCTTTCCCTCTTCCTTCTTGCTTCTATCTTCCCTTCCATTATATTTGTGATAAAATTATCATGTCGAATTAGGTGTCCTATCATTTTACCCCTTCTGTTCTCTATGTGTTTCAAAATTTCACGTTTTTCATTTACTCTTGTCAATATTTCTGTGTTAGTAACTTTTTCTGTCCAGGGCACTGTCTCCATTCGACGCCAGCACCACATCTCAAAAGCTTCTAACCTTTTCCGGTCCCTCTGTCTTAAGGTCCACGTTTCGCAAGCGTATAGGGCAATGCTCCAGATATCAGACTTAATTAGTTTTTTCCAGATATCTTTACTAATTTTTGAAGTGAATAGATTTTTCTTTTTGTGGAAGGTCTGTTTTGCAATCGCTATTCTAATTTTTATGTCAGCTGAACTAATAATATAAATGTAAATGTGAGTATGTTGGTTTGTTACGCGTTTAACACCTTAACTAATCGACTAAAAGTACTGTTCCCGAGGTATAGAATATTGACATAACCTACATTAACGCGAACGGACCGCTGGCAAAAACCAGCTTACAATATTTTTCGTCTTCATTAATTTAAGAACGTAGCTCTTGTCAGTGGAGTAATCACCACACATGTCTGTCTTCTGCTTTCCTTTTAAACTCTTGATACGACTCGACTCCGACTTTTTAGTTCACTTAGGTATTTACTTCAAAACTACAAAATTATCACCGTGCCAAATTGCATAAAAATCGATTCAGCAATTTATCAGTAGAAACGCAACAAACAGCGTTGTTTTAGCCTCCAAAAAAGGGTGTCGCGTCGTAAGAATGTGAATAGATAGTTACCTATTACCTACTTTAATATTCTATTCTATCACATACACACAACACCGTCGAGCCCAAACTAAGCAGAGCTTGTACTATGGGTACTAGACAATGGATAAACATACATACCTACATATAAACATTTCTTTTTGTAAATACATACATATTATACACAGAAAAACCCAGACCAAGACAAACATCCATGTTCATGCACACAAATGTTTGACGTATGCGGAAATCGAACCCGTGACCTTAGGAGTGGCAGTCGGTTACACTAACCACTACGCTAAATAATAAATAAGTATTATTCTCAGACACATATTTTTTGAAATTACTAATTTTTAAGCTAATTAGATTAACTAAGTTAACACTTTTCCCGACGCGCGACGTTTCGGTTGCTTTTCAGCAGCCATGGTCACGGGTAAAGCTAATTAGTAAAGTTTTTCCAGCTAATCTAGAATGCTTAATTTAGGAGTGGGTTCACGTCTGTAGTGCAATGGGTGGGATTCGAAACCGCGACCTCTCGATCACAATTCCAATTCCTTATCCATTGAGTATTCAACTAAAAACATTAAAGTACCTATACAAGTATTTATCTTAGTTTCAAAGATTAGATTTTAGTTAGAAATGATTCAGTAGCTATTTAGTTAGTTTTACCTTTCATTCTTATCCCTATGCTTATTAATTCTGCTAATATTATGAATTTAATGTTTAATAATAATAATCTTTATTGTTGAGAAAAGTACATAGCTAAAGAAAATAAATCACTGTTTTCCACACTAGGATACCCTGTGTCGTGGAGTCTCTTTCATCGTGGTTCAAAAATTCTCTGTGTTGGATAGCCTATTTATTGAGGAAGGCTATAGGCTATATAACATCACGCTACGACCCATGAGAGCGGCGCAGTAATGATAAACGCGGGTGAAACTGCGGTCACATCTATTGTCTAATAGTTGGATACCGTATTCAAGTGAAAAGTGTAGTTCCTATGATGTAAATATTGTCCTTACGTGAAGTCGCGGTGAAAACACGAAGCCGATATATTATTATTTCAGCTGCATGAGAGCAAGCAACTGGAGTACAACGCTTTTTCGCTAGCAATTTGTAACAAAATATATAGGTAAGAGACAGCCTCAGTGGCTCAGCGGTAATGAATACGACTGCTGTGTATGAGATATCGAGTTCAATACGCGGGTCGGGCAAAGTATTATAGGATTTTCTATAAAAAAGTACTAAGTATCAGCACGACGCGGCATCTGAAACCGTCTAACCCAGAGGTTCCCAGACTTTTTTGTCATACACCACTTTCAAAATTTAGCTGGTTCCGGTGGACCCCCTGCAGCTAGAAATTTAATCCACCAAGTAAAATCGGTATGTTCGGACAATTCGGATTCAAATCGATACGGTCTGACCGTTTTTTTTTTTTTAGAAATTCTCGTGTCTTTAGCGAGTGTTATTCCTTAAAATATCCGTCGACCGACGTTTAAACAAGTAACAGTCGCTGAGCTTCTTAAAATATTATCTGCCTACATTGATAGGTGAAGCCAAGCCAACGTTTTTTTCTTCACTATCGAAAGCAAATAAATTTTTGTGGATCCCGCTTACGAATTGTAAACTCCCATTTTTTTGTCACGCCAATGTAGACCCCCGTCGAGTCTCCCGTGGTCCCCTGAGGGTCCACCTGGACCACTTTGGGAACTAAGGGTCTAACCCAACACGACCATAGCGAACAATGTTACAGTATAAAGACAAAATTTAAATAGCACAAGTTATACATACAAAAATAATATGCATTTAAGATATAGTAAATAGTGCATCCCATCCGTAGCAAACGGTTCGGCTTAACATAAACCAGTGGTGCTACGTAAATGAAACACAAAACGCAGATATTCTGCTACTATCAATTTAATAAAATTATATCTTCTCCCTAGCCTTTACTATTCCCAAGTCACTTGGGGTCGGCTTTTCTAGTCTAACCGGATTTGACTGGATATCAGTTTTTACATGAAGCGGCTGCCACCTGACCTCCGCAACTCGAAGGCTAACGATATCGTAAGGCTAGACCAGTGTCAGGATATTATAGGGCACTGACGTCCCAATAACGACTGCCATAGATGTTCATGGCAGCCGGGACCGACGGCTTAACGTGCTCTCCGAGGCACGGAGCAGGCGATAATTGTCAATCAATACGCACATAATTTCGAAAAGTCATATAACTTCCGAAAGTCAGAGGTGCTCGACGTGGGTTCAAACCGAGACCCTCTACATTGCAGTCTGTTGGTCTCCCCACTGAACTATCGCTATCAATAAATAAATAATTTAATTAAATTATATATTATGTAATATATAATTACTATTGTGTTATTCTTTAATAGGTATATGTTTAGTATATGTACATGTATGTTTCACGTTACTGTATGCACTTATTTCTTTTTATCTCTGCATCACCCTAAGGTCGACTGGTAGATAATGCCCTTGGCATTAAGATCGCCATTGTGCTATTTTGTGCATAAAGTTTTAAAATATATAGCTTTATATATTCTGCAGCAAAATAGGGAATTCTTTAAACGCATTTCTTTGTACTAGCGGTCGCTTTGCGGTCACAATGCGACCATAATTGATTCAAATTTAAAGTTTGTTTAAATTTTAATTTTTAGTTTTATTGTTTATAACTTTATCCATATTACATATAAATAAGGTATATGTAACCATAGGTACGTAGAATTGTACGACGTCAGACGAACAATGCCGAAATACTACGCGTTCGATTCGACTGCGTGTGTCAAATGCATGGTTGTGTGCGTGTCGTGTTTATCCATTAATTTAATGTATTTTTAATGAATATTTTATAAAAATATTAGTATTCGCCACTTCTTCTCCACATAAACTTTAACTGTGCTAAATTTCATACTCTACCGCCGCGCACGCGCAATTTTCGTAAACAGGGGTACAAAGTTTTCGCTTCACGTATTAATATATAGATTACTAGATGTTCCCGGGGTTTCAACCCCGTTTATTGTTACTGCACCGCCCCCGTGGGTGGGTTGTAGCGTGATGTTATATAGCCTATAGCCTTCCTCGATAAATAGGCTATCCAACACTAAAATAATTTATCAATTCGATCCAGTAGTTTCTGAGATTAGCGCGTTCAAGCAAACAAACATACAAACTCTTCAGCTTTATAATATTAGTATACCTAGATTGTTTATCTATCTTCAACAAATTCTATTAGTAACAAATTGTCTCTCGTATTAACATTTACTTACCTAATTTCAATTCCATTCGCCTGCCGACGATGGTGTCTTGTGACAGATGTCACTGTGACGCTCAGACGTCAAAATCGAACATAACATGCGTATGTACAAACATATTATGTGTTTGTGTGTTTGTGGCAGCCCTCGCGTGGTGTCAGTATCAAAGGCGCCGCCCTTCCCACACTGTCGCGTTGTGGGTGTTGCTCGTATAGGGTTGCCACTAATTTATTACTGGATTTTATATGGTGCCTATATTTTTTAAGACGACTCCCGCAGTAGTTATAATATCTGTGTCGCGGGGCCTGTACAAACATTTAAACAACGGACACAAAAACACCCAGACTCGGAACAACCATTTAAGTATCACACAAAGATTTGTCCCGTCTGGGATTCGAACCCACATCACTCGGCGCAGTGCTAGCACTGCGACTAGTCGCAAGGCGGCCACTTAAACCATTACGCCATCCGTGTCATCAGATTGTAAGCAAAATTACTTATTTTCAATATTAATATTATAAAAAGGAAATATTTGATTTTTTGTCTATTTGTTTGTTTGCAAGGGTTTAACTCAGAAACTACTCAACCGATTTTAAAATTCTTATTCTATTAGAAAGCTATATTATCAGCGAGTATATGTTATTCACTGATAATATTTAATAAAATATATGACGCTATATTTTATTTTAAAAAGTATTGTTACTAATAAAACCTAACCTACTGTAACACGAGTGAAGCCGCGGGCAAAAGCTAGTCTATACTAATATTATAAAGCTGAAGAGTTTGTTTGTTTGTTTGAATGCGCTAATCTCAGGAACTAATTGTTTGAATTTAAAAAATCTTTCAGTGTTGGATAGCCCATTTATCTAGAAAGGCTATAGGCTATATAACATCATGCTACGATCAATTGGAGCGGAGCAGCAATGAAAAATGTTGCAAAATCGGGGTTAATTATCTTATCTTATATGAAGCAGACGAAGATGCGCGAGTCAGCTGGATTTCAATAAAATTATGCTTCTTTAAATATTTCCTTTTCAATAGTGGGCATAAAACAGCTCCTTGTGACAGCCCTGCGCCGAGAGTGTCACAGTGGCAGTCGGTAGTCCTCACATGATACTCATTAGCTGTTATATTGACATAAAGATTATGTTACAACATGAAAAACATCCGAGTCTTTTATGTTCTGTTGTAATTAACGTTATTTCCATGGTTCAGTTTGACACTACAGTATATAATGTCGGAGACTAATATTATGCAAGACTTTATTTAAAACGACCAGTGTAACAAAGGTTTATAGATTTTCTATCGGATTTTTTGTGCCGGCATTTTCATAAAATACACTAAACAGATTTAAACGTGGGTTTATCTTGAAATGTAAGAGACGTTTTACGTAATTCCGTTCGGTAAAATTGGAAATATTATGATAGTTTATACTTGGTAAAGAAGAATCTAGTTCATAATCAATATTAATATTATAAAGCTGAAGAGTTTGTTTGTTTGTTTGGTTAAATGCACTAATCTCAGGATGTATCGAATTCGAAAATTATGTTAGTGTTGGATGGCCCATTTATCGAGGAAGGTTATAAGCTACATAACATCACGCTACGACCAATGGGAGCAGAGCATCAATGAAAAATGTAAGTAGGGAAAAATTTCTTATGTGAAGCAGATGAAATTGCAGGAGTCAGCTATAATTCATAACTTCATAAGTGTTAGACAAAGAAACTCTTTTTACTATCTCTGTAACAAGTCATAGTCATGTAAAAGATTTTCCTACAGTTTCCATTGTTCTGAAAGATTTACCGATTTTTGGAGGTTACATGCGATTATTTTCAAAGTTAATTATTTGATTTAATAATTTCTGATCCGTTGATTTCCGGCCCAATCGGTAATATCTTGCTGCTCATGCACCAGAGTTAGTCAATAGACTGGTTCTATACCTATACATAGTCTCCAGCCTTAATCCCTGAAGAAATAGGTAGATGTGTATACAGTCATTTTTGCAGGTAAGGTATTGGAGCCTACACCCTTTGTCCCTGTACCCTTTGTCATTTTACATGCTCTAGCAGAGTGTATTGCCGTATACCGGTGACTGTCTCTGATTCTCTGCTATCGATTATTTCTTGTCTTATAAACTCCGCTGTTGGATATAAGCCTATCTCAATATGAGAAAGGTTAAGCCAAACTTCTCCTCAGCAAACATTTCAGAACTACACAATAAAGCATATTAAGCTATATTTTTTTTGCTTGGGGGGAATGCCTTGACTCATATCCCTCCGCGGGGTCGGGCGGAGAGGTTATGTCGGACTCACCGGGGTAAGAGAAAAGGATGTTGAAATGATGATAATGGACCTCCTGGAATACCGACTAACCTACCATGGTGTTCCTTGACATAACCACAATCGGCGGGAAATCAACGGAGAACTTAACTTATCTATATTTAACTAGCGGTCGCGTAGTGGTCAAACTTCAGCCATAATTGATTTAAATTTTAAGTTTATTATTTACTTAACTATACTCTTTCATTGACGATATTCCTAAGCTTGCTAGTTTGTTTTCTTTTTTTTTCTTTATTACCTAAAGGTATATGTAACCATAGTTACAAAGAATTGTACGACGTCAGACGAACAATGCCGAAATACTACGAGCGCGATTCAACTGCATGTGTCAAATGCATGGTTACGTGCGTATAGTGTTTTTTCCATTAATTTAATGTATTTCTAATGCATATTTTATAAAAATAGTAGGATTCGCCACTCCTTCTCCATATAAACTTTAACTGTGCCAAATTTCATACTACTCCGTCTGCGCAATTTTCGTAAAATGCGGTACAAAGATTTTGCTTCACGTATTACTATGTATTATATAGACATAGATATATTGGGTAAGTTATATGTAGAAAACATTTGTGAAAAAGAGAAGTAAAAGTAGCTAAGTACTTAAATTTTCAAATACCTACTATTTGCAGTGTTGACATTATAACTGTAAAGTTCGCTCTTGACACGAGTTTTCACGAGTTCATTATGTTTATAAAACGAATAGGAATATTTCAACATTCAATAAGTATATTTATATTTTTCTAACAAAATAAAATAAGCAAGTAGGCCATTAATATACAGTTAACTAAGCTTCTAGAAGTGCAAATAGCGAGACTTCATAAACAAATGTTGCTTGGAGTATTTACCGAGCGCGCGCCGAGCCACCGCACTCGGCCACGTTCGGCTGCGATCGGCTTCGTCCGGTCGCATTCGGTCGCCCTCGGCTGCGGTCGGCCGCGCGTCGCCTCGCCTCTGCGCCCGCGCATGTCCGCACTGCGTTTGTTTCGCTACTATTCGCTAATGAGATGGAGTTTTTCATTTTACAATGCTATTTTATTGTAATTTGTAAGATAAAGAACTTTTAGAACCAGTTTCACGCGTTGCCTTTCTATACTCGTAGTACAATTTATGTTTGTAAATCGACGGATCTCTTATTGCGTAGATGCGTTAAGATGAGTAATAAGCAGGATTAGAAAGTTAACAAACAATATAGGCAATGGTACATAATCACAACATGACTCTTGCTTATCTAGTAAAATGTTCTCTGGAATTAAAAAAGAAAAATGAGACGAAGTCAGATAGGTATCTACTAACTTACTTTTCAGCTGATATTGCGTTCTTCTCACCACTTAGGTACTAGGTATTAGACTTCGACGATCTTTGAAATAATCTTCCCATTATAAAAAAATCGAAAAGAATTCCACTTTAACACCACAATTTACACTCTCGAATCTGTTGATTCAGATATGTTTATCTGCTCAAAAGGAACCGAAATGACAAGAAAAGTGTAAATTGTAAGGCCTTAATAACTAGAATTCAGACACAATGAAGGAAATTGAGATAAGAGATTTAAGAGATTAAATGGCCGTTAAGGGCTTGTCACCCTACCTCCAAATAGCATTTACCTTTAAGATAAAAGTCTCTCTCTTCTTAGCCATCTTTATTCTTTAACCTAACAAGAGTGAGACAGCATGCGTTTTACCTTTCGGATAACTTGTTAGTGATGGGACTGTCCATAAATAGACATTAATTAAAAGTAAATTTGTGGCAACTATTTTTATTGAAATTATAACTTTGTACAGAAAAGTTGAAAAGAACCTTGAAAAGAACGCACTTTTCAAGGTTTTCTGCGACAAATAAATCCTTAAAATAATTTCCAATTCGGTGACTATGCTATTGAAGTTTTGTTATTAATTTTGACTTAAAATAGTTTGTTAAATCCTAATGAATAATAATAATAATATAATAATGATATTCTTCCACATACACACAACACCATCTAGCCCAAACTAAGCACAGCTTGTACTATCGGTACTAGACAATGGATAAACATATATATATCCTTTTTTTTTGTAAATCCATACATATTAGACATAGAAACACCCAGACCAAGACAAACATCCATGTTCATGCACACAAATGTTTGACTTGTGCGGGAATCGAACCCGCGACCTTAGGCGTGGCAATCGGTTTCACTAACCACTACGCCACCGAGGCCGACAAAAAACGATATATTCATTTTAATATGTTTGTAAACCAGATTGGCTCTTACATAATGTATCTTCATTACTTATATAATGCAATGGTATCTATACAAATATACAAGTGAATATACACTATCTTGTGACGGTACAAATAACCTGTCTAACTCAAATGTAACCACTGGAAGAGTAAATAGGTAACACTATTACAGAGATTCGCAAAGTTCGGAAGGATCACTTCTGATAATTCTATCTTTATTTTTTCTTAGATTCGGGTACGGCCACTGCCACTGATCATGGTGTTACAAGCGTCTATAAGTGATAGCAACCGTTTACCATCAGGTGCGCCACCTCTTTTGTATACATACATATATGATTACAAACGAAGAAGTTACAACTAACGATAAGAGATGGCATTGTACTCAACTGCTACTATTTGACTCTGAATCACGCAAACTAAGTTTGCAATACGAGTTACTTTATTTCAATTCCCGACATAAACCATTTAGCTGCAGGCCACAAGACGGGAACATCCAGTCTGATCGGAAAATCCTGTATTGTAGGTACCTATACAAAAGTAACAAGTTTCCCAATACAGTCATCCAACCCAAGACCTGCACAGCATTCGCATTCACTGTAGCTGCGCCAATCAGCGCAATATGAACACAATATTTTCTATACCCGCCTTGATAGTTGATTTAAAAGCAGCCGGCTTGGAAGCAGCCCTCAGATCATGAGCACTTAAATTAAGAACATCATATATAATAGTATATGGTATATAAGTTTAAGGTATAAGGGGTGCGGTTCTCTTTAGTGGCGGCTGCTGCGCGTGGCTGGTCGCCAGATTTACGAGCCGACACTTCAAACGACTCCGGCAGATGAACGCAGACATACGCACATACTTCATTTTATATATACATATATTCATATTAGCTGAATCTATAGTGGCTTGGCTGATAGCTTGGTATTATTTAACTTGATAAATTGGATTGAATGATGTATGATTATGCAAAAAAATGGTTGAAATTGAGAAATGAGTAAGCTCTATGAATGTTTATAATTTACCGCCTGGCACAGCGAATTTGAATAGAATGCTACTGTGTTCAATTCCTGGGTCGGTTCAGCATATCGTTGTTGGATTTTTCTGTCAAGATTTGCTAAATAGCAACTCGGAGTAACGGAGTTAGCGTGTCTCGAAAAGCATGTAAAGCCGTTGGTACTGCGCCTGATCTATTTCTGATCGTATCTGATTCCGTTCCTGACCGTTCCATCGGACTAAGAGGACGTAGAATGGGGATTGTACTTGTGTTTGCACACACATTTGTGTAATCAAGACTCCATCAAGATTAGCCGCCATGATTTAAAATTGGGTCTGAAGGACTGAAAGGAGTTTTATATTATGTCATATACCCAGCAATAAAGAACCCAGGTTTCTACTGAAAGACTGATAAGGACTCAATATTAGTAGTAGAGCCTCGCTGATTTCAGCATGAATAGGCCGACCAGAGAATGACTATCCTCTCACAGAATAACGACGTGAAATAGCAGTATTCCTACTGTTGTGTTTCGTTCGTGAGTGAGAGTGCCGGAAGCCCAATCACCCTCTTTCCCTTTCCCGCTTTCTCCTTCCCACTTCCTTTTTCTCTCCTTTCTTTCCGGGTCGGCGACGCACAAGGGATGCCTCTGGTGTAGCGGTCGTCCATAGGCTACGGTGACCACTTACCATCAGATATCAGGCCGTATGCTAGTTTGCCAACTTAGTTGTATAAAAAAAAGTAGAAGTACATATGGAATTTTTCTATAGTTGGCTACTTAAAGTTAAAAAGTTGCCATGGTATTACTATTTCTTTTTATCACAATTATTATTTCATAATATAATATTATGGTATTTATCCATGATTGAAAATATTATCTGAAATAACTTACCACGCCTATTTAATAGTAACTTAAAATAATGCAATTGTATTGATTATATTCACATATTATATTTAGCTGTCTCGTAGGTATGGTGGCGCGTTTACACGGATGTAAATCATGAGGAAGTCCCAGGTTTAGATCCCCGGTTAGGTAAACATAAATTATTGGATTTTCCTATTTAAAACTCTCAGTAACACTCCATTGACTATATTATTGAACCAATTTTGTTTAGGTATGACAATAATTTTAAGCTGGATTGGATAAGGACTAATTTGTCAACGAACGTGTCATAATTCAAGGGTGTTAGTAGGTATATAGTAGGTACATATTGTATTTTTTTTATAAAAAAAAAATTCCCCTCTAGGAATAATTCCTGTATTGCGGGTGATTTTACAAACATTGAAACAACAGAAACAAAGAACATCTAGACACGGGACAACCATTTATGGAACACAATTAGAAGTCATAAAAATTTAAACATAATTAAGTCAAACATAACAAAATTACAAATTAAATAACCTCAACAATTCATTTTCCGTTTTTAAAAACACATCTCCTGCTCTAGGAGTACAAAGTCGCGTACGACTTTAAAAACATAAAAACAATGGTCACAACGAACAGGCCGGCTCGGAAAAGCTATGTGTATCACACAATTTCCCGTGTGGGGTCAAACCCTACGCCACGGCGCAGTAGCAACAGAGAGGTTACTTCTTGAACCAGTATACTGTCCATGCAGTCGAATATTCTTTGATAGAGTACATATACCTTTCATCCATCTTCCACAGTTGAGATATGCTCTATTTTCTTAGAACAATAATTCCGTGAATATGTATGAAAGTTAAATGTAGATATTGCCACATAATGGCTTACCATTGACGCGGCTCGAACTAAATGACCGATGAAGGTTTATGAGCTTTAAATCTTAATTTATTGTTCAATCTTATTCTTTTTAAGTGTACTTCGGCTGTGGAAAACAATTATAAGTATTTGGGGCCTATTATTAGATATTTGGAGCCCGCTTCTGGACTATTGTGATGTTGTGAACAAATAGGTGTGATATATCATCGAGTATAATATGTAATGATAGCAGCTCTGTATTAACCTGACCGACTGCTGGGTATTGGCCTCTTGTCAGTGTGAAAAGGGTTAGGCACGTCCACCAAGCTGGCCCAGTGTGGGTTGGCAGGCTTTACATATCTTCGAGAACATTATGGAAAACTCTCAGACATTCCGATTTCCTCACGATGTGTTTTACCGTTTAAGCGAGCGATAAGTAACTATTCAATACGCACATAACTTCGAAAATTCAGACATGCGAGTCTTGGAATCGAATTCGAGACCTTCTATATGGCAGTCCGACGGTCTTACTATGCTATCGCTGCTTATACATATATTGAAATCGAGTATCTTAACCGTAAATTGTTGGTATGCCAGTCATAATTGAAAACTGAAGAAATCGTGCAGATTTTCCAGTTACAATTAGACTTTTTCTTTTACATACATACACATTTAGTTTCTAAAAACATAGTAACTAAAAATGTGTATGTATGTATGAATAATGAAAACGTATAAACCAGATATCATCCAGTTGAGGACTCCATTGCGGACAAGTAGAGAAAACCGATTGCAATACAATGACTAAAGTAAATAATAGCAAATTATGGTTTCGGCAACTAGAAAAATTATAACTAACTTAGTATACGAAAAAAATTACAACTGAATTTTTATTGTACTTTGACTATCTTTAGTGAAAACGGTAAAAATACCAAATATTTTTAATACATTACAATAAATGATTTACTTTCGTTTAACTGCATAATCTTATTATTTAACTATTCAGCGAAATGAATTTGCGCCTCCATATATTCATGAAGTTCAGGGTTTGATTTCGAGAAGCAAAATCGAACGAAATGTATCCAATCTTTTCTGCCCCTACCTACAGTTTTAATAGCTGCCCGTTTATTACATTTAACCTTAATATAGCTGGCAGAACAAAGGTACTATACATTTCTTCCTTCGGATCGATACAGACATTAGATATATATTCGTAAAATATAGTAGATCTATAAAAACACAGCTCATACTTTCAGAAAACACTTCTTTGATATAGGTTTTCCGTTCTAAAAGATAAATCATATTCTAATTTATATTTAACCAAACATTACACAAATAATCACATTTATAAATAAAGGCCCGGGCCCACTAGCGCGAGTGCGGCGGCGCGCGACGCCGCTCGCTCAAGCGTCACTTCGCGGAACCGCGCTTTCATGTGCCGCGACCTGCGCACGCGCAAACGCACTCCTACTCATTCACTTCACTCATGTCGTGGACCAAACTGCTGATTTATGACATGATGGGTGCTGACTGCCAAAACGTAAGGTACTTATGATAATCATTCGCTGTTTTCGAAGAATCTGCAGTGGAAAACATGCAGGTGGTTTTATTGTTGGAATCTGACGTGTCCAAAACAATCGTCTTAAGTACATTTTTTTAAACTATTATAATACTACTCTTTACTTCTAAGGAAGGTATCAATCATATAAATGTTGTTAAAAATAAAATCAACTACCGAAGTAACGGTAAGGTCAACTATCTGGAAGAATGTCCATCAGAAAACATTTAGCAGATATATTTTAGTGATATTATAATGAGTAGAAAAGTACTAAATCAAGAAGAGAATCAGATATTAAAATAAAGATTTCAAAATAAACGCTTAGAGAAAATATACAATAGGTTGATCTTTTAAAGTCCACGATAACCAGAGTTATAGTTATAGCCCATAATGACACTATACGAAAAAAATTGCTGTCCGTGATTGATAAAGATTACATGATGCATCGCATCACCCCTACGGCATTCACAGCGGCTAGTTAAACAAAAATTAATCTGGAAATGCGCACATGATTTAAGTGCACTCAGCCAGCCACACGATGACCACAATGAACTTTCAGCACGACCAATTAGCGAGCTAAGTATCTGCATCGTACGGTTACTAGACGCCAAGTCGCGCGGTTCGCTGCGGGCGATTTGACGCGCGGGTTACACCTTGTTGCGGTCATATGTACCGTACCTGAGAGCTACTGGCTCATTGCACAAACGAGTTATTGCCAGATTTCATGCGCTAAGAGTTCGTTATTCATTTTGAATATTTTATGAGGACATTGGCTTTAGTTTTGAAGGCTCTATACAGACTTAACCTTTCTAGTCTTAGAATACCCGACGTAATTAAAATCTAGGTATTATATAACGTTTCGTTTAAAAATAATAATCCACATTTTGCTCGGATGGCGTAATGGTTAAAATAGTCGCCTCGACACTGCTATTGCGTCGAGGGTTGTAGATTTGAATCCCATACGGGACAAAACTATGAATGATCCACAAATGGGTGTTCTTTGTGTCCGTTGTTTAAATGTTTGTAAAGTCCCTCGCGACACAGGTATTATTCCTTGAGCTTGGGTTGTCGTTTTTAAAAACAAACATAACCATAATTACATGTAAATAGTGAGTCTATCTACATGTAATTATGTTTATGTTTGTTTTTAAAAACATTCATTTTGAACAAGACCCAATAATAAATTATCTCAGAATAGCTTTAGTAGTTATCTCTTTAGAGTTCATAACATTCCTTTGTATACAACTGATTGCTTAAGATTAAATAGTATTTAGTAGTTTAGTTTATTTTAATATTTTTATTTGTTATGCAATATTTATTTTAAACTGTTTTCTGGTATTTACTAAGCTATGCTCAATTAATTGTACATGTTGTGGCCGCTTTAAAAGGTTACGCAACTGACACAAGCCTCACATTACAATATTTTTATTATATTGTTGTTGTAATCGCCGGTGGTCCTAAGTAAATAAATAAATGGTAGTTGCTTCACTAATTATATTGTAAAATGCTTATATTTGAGATATGATAACAACATAATATTGTCTTCTGTTTACGCGTTATTAATTGAAATTAAACTACTATATACGGATTTTATCGCGTTGCTTATTTAACACTTTATCACATAATTTAGAAACTGTTACACTACCTACTATATTACTATTAAACTTTACTAATTTTAAGCTAATTAAATTATTAAATTCATTAAAACTATTTATATTTAAGTTTACACTTTTCTCGACGTTTTGGTTGCTTTCTATGATAACACTTTAATAGAGATTTAAGATTTGGCAATTAGATTCAGCTGTTACGCGTTATATCTTGAAATTAAATGACGTAAAGCCTCTGAGAAATTATCACAATTAGTCTTTAGATTACGGAAGATGTTTAACAATTTAATTTCTGTTTTACACATCAAAGATTTATTTAATTCGTTCCGCCAGAGTTGAATTAAAAATACGTTTCGTTCCGCCACCGCGTCAACTGTCACACTAAAACATTTTAGTTCTGCGCTTTCCTAGCGCATATTTTTCTCATTTTCTGCCGTTCTAAAGATATTAACAGACAAACCGTGACAGACAGACGGAGTTATTTAAACAAAATGTGGCTAATGGGCGTCGCAATTAATCAGTATAAGCGTTTTATTAGGTGGGCATCGGGCGCATGCGCTGTTCCGCCAAATCCGTCGCGGCGGCTGACAGCCGACGAACGACAAGATGGCGTTGGTTGTTTTGGCGGGAAGCTGTTGTAAATGGCTGTGGCGTGGCCCTCTGGTCTGCTTTGATCGCCAGTCGACAGGACACGGGCTGAGTGATTCATTGCTGTCCTGTCCTACCTTGTTGCCAATTATTTGGACGCTCAAGAAGATCACAAAGGCGTACTTACCAAAGACAATGCTACTGACAAAGGAAGCTGATAATTCTGCAATTATAAACAGAGAAATTTATTCTTTTATCAAGCTGCATGTCTGTAAGATTTGCCCTAATTTATGTTTTCTCGTCACAAAAATATTGCAGCGATTTGTACAAATTTTAATTCTACGTTTTAACCCTTAAAGCGTTGATTATAAAAGACATACTTACCTGAAAAACAAGAGCTGTCTGTGTTATAATTAGCCGGATGTCTTGTTCGGAGCTAACAACGGTAGTTCCGTCCATAGATACTAAACGCGTCGGGACATCAATTATTGTAAGCAAGCGTGACCGCGTGGCGCGACAAGACACGACACGGCGCGATGCGATGCGGACAAAAATGCGCGATCGTACACAAACAACTGAAAAACATGATGTACACTTATACACGTAAGTGTTTCGGATTAATCGATAATTAAGTACCTAGTAGTAATTATCATCAACAATATGAGGCCGAACGCGACAGTATAGACCACATTAAAAATTAAGGAATTGCTGGACCGCGAGGGATATGTCTCTTTAAAGAAGCTCTACTCATTGCAAAATACACGTACTTTTGTTTAGCTGTGATCTTTTGTAAGTTAATGCTTATATCCATAGTAGGAAGTATGAACGAATTCCCAGCTTCAAGTAGAAATACCACTGTCACTGTCCTATAACATACCCAGAGATCAGAGGGGTGAGAGTCCTTTTTGATCCAATTCCTATTTAGAACCAATAATCTACCGCAACAAAGAGAACCGAAGCCGAGGATTCGATGTTCCCTGTCTATAACTGGTCCCTTGAGCTAGGCCATTGGAAAGTACAGCAGCCCTCCTCTTATAACCGTGGTATGTCATAAACTTTGGTAGATGAGTTATAGAAGGGAGCTGTTTCTCAATACTCTTTCTTTTTCACATAACTCAATTGCTCTGACCATGTAATATTGTACGCAGAAATGCGAGAGCCAATAAAAATACTATAGTCTACAATGAGAGGCTACATATTATTATATTATGTTAACGCGAATGTTATACATTAAAAAAAAACGACTATACACGGATATTTACGTGGTTTATTTTGGAACACATCCTTGACCCTGGCAGCTAGAAAGCAACCGAAATGACGGGAAAGGTTTAAATATACATAGATTTGATAATTAAGAGTAGTGCTTTCAAAATAAAATAGGATTAAATTCGTATAAAACACTTTCACTTTCACAAAACACCTTCGTCAAATCATGGCACATGAACATCAATCTAACAGCAAAATGTAAATAACAGGAAACTCAAATAAACAGACAATCACAACAAGTATGAGAGATGCGACGATCACAAAATTTGTATCTCCATTGAAGATGATCAAAGCTGATCAGAATGAAAGCGTACAACTTGTGTTGATCATCGACGTGGCGCGATGGCAGCACGGTGGCTCCGTAAGAGCGCGACCATTTTTCATAGCACGCCTGAACGCTTGGCCGAGAATGACGGATTTAAACGGAACTGAAGATCGCTGGCTGACAATAGGGCTGCGTTGTTCTTGTACTTTGTTGCCAGACTAAATATTATTGAGCATATATTTGTGCCTTTTTTCTATTAGCGTTTACTTACATTTGAATTATCCATCGTGACAACCTCAGATTAATTCCTAGGAGAAAATTTATTTTGTCAGGTCTTTCAATAGCAACACAGAATTGAGAATAGTGCACATTGTAATATGTCGTGGCTTACTGAAGCCTTTGAATGCTTGCAAGTCCTAGAGAGTCACATCACTCACCCTCTAATAGAATCCCATAATATTGAATTCTGTAAAAATTTCATGAGGCACCTTATTCGACAATCGAAGCGATATTAATCTAGGCACGAAAGTGTGAGGATAAACTTAATGCAGGTATCGAGTGTTGCGATTGTAAAAAGTAGCTGTGAGTATCATGTCGAATGATTCCTTGGAACACATCACATCATAAAACCGTAAATCTGTGGCCGCCGTAGCGATACAACGAACAATTCTTTGGAACCTGCCTATTGAACAAGCCGTAGAACACACGCTTTGTATGGACAGCTCATTAAATCTACGTGTGATAAACCTCAGTAAAACTCTAGGTGCCGTAACGCGAAAATTCTGTTCAAATGGAATATCTAGCTGCAATAAAATTTCTTCAGGATGCCAATACTACTACATTTAAGTTTCACTCTATGTTATGCACTGAAAGTGAGTCGTTGAAAATAGCTCTAACAACAGATCAATAGAATTTGAATAACAACAAAGATTTAAATCATAGAAACACCCTACTAGTGCCCTCTAAATATGGTCATCTTTCTAGACGTTAAGTTCTCATGTGACACAAAATGCAATGATGACATGTGAATTATAAACTTTTTATGTTATCTATTTATATTTTTATATTAGACGCTTACTCGTATAAAAAATTCTACACTATTATGCTGTATTTAATGTGCCAGCTCACTCTCCTTAATGTGGTCAATTTTTCGTGAGATCTAAGTACGGTGGAGGTACAATTAATTCTTTGCATAAGATTCTATCGTCGTGCCACCCCTACCACTTCAGAGCGCCGCCCCGCGCCGCGTTTCAGCTAATTGCTTTTTTCATAAGCGCGGCGTCTCCGCTCCCCTCTGCCATCCCCCGCCAACGCAACAAGGATGCATGCACCATTGACCGTGATGTACTCACGTCTAAGTGTAGCGACCCACACACAAAAACTCCAAAATTAATTATCTATCTGTTTGGATAGATTGTTCGAAGTGAGTTTGTAAAGAATTCAAAGATTGATATTTATAAATATTAGGTATAATTATATGAATTAATTGATTGCCTTGGACGCGCGGCGGTAGCGAATACGAGTGCTGTTTATTAAACTCTTGGTGGATGGCAATAGGCGTGCCCTCTATCACGTGGGTCCTAGATACCATAGGTAACAAATATACGTGTATTTCCTTTGGAGATATACGTGTGTATATGTTGAAGGGGACACTTATATTTTGAGGGCTTAGTGGTTTTCTGTGACTCCTCAGTACCGGTTAGCAGTAGGTACACTGAGTGAATTTGATACCTGATCCATAGATAGTGGTTGTTGTACTGAGTGTAAGTGATCTTTGTCCTCGTTGTTTTGATGTTGGTGACGTTACGAGGGAATTATTGGATTATGAGATGTAAAAAAACAGTATTTTAATAAGACTTTCTCTATGTTATCGTGATAATTAATAATGTTGTAATTTAATTATTTTCCATACCAAGTATACCTACCACTTAATTTTCTATAATTATTGATAATGTAAATCAATGTTTACAATCTTTAATGATGTTTAATAAGTAGTAGATATTATGTTTAGATAAGTAATAAGAAGATCAATCTTAATTAAAACAAATTACTGACAATTTTGGGAGTTGATATGGTTGATAGAAACTATTTAAATATTATCTTTTATTTTTAACAATTTAATTAGCCGTGCACAGAGCGACAGTTGGACTGCCACGCAGAGGTCTTAAGTTCGATCCTACAGCACACACTGCTGACAATTGGAAGTTATATGTGTATTAAATTATTAATCACTTAAACGGTAAAGGAAAACACACAAGATTTGCATTTCTAAGAGTTGTCCATTATCTTCTCGAAGACGTGCGGAGTTTACCAACCCACATTTGCCTAGGGCCAGCGTGGTGGATTATGGCCTAAGCCTTTTCAATTGATAAGCGGGCTGCGCCCACCAGTCGGACAGTTTACATACATATTTTATTATTATTATAACCATACATAGACACAATGAAAAAACACTGTCTCTGATCGCCGGCGGCGTCCGTGAATTGACTTAGAAAAATATTTAAATAATAAATTACCTGATAATTATTGTACAATTTAATTCACCTAGACCATAGTAATATTTTTTGACATTTATCATATAATTACCATTGATTGCGTGGTTTGACATTGTATTACCGTGTAATACTGACTGATAGATACATGACCTATGTATGTAGTTAATGTAAGAATGTTTGCACGACATATTTAACAGAATGAATCTAAAAATATCTTTTTACATTTAGGTCAAAATACACTTATGAACGTCCAGATTACGTAACTAAACTAATCCATTAGGTAATTTACATTTACCTCTTGCTTGTTCAGCAAATCAAGGGCGTAGAACCATTGACATTCTCATGAGCCCTACACACCCTTGCTTTGCTGAACGTGGCAGTAAATGTAAATTCACAGGAAAAAAATTACGTGTAACTTTGACATTCATAAGTGTTACCTTGTAACCTAATTTGAATAAATTTATTTTGATTTTGATTTTGATTTTGAAAAAGCAGACGAGAAACTTACGAATAAATATGTTGTTACGAAACAGGACATCTTTAGATGACCATATTATTGAGATTAGATTATATTCTATTCTATTCTATGTTATACTGTTTTAGTCTACTATCTTTGTTGCTATGCAAAATATCGCCATGGCCGCCATTTTCTTTTTTTTTTACTACTCAATCTCTTGTCAACCAATGTGTTGTTCTAAACGCGTATGTATTTTATTAAAGTAAAATACTGAACTGTGAAGCAGAGTGTACATCCCCGTTATATTGGAGCCCATTAGGTACATTCTAAAAACTCGTAAACGTCCTATTGTCGTTTGAAACGATCATTTCATGTCATAGTCAGTGTACCATGCAAAAATCACATGAAACGTTCATGAGGCTGAACAAGCTCGTGAAAATAGTTTTAAATCTATTTCGAAGGAGATATAATCAGTGATGGGCAGCGGAGTAAATAGATAAATGCTGTGTGTACCATTTTGGTGACAGGTAGTGATGTGCGTAGGCGCAGCTTCAACCGCGGTAGAGCACGCGTGAAATTAAACCCGCCCGCCTCTCGCCACCTGCCCCGCCCTCGCCTGGATGCTGCATGATTTATTAGCAGGCTTTGAGTTGAAATTTTAATATCTTGATGCCTATAGGCACTGTAGAAAAATAAAAATAAATAAATAAATTATTTACTCATTTTATTGCGAGACTAATTCGGATTTAGTGTTTTAATATCAGATTTTAGTAAACTTTGGATAGAGACAGAATCACAGATTTAATTAATTTTCTTAAAACTGCACAGCATTCAATTAGTCTTTAACATCTATATATTAATACGTGAAGCAAAAACTTTGTGCCTCTTTTTACGAAAATTGCGTGAACGGAGGAGTATGAAATTTGGCACAAATAGGTAAAGTTTATATGGAGAAGGTGTGGCGAATTCTAATATTTTTATAAAATATGCATTAGAAATACATTACTTTAATTTAAAAGACTACACGCCCACAACCATGCATTTGACTCAAGCAGTCGAATCACATTCGTAGTATTTTGGCATTGTTCGGCTAATGTAGAATTCTTCGTAACTATGGTTACATATGTATGTATGTGGAGTAGGATAGGTGACTGGTGAATTAATGATATGTGGATAATATATAGTTATAGGCAATAAAACCTCAATAAATAAATAAAAATAATAAATATTCTACCACATACACACAACACCATATAGCCCAAACTAAGCAGTAGGCCATTCACGTAATAAATATGTCGACTCACCGATCGAGTTTCGATGCAGTCCGTATGCAGTCGCAGTTAAGTTTTACGTCGTGTACGTGTATCTGAAACATCAGCTGTCAAAATTATGTGAATACGAAAAGAGCTGTTTTGATCGAAACTTAGCTGCAACTGCACTGCAAGTAAACACATTTAAATACCTGAATTGGCCTACAGAGCTTGTACTATGGGTACTAGACAATGGATAAACATACAAATATAATTTTTTTTTTGTAAATACGTTCATATTATACAAAGACACACCCAGATCAAGACAATAACCATCAAACTTAAAATTTGAATTAATTATGGTCGAATTTCGACTACTTGGCGATCGCTAGTAAAAATATTATTAAATCTGCAACACAAACGACCTAGGTGACTTAACTCATAACGACATCTGTTGTCGAGTAGCTGCTAAAC
This sequence comes from Catocala nupta, assembly GCA_963675205.1. Taxonomy (NCBI): domain Eukaryota; kingdom Metazoa; phylum Arthropoda; class Insecta; order Lepidoptera; family Erebidae; genus Catocala; species Catocala nupta. The sequence continues at coordinate 2,502,952 of OY776087.1, forward strand.
ATAATTACCACTAGTGCCATCTATTATTTCTTTTAGAACTAGTTCTAGTGTATAATAATTTTAATAATAAACTAAAAATTATAAAATAATCATTAACCGCATTTTTTTAAGCATTCATATATATTTTGATGTTATTTTTTGGTAAATTATGTTGTCAGCTGAAATAAGGACAGATTACTAACCGAAAAAATATTTTTAGTCTGTGTAGTGCTGTACAAGAATTACAAGACAATTAAAAAAACTTAAACAGGCTCAAGTTTTTAATGAATATTGTAATTTGCCACTATTTCTACAAATATGGGAACAGAAGTAGCTATATCGTTTAGTACTTTACGTACTCAACTAGAAAATGAAAAAAGTAGTTTATATAAAATAGACGAAAATATTAAAAAAATAGTTCAAACAACCGGAAGATTTAGTGATAGGTTAGCGATCACCTTGAGTGTGTATTTTACTTTTAGTTACGATTTTCACTACATATTTGGCGTGTATTTTTGTAGATTTAACTCCTCTGGAGATCATCCACGAGGCAATAACCGAACAGGAGGCAGAAATTCATTCGCTGACGGTGGAAATAATTTCAAAAATGACGATCAGTTTGCAAAGCGAAAACATGAAACCAAAACAGTGTTTAGCAGGTACACATTTATTTTGTGTGACTAATTATGATTGTTTCAGTCGATTGATATTGTATACTTGCGTTTCGTATACACCGAGTAATAAAATCAAACTTGAAAACATGATTACAATTGAAATTTACATTTCTAGTATTTGGCTGGTAGAAACGGTTGTATAATTTATTGTATAGAATAAATTTTTATTAAAAATTGGCCTTTGAATGTCAAACAATTATAATTACATATCTCAGAGAAATAAATGCATGATTGATATTTAATGGATTCATGTGGTTGCTATGAGCTTGTAAACAGAATTGTAATGAATGAGTATGTGTTGTATATATGACTTTAAATGTGTTGTAATATCACATTTACCTATTTTATTCATCCTTCTACCATATGGATGCTGGCATCCAGACAAATCTTTTATTATTACATCACAATTTGGTTAAGCTAAAAGGAGTAGTAAATGGTATTGTATATCAGTTTCCCTTTGTAGTTCTTGCCGTTTTTATTAACAATGTAACAAATTTAACTGCTATTCTAAACACTTTTATAGATAGAGAATTCATCTAATTCACTACTTTAACATGGTGAAGACCATGCCGGTCATAAATGACTGTGATCAATACATTTTAACTAAGTAACTTTAAAAGATGGCCATCTTTGACTTACTGCTCTCTCGATTACCACGGCAGTATAGTCTATCCTATCTTAGACTGAGAAGAGGCCTGTGTCCAAGAGTAGAACAATTTAAAACACATATATTAATATATATGGCACACCAACAACCAGACAATAGGTTTTTCAATTATGTCTGGCATTACAGTAATTGATAGTTTAATAAGGTTTTTATTTATTTAACATTGAAGATTTAAATATGATAGTAGTACAAGTTTTCTTATCCTTATACAATTTACCTATTCAAGGTAGATTGTATCTATATATCTATATTTCATGTACCTACAATCAATGCAAATAAAATTTATTCTATTAGCTTTTTGGATGTTAGGTTATCATCTGATAGGCAATGTCAACATGAAAGACAAATAATGTATCATACTCTCATCCATATTTAAAATTCTACACTATTGTTCTCTATCATGTAAATGTGGTATGTGAGCTTCTTCTTAGTGTAAACACTTTTTCGTACAATTTAATTATGGTGAGGACACATCTTCAATTTAAGTCTTTAGTTAGTATATTCTGTGCAGCACGTAGACTCCTTTTTTATGTCTCAGTGGTATAGGCAGAAATATAATACTTACTTAGCACATTACTTGTACCTAGACTTTTATAAGAAGTCATTTAAATTTGAATTACCCCTGGTCTGACGGCTATATAACTCCAGCAAACTGTTAACTAATGTAAACAAATTTCAGATTATCAGCGAGAGCACATGACAGCGACGGAGAAGATGATGGCCCAGGTACCAAAAGAGCGAGAGTACCATCAGCAGTGTGTAGAGAACTACCCACAAGAGCTGCTGTACTCAGAGCTCAAGGTGACGATGAACAGGCTAGGACTCGCAATAGACGCATATTCGGATCACTACTTGGCACACTACAAAAGTTTAAACAAGAAGAAATTGTGTTACAAACGAAGGTACAGAATAAATTGTCTAGTCAAATTGTGTTTTAAATGTTTACTTGCAAAGGCAATCTGACTATTTTACATTATCTGTTGAATAATCAAATGCCTTGGATCACATTTTTCCTTTTTATTTTAATGGATAAATGGCGTAATCAGGTGTACTGGTCACCTCGCAATTCTGCTCTGCCTGATCAAATGTGCTATAATCCAAATGCAGGAATAATATTTCCTCATAACTGCAACTGTAGGTGCAAACTCTTGACACAGGATATGTTTGTTACAAAACATTAAATTCAATATACACACATTATTCTATATTTTTACAGGAGGATAAGAAAGCCCAAGTGGAACGAAAAATAGAGGAACAGGCTCGCTTAGAAAAAGAACGAGAACAGAAAGAGAGAAAGACTTTATTTGCTGAGAGGGACCACAAGAAAGCCACAATCAAGGCCTTAGAAGCCAAAATGGGGCGGGTCCAAGAATTTGAGAAGTGGGAAGCATCACAGAAGAATCTTGCTAACTTTATACTAACTAAGGCCAAGCCCCATGTGTATTGGCTTCCAAAGAAGATGTCAGAGAAGGCTACTGAGAAGTTAATCTCCAGTAGGAAATACCATGAAAGTAAGTACAAATTTGTTTGTCTCGTAATAAATGACTAACTTATTATAATTTATTACCATCAAACATACACTCACTTAGTCCATATATTGGAAACTGTAACTATATAATATTATATACATAAATGTTAATGTTAATTCTTTCTTACTCAACGAGATAGGCAGGGTCTACAGTTTTTACTTGCTCAGACGATTTTCTGCTCATATTTCATCTTTCCTGCTTTACCCTGTCAAGTCTTGCAATGTCAGACATTTTTTAAAATGCTTATTTTAAGAGATTTCTGTATACAGAAGTGACTACGCAAATCCCATTGTACATATCTTACTCCTAAGTACAATAACAACTAAGTTATTTACCTAAAAAAGGATATAAAACTTTAGCATCATCACATGCAGGACAGGCTAAAATGCCATGAAATAAACCTACACTATATACAGATAGCTTTGTGACATCTATAAGTTGTGCTCTTACAATATTATAGCGTACACATTCTTCCAAAACATGTTGAACATTCTCAACACCACAGTTTCAGTTTCAAATTTGTTACGAGATATATGGCCTCATCTTAATAATTTCAGACATAACTAAAAACCTATTGTATTTGACTACCATTTTGCCACTGTGACTCAGTAGGTTAAGCATATCTAGAAATATTTTTGTAGATCTTTCTGATCTTTTGTTCAGCTCAAACTAACTTTAATTTACGATTTACAGCTAAATATGGTCCGTTATATCGCAGTGAGTAGTTAATCAATACATAATTAATAAATAAATAACATTTTGATAATTCACTTTTATTTCAGCTAAAGGTATGTTATAAACAAACAAATTGATGATCATATTGTTTTTATAATATAAGCAGTTATCGGAATAGGTAGAGCTAATGTACCTAAAGTTTAAAGAACAGAGACAAAAATTGAGACTTCCTTACGACTAAAAATATTATATTTTTAAACAATTTTAGCTTTTTGTTCTAAACTTAAATATTATTATGTTTTTTATATCTAAACAAAACTAAACCGTATTCTTAGTATAATTATACTAAGAATACAGTTTAATTTAGGGCAGTATTAATTACAGATATTGCATTGTAATTAATAATTACAATGCAATATCTGTATTTAATACTGCCCTAAATATGATTAGTAATATTTTTAGTTGTAAGGAAGTCTCCACTTTTGACTTTATTCTTTGAACTTTAGGTAGGTACATTAGCTCTATCTATTCCAGTCACTGAATATAAGTCTATTGAAATAAACTTATGAAAATATTTTTAAAGTTATATTGTGTTATATTAATTTATGGGTATTTTAAGGTTACTAACACATTTGTAAGTGGACAAATTAAACCAGAATGCTTATCTTAAGGACCAAAAATAAATAGCCACTCATTTCAATAACATTAAGGCAATACGTTCCAAACAGCCGCATTCTTTTAATTAAAGACATGTCATGATTAGCCCTTGCTACATTAGCCTCTCAATCCCCACTGACGCCGATCGGCGTCTTCAGATTTGTACCCGCCAAACCCCGTGACGCGATAGGGCGTCGAGCACACTCGATTGTGTTTTACGTTTATTAAACAACGCGGGGTTTGCTTGTTTTAAATTTACCATAACTTTGTTATATTCTAAATCATTTTCTATAACTCAAAAGCCTTGGCAGCCATTTTCTAATCATAAATTTGTATTGCCTCCACAGAATGCATGATCAAGAAACGGCAAGAGCTCCAAGAAGAATTACAACGGATAGAACAGCGTTGCCTCCGGCCCAGAGGTCCAGGCATGAAAGAGAATGACCCTGAAACACAAGAGGAAGAGCATAAGGATGGACAGGAGACGGGAGTGAAGAAGCGGACAAGTTCGCTATGGATGTGGATAAAGAAGACAGTGATAATGATGACAGGCATGAGGAGAGGAAAAGAATGGAAAAGTAGAGGAACAGAAAGGTTGGTAGGACTCTCAGAACAATAAGACATTGTAGTCCATCGGCATACATATGCTGGCCTCTATACACTATGCTTATATCAATATGTCTTGTTATGGTAGACCTGCCACGTTAACAGCTTTCTATTATACAAGCAAGGTGACAAACACACTAGAACCTGCTGTATATTAAGTTACCACAGCCTGTTAACGCTAGCAGTAGAAGTATTTTTTTTTTTATGGCATACCTAGGTCTGCAAACGAGCAGGTGAATCGCCTGATGGTAAGCGATTTCCGCCGCCCATGGACATCCGCAACCCCAAAGGAATTACAAGTGCGTTACTAGCCCTTTAAAAAGGAATGAAGGAGGGAAAGGACAAAGGAAAGGATAGGAAAAGTATCGGGGAACTGGGCCTCCGGCTCTCTCACTCACCGATACGAAACGCAACAGTACGGGTACCGTTACTTCACGCCGGTATTCTGTGAGAGGGTAGTACTACCCCGGTCGATCCGGCCCATTCATGCTGAAACCAGCGAGGATCTACTACTTACAACTATTGAAATTAAACACTTTATACGGATTTTATCGCGTTGTGTTTAATTTCAATGTATAACATTCGCGTAAACATAAGACAATATTACTTACAGCTACTACTACTAACACTAGTAGTAGTTTTCGTGTGTTGCAAACTTAAGGGTAACGGCATAACTGCTTGATTCCTGGTTTCTGACAGATTTCTATTTTTTAGTATCAGTGCATATCTTATTCTTGTGCGTTATTTGAGTCGTATAACGCTTACTCTTTTGTAATAAGAAGGGTGGAGGTAGTACTCCTACAAGATGTATGATTTACGAGGCTCCGTCGTCTCTTTAACCGTATATATGCGCTCGGAACGTTCTCCTTTAGCGTACGGACTACGAGACGTGTACGAACGATAAGTTTCTACTACGTATCACGTCCGAAGTACCTTAGGATATGCTTAAACTAACTTTTCGCCAGATTGTCTCCAACCAGTCACTGTATGTTCACTTCTGGCTTGCCTAGTCAGACTATTTCATTCACATAAATTATCATTACCATTAATATTCTTCCACAGAACCAGACACCAGTCTAGCAGACACGACAACAGATCAGAACTCAACTGCAGACACGACCATGGACACAACTGCAGTAGAGACTCCAGAAGTATCAATGGAAGTCAGCACTTTAGAACAGTCGCAGTCGGAGACTATAGACACCGAGAACCATTCCTAACGTCACGCCATGCCGCGGGACACAAGCTATATAATAAATCATGAAAATGATATTATGGACATTTGTTTCATCCACACTGAAAATCCTCCATATTTTAAATTGGTGTACATTAATAGGCTTGTTGCTTTGTATTATTTTGTATCATTGTCCGTTGTATTCATACTTGAGTATGGATTAATTTGGTTATGCTTGGAAATTGAATATTTTGGGTTTAATTACAATCAATCAATTATTGGTAACTTTGAGGTTCTGAGATGATTTTTGTTAATGTATATGTTAGTCAGACTGCTCCTGCCTTACCTAAGTGTTTATTTTTTTAAATCTGCTCTCGTTCTAAGTGTCCAAGTCCAAGGTCACTGGGGAGTTTACTAACAATGGGACAAAGAACATCCATCATATTTTTACCATCTGTTTCGAAGTTTCAAACCCGCAATACGCGGCTAAGTGGTAGTAGGAAGGCAAGTTCTTAAACCACTATGCGCAGTAATTTTTTTATGACCTTGTAATAGTTATACTATTACTTGGTCATAAATTCTGGTTAAAATTGAATTTAACTATCATTCAGGGGCTGATTGTCTCAGAGGCTGATGGTTACCCGAAATTCAAGTATTTCATTTCTGTATTGGCATCATCATAGATATTGTACCATAAACAAAATATATGTTTTGATGATGTAACTCTGTGAACTCGGTGTTACCTATAAGTTATTTAAATAATGTTCAAATCACTCCATGTTTGAATAACCGAATGTTGTGTGATGTGATAGAAAGTTAACTAGAATAAGAGTGTGAAGTCAATGGTGTAATATTACTATGCTGTAAATTGTGAAAATTATAAAAGTAGTTAGGAAGGACATTGTGTTTGTAATCAATAAAATACACATGAATAGAAGCTGTACCATACTCTAAATTAACAGATGTATTTAGCCTATCCACCCAATATTGTACTTATGAATTGAGTGACATGGGTGCTTGTTAGAGGGCGCGTTGATTAGAAAACATATAAGGCATATAAAATAAAATACTGCATTTATAGCAGTGGCGTAGCGTGGGTGTCAGCCGCCCGGGGCGATATAAATTATTGCCGCCCTAAGAGGGCGGGTAGGTACTTCAATTTAAAATACTATAATATAAGATAATTCTAAATAACTTTTCGGCAAGATCAGTCATCATTATTGTGTATTGTACATCTACCCATTTCTCTCGCTCGTCATTAAATGGTTCAAATATTTACAAAATAATATACAATTTTGCCGCCCCCTAAAAGTGCCGCCTGGCACTGATTCATAGTTAGGTGAACTACTGACAACCAGCACCGACAGTTCGATAATAAGTGCTATATTTATACTACCGGTGTTATTATATTAACCAACATACTTGTATTGCATAGCATATGGCAATATATAATGTCGTCAGCCCAGGCAATACGGGATTTCTGCTGGGCATTTTCTGACAGACATAAAATACAGCCCAGCAGGAGTTGCATACGCGCCTACTGTTGTAGTTTAATCTTTCAAGTTTTAGAATACTAAACATAATTAAAATCTATTGTCTGGCCACAGGTGTGCCGCTGCGACTCAATAATTTAAAATAGTGTACTTTAATTATTTATTTAAAATCAACGCGTCCGAAAATAAAATTATATGTATAAAAATGTAATGTTATATAACATTACCAAACATTTTTAGAAAATAAATAAAAGCCAGATTGTTAAAAATGTTTATAATTATAACCGTAATAATTTACAAAATGATCACAGTTCATTTAGCGTGTTTTTAAGCAGCTGTGGTATGGAATGAAATAGTTATAGCCGTAATTTTAAATATTTTATTAAATAAACAATATGAAAAGCCATTATTTCTTTTTTAAATTACTAAGCATTTATGTTAAATTTGCATATTTAAGAGCATGAGAGAATTGCAATTCTTGTAAATTAATTAAATATACAAATATAAGACTGTGGTCTTATATATCTGTGAAGACATGTCATCCTTAATATTCAGAGCATGACTTAACCGCCCCCAAGCGTCATTTCTCTTACATTGTTTAAGTTTCAAATGAGTAGCAAAATCATTACACAAATATATTGAAAATATAATACTATGCAAACCTATCTATTCAAATAAGGCCAAATGATTATCTCAGTTCTCCTAAATAACTTGGTAACAGATCTTAAACACACATATAATAAAGACAAATTAAACAATTCATTTGAATTACCAGTTCAAGACAATCTACATTTCAAAAAATTTAATAGAGCAGTCATTAGTATAGTCCTATCAGTGATCTGATAATTCTCATTCAGTTAGTCCAGTGTGAATATTCTGGAGGCAATATCGTCCAGCATCCAGTCCATACCATCCAGTAAGTTCTCACCGGTCACTGCAGAACAGCGTAAAATACGCCAGTGATGTGTTTTGATGTTGTCCAGATCGAGAGCCTAAGGAAAGAAATAATGTCAGAAGTATGCTTGGTTGATGCATTCTATTAATTGGCCTGTTGTAAAATATAGTGTTATTAACTTAAGGACCACAAAGAAAGATTCTTTATTTATTTCTGCTGATGACAGATATACCATTGCCCCAGTTGATGGTAAGCAGTAACTTGTTTTTGGGCATGGCTATTATTCTTTGTGTCACAGAAGCATTTCTAAGGTAACACAGCTAGAAACAGTATACTACATGGCGAGCACAGAATCTTCTGTCTAAAGGTAAGCAGTACAGGAGAGTAGGACAAAGAGACTAAGGGAATGATTGTATTTCCAGAAGTACTAAAACCAGGACTACCATAATCTGGAATTTCAACAATCAATGCAGCCTTTGAAGGATCTACAAAGCAAACATACTTCTCTGATCTCTTGTAGACTGAGTGCTCCGGGCAGATCAGCCTTATTGGCCAGCACCAGTAATGTAGCACCAGCCAGTCGCTCCTCTCGCAAGAGGGTGTGCAGTTCCCGCGCGCAGTCACAGAGTCGCCGCGCATCTGCACTGTCTACCACCCATACTACACCATCAGTACTCTCAAAGTAATTCTTCCAGTACGACCTGAAATTTGTTAACAGTTTGTGAGCTGACATTGACTTAGTGGGTATAATAAAGGTAGTACCTATTGTTGCACAAAAAATTGCAGTACGTCACTGTACTTTTATTGTTTTATTTACCTAGCTGGAATTTCATATACCTAGGTATATTAGAAAATAAAACATAATGCGATTACACAAAGTAAAGAAAATGATGTAGGTAAGATTGTTTTTATAGGGTCTTCTGATACAGGTCCACAGGCCACAATAATGTTTGTTATAACCTGTTGATAATAAAAAAGTATTCTACTATTGTTTTCCCCATGACATAGGTACTTTTTTAACATTTTGGGTTAGAAAATATCTGGCACATTGGTTATAATTATTAATAAAGCTCTGATGGGTAGATAGCTGTCTGGAGATTATATTCTGATAAAATTAATTGGCTCTGTAAAGTAAGCTATTTCTGTAATATAGTCACTCAAGCAGAAATATTACCAAAAAGACAAGCTGTTATTAAAACAGATCAAGAAAACACCTATTGACACCATAACGTAGATATAAATCAAGTAGTCTGATAAGCAGTGTACTAAAAAAATTACCTCAACGACTTCTGCCCTCCTACATCCCAAATATTTAGTTTGTAGCCGCGATGTTCCAGCGTTTTTATGTTGAAACCAAGTGTCGGAGATATTGTGTCAATCGGCTCGCCGTTGAAACGTTTCAGTATCGTCGTCTTACCGGCATTATCTAAACCTCTGAGAAAAATATGCTAAGAAAATTTTACAATGGTTGTGCAGAATAAAAAAGGGTCATATTTATTTTTGAATCATATTAAAAAGGATACAACATGAGTATTCTCATCTCCTTTTCCTTTTGCCGCAACTTCTTCAATATTGTAAGGAAACCCATTGTTTATATAACGATGTACAGTTATAAACGTTTGTTTATTTCATTATTTATTTCAATTACAAGCAAGACAAGCCACTATTCCACTACAGAATTTGTTTGTGAAAATGACATTTTATTATTTTATCTGTGTCCAGTGTCACCCTTGTCGCTTTTGTTCAGAAACCCGACCTCGCAAAGAATGTATTTATGTAATACAATTCAATAAATTAATTTGCAGTAATGTGAAATGAAACTAAGTCAATTGTACCCCAACTGCTAATCAGTAGTTACCGTACTATTCTTGCATGTTGAAGTACTAAGTAAGTGTCTGTGAACAATATGTTTTCTAAATTTTTCTTTTCATATAACCAACGTGTGTACTTAGTGTCGATTTTATAATATTTTATTGTTTTGTATAAAAACATATCTTGTAAACTGTAAATATTGTCAAGAACGTTATCTCAATTTCGTTGTTATTAATTTCATTTGTGTGGGGAGAACTAGCTTCTTACAGTAAAATTATTGTACTTGTATTTATTAGATTCCAATAGCTCACGAATCCTTTTGTTTTGTCTGTAAATACCATAGCCAAACCCCATAATATTCTTCAGGAAATCGAAATTGGAATCCATTAGTGACCATAGAGTACACATCCATCCATGGCCGATTTCGTCGCTGTCAAGTCTTTTATTTAATTTCTGTTTCTATTATGAAGCACCTTCAATGATTTTAAGTGGGTTTATAGTGTGGAAGTGATAGTGTGGCGGCGCGGTCTCGGTGATACGGCTCGTTGATCGGCAGCACCATGTTTAGTGGCACGGTGCGAGTGCGGGTTTGCGAGGCGACGGGTCTCAGGCCGACCGACTTTCAGAAACGGCATAACATGACCTTCGGGAAGCCAGGTGAGCCTCGTCTTACGACTCGGATGCCTCCCCTATATGTCGTTGCAGATGATCGTACAAAGATTTTCTTTACAGGAGCGTGATTTAGGTTTAATTTTGGGTTTGAAATAGATGTAGCGTGTTTACCGAGATGGGTGTTGGTATTAATATGTAAATACGGGGTATGGTTGCAGACGACCAGCCGATAGACCCGTACGTGTCGATCGACGCGGACGAGCACCACCTAGACCGATCAAGCACCAAACCCAAGACATTCGACCCCGTGTGGAACGAAACCTTCATTCACGAAGTACACAATGTCAGTAGGTACGTTATCAAGACATTGATTATTTGTTCTACCAGTTATTTTTATGTGATACACAATGTTTAATCATTACAAATATTCATAAACAATACATAAAATATTTATTTTGTAACATTAATAAATTTCGTATTTATTATTATGTAAATAATAACATTAATAAGAAAAAAAACATTAACTCATCTGTTATCATCACTCAAAAATACCAGCTGACTCTAAATGGAATTGATAAAAGCATTTCTTATTGGAATACACATTTTTCCTACAATGACATCATTTTATGACTCACTTGGGAACCAAACCCATTATCCTTGATAAGCACACATACATAACCGACTTACTATCTATAGTAGGGGTAGTCTTTCACATAAGTTTCTCTGCATAGCTTGGGGATCACGGTGTTTCATGATGCTGCTATACCACCCGATGACTTTGTCGCCAACTGCACGATTCCATTTGAAGATCTGATGCACCGAGATAAGGAGGCCACAGATTTTTGGGTAAGCAACTCTATAACACCATCATTATTTACATACTATTGTGTTTTTAAAAAGTGTGTCAAATGTACTATGGCCTTGACCTACTTAGGAGTTTGAACTATGGTGTCAAGCCCCTCCACATTGAATATTAATATGGACTTAAAGATTATTAAATGTCTAATAATATAGGTTAATAATTGATTGTGATAAGTACCATAAATTTTTAATTAGATGGAATATTGGACATACCTTTGATAATTATAGATCGAAATTATTAAAATGTTCTTGTCACAACTATAAATAAAATATTTTACTGAACACAGTATTTTAAAATTCACTGTAATACAGCCAGAGTGTAAAAAATTCACGGCAAGACTGATTATAGTCATCTGTAGATAAGTAAGTGTTGATCTACCATAATCAGATGATAAGATATAACCATTCCATATTTATCTTACAAGAATGTTATCATCTACTAACATAATATTTGTTTTTCTTGATAAACCGTTTTAGTGACACTTGAGGTGTTAGTATGTACCGTATATTCTTAAATCACAGTACGTGATGAATAAATTTCGACGGAGATTCTCATGTCCGGATCCTAGATATGTTCATTTGGAGGAAGAGGTGTATTTTTGCATTAGTGTGTAATGTGTTTGAGGAAAAATGCCAGTTTTCCTTGTTTCATAGTACCTGTTAGGTATATGAATGTAATGTGGTGGTTAAATTAGTTGATTGTGTCAGTTATTCATACATGTTGGCTATTTCTGAATTCTGATGTGATTCATAGTGATTTCTTTATAGATGTGACACGCTGATGATGCTAAGACATTAGGATATTGTTGGGATGGTTTACTGAGTAGTTTTTTAATATATTATTAAAATATATGGTATTATTATTATAATTTTTAGTTAAATATTTGCATATTTTCTCCCTAAAAGTAATTATTGAATAACAAAATATTTATTTTTATCATTAGGATACTCACATGCCCTTCTCAGATGGGATAGGACTTTTTTGCATTCTGTATATACTTTTTATCAAAGTATTGTGACATGAAAGTCCAATAGTATTATTAGTACTTGATGCAAGTTAATAAACTTATTTAGAATTAAATATAATATAATAATTTATAACATCTGTTTAAGTACATTCAGTGCTTTAGTACTCTTATCTAGTTGAAGGAATGTACAATTTTTTTTGTCTGTAACTCTGAGTAAATTGTTATACTCACATCTTTATGATATTTGTTTAATTCTACACTAGCAGTAACTCAAACATGATTTAGTAAAAATTGCCTTGTAGAACCTTATCACTTGTATAAAAATTGTTTTATTTTTAGTTTTGTGTTTGTACAGTCAGTATTTTCGCCATCTCATCATTGTTCACTGTCTTTAACATTCCATGGATGGATATGGGCTTCCTTTAATGCATGCCCCTGAGACAAAACTCCTGCCACTTATACCAGCCATTTAACATATGTATATGGTTTCTCTATCCACCTAACAAGGTCATCTAGTTTGCAGTTTGACATTTTTAAGTCTACATTGTTCCAATGTAGATTACATCATTCATCCATGGTCTTCTCTTAACTAACTTCATATATGATCATAAGATATATTATAGATTTGCATTATTCAATCAATCAGCCTATCACAGTCCACTGGTGAACATAAGCCTTCCGCATCCATTCAAACCCAGCTACCATATCCAGGTCATCAGTCCAATCGGCCGAAGGGCGTTCTACCTAGCGTTTACTAGCCTGTGATCTCCACTCTAAGACTTATTGGCTCCAATGTAACAGCCATCAGTACTTCAACAGATATGATCGGCTGATCATCATTGCCGCTTGCGCTTTTATATTCTACAAGCTGTCGACAATTTTAGTTCCTTAACGGATAATCTCGGTTTTGACTTTCATATAAACGCCAAGCGTAGCTCGTAGTGCGACTTTTAATTTATAAACCTGTAGAGCCCTACCTTGAGTGTTAACGTTTAGTCACCGTTTATCATAAGCATAGAAGATATATCATAGCTATACGTATCCTTTCTGCACCGGCTGCTTGGTCCGTTGGCGTTAATATCATATTCATAAGCACTTAGTCGCATCTCCCGCCTTCACAGTGAATTACATCATGTTGAGTACCACAAAACATACTCTGTATATTTTTCTCTATAAACAGAACAGCATTGATTGTATGTCATAACGCTGACTACGACTTCCTCGCGGCAAATGACAGATTATACTGGCAATAGATTTAGATAGTAGCAGGGTTTTTCTAAATCATCTATTTGTATCGAGGAATTCTTCTTTTGTGAAGAGCTTTAGTCTGCGTGGAGCATCTATCAGGGATGGACGCTAGACGCATGCGGCGCGTTCGATCAGTGCGTGATTATTTTTAACCGACTTCAAAAAAAGGAGGAGATTCTCAATTCGATTGTATTTTTTTATGTGTGTTTGGAACATTTTCTAGAGCAACCGATTTTGATGATTCTTTGAGGATGATGTGATCCTATTTAAATTTGATCAAGATCTGACCAGTCGTTTTGGAGTTATCTATGCGTATTTGGTTTACTTTTACTACATTGATGATCTTCCTCATTTTATTACTTGTCTAGTTGAAGTCAGTTTTCTTTTTTGTTATGACAAATAGCTTCTTATATACAGCATCTAAATTTCGCGTTTATTAGGAAATAAATATCGCAAGGATATGTGTAGATAGAGATGTTGACAGATTGTGCTATTCTTGTAGAAAATGTCGTGTCTCCACATGACGCGGCGACACTATATTCTGTAACAGATGACACTTATTGAATTGTTCTCATTAGATAAACATTTAGTGACTGTGTTGCATGTTTTCAGGTGGACCTAGAACCTCAGGGGAAACTGCATCTCAAAATTGATCTGAAATGGAATTCTCAAGGTGAGTGTTTACATTTTTAAAAGTTTTCATTTACTGTTTGTTTTTATTAGTCATACCTACTCATACAATTTCTGAAGTACGAAATAATTGGATGCTGTTTTCTTTACATTTGTTGTAACAGTATTTTCATGTTTTGAAAAGTACATACCATATATTTTATCATGTGTTTATATGTTTTAGTAAACAAGTGGGATAATAAACAGTAGTCTCTTTATGATTTATGTAAAACTGATAGATGAATGGCGTACTCGTATATTGGAGTAGCTCATATCATTACTGTACCATGTTTAGTGCGTTTTATTCTAATGCTAGATTTTGCTGGCGGTTTCGCTAGTGTTTTCTAGATTTTGACAATAAATTGCTATCCCTCGGGAACCGTATTTTTTTCTAGATAAAAGGTACCTTATAATCTTTTCGGTACCCCAGACAGCGTGTATGCGAAATTTCATCATAATCAGTCGAGAAGTTAGGCGTGAAATACAACAACAAACACATCACATTCGCATTTATAGTTGCAATATGACAAATAAAAATTCTGCCTATTACCTACAATTCAATTGATTAAATAATTATTACAAATGTAACTGTGGATTGCGTTGGTTTATCGACAATTTAGGCCACTTGTGCACGGACTACTTGTGATAGACTGGTCAGTAATCAGTGACCATATTACTGCTAATATTAACGAACTACTCGATAACAAGCGATTGACCATCGCTATGAGCTACATGACATTATAAACATATTAGTAAAGAGTATATTTTGTAGGGATATGCCGTATTTGGTATAAAATTTTGACACGTTCCAAAAATATTATTGTTCTCAATTTTATGGAAATATATGTCTTGAATCTTGTACATTTATGTATGTATGTGTTGCCTGTGGTGGGCAATCGCTTATTGTCATCTATTTGGCTTGCGTGTGATAAGTTTTGCGGTTAAATCAATTGGTTTCGAATCCTTGACACTAATACCACTGTATATACTAAAAGCTGTGTATACAGATACACATTATTTCTGATATCAGTCTTGCGTTACCGCCATTTAGACGCTACTACAAATTTCTTTCGAAAGGTATTCGAATGTTGATGTGTATTACGCGATGTTACTTTTCGTCATCAACCGCGCAGTGCTTGTACTACAAGTACAAGCGTTGCGTTGAAGTTGTTATGCAGTTGTCAAAGTATTCGAATATCATTCGAATGAAATTGTGCACATTACTAATTCTGCCGTCTTATAGAAAAAATGCGTATCTGCCAAAAATATATCTATACTAATATTATAAAGCTGAAGAGTTTGTTTGTTTGGTTGAATGCGCTAATCTCTGTAACTACTGGTGCGAATTTAAAAATTCTTTTATTGTTGGATAGCCTATTTATCGGGGATGGCTGTATGCTATATAACATCACGCTACGACTCACGGGAGCGGTGCAGTAACTATAAATGCGGGTGAAACTGCGGGCACATCTAGTTTTATATAAATGTACTGGTAGATGTGTATTTTTTTACTGATTCCAAATACGTATAAATTCAATTCCGAAAAAAAAAAGGAATTAGTATCGAGGAGCCAATTATATCAGTGGTTTCCTCATGTCGTTTTTAATACTTAGTATAATATAATTAAGTTTAAGCTGGTTTGGGTACGTAGAAAGAATGGACGAGAAAACGAAACGTTTCTCGATCAGATCGGAGACGTTCTGGACAAAGGCCAGATTAAGAGCACCTTAAACCGGCGAGCGTGTATGAGGAATATGATTAAAGTGAATGAAGCCAGAGAAGTGTGTCAGGATCGCAGCAAATGGAAATCCGTAGTCTCTGCCTACCCCTCTGGGAAACAGGCGTGAATCTACCTATGTATGTATGTAAGTTTAAGAGTTTAAGTTCTGGCAAGGAATCTTATAGATGGTGTAACTGATATATGTGTGTGTATGGCGGCAGCATGTGCGGAGGCGCCTCGCGGCGGCAGCGGCGGCGGCGGCGGCGGCCGCGAGTTCAAGGAGGGCGCGGGCTTCGCGCGCCGCCGCGGGGCTATGCGCCGCCGCGTGCACCAGGTCAACGGACACAAGTTCATGGCCACCTTCCTGCGGCAGCCCACCTTCTGCAGCCACTGCCGCGAGTTCATCTGGTAACTATCCTATCCGTCTTTGCACCATCACATATTAACATTCCTTCTTTTTTAGATTTTAGTTTTATATGGCATAGCAGCGATAGCTCAATGAGGAGACCAACAAACTGCAACGCAGAGGGTCTCGGGTTCGAACCCACGTCGCGCACCTCTGACTTTCGTAAGTTATATGACTTTTCGAAATTATGTGCGTATTGATTGACAATTATCGCCTGCTCCGTGCCTCGGAGAGCACGTTAAGCAGTCGATCCCGGCTGCCATGAATATCTATGGCAATCGTTATTGGGAAGTCAGTGCTCTATAATATCCTGATACTGGTCTAGCCTTAGGGTATCGGTAGCGTTCGGGTTGCGGAGGTTAGGTGGCACTTGGCAGCCGCTCCGTGTAAAAACTGATATCCAGTCAAATCCGGTTAGACTAGAAAAGCCGACCTCAAGTGACTTGGGAATAATAAAAGCTAGGGAGAAGAGAGTTTTATATAGTCAGTAACATATGGCATAATGACTGCAACACCTGGTACATAAATGAGTAGTAAAATACTGAAATTATAATTTGATTGCGATAAGAGGCTTTGAGTTTCTAGCAGGTATCTTCTCGTAGGCTCAACCGTTTGCCTGAAACTTGCAACTAACATAAATGTAAATTCTGTAAATGTAATAAACTTATTAACCCTATTAACGTTTATAAGTGTTACTTTGTGACCCAAATGAATATATTATTTTTGACTCGACTCGACTTGACTTTGACTAACGTATAGCAGTCCTTAAGCCGAATTTGTTAGATGAAAATTGCTCCTAGTTGTAAAATATTCTTCTTTTAGACCATCAGTAGAAATAGCATAATATTCTGTCATAGGTGCCATCCCTTTATTATGTAAGACTATTTTAATATTTTTACTTGATTTTGACCCCCGCCCTATATTAGAAAAATACACGTTAGGTTTGTTTTAATATCTATTTTTCAAGGGTGCGCCAAAGTTCACCTAAAATTTCAACTCCGATAATTGGAAACCCGAAAATTTTCTTCCTAACATTTTTCATCCTAACAATCACAATTCCTAATTACGTTGTCTCTAATGTTAATAATTCCGGAGCATTCAACTTCATAATGTCAGTAGCAATAAACATCTATTATACTTTTATTTGTTTTCCTATATTTTCTCAACATAACCATCGTTCATACTATTATTCAAAGTCATATCTTTTTTGATTAGATTTCTTTTTATTCATAATAATCAATATTATATACATAATATTGTCTTCTGTTTACGCGAATGTTATTCATTGAAATTAAACTACTATATACGTATTTTATCGCGTTGTTTATTTATCACTGTATTACAAAATTTTGAAAATAATAACGGGTACTCCCCGTGACCATGGCTGCTGAAAAGCAACCGAAACGTCGGGGAAAGTGTAAACCAAAAATAAATAGATTTAATAGATTAAATAATTTTATTAGCTTATAAATTAGTAAAATAAAATCAATAGTAGTAGTGTAATATTTTCAAAATTTTGTAATACAATGATAAATAAACAACGCGATAAAATCCGTATATAGTAGTTTAATTTCAATGAATATAATATACATTAATTTTGCGTAACTTTGTTTTCACATAACATGTAGGTATAACATATAAGAATAATAGTACCATGGTACAAGTAGTTAAATACATGTTTTCATATATACATTTCAATTAAATAAGTTTAATATTAATCGTATCGGTCCTATTCCTAATTATTGGTTTAGGTTAGGTTAGAACTGTGACACCAACGCACGAGCCGAGCGAGCGTAGCGAGCGTGCTGCGGCAGCGGCCGGCGAAGTGCCAGAACCGAATTGGTCCTTTAGTTATTGGTTACGGTAAACTCCCAGGCCATAAGCATAACCGTAAACGAGTCGTGTTTTATGAATTTCATTCATTTAAGACTGTAAATAATAATCATTAAAAGTATAAATATCATCTTCTACCCACATGTATTTTTTATTACACTTGGTAAATGTTTCTTTCTGAGTATGAGTGAAAATATTATGGTGAGTATGTTTAGGGATAAAAGCGTTATGATAAAAAACAGTAGGAGTTTAAATATATTTACATTAATGATGTTATTAATTACAATTTTCGGAAACATCAGTGTTATGAGCATCGCCGGTAGCACTACAAATAGTATGAATGAAAACTTTAGGATGAAAATTTTTAGGAAGTATGATCATTCGGATTACAAATAGTTAGGAAGAACGATTTCGGGTAAAGAACTTTAGGTGAGCCAATATGGACCCATTAACAGTAACAATTTTTAGGAATGTATATATTTGGTAGTAATAAACTTTAGTTTTAATCATTCATATCTATACGCATCTGAGCGCACGCGCAAGGTAGCCCGCCCTTTTTCAAAGTATAATATTAACTTTGCGCATTTTTGTGATCTTACGTAGGAACTATCAAGACTGCCTCCCTCTTGTAAGAAATAATAAGACATGGTCGACTCTCCCTAGATCGGTTTATGTAATACATGAATGGCGCCATATAACCAGTAACAATTTAACATTTTTCGCTACAACACGCGTTCTTCTCTTCTCACAAACAGTTTGATCTGGTCTTATACCTGCATCCAAGCTCGCTTACCGCTTCTTTACTGACTCACCAATTTGAAGTGTCCACTCTTATGGCGGATTAGCAGAGACCTTTGTAGTCATGTTATTGCAATTTTTATTTTCCTGTTTTCCATAAATATATTGTTTTCAAATGACTTTAGTACCTAATAATTCTTAATCAAATTATGCTATATTGAGAAGTATACTGACGAAACATGATTCAGTATTGAGGATAGTTGTATTCGAATGATATACTGAATGAATGAATAATCAGAGGGCTTATTCGCGTAATAAAATTATTTCAAACTGGGATGGGAACCCTTCCTATCATCGCCATCAAAGTGGGATATGAATAAAAACAAACAACAACAAAAAAACACGTCCAATTTGAACAAAAGTTGCATTTCAGTTACATTTGACGTTTGTTTGATTAGATAAACATATTTATTACGAGAATTGGCCTTCTAAGATTTGTTCACTAAGAAAACTCTAACATACAATCTGTTAATATAGCATTGATCCCTTAGTTTGTAAAATATTCTGTGTCAATTCACCAGTAACAAGTACTCTAACATACAATCTGTTAATATAGCATTGATCCCTTAGTTTGTAAAATATTCTGTGTCAATTCACCAGTAACAAGTCTGCAAGATATCAAATAAAATGCAAGAGAAGTACCCTAGCTTTCCAACGTCATGAACGAACATAGAAAATGCACTATCCCGTCCGTAATTCCCCTAGAAGGTAACTTAAGATATGATTCCTTATCAATTTGCCAGTTATAAATATAATTTCTTAATATGGATAACCAAAGTTTAATGACATTATACATAAATTCATCCCACATCCCACTCTTGGAGTGTGAGATATATATTTAGGTTTTGCACGGGTACCACAAAACCTTAACTTGCGAATAGACGGTTAATTTTGTTTTATAATATGTAGTGTTTGTAAATTTTTCTAATACCCAGTTAATAAGGGCCGAGTCTATTGCCATTTTTGTAGCATTTCCAGACATCGAGTTATTACTGAGAATTGCCTTACAAAAATCCCAGCAACACTGCCTGACCTGGGATTCGAAGCTCATGCTCGCACGTAAATATAACAACAATCTGAATGTAAATGATATAATTATGCTTTATATTAATAACTTGATTCAATTCCAGAAGGATAAATAATTTAAATAATAGTATTCCTCACCTGTAACCTACTTTGAACTGGGGAATTAATATTATTTATATTTTTCTTACAGGGGTTTGGGCAAACAAGGGTATCAATGCCAAGGTAAGCATATTAATATATATTAAAACAATAATATTATATATTCAAAAATAACAAAGCTTACCCAATTGCAGCATCTTTCAATCAGTTCGCCTAATACCTTAGTTCCCAAAGTGGTCCAGGTGGAACCCCAGGGGTCCATGGGAAACTCGACGAGGGTCTACGTTGGTGTGACAAAAAATCTTTTTGGTACGAATATACCGATTTTACTTGGCGGATTAAATTTCTAGCTGCAGGGTCCACCGGAACCAGCTAAATTTTGAAAGAGATCTATGAAAAAAAAATTGGGAACCGCTGGCCTAATACAATGCGTCATGTATAAGGAATTATAAGACTATAGCTATTTCTATTAGTTTTGTAATTTTTGTTTTTATTCTTTTTTACAATAAGGTTTAATACACCAGAGAAACATGTAAGTACATATAGTCAGTTTTATGGGTCATATGAAGCGAGACACAAATTTGCGCGTCATTTTATGTGAACTTAACATAGCAATGGCGTATAATATCATTGATTTATAACAGAGGGCTCCAGTTTTTTTCTCATAGACCGCTTTTATAATTTAGCTGGTTCCGGTGCACCCCCTGCAGCTAAAAATTTAATCCGCCAAGTAAAATCGGTATATTCGGACCAAAAAGTTAAATTGAGTTAAAATTAAAAAGAATGATCACCTCTCTACGGGCTGACCTTTCTTTTTTTTATATTCTCGGTTCTTCAACGAATGGAATGGAATTCCTCAAAATATCCGTCATTATCTGCCCACATTGATAGGTGAAGCAAATAAATTTTCGTGGACCCCGCTTACGAATTGTGAACCTCCACTTTTTGTCACGCCTACGTAGACCCCCGTCGAGTCTCCCGTGGACTCCTGGTGGTCCACCTGGACCACTTTGGGAACTAAGGATTTAAAACGACTGTCCTACAAGTGGACAATTACATCAGTAAATATTGGCAACGGGCAACTTAAACTATAAAAGGAACCTATGGACATCTAGCTATTTCACTGTACCAAGGGGTACCCCATCAATATGGGGTGTCAAAACTAAGTATGCGGATGGCGCAGCAGGTAAGAGGTCGCCTCAGCGCTGCCGACATCCTGAATGTTGTGGGCTCGAATCCCACACGGGAAAAGTTACGCCATCCGAGCGGTCTCAAAAACTTATATACCGATATTTATGCATACCTTTATAATAGTTAATGTATGTATTTGTGTGTGCAGTTTGCACGTGTGTTGTACACAAACGGTGCCATTCGTCCGTGGTGACCAAGTGCCCCGGCATGAAGGAGGAGGCGAGTAAGGTAAGAATATTAGCATTTATAATAACATTTTTGATTTTTTTTTATTTTGCTCGTTAATATGACCAAACTCCACCTGATAGTAGTCGTGGGGTCTAAGAGCAGTGGCCTCCACAACGTCCTCATAGCAGCCGAGGCGATGTTGAGGTCTCTTCTTTGACGGCCTGAGAAGGTGCTTTTTCACGCCTCGCTTAAAGGACTTATTCTCTGTGATTGTTACGTGTTTTGTGAACCAAACGAGATGGGTGTAAAAACCCACAACAAACTCTTCGTCTTAAATTTAAAAGTAATTAAAAGAAATGACCCCTATATTTTGGGAGTCTTTTGACCCACAGGGCCCATATTCAAACTCGACCGAGGTATGACCCCAAGGTGTCTGCACACCAAGTTACAAGTCAATATTTTTCGATTTAAAATACATGTGACCTTGTGACCCTTATATCTCGGGGGTCTTTTGACCCACAGGGCCCATATTCAAACTCGACCGAGGTATAATAATAATAACTTGCCTTAAATTACAATCTTTTGGATTCAGAGATGCCGTACCAGGTATGTGCCCGATCCAGTTCTCGAGAATGGTCGTGTCACTATGTACTGGGATCGATCTATCATCACTGACAGAACCGTCGTGGCTAACAAGCCAGATATAGTGGCGATAGATCCATTAGAGCGCCTTGCAATGATCATCGATGTCACCATCCCTCTTGACGAGATTCTCGTAAGAACTGAAAAAGATAAAAAAATTAAATATCTGGACTTAGCTCGCGAGGTTATCGACATGTGGGATGTGGGCTCGGCGATCATTGTACCGATAGCCGTTTCGGTAAACGGGTTAATTGCCAAGAGCCGCGACCATCATATTAAGTGGCTCGCGTTGAATGGTTAGGTCAAGTCCTCGATTCAGAAGGCAGTATTGCTCGACACGGCGCGCATAGTGCGGAGGTTCCTTTCTCTGGAGCACTAACCACCGATAGCTTGGTCCCTGCACCCGATATCGGTGGGTTTCTGTGGTCCTATTTTATATTTTTTTATATATAATGTAAAATATAATCACGAGAAAATATTGAAATAAATGGAATAATAATAATACTTTTATTTTCTCATCACAAATGTTTGAACAGTCATATTACTGTTACTGGCTTAATCTAACATATTATCCGTGTCCATTATTTTTTGCTAGTCTTAAAGACGGACTAAAACTTTTTTTAGTCAACATGCCTATTAATTGCCACAACTAGACGAGAAATCAAGTTTTGTTTTCGAACTGATAGTGCTGTCTGCGCTCGGCGCCATCCGGCACCCGACACCGATATTATTATTTCCTTCGTATCCAGTAACGCGGCGCGCAGGATATCGCACTTTGTGGTTTATTCGTATAAAAGGAAATCATTGTTTAAATTGATATACTTGTTGTCAACGTATTGCTGAGTATCAAGTATATTTTACATTATTTAGCCGTTAGCGAAGTACAAAGATTAAGTTGGCGTCAAAAATGGCGTACCATTTTTCGAGCGTAGATTTCAATTAAATTGCTCTCCGAACCATCGTTTCTGGAAGGTTTATATTTAATAATATCAGCCCTGTATTAAACTGTCCCACTGCTGGGCACGGGCGTCCAATGTGAGAAGGGTTAGGCCATAGTCCACCATGCTGGTCCAGTGCGGGTTAGCAGAGTTCACATATTGAAATTAAACTACTATATACGGATTTTATCGCGTTGTTTATTTATCACTGTATTACAAAATTTTGAAAATATTACTCTACTACTACTATTGATTTTATTTGACTAATTTATAAGCTAATAAAATTATTTAAACTATTAAATCTATTTATTTTTGGTTTACACTTTCCCCGACGTTTCGGGTGCTTTTCAGCAGTTTTTCCCCCGTGACCATGGCTGCTGAAAAGCACCCGAAACGTCGGGGAAAGTGTAAACCAAAAATAAATAGATTTAATAGTTTAAATAATTTTATTAGCTTATAAATTAGTCAAATAAAATCAATAGTAGTAGTAGAGTAATATTTTCAAAATTTTGTAATACAGTGATAAATAAACAACGCGATAAAATCCGTATATAGTAGTTTAATTTCAATGAATAACATTCGCGTAAACAGAAGACAAGAGTTCACATATCTTCGAGTACATTATGGGGAACTCTCAGACATGCAGGTTTCCTCACGATGTTTTCCTTAACCGTTAAAGCGAGCGATAAATAATTGATACGCACATAACTTCGAAAAGTCATAGATGCGCGCCTTGGGATTGAACTCATGACCTCTGCGTTGCAATCCAACGGTCTCTCACTAGGCAATCGCTGCTTTTTTTTTCTGAAAGGTAGATCAACTCAAAAATTTGTTAAGACGATCAGTACCATATCAAGTCAATTCATTTTTGTCAAGCCGTTGATTACGCATTTAGAGATCAGGTGTCAGAAAGACTATGTTTTGCCATGTATAAGGGAACGTCGAATAAAAAAAAATATTTGACCTTTTTTGTAAATATTTAGTATTATAATTATTTGTGTTTTTGTAATTATGTTATCTTTTTTAATACGTTTGTAAATATAAATAGTTGTATATATATTTTTTGACATATATATAAATTTTAATTGAACTATGAATTTTTTCGGTAACTATTTGCTAAATTATATGGTTTAGCAAAAAGAAGAACAAATGTAATTTTTAAATGCAGTATTTAACCAGCATTTCCTTTCGGTTTCTCTCGAGTTAATGTTAGGTTATGTCAGTAGCAGTACTTTTGTTTTTAAATAAAATATTGCCTATGTTACACGGTAATAGCTTTCGAATGGTAAAATATTTTTAGAACCGGTTGAACAGTTTTTGAGTAAAACCCTTATAAACAAACTAAAAATATAGATAACGATCGCTTGTATAATATTATTTTTCGATTGTATTAGTAATTTGTTTCAGTAAATAACAATGACAAAAACAAAAATAAAACTATCTTGAAAAACGTAAAATAAGACTACAACAATATGCATACATGTAATACAGGGTGATTTTGAAATGGTGTAATTCCTTTTAACCACGCATTCTACTGGTGATATAGAATAACCCTGACCATATTTTTATTTAATTAGATTTATTTTTTTTGAAAATTATTATTCCGTTTTTTTCGTGAAATGGTGTCAGATAGTCATATGTTAACCAACCGAGGCAATTTTAATTTTTTACTAATTAAAATAAAAAAACATATTAATAATTAATGTCGTAAATAATAACGGGCGGTCCTTTTTATTGCCCCTTATTATTTACGACATCAGTTATTGTTGTTATTATTTTTAAATTAGTAAAATATTAAGATTGTGTCAGGTGGTTAAAGTATGACTATTTGAAATCATTTCATGAAAAAAATCTGTACTCTAATTTTGCCGAAATCATTATTCTAATTAAGAAAAAATATGGTCAGGGTTATTCTATATCACCAGTAGAATGCGTGGTTAAAGGGAATTACACGATTTCAAAATCACCCTGTATAATTATAAACAGCTTTTTGTTCCTGCATGCACGTCAATATCCTTAACGGCTGACACAATTTGTATGTGGTTTTCAGAAACGATTGAGGTAAGAAATTTAACCTTTAGTGTATAGCTGTTATATTTTATTTTCAATTGGTTGACTTATTAAAATATACGTCCATTTGAAGCAATGTTATTTTTGTATATATAATTATAAAGCGGGCTTGGCACTAGGTTTGAACAGCCATTACTACAGTGCAGCAAATTAAACGCAACTTATCTGCATATATACAGCGTGTAGCAGAAAGCTGTGGTCATATTTTAGGATAATGTTCTGTAACCTAGGAGCTCTATACCCGAATCTAAATAAATTATTTAAATGTGTGATAATTTCAATCATTTTATTAATTTATTAAATGACTTTGGGCCGTAGGAGGTTATAAATTGAAACTGAAAATCAGTATAACCGTTTAGAACTAATGCAAACGCATAAGTCCTAAACGGCTATACCGATTTTGATGATTATTGGTGTAATACATACGCACAGAAGAATTGTATATATAAAGATAATTCATATTATTTCAGTTTGTCCGTATAAATCTGGGCAACACCTAGTAAATCTAAAGTACAAATATTTTCTAATATCCACGTTGTTCCTTGGCACAGATTCGTTCCACTTAGTTCTTGATGATATGATCTTATGAATTGCTGTGACAATTTACGTCGATTGCGTATAATCACGTGTGTGTAGGTGTTTTGTATTATTATGACGCCATATGACGTCATCGTTTACCGATGCATTCCTTGCGTAGTACTTGGATTGCTATTTTTCAAGTGCAATGTGTAATAACGATTTTTGCAACAAGCCGGTTTAACTGATGTAATGTAAAGTTGCCACGAATATTGAATCATTTTGGACGTTGTTTTACTTAGAAGTAATTCCTATTTGATTATATGTATTATCAAAATAAAAGATAGCATTGAACAGACTGCTGTGCCATATAATTTAGGAAAACTGAGATAACTTTGGTAAATATCTTGAAACTAAACTTAGTTTGTAAAATAGAGCTTGGGTTCTGTGACACTTATGCTGGGACGATGTTGATCATATTCGATTATAAATGTCTATTAATGTTATTATTCTCATTGAAGTTTGTATAATTGTTTTAATTGAATATCCTAAGTAATATTATAAATGATTTTTTCTGTACCTTGACGTATGCGAAATTTCTTGATGATTGGTCGAGTAGATAAGGTGTGGAAGCATAACAAACAAACAAAATCACATTCGCATTTATAATATAAGTTAGGACTACTAGCAATTTGGGTTACAAATTCCTAGTAGGTATTTGGGTTACAAATTCTTAGTTGGTATTAGGGTTACAAATTCCTAGTATTTGGGTTACAAATTCCTAGTAGGTATTTGGGTTACGAATTCCTAGTATTTGGGTTACAAATTCCTAGTATTCTTGTTACTCGTTTCTGCTAAGCTATAATTCTTGTGTAAGTGGACCCACACTTAAAGTTGGTAGTGCAAAGTGTGGGATTCGTACTTGCGACTTCTCAATTGAACAAAAGCTGCCTGAAGCTCCACAATATTTACTTATGTGAAATGTTAATCTCTGATAGGTATGTCAAACATTCAAAGTTATGTCAAATAACTATCTGGAAGGCCAAGTAAATGAAATATCATTTATTAATGATAGCTTTAAAAATATCGTGTTTGCCTTATTTTCATTACAAAATAGGAAGGAATGAGGTAATTTAATGCCTTTTAATATTTAAAGAAAGAAAGTTCTGGCCTACTCAATACCTTGAAAATAGAAAGAAATAACATGCTTTAATGTCTTAAGAAATATCAAAGAATGGTGTACTTCAAATGCATTAGGTACATATAGGAAGAAACGGCATACTTCAATGCCTTAAAAAATAGGAAGGATTGGCGATTTTGAAGCCTTAGAAAATAGGAAAAAATTGCGTACTTTGATGTCGAAGAAAATAGAAAGAAATTGGGTACTTTAATGTCATAGAAAATAGGAAGAAATTGCGTACTTTAATGTCGAAGAATATAGGAAGGAATGGCGTTCTTTAATGCCTTACAAAATAGAAAGAATTAGCGTACTTGCATGCCTTAAAAAGGATGGAATAGCTTATTTCAATGATTTAAAAAATATGAATCAATGCCATACTTGTACTTTAATGCCCTACAACATAAAAAAAAAATTTGCGTAGTTTAATGTCTTATAAAATAAGTAGCAATGGCGTACTTAAATACCTTATAAAAACGGTGTAAAAACCCAGGATTCAACCTCTTCGTTTTATATGTAAAAGTAATGAAAATAAATTACACCTATATCTCAGGGGTCTTTTGATCCAGAGGGCCCATATTCAAACTTGACCGAGGTTTGATCCCAAGGTGTCTGCACACTAAGTTACAAGTCAATCGGTCCAGTGGTTCTGGAGTTATGCCTGTCACTAACAGACAGACACACAGACCCACATAGTGTTTTCATTAACCTTTTCGAAGAAGACTCACAGGTTAACAATGGCACCACCTTCTACAATGCTTTAAAAAATAGGAAGAAGTGGCGTACTTGAACGCCTTAGAATATAAAAACGAACGGCGTACTTTAATCTCGGAGGCCAAGAAGCACTTTGGGTCGAAGTAAGTTCGGCATATTTTAATGACTAGTGTCTGATTGTATGTTCGTGTGTGTTACACAGCAACAAAGCGGCGTGGGCGTGTCGGGCGGGCAGCGGTTCAACGTGAACGTGCCGCACCGCTTCGTGGTGCACTCGTACAAGCGCTTCACGTTCTGCGACCACTGCGGCTCGCTGCTCTACGGACTCATCAAACAGGGCCTGCAGTGTGAAGGTACACTAAGCTGCTAAAATGCCAATGCAAATGCAATGTCAAAACTAAAATGGTATAAGCCGGTAATTGATATACGACGCCATATACGACGCCATTGTTTGTTTGTTTCCGAAATAAAATCTTACGGAAATCGATACAAGAACTGTTGAGTAGTTTCGTTATATCGTAATAGATGGCGGTGCACTACTATAAAAAAGTAGACTTCTTAACTCGGTTTTGTTAATTTACTTTAAAACTATTTTCTAATTTCTATTCACAAAGGCCTTTTAAAAAAATCACATTTCTTACATGAATGAAACGTGAGAGAGAATTAGTGCATTGTCTTGTTTATATATTGTTTCACTACTAGGCAAATGGAGACCTTAGCACTTGAACGGAGTGGTTCAATATAAGAAGGGCATATCGACCATACCATAGTCGCCTGGCCCAGTGCGTATTGGCAGGCTTGGCACATCTTTAACTTAGAAAAGAACTCTCGAACATGTAGGTTGACTTACGACGTTGTCCTTCATGTAGTCAACTTCCGAAATTCAAAAGTATATGGCGATCCTCCAGTGTGCTTACTTACCGTAACAGTAACAGTTTTAATACTCTTACGACAGATACTTGTAAGAG
Organism: Catocala nupta; assembly: GCA_963675205.1. Classification (NCBI taxonomy): domain Eukaryota; kingdom Metazoa; phylum Arthropoda; class Insecta; order Lepidoptera; family Erebidae; genus Catocala; species Catocala nupta. The sequence continues at coordinate 2,531,737 of OY776087.1, forward strand.
AATAGTATTTTACAGCAATTGTCGCCAATTACATAGCCGCCAAACGAGATAAGTGTAAAAATCCAGGATACAACCTCTTCGTCTTAAATGAACATATGTGATCCCTATATCACGGGGGTCTTTTGACCCTCACGGCCCATATTTTTTAAGAACACAATCTGGAGCGAGGTACAATCCCAAGGTAAGGCACACCAAGTTACAAGTCAATCGGTCTAGTGGTTCCGGAGCTATGCCTGTCACTAACAAAAAGACACACAGACCCACATAGTGTTTCATTAACCTCTTCGAAGAAGACTCAGAGGTTAATAATAGACAATATTAACCTATTTCATTCAAGTCGAGACGTCGCAATAGCGCGAGACAGAAATGAATGAAGAGACGAGGAGACGAAGTGGTCGCCTCGTCGCTGCCATTGCGCTGAGTGTTATGGATTCGAATCCCACACCGGACAAAAATTTGTGTGTTCCACAAATGGTTGTTCAGAGTCTGGATGTTCTTTGTGTCCGTTGTTTGAATGTTTGTAAAGGCCCCCCGCGACAGGAACTAATCCTACTATTTACTCCTCTGTTTGTCGACCTAGCTATTGACGACAACGAGTTATAGTGTTATCCATGAAATAAGTGAGAAACGACAATGAATTGCCGTAAATCTTAAGTTCGAAAAAAGCTTAAAGGTCATAGTAATTTCGAGGTATATCGACTGTGCTGAGCCGAATGGCGTTGGCCGCGAGTCTCTAGCTCTTATGGTTCTTGAGTTAAAAGTTGTATAACAGACAGACGGACAAAGAAAGCTGTTGTATAAGAGTTTTTTCGAACTCTAAAAACCTAAGTGTTATCAATAAATAATCTAGTGTTAACTTTTAACTGTGGCCGTTGGGTCACTTAGACGTTTCGCCATTTCATATTTCTTATTCTCCTCAGTACATTTAAGTAAGGTGTTTAGTAGCTTTTGTTGTGTGTAGCGAGGGAATTTTATATCGTATACGTACGTACACGTGCACGTAAGTTATATTCATAGAAAGTGTAATACGTACACATGAGCTATAGAATACACCCATATTTTCCTCTAAAAGGGTAGTCTACATATACAGGCTTGAGACTGTAATATGGCTGTAATATCTAAGACAGTGTGTCTGATTGTTAGTGTTTGTAATTGCAGTATGTTCGATGAACGTGCACAAGCGATGTCACAAGAACGTGGCGAACAACTGCGGCATCAACACCAAGATGATGGCAGAGATACTCAACGAAATGGGCATCTCGCCCGACAAGAACCCGCGCCCCAGAGCCTCCAAGGTAAATACCAAGTCGTATCCTGTGGTCTGTTGTTCACTTGTACTTTAGTCGGCCTCAATGGCGTAGTGGTTAGTGTAACCGACTGCCACACCTGAGGTCGCGGGTTCGATTCCCGCATAAGTCAAACATTTGTGTGCATGAACATGAATGTTTGTCTTGGTCTGGGTGTTTCTATGTTTAATATGTATTTATTTACAAAAAGAAGTATATATGTATGTTTATCCATTGTACAAGCCACAGTACAAGCTCTGCTTAGTATGGGCTAGATGGTGTTGTGTGTATGTGGTAGAATATGTATGTATATATATGTACCTATACCACGTCAAGTGTTATCAATTTGATACTTTTTAAATTGTGAATCCCTTTGCGATTCGGCTTAAAGAGTTTATTTCTCAAAAATAATTAAGTATAACATAACGATTACATACTAACATTTTATATTAAATCAGTCGAGTTTCAGTTTGTTAACATTCAGAACGATATTCGTGTTGGAGTCAGATTTGTCTTCACTTATAATAGTGTCACTATTAGAGTTGAGTCTAGAAGAATGGACTATTTAATCTCTCTGCGTTATTAACGATGTCCACTTAAACATCCTGAGGCTTATTTTTACCATCGAAACTTGATGCTGTGGTCTTCGAGCAAAATACTCTAGAAGAAGATTAGTCTATTTTGGATATTCTAATTGTTCTCAAAATAACAATAAACCAAATGCAAAGTTTATCCATAATCAAGAGCAGCGATAGCTCACTGGGAAGACCATTAGACTGCAATACAGAGGGTCTCGGGTTCGAACCCACGTCGCGCACCTCCTACTTTCGGAAGTTATATGACTTTTCGAAATGATGTGCGTATTGATTGACAATTATTGCCTGCTCCGTGCCTCGGAGAACACGTTAAGCTGTCGGTCCCGGCTGCCATGGACATCTATGGCAGTCGTTATTGCGGAAGTCGACACAAAAGATCCCACTGGGTCGAAGTGGCGCCGGTCTGTACTGACTGGTCCCCCACACGAGATAAGATAAGATTCATAGTCAGATATCCTTGCAATCCATGTGACACTTATTTTACTTCCGTAGATATGTTTTCTTTGTCGATAGATGACGGTCAAAAGCTCAGGTATACCTTGGCTTGTCTGCGGCTTCCGCTTACCAGCCGGTGGATAGTGAGCGGTGTTGCAAATACAATGTAAAGGATATACAAGTCGCTGAATAACATAAAAATTGGATCTACGATAATATTTATCCGAAATAATAATAATATTCTACCACATACACACAACACCATCTAGCCCAAACTAAGCAGAGCTTGTACTATGGGTACTAGACAATGGATAAACATACATATACAGAGTGTCCGGTTATTAATGGATAACCTGGAAATGTCTTATAGTGGAACTGATGGCCGTTCAGAAAAAATATGAAGAAAAATCTATCCTAACTAGTACCTGAGACATGTGTTTTTTTTATTATTATGTGTAACTTTCTTGTATACTACGACCATAAATGAATGAAATCCATCGGTTTTTTGTTGTTTTATTATTAAACACTAATTATGCTAATAGATAGACAGTCAAAAGTATGCTATGCTATATAGCTTGCACTTATTAATATACTTTTTTTTAATTATTTTTTTCCTTTTTGCTTAACGGCCTTCAGTTCTACTATAAGACATTTCAAGGTTATCCATTAATTACCGGACAGCCTGTATATACTCTTTGTTTTTTGTAAATACATACATATTATATATAGAAACACCCAGACCAAGACAAACATCCATGTTCATGCACACAAATGTTTGACTTGTGCGGGAATCGAACCCGCGAGCTTAGACGTACTAAATATTAAGAATATGCCTACCATACCTACCAAAGTGTAATAACTCTGTTATTTGGACTAGTTAACGGTAGGGTTTAGGACGATCAAAACACTATATTGTACACATGAAGTAAGCCTCGCTGATTTAGCATAAATGGGTCGGCTCAACCGGGGACTACCCTCTCACAGAATATCGACGTGAAATAGCAATATTCCTACTGTTATGTTTCGTTCGGTGAGTGAGAGTGACGGTGGCTCAATTACCCTCTTTCCCCCTTCCTGCTCCTTCTCCATCCCACTTCCTTTCCTAAAGGGTCGGCAAAGCGCAAGTGATACCTCTGCTGTTGTAGGCGTCCATAGGCTACGGTGACCACTTACCATCAGATGGGACGTATGCTTGTTTGCCACTAAGTTGTATAAAAAAAAATGTTTTTATTTTTGATAATGGTATCAATAGGACGAACAAGGTAGGCACTTCGCGGTTAGCTTACAGAAACAATTGTTCTAGTCTTTAATCGATGCTACAGAGAGTTGATGTTGTTGCTTGGCGATTGAAATAGGCAGAACAGTACCTTGCGTCAAACTATACGTTCACTTGTAAGTTACTATAGTCTTGTCTGCGCAGTTCGCGTCCGCTTCCAGCGTCACCCCGTATGCCTGTTTAGGTATTGTGACGCTTCTCAAAGCAACTTCAAATCGAACTAAAAATTTGGTGTAAGGTATACCAACTTGCTCTTGACATCAATGAGGAAAGAGTAGAATATCAACTCTGGAAATGGAACTATACTGCATCTAGTGTTTCAGAAGCCGGAGTGACATTCTCATTTCCATAAGTTTGTGGCTCATTTATTATCATTTTGTCCTGTATATGTCTTGTGCGGCAACCAAACATGAGTCGACATTTAGTGTTCGAAGACGGCATCGATGGCGCAACGAGCTGCAGTCACTGATCTAAGTGTTGTGAGTTCATATCCTACACAACGTTCTAGATATAGTTTTTGTCCGTTAATTATAAATTTGTAAAGTTCCCCGCGACACATGGCTTGCATTCTAGAGCGGGCATTGTCTTAAAAAGAATACAAAATAAGAATGGACTAATGCAATTTGAAATCGTCTGGATTTCATGATTCAGCTTTCCACCACGAGAAGAATTCGGTATCATGTACCTTTTCCTACTGCAACAATTAGAGTAAGTTATCAGAGGTACCTCTCTTCTCAATTATTTAATTCCCATTTTCCACCTTCCTAATACTTAATACTAAATATGACAATGCATCTATATATTCTATACTCTCGCAGTACCTGAACGCGCCCATGATGGAAGGCACCCCAGAGCTGGCAGCGTCGGGAGATTCGGAGTCCAAGGACGCGGACAAACACGACGACAAAGGTAACCGCTCCACAGATATTGATGTCATTGAGTACATAGATGCTTGACACTGCTAAAAATTATACTCTATGTAACTGCTTTGGTGTTGGTACAAGAGCATATGATTATAAGCCTATTAACTATTTGAAATTAGCCAGAAGTTTAGTTAGAACGTGAGGTACTGGCTTGACAAAATCAGCTGCATTCAGCGTATCATCATATTCCATTAGTAATGTTATTGTAGTCTTACTTTACCAAAAAGATTATTTGATTAAAATTGAACTTACAAAAGATTCGGTTTTTACGTATGCGTGAATCAAAGTTTAAACACTAATTTACAACCAAATTGAGTCGAATCTTGGGTTACACTTAAAAGAAGCTAATAATTAAATTACCTATCACGCCGGTATAGAAAAAGATTCGATAGAAGACCTTAAAAGACGTCGTCACTGCTACGTAAAATTTACTCTTGCTTTTTCCAAAAGTCATTATTAAATATAGTCTCCCAAATAATCAAAGGATTAAATAATTTGTGACAAAAAATCAGTCAAACTAAAATTACTGTATGCAGTATATAGCACTGTCTTTCTCTTGTCAAGTAAGATCAATACTGTTGTTATAGAGCTGGGTTTAAAATATATCGATTAAAATTCGAAAAACATGGGACTAAAAACGTTCATGAGAATATGGATACAATAGGGTATTACACCCATTTTTGAAGTGCCATAAAATTGCATATAAATTTTGCATTTTTAAATTTCGCTCGTCATTTGACGAAAATGCTGGACGCCGTGGACGCCTTATGCTCTGTGGTCATGACGTCAGTTGGCTGTGTAAACAAATGCAGTGATATTTTGTATGTTATGTTAATTGTTTATATTTTAAAAATGAGTTATTATTCTACTTATCTTTGATGTGCTGTTGAAATAAAAATAATCAAAAGCCTATAGAGATTAAAGGTACGCCGATTAGTTGACACTGTTGACAGTTGACACTTCTTAGTTTATACAGCTGTATGACGTAATAATATGGCGACTACTATACTGGTGTTATGAAACAGATTAAAAAAGCTGAAAACTGAATTGAATTTTAGAATTTATTTTGCTATTTTATGAATTAAAACTAACGTTTTCCGACTGATTTTTGCCTAAGCTATCTCAATAATATATTTTTAGATTTTTCTCATATAAAGTAAAATACCCTGTTTTATGGGAGAATTTAATTTAATTACTCGTCAAAGTAAGGCTTATTCTAATATGCTCTTGTTATCAATGGTATTTGCAAATGTTAGGTTTGGTTACTATGATACAGTACCAATTAGAGATGTTTAATAAATCCTGGTCCATGTATTGTTCGAATAAAAAATTAAACGTTGAGTTAACATCTCATTATGCTAGGCGAACAAGTATGGCCGTTATGCGATTCAAATGGCGAATGACGCGACGCCATCTTGGAACAATATTCAAATACAGCGCAAAATAAAAATGATATCTAGTTATAACGTTATTATTTTGCTGTTTTTAATAATGTTCGAATGGAATTGCATAGCATTGTGCTTGGTTTGAATCTCATGTGAAGAAAGAAAATAAATGTTGTAATAAATGCTTTTCATGACAAATAAATAGGTACTAAAAATGTTCCAGTGAAAATATCTGTTCGATAAATGTTATGCTCACGCATTATAAGCTATTAATTAATACAGACAAGTTAAGCATAATATATTGACTACTGAAATTTCAAAGTGTTGCCTGGTGTAACAAGCATACGCATACTTCACGGTAAGCAGCTACCGTGGTCTGTAAGCACATACAACGCCAATGATATCACGTATGAGGCTTCTAACTCTTCACAAAAGTAGCTCTTATACTGTCTGTGCAAGAGTTAATCACATTGGCTGCTTGCAAACAGCCCTCTATTTCCCTACGAGCATACATACATACATATATTCACACCTGTTTCTCAGAGGGGTAGGCAGAGACTACGGATTTCCATTTGCTACGATCCTGACACACTTCTCTGGCTTCATTCACTTTCATAACATTCCTCATACACGCTCGCCGGTTTAAGGTGCTCTTAACCTGGCCTTTATTCAGAACGTCTCCGATCTGATCAAGAATCGTTCGCCTAGGTCTTCCCCTTGCGACTGTTCCATTCACACTAGCCTTATAAACTTTTTTAGTCAGTCTGTTCTCGAAACCCTAATTACCACGGCATATAGCACAAGGTTGGTTTGCTGCATACTTCTCGAGATACCTTCATATTTTGATCGAAATCAAAACATGTCCTGTTCCTTTCATTTTGTATTCTAATTGAAAACATTTTAAATGTTTTACTGTGATTTTTATACTTTGATAGTATTTGATACAAGTGAGTTCATGATATTTATCGTGTAGATGACAATTACTTGGACATTTAAAGGTTATTCTGGGTGACGGTATCATCATAATTATTTAGCAGCAAGTGAGGCCGCTAATTACAAAGTACAAGGATAAGTGCAATAATAATATTAGTGCATAAATGCGTAGAGTTAAGTCATTTGTTTTACATGTTTTATAGATGTGTGACATCGTAGGCTTATGTGATCGTTCTATATATACAGTGTGTACACAGTTTTGTTAACCAGATGTAACTTTCGAATTCAAAAGACTAACCAGCTTTTAATATCTGACCAAAAAGTTCAAATCATTTTTGTAACTGTCTATTTAGTTAATTTATTTGTTGAGAAGGTTGTGTCAAGTCATCTTTGCGAAATGACTACGATGTAAGATATGTCTGATCATCGATCATCGATTGCTCTTATAAACAAAAAGACAAAGTTGTAAGCAAAAGTCCAAGTCCAATGTAACGTTATGTTTATTTATTTCATTAAACGGATAAATTCACTCGCGCCTTGCACATATAAACTATTGGCTAGTTGCTCTTAAAAAATGTAATAAACTAGGCAATAGCGCATATTCTGCGCAACCATAATACATATACAACTGCGCCCTCATATAACGTAATAAAATTTGTTAAAGAAATGAATTTCACCTTTCTGGTTCTGGTATTTGTTAGAAAAGCGAGGTGTAGAAAACAAAATATTAATATTTCTCCTGTTAATTTAATACTTATGTTAACTTTCGAAGTGACGTATTGAAAGTTACCACAAGTGTTGTTTAAGTAATATCTACACGCTGTATATAGAATTACCATACATTACGCTATTTTAATATCGCTTTGTGTGTAGTCACTGTTATGTACCAGTATTGCTTATTTTTTTATAGATTTATTTTTATTTCGTTTTGTATTTTATTTTGATTATTTTGTTTAAATAAACGCATTGTTTATTTCTCAGTTGTTTCAATTCAGTTTGTGAACAACATGAAACAACGCGAATGGAGTAGACTAGATATTCACACAACACAATATACATATAATAGTTTTGGGATATATAACATTTAGAAGCAATTTTATGACTAAAACAGACTAGATCGAAATACCTTTTTTTTTTAGTAATGTAATTACGTTACACAAACGTATAGGTACTAACTTGTGACGTCATAAGTTAGTAGATGTCACGTGTGATTGACTATCATTAAGGACTTTATATTCTTGTAAAACAGAAAGATACACAATTTATTTTTCTACTATCCAGATAAAAACATAGATTCTTTGACTTATTGAAAAGTAATCTATTCCAATTTTCAAACATAATGCAGAAAAATATTATTAGTAGTTTTTACACTATTACAATGATACTGTTCACTACGGATACAGATCACGCAATACTGCACATTGTTCTTCTACTAGAGACGACAGTAGTAATTATATTTCTCTACTGAATAACAGACGGCGTTGAGCGAAGCCAGCAATGTCACTTAAACAATATAAATCTCAAATTTAGCTGTTATTGTCTCGCTTGGAATATATAGAATACTTATGACAAATGACATGTCTCCTGTAGAAAGCTAGCGTATTCCGTGTGCTGTGATCGCACAGAGAATATTATTAACCTGGGTAACTTTGTACTTAGTATAAAATCTTCAAATGATATTTGCTGTTTTACATATTTATTACTACCTTCATCGGACGGTAGTAATCGGTTTATTAGTCGACCAACAAATACATAATTATATATTTGCATATATAGCATACAACATAATTATGTTGTATACTACGTATTGGTGTAATCGGATAAAATTAACTAAAGTTACATCTCAAAGTTACACAGGTGCCAACCCTAACACTACACATCCTTATTTTTGTTTTATTTTTTCCTGATTGTGTTTGTTTTATTTTGTCATGACGACACGAAACGCTATAGGTGTACAGCAGGGAGCGTGGCGCTCTCACTGGGACGACCTCCAGGATATATTCACGTGCTACGAAGGTGTCTGTCTTTTTGTTTCTTACGCTATGCTGCCGTAACTACTGCTCTCCCTAATATCGTAAACTCTAGCAGGATTGTGATTTTAGCCTAGCCTGAAGTAATGCATAATAACAACTATGATTTTAATTCTATTGCGTTTACGCATATAGGGTGTATTTTTTATGTTTAAATATTGAAATTGCTCAGTAACAATAAATGTTTGCTATGAATAATCACAAAAATAGGGTCAGGCCTCGGCTTTAACATGTCAAGGTATTTTGCCGCTGATAAATATAGCTCTTTATTAAAAGGTCGAGTAAGAGAAGCAAATATAATTTTTCAAGTTCTGCACTAGGTATAAGTCCAACAAACAAATACTAGTTTGTCTGTTGAACTTATAGTACAGAACTTGACCAAGCCTTGATAAAAGCAGCGAGGAGACCGTCATGGGTACTAATTGCCTTTTTAAAATGTAAAAACATAATATGATTAAATATGCTTAAAGTGCCTCGTCTCTCACAAAGCAAGTACTAAAGCTCATAAGGACTCCTTAAAAATACATGGACTCTCTTTTCAATCTTAATGGACCGTTTACCAGTATTGTGGTATTGTCACACTCGATGTTAATATATAAGCTTTCAAAGGTACTAAAAACTAATAAAAAACTAAAACACGGCATATAAAATATTATTATAATATAATCGCCATCGCTAGAGTCATCCATATTTGCAATTCAAGATCAAGCAGTAGTAACCAAACAACATGAAAGGGATATTTTAAAACGAGCAGTTGATGGCAAGTGTCGACTATGCCTAGTAAAAGACGAGACCACGCAACATATTATATCCGGATGTGAAAAGCTGGCCGGCACTTACTACACCAAAAGACACAACAATATAGTGCAATACATCTTCTGGATCCTAGCTAAAAAGCACAAGTTCCCGGTCGCTGACCTATGGTGGCTAGAGCACCTGACGCAACCGCAGGTCAAAGAGAATAAGAGTGCAAAAATAATGTGGGAGATACCGGTACAAACAGACATTACCATAGTACACAATAGACCAGACATAATATACATAAATAAAATAGAAAATAGAACATACCTGATAGACATTACAGTACCATCTGATTACAACATAGGAGCAAAAGAAATAGAAAAGCTTAGTAAATACCATGCACTAAAGAAAGAAATAACTAGGCTATGGAAAACACCCACAGAAATAATACCCATAGTAGTAGGAGCCACCGGAGTAATAGCCAAAAACCTAAACAGATATTGTAGCAAATTAGATTCCAACACAAACATTCCGATAATTCAAAAACAGGCAGCAATACACACATCAACAATAGTCAGCAAAGTTTTAGGAGATACAGTTTTTGTTAGCGGGGGCACTGAGCCGCCTTTTCCCTGAGAGTCTCAGGGCGGGTACTCAGTATACCGAGCCAAAGCTCGAGAAGAGAAAACACTCTAAACAACAATAATATAATATTCTACCACATACACCCAACACCATCTAGCCCAAACTATGCAGAGCTTGTACTATGGGTACTAGACAATGGATACGTTGTCGTATGTGTTTTCCTTAATGAGTAATTTCGATATTTGAACATAATTTATTGGAGCTGTATAATTATAACTTGCGAACAATAATCTACTTTAAATGATGTACGTTAAGGTAGATTATTATATGTAGAATTAAACTGGTATTATAAACGTTGATGGCAGCAGTTGGAAGCTTTGCTTGGTGGTGTTTTGTTGTAGTAAATGTGCTTAAGGTATTATAATTATTTCTGGTCTAACATTGTAGCGTATCGGTAAGTAGATGATATAATTTGATGGCGTCTAATGAAGTTGCTGTCTGATAACTTTGGCGTTTGGCTAATTGAGTACTGCTTACTGCATAAAATATGTATTTACTGTTGCCTTCTATCTAGTTATTTATTCAATTATTGCTTAGAGGAACCGTCCAGTCTATTCATATTATTGAGGCTAAGGGGCAGTCATCTGAAGAATTAAAGTTAATTTGCAACAACACACTTTACTTAAATTTCTACGAGTTGAAAGTAAAAAAATATTGATTCTAATTGAAAGAGCTTGCTCTTTTGATGTCAGTTTAAAATGTTTTCGTAGGCAGAACCAATTTAAATATTCTATCTGAACACTTCATGTCAGATTTTGCATTACTTCGACGGTAAAACGTTAACATGTCAATGTATTCACTGTGGCGTTGTCGACGTGTTCTGTGTAAAGCTGCATGATGCTGCAAGAAATTTGGAAAATTTTAGGCCACTAAACAATTTGACAGAATGTTGTGAATTTACTGGTAAATAGGAAATTGCCAGTAATCGTAACATGGTCTTGGCTTTATGGGGAAACTTATGCAATCAACGCTAGACGTCGCATTGTGTCAAAGCTACTGACGGTGATACTAAACGATTTTATAAGTTTACCAATTTCACACTGCATATCTTGGCTAAAAACTTACTGAACTTTCTTGAAGATGCCCCAATACTTGGATGAAATAATCAAGATTGCCTTGATCTATTCTGAAACGAGAAAAAATTTGACACTAAAACGTACGTAAAATAATGGTTTATTAGATCACGTTTATAGTCGAGATTAGTTAGTCACAGAACACCATAGTATTGGTTTAACCGTACTTTTAGAAGTTTTCTGATGCCGGACCTCTATACAACATTTGATACGAAGTTTCTGGACTTGAGTATCACTTGGTCCCTTTGATTTCGGTCTTGAGTATCCCAGCGTCAGAAGATTTCAGATTTCAGTCATCATACGTATTGTAGTGTAGCACTAGATTCTTGACAGTGTTGGGTCTCAGAGTCGGTCTACCCATAAATGCTGGTAGACAGATTCTGGGATTAAATTTTATAATGTAGGAAACTATTTGAAGGCAGTAGTACTATAGATAGTTGAGAGAGTAATTATCACGATGGGAGGAATTTGACATATTACAGAAAGGATCATAACTAAGGTGGTGGGTAGGGGTCAATTGAAGGAGGATATGCTCTTATTCTTCTAGTTTCTGAATATACGAAATCTTAACATCATCCAATTTTGTACTAACCTTTCTATATTTTAATTTTGGCGGATGGTCTTTGGTGATTGGGCAGTTTAATAAGAGGTTCCTGCACCTTTCTGCTATGCCTTATGAAGTTTCCACGCAAGTTTGAGCATCTTTGCCACCGGTCGTGGTTGTGTAAGTGTGTGATCACATGTTCCGTGTGTAGGTGGTGATTCGGGCGCGGGCGGGCAGGACAAAGTGTCGCTGGACGACTTCCACTTCATCAAGGTGCTTGGCAAAGGCTCCTTCGGGAAGGTTATGCTTGCTGAGAAAAAGGGTACTGACGAGGTAAGAACTGACTGGTGGTGATGAAGGTAGATTACGTCATCATTTCATTATAGATTTAAGAAGGTAAGCAGTGTCTGATTCTCATTATTGGACTTCTACGCAGAGGTCTCGAGTTGGATGTCAAGGCACGCATCTCTCACTTTTCGATATATGTGCTTATTAAACAGTTAATTACTGCTCGCTTTAACAGTGAGGTAAAAGTAATGGAACCTGCATGTGTGAGAGTTCTTTATGTTCTCGATGACTTGTGAAGTCTGCTAGACCGCACTAGACCTCCGTGGTTACTATTATGGCCTATATTGAGAATAAGTGTTTGCCCTGCAGTAGGTCAGCGTATAAACAAAGCGGATGATATAACCAAGACGGCAAAGAAGTATAAATTCCGCCTGAAAGGGGCTGCTATAGTGTATGGGCGCTTTTAAAACTAGAAATAACATTTGAGAGAGATACCGTGCAAAAAGGCGTAATTGTGATGTCAGCACTAGAGACTTAATACCAAAGGTCAGGTGATCTTACTACAGTCTTTTAAAGCATTTTCTTTGCTTTGTAAATACGTGACTAAGCGATACTCATTGTAATACGCTGTCCCATCTCGCGTATGCAATATCCAGCAAGTGATGGCTCTAATTAATAGTTGACTTCTCCTTAAGGAGCTCTGGTCATTCTGTCGTAATTCTGTAAGGTTATTTGGCTGCAGTCTTTTGTACAGTAGAGTGGCAGAACGATCATGTTGGACTGCTTTATGAATGGACGCCAATGTCGCTTAGCCTTATTTTCCAAGAACCTAGTGACTACATTTCTATCTTTACTTGGTACATTGTACCTAATCTTATTTCAAGAGAAACAAAAGACGGTGTAGTATGTAGTTCACAGCCAATAGCATAGTCAACGACTTAAGTTAACAAATATTGTTTAGCTACACTTCTTCTTAGCGTTTCGGTGGCAATCATTGCTTAATATTATATACTTGCGGCTCAGAACGCAGCCACCTTGATTGCATCGTCTGAAGCAATCGTCAAGTCCTAATGCGTGCCGTTGTTGGTGTCCTCAGGGCACAATATAAGGAGCAACATCGCTTGGTCTGCACCGCAAATACAGCCCACATTTGGATCGTCTACGAATTCCCACCTGAACATATTTTCTTTGCACCGCCAACCTGAGTTCGAAGTCTGTTTAGTGACTTTCAGACTGGACATGATAATTTGTGTTCTACTATGATCCTACATAGCTACTTAGTTAATTAGTTAGTTGGACGTGTGTTAGCCGCCCTTAGCCCCACAATTGTGTCATTGTGCGAAAGTGACCGATGCGAAAAGTTGTTCGGTTAGTCAAACCACCTCAGGTCCAACCAGAAAGATAATAGGGGACCGGTGTTGCGCAGTACTTCTTTCGTCGTTTTCAGACTGTATGCTATAGCTATTTGTGTCGGTGAATGTATTCCGACGCGTGAGTCCGTTTGTTATGTGTGTGTGTGTGTGGTGGTTGGCAGGTGTACGCAGTAAAGGTGCTGAAGAAGGACGCGATCATCCAGGACGATGACGTGGAGTGCACGCTGACGGAGCGGCGCGTGCTGGCGCTGGCGGCGCGCCACCCCTTCCTCACGGCGCTGCACTCCGCCTTCCAGACGCGCGACCGACTGTTCTTCGTCATGGAGTACGTCGATGGAGGCGACCTCATGTTCCAGATACAGCGCGCCAGGAAGTTCGACGAGCCTCGTGCACGGTTAGACTTTGTTATATACGCCGCGCCATCTATCGTGTACTTTGTATTACTCGAGCTTTACGACAGATGGCGGTCTGAAGATCGCCTTTAACGGCAAAATTTATTATCCTCTGGACTGAAGAGGACCGCTTTAAGGTTTGATGTGTTCCTCGTTTTTAAGAACCATTCTTACTTAATTGAATGGGTAAAATAACTAATATACTAGGTAGTATATTGATCTGAATCTTAATAGATACAGTAATTCTCGTTTGAGGTACTCGCGTCAGCCTTGATAGCTGCATGATGACAACATGATAACTTAGGTTTAAAATTGGGCACCGAATAAAAAAATTTTTAAGGATTGTAGTTAAAAAGAAAATTTTAACATGTTGGTATTTGATATTCAAATGCCACTAGTTAAGCCTTAGGCGATTATCACACTGCACCGCGCCCCGTCGCATAGCGCGGGGCCGCAGATTTTAACATTGTATGCAAGTATCTCAATTTATATAGAAAACACGCCTAGGATAACACAGTGCCGACGCGTCAATGCGCGGGGAGGCGTCCCGCGCGCAGATTCTGTCAATCTGCTGCCGCGGGGTATAACTCACTGGCACCGCAGTCCCGCGCGAGATTTTATGCTTCTAGGACGTTTTCGACAGCGCAGTGAACATTTGACTTTATTTGGCGCGGGGCCGTCGTACTCTGCCACCCCGCGCGGTCTAGCAGATTACACCGCTAAGTCGGCGCGCGCGTGATCTGTCGCTCCGCTCACCGCGGTGGGACGTTTTGCTAGTGGGAGAATCGCCTTAAGCGCAGGCCACGAAGGGCACGTAGTCCGAAGAAGTTCGCTAAAACAAGAGCGGGCGGTATGCCGTCTAGCCGTCGTTTCACCTCTTTTCATACTTCAGTTCACACCGCGTAATACAGAGATAAGTTACGCTAATGAGGCAAACGAAGAGCATCGCTCGTATCGTCGGATTTCGTTCGCACCGTTTGTATCGATGAAGTAGCTTATCTCTATAGTTCGGGGTGTGAACCGAAGTATGGAGAGAGGTAAAACGCAGCTCGTTTGCTAGCTGACGGTGTGGCCTGCGCTTTAGATCCTGCGTCTGATACCGCATGATACTGAATACGGAACTGCTGTCTCTTAGGACAATGAGAGTAAAGGAATACAACATACACTTTTGTTTGTGTATTACGCCTTGCCCATGTGACTAACTTGCCGGCAGCTGTGACCGAAATTCGGTCTTCGGTCTGCAGCATATTATTATTACTGGCATGTTAGTACTAAGGGTGTTTTACCTAAATGATACGTTTCCAGGTTTTATGCAGCAGAAGTGACTCTAGCGCTTCAGTTCTTACACTCACACGGCGTGATCTACCGCGACTTGAAGTTGGACAACATTTTGTTGGACAGCGACGGACACTGCAAGTTGGCTGACTTCGGCATGTGCAAGGAGGGGATACTGGGTTCGTATAACTTTCTCCTTTATAATTTACTAATAAGTAGCATCACTAATAGAGGTTCACTAAAAATGGTATTGAATAATGGCTTTTGATATTCTTATCTAAAACAAAATATAAAGGTTTAACATTTGCTAGACTGAATTCTAAATGCTTAGAAATGTCCGATCTATTATTTATGTAGTAAAATGACAACAAATTTGATTATATGTTAACAATGATTTATTTTTCACATTTCTCTTCAGAGTTATGTAAAAACATTTAATTGCATCCATAGCCAATTTAATTAATAACAATTAAAAGCTTCAAAATATATCAGTTTATTGCGATGTTCCCACTTGGAAAAGGCCACATGGCGTTAACGATCTTAAATAATTATTGTAACTCTAAGTTCCTTGAAAATATGGATTTAATTTAGTTTCATAATAAAAAAAAACATTAAGTTGCCCGATGACGAAAAACATGCGCTAGAGGGGGCTGCTGGTTGCCCAGTTGCTTCTGTAGCTGGGTGCAAAGCGGGGTTGCCCGATGACTGTGAGATTATGAGATCCGAGGGCTCACCACACTAATAGTGCTATGAGTTTGTGTATTAACTATGTGAGAATGACATGAGGTACGGTTGTTGCAGACGGAGCGACTACTACAACGTTCTGTGGGACGCCGGACTATATCGCGCCTGAGGTATGTTCTTATAATAAAATAATATATATATAATAAAATAATAGTAGTGTTAGAGTTTTCAAAATTATGTAATAAAAGTGTTTTAAAGTAAAATAAACAACGCGACAAAATCCGCATAAAGTGTTTAATTTCAATGTATAACATTCGCGTAAACATAAGACAATATTATGTTCTAACGGTTTTTTGTAACATTTGTATAAAAAACATCATTGTGATATCTTTATATAATGATAGAGCCCTGTCTAAAAGGTCATTGGGCATATCTGACCCGTTTTGCGAAAAGTGGCGGACATTAACCAAAATAGTTTTAAACTAAGGGGAATAATATGACCTTTCACTGCATATAATTATTTTATTTAAAATCGATGGAGAAAAATGTACAGGACCGTTTAAAAAAAAAAACAAACAGTTTCAGAGGATTTTTTTCCATCTTATAACCATACAGCATTTTGCACGGATGAGCCAATGTTCAGAAGCATGTATACGCTGTCTCTTTCGCACATTAGACAAGTAGAAAAGGTTTCGTTGCGCTCGCGCACTGACTCACCACCCCCCACGCAGTCCTTCGTTAGCCACCGTTGCGATCTGTACGTTTACCTGGTTTGTTTTATCTATTGTTTTAACGACTACTATTAGCGTGTTTCATGGACTCTGGTTATTTGCTTTTGGATTGGATTTTCGTTGATATGGAAAGACAAAACAGTTGTGTGTCGTGCAATCGATCTGTGTTACGTCGAAGAAAACACAGTCTTAATGCAATGTTTCTCGAAAGGTACCGGGATCTCGTAGTGTTGGGATTACAAGAAATCATACCACGCGAGGTAAGTACTCCGTCTGTACACCATCTATCTATCTATTTACTAAGAAAACAAAGCGCAAGAAGCGAGTCTTTGTTGACCAATCTATTGTTTTTATTTATGTTTTATTTTACACAATCTTAACTATTATTGTACAAAAGCAACCGTAATGCTAAGCATTTTACCTGTACCAGTTAATCTTAGAGATGTGAGAACTTATTGTTTATGCATAAAGAACACCCATAAAGGATTTTAGTGAAATAAAAGATTATTTTTCGTTTATGTTTTTATACAAATGTACAGAATGTTATATCTTGTTTCAGATTTCTTTTGACGGCACAAGATCTATATGCCACCCTTGCTGGCAAAGATATGATCGAGCATTGCATAACCAGCAATCAGATGATATGCCACCCCAGCCAGTACAAGAAGGTGCAAATCAAGAAGAAGTTGGAGAGGCGGTGGCGGTCCAACAAATAGAAGTCGGGGATCAACAAGGTTCTGGTTTTATTTCTGTTACTGGATATAGACGTGTATCAAATACAGCGAGGCGCTGTATATTTCTAAACTGCAGAGGTATGACTACTCATCGTGTGCCAACCTACGCCAAGTTCTACCTGTTGCACAATCACAATTTGTATATACCAGAACTTGCTAGAGTTTGCCACCCTCATTTAGTTCAAAATGATTGGGAAGAACTTGTGAATGCCCGGGCAACACATGAAAGCTTTAATAATGCTCACGTACTTGACATAATCAAATTGTATAAATGGGGATTAGAAAGCAGGTCTGAAATGGATTTTGAAAATATTGAAGCAATTGATGACAACCACTTCCATTTTTGGACAGCTTTAACTAAAAATCAGTTTATGACTATTTTAGAACAAACACCGTCTCTTCGTAACAGGTTTGATCGTCCTGCTACCACTTTAGGAATTTATTTGACTAAAGTAAGAACTGGTCAATCTGATGAGCGCTTAGCTACGAAATTCCAAATATCTAGAAGAACATTAGAGAGGAAGTTAAAAATAGCGAGAGAATGCTTAACTGAAGATTTTGTTCCACGTTACCTGGGCTTAAATCATATAACCAGAGAAGAAGTGGTGGCAAGAAATCTTCGTATCCCAACCCATATTTTTGGTGGTAGCGAAAATGAACCGGCAGCCATTCTTGTATTCGACGGAACATATATTTACCTTCAGAAGAGTGCGAATTTCCTATTCCAAAGAAAAACCTACAGCCTTCACAAATTCCGCAACCTGGTAAAACCTTTTCTAATCGTATGTACAGACGGCTATATAATAGAGGTCGTAGGACCGTATTCAGCAACTACTTCGGATGCAACTATTATGCGCAGCCTGATGCAAGAAAGCTCAGCTTGGCATTGGTATCTTAGACCTAACGACGTGTTTCTACTGGACCGTGGCTTTCGGGATTCTATCCCTGCCATTGAAGAACGTGGATATAATCCCTACATGCCGCCAACTAGAGGAAGAGGAGAACAGTTATCTACACCTGACGCTAATAAATCTCGGTTAATTACAATGTGCCGCTGGGTAATTGACAATTAATGGACGATTTAAGAAAGATTTTAAAATATTTCGACATACATATTTTAATGTTGCAATGCGAAATATGATGACTGATTTTAAAATAACCGCGGCAATTATCAACGCTACTCGGCGGCCATACGAAGACAATATATACGCCGAGCAGTTTATGGATATTATAAATCAAAATATAAACAGAGAAAATGAGTTGGCAGAATACGTATCAACAAATAACTTGAACAGACAAAGAGTAGCATTTGTGCCTCTAGATGGAAACAGCCCAGACTTTGAGGATTTTCCACAGTTGAGCTTTGAAGATTTAATCTTATTCACGTTGGGCTCATACCATTTGAGAATCGCAAGGTCTTATTGTCACGAGCACATACGACCAAACGGGGATTATATCATAGAAATGTATCGACACCAACATTTAATTGATAATAAAATATTGATTAGAGGGCGAATCCAGTCACGTCATATTCGAATGAAACAGTATTATACATATATTTTGTTAAACCCAACACAACACGGAAGACAAAGAATAGAAGAATACTACTGCTCATGTATACACGGCCGCCGCACTGTCGGGAGCTGCGCCCATATCGCTAGCATAGTTTATTATCTGGCTTGGGCCAGACATCAGGAAGCAACAGACGCACCTGCTGCTTTTTTAAATGATTTGATGCTTGATTTGGATCAAATTGAATAAAAAATACATGAATGAATTAGTGTTTTATTCATCTTCCCTATATCAGTTTCTAACACTTGAATCCCGTGGCTCACATTAATGCGACTAATGCCATAGTAAATCAGAGCCATATATCAATAAACTCTGCTATATTTCGTTTGTGTCCGCCATGGGTATGGTTTCCATACTAAGGTGCCCAATGACCTTTAATTATTTGTTCGATACAGAGTTTTTACCAAAGAAATAAGAGTCCCAAAACAATGTGTGCCTTATATGTGCCTCTAAGCTTTTAAGCTAAGCCCTTACATACCATGTTCGAAAAAATTATGGTGACTACAAACTCAGGCTTGCCTTACAAAGCAAGCTATTGTTAACTATATAAATCACACACTACTTGACTAAAACTTAATATAATGTTATACAAAGGTAAACAAATAAATATTGAATTAATTTTGTAATTTTTATGAATAAACTTTGTCTAATAGTTGAGACCTATTGTAATAATCAAATGTTATAGTAATGTACACACAGCGACACATCAACCTAGACTGTTTGGACTTTGAACTATTAGAAGTTGAACGCTGCGAATCTTGCGAGAGAGTGCATTATCTTTTTGTTACGCTCTATCCTTACTGTTACATCGACACCACTATGCACTGTTCCTTTCCAACAATTATCTATTTTGTATTTAGCGTAGTTATGCGTATATAGGGTGTCTAACTTGATGTGTAGCCGTGTGTACTCCTAACTTGTATACCTAAAAGGGTAAGTTTCTTATATTTCTTAACGTCATGTGCCACAAATAATTATTTCAGAATAGGATTTGTTTTAATAAATTAGATCATTAGACCCTGTTGGGCACAACAAATTACTATTCGCGAAAACGTACGAAAATTCAATGCAAATATGTGTTGTCCAGATTCTGCAAGAGCTAGAGTACGGTCCGTCGGTAGACTGGTGGGCGCTGGGCGTGCTGCTGTACGAGATGTTGGCGGGGCAGCCGCCCTTCGAGGCAGACAACGAGGATGATCTGTTCGAGAGCATCCTGCACGACGACGTGCTCTACCCCGTGTGGCTTAGCAAGGAGGCCGTCTCTATACTCAAAGGTATACTATATCATACTTAAACATCACACTTTGCTGAAAGACGTCCACTGCTAGACATAGGCCTCCTCCAAGGTTTTCCACACAGACCGGTTTTGGGCCATCCGCGTCCAACCGCTTCCCACGGCCTCTACTAGGTCGTCGGTCCACCTTGTAGGAAGCCTACATCCCGCTGCGTGATCCGGCGCGTGGCCGACACTATTAATATTTATACAAAATACTTGTACAACATACTTGTACAACATACTTGTACAACATACTTGTACAACATACTTGTACAACATACTTGTACAACATACTTGTACAACATACTTGTACAACATACTTGTACAACATACTTGTACAACATACTTGTACAACTTACATGTACAACATACTTGTACAACATGCTTGTACAACATACTTGTACAAAATACTTGTACAACATACTTGTACAACATACTTGTACAACATACTTGTACAACATACTTGTACAACATACTTGTACAACATGCTTGTACAACATACTTGTACAACATACTTGTACAACATACTTGTACAACATACTTGTACAACATACTTGTACAACATACTTGTACAACATACTTGTACAACATACTTGTACAACATACTTGTACAACATACTTGTACAAAATACTTGTACAACATACTTGTACAACATACTTGTACAACATACTTGTACAACTTACATGTACAACATACTTGTACAACATGCTTGTACAACATACTTGTACAAAATACTTGTACAACATACTTGTACAACATACTTGTACAACATACTTGTACAACATACTTGTACAACATACTTGTACAAAATACTTGTACAACATACTTGTACAACATACTTGTACAACATACTTGTACAACATACTTGTACAACATGCTTGTACAACATACTTGTACAAAATACTTGTACAACATACTTGACCAACATACTTGTACAACATACTTGTACAACATACTTGTACAACATACTTGTACAACATACTTGTACAAAATACTTGTACAACATACTTGACCAACATACTTGTAGAACATACTTGTACAACATACTTGTACAACATACTTGTACAAAATACTTGTACAACATACTTGACCAACATACTTGTAGAACATACTTGTACAACATACTTGTACAACATACTTGTACAACATACTTGTACAACATACTTGTACAACATACTTGTACAACATACTTATACAACATACTTGTACATCATACTTGTACATCATACTTATTCATCACACTTATTCATCACACGTATACATCATATTGTAAGGAGTGTTGAGAAAGAAATCTAACACGTTGTTAGTTCATCAATCAGATTTATTCTACAGTAAATACATTAGTGATCATTATTTTGATATTAAGATAGACATACGTATTAAATATGTATTACTAAACTACACCTGCCTTCTTTAAAAAGAAATAAATAAAACACAATGTTTATTTTATTTTATTATACAATTGCCTTGAAATAACCAATATTTATGATAAGTAAATAGACAATTAAAGGATATAAGAACTGAGTAAATGTTAAAAAGTTCTGTACAATTCGGTTCTATTTTTGTGAACTGTTTATATTATACATCATACATATACATACATCGTACTTATACATCATGCTTATACAACATATTTGTACATCATACTTATACATCATACTTATCGTTGGTAAATTGTATGCGAAAGTGTTAATTGAAAGGATTGTGAAAGTAACCTACGAGAAAATATGGGATGCACAAATGGGATTTCGAAAGGGTATGAGATGTACGGATCAGCTCTATTCCTAACGAAGCATAGCCGAGAAAGTTTTGGCCAAAGGTCAAAAGGTCTATTGCGCATTCATGGGTCTGGAAAAGGCTTATGATTAAGTGGTGAGGAATGAACTTTGGTCGGTATTCTCATGTATGGAGTGAATAGCAACATCACACGAGCTCTGAAATCTCTATAACGATTCCAGAGCTTGTGTTAGGATAAATGGGACCTACACAGAATGGTTTAGTATCGAAAAAGGTGTTAGACAAGGATGTGTAGCGTCACCCTGGCTGTTTAACCTATACATGGACAATTGTTTGAAAGATTTAAAAGATTGTGAATGAGGATTAAGAATGAATGAGTTACTTGTCAAATGTTTTCTTTATGCTGACCTCCAAGTAATACTTGCGTCATCGGCGGAAGAATTGCAGGCGATGGTAACTATTATGCATGGTGCTTTTGAGAGTAAAGGAATGAAAATGAATGTAAGCAAGACGAAAGTAATGGTAATTAAAAAGGAGGAGTGCATGACGATGTGTAATACTATGATTGAAGGAAAACAAGAAGAGCAAGTGGAAGAGTTTGTATATTTGGGTACTTTGTTACCAAGGGATGGCATGGCACAAATCAGGGAGATATTAAAAGGAGAACGATTGCTGGCAATAAAGTGAATGGCGCTCTACGCGCTTTTATGAACAGTCCAAATGTATCCGAAAAGGCACGTTTGGCTGTTCATGGAGGACTATTAGTGCCCACACTTATGCATGGAAGTGAAAGTTGATTATAGCAAAAGAAGCATGAGAGCAGAATAAATGCTGTAGAAATGAGAGCGCTGAGAAATATATGTGGTGTGACTTTGAAAGATAGAATAAAGAATAGTGTGAATGCGGCATGAAAGTGGATATAGCGACGAGAATAGAAAAGGGTATGTTAAGCTGGTTTGGGCATGTACAAAGAATAGACGAGAAAAGACTGACTAAGAAAGTTTATAAGGCTAGTGTGAATGGAACAGTCGCAAGGGGAAGATCTAGGCGAACGTTTCTTGATCAGATCGGAGACGTTCTGAATAAAGGCTAGGTAAAGAGCACCTTAAACCGGCGAGCATGTATGAGGAATGTCATACTTATACAACATAATTGCATATCATACTGATACATCATATTTTTACATAATACTTATACATCATACATATACAACATACTCATACATCGTACTTATACAACATACTTATACACCATACTTATACATCACACTTATTCATCATACTTATACATCATACTTATACAACATACTTATACATGATACTTATACATCACACTTATACATTATACTTATACATCACACTTATACATTATACTTATACATCACACTTATGCATCAAACTTATACATCATACTTATACAATATACATATATTGTTGTCTATAATTTGAATAATATAATTATGTATTTTTAGTTTCCCCTTGCATTATATAGTACTTAGCAGTCTCATCATATTTTCGACGCCATACTTGTAAAGTTTATCTGTATATTCCGTGTTCCGGTTAACCAAAGTGATGTGTTCCGCAGGCTTCATGACGAAGAACCCGTCCCGGCGGCTCGGAGTGTGCGGCGGCGCGGGCGGCATCCGCGCGCACGTGTTCTTCCGCGACATGGACTGGGACGCGCTCCAGCACCGCCGCCTGCGTCCGCCCTTCCGCCCTAAAGTGGTGAGGCCCATACATACATACTGTCTATACACGTGTTCTTCCGCGACATGGACTGGGACGCGCTCCAGCACCGCCGCCTGCGTCCGCCCTTCCGCCCTAAAGTGGTGAGGCCCATACATACATACTGTCTATACACGTGTTCTTCCGCGACATGGACTGGGACGCGCTCCAGCACCGCCGCCTGCGTCCGCCCTTCCGCCCTAAAGTGGTGAGGCCCATACATACATACTGTCTATACACGTGTTCTTCCGCGACATGGACTGGGACGCGCTCCAGCACCGCCGCCTGCGTCCGCCCTTCCGCCCTAAAGTGGTGAGGCCCATACATACATACTGTCTATACACGTGTTCTTCCGCGACATGGACTGGGACGCGCTCCAGCACCGCCGCCTGCGTCCGCCCTTCCGCCCTAAAGTGGTGAGGCCCATACATACATACTGTCTATACACGTGTTCTTCCGCGACATGGACTGGGACGCGCTCCAGCACCGCCGCCTGCGTCCGCCCTTCCGCCCTAAAGTGGTGAGGCCCATACATACATACTGTCTATACACGTGTTCTTCCGCGACATGGACTGGGACGCGCTCCAGCACCGCCGCCTGCGTCCGCCCTTCCGCCCTAAAGTGGTGAGGCCCATACATACATACTGTCTATACACGTGTTCTTCCGCGACATGGACTGGGACGCGCTCCAGCACCGCCGCCTGCGTCCGCCCTTCCGCCCTAAAGTGGTGAGGCCCATACATACATACTGTCTATACACGTGTTCTTCCGCGACATGGACTGGGACGCGCTCCAGCACCGCCGCCTGCGTCCGCCCTTCCGCCCTAAAGTGGTGAGGCCCATACATACATACTGTCTATACACGTGTTCTTCCGCGACATGGACTGGGACGCGCTCCAGCACCGCCGCCTGCGTCCGCCCTTCCGCCCTAAAGTGGTGAGGCCCATACATACATACTGTCTATACACGTGTTCTTCCGCGACATGGACTGGGACGCGCTCCAGCACCGCCGCCTGCGTCCGCCCTTCCGCCCTAAAGTGGTGAGGCCCATACATACATACTGTCTATACACGTGTTCTTCCGCGACATGGACTGGGACGCGCTCCAGCACCGCCGCCTGCGTCCGCCCTTCCGCCCTAAAGTGGTGAGGCCCATACATACATACTGTCTATACACGTGTTCTTCCGCGACATGGACTGGGACGCGCTCCAGCACCGCCGCCTGCGTCCGCCCTTCCGCCCTAAAGTGGTGAGGCCCATACATACATACTGTCTATACACGTGTTCTTCCGCGACATGGACTGGGACGCGCTCCAGCACCGCCGCCTGCGTCCGCCCTTCCGCCCTAAAGTGGTGAGGCCCATACATACATACTGTCTATACACGTGTTCTTCCGCGACATGGACTGGGACGCGCTCCAGCACCGCCGCCTGCGTCCGCCCTTCCGCCCTAAAGTGGTGAGGCCCATACATACATACTGTCTATACACGTGTTCTTCCGCGACATGGACTGGGACGCGCTCCAGCACCGCCGCCTGCGTCCGCCCTTCCGCCCTAAAGTGGTGAGGCCCATACATACATACATACTGTCTATACACGTGTTCTTCCGCGACATGGACTGGGACGCGCTCCAGCACCGCCGCCTGCGTCCGCCCTTCCGCCCTAAAGTGGTGAGGCCCATACATACATACATACTGTCTATACACGTGTTCTTCCGCGACATGGACTGGGACGCGCTCCAGCACCGCCGCCTGCGTCCGCCCTTCCGCCCTAAAGTGGTGAGGCCCATACATACATACATACTGTCTATACACGTGTTCTTCCGCGACATGGACTGGGACGCGCTTCAGCACCGCCGCCTGCGTCCGCCCTTCCGCCCTAAAGTGGTGAGGCCCATACATACATACATACATACTGTCTATACACGTGTTCTTCCGCGACATGGACTGGGACGCGCTCCAGCACCGCCGCCTGCGTCTGCAAACCCAAGAAGAAACAAACCACAGCTAGACTTCATGATACTTTGAGCTCATTCTGCGTAAATAGAAACACCTATGATTAAATTATGTTTTTGGTACTTTGAAATAACTACACTGGAACATTGAGACAACTACCATCTTAGTCTCCCCGTGACCATGGCTACTGAAAAGCAATCGAAACGTCGGGGAAAGTGTAAACCAAAAATAAATAGATTTAATTGTTTAAATTATTTTATTAGCTTATAAATTAGTAAAATAAAATCAATAGTAGTAGTAGAGTAATATTTTAAAAATTTTGTAAACAGTGATAAATAAACAACGCGATAAAATCCGTATATAAGTAGTTTAATTTCAATGTACGTTTTTAGGGTAAAAAGAGACGCGGCATAGGTGCGGTGCCAGGTGGTGCTTCATGAAGCCAGAAATACGTTTTATTCCTTTGACACAGAGCGGTCGTCGTGCCTTGCGGAGCGAAAGCGTTTTCTTTTTATTGACCCACACTGGCAAATAGCTTACGGCTCACCTGATGGTACCTATGTGGCCACCGAGCCGACATTCATCCTGAAATCAGCGAGATCCTACTATTAAAAAAAATTATAAAATATTCTATCATAGCTGTTTTTAAATAATATTTTTTACATATCTATTTATATTTTTAAGACGCTTTAAAAACCTAATTATAAAAATATTTTCCTACACTTTCGGTTGACATGTTTGTAAGCACATCGTTCCCTGCAAGCACCGCGATGCGGCTCCGCACCGCTACCGCACCGCTACCGCACCGCTACCGCACCGCTACCGCACCTAGGCTATACCAGTGTGCGCACAATCGCACCGCGGGCGGCCCGTAGCTACATTGTTTGTATGACATGGAGGTTAACTTGTCGGTCTGGCATTACAGAAGAGTAAGCGTGAAGCTGCCAACTTCGACGCGGAGTTCACCAAAGAAGAGCCCGTTCTGACGCCCGTGCCCAACGACGTCGTGCGAGCAATCAACCAGGTAACACATAACTCACTTTTCTTATACTGTCACATATTTTTTAAGGCTATTTTCGTACTAGTGAACCTTGCACCGTAGACTTTATAAATATTGAAACAACGGACATTAAGAACACTTACTCGCAATAATCGGCCCTGTGTGTAGCGATGAGGTGACCCCAACCGCTTTTACATGCATATCTGTCTGCCTTGATAAGTCCGCCTTGCTAGAGATAGACTGAATATTAGCAAGGTAAGGTTGGCAACATAGAAAACTCTGTCACACGGTCTCCAATTCGAGTCGAGTGCAGGAACCCTCAGACTTTTCGAACTTATAGGTTGGTACCGCTCGTTTTTACGGAGAAGTCGACCGACGACTGCACCGTTAAAACGAGCGGTAGTTTTAAATTAAGTATGGTTTATGTTTTTATAAAGTTTTATTTTTCTTGTTAACTATTTATGTGTAAAAAGGCATGATGTTTTTCTTACCGCAATTGACCAATGTTCTTGTTGTCTTATTAAATGTGTAAGCTATATTAGAATTGCTAAAATATTTGTCTATAACTTGTCCTCAAATGTGGCTTTGGCATTAAGGATTCAGTGTCAAATCATATTTGAGGACCAATTATACATAGGTCTTGTTCAAAAGTCAGTGTAGCCAGTTCACATAAAGGAAAGCAATCTCAGCGGGTTATTTGACAGCGGATGATTTTACGTGTTCGCAGGAGGAGTTCCGCGGCTTCTCGTTCGTGAACAAGGACTTCGGTCCGGCGGCGGCGGCCGAGCCCAAGGCGCCGCAGGCCTGAGCCCCGCGCCTCCTACATACACACACACCCTTATTTTATACTACATTGTTTTGTACGTCTCTCAGTGTACTTCTAGTGTATGTTAGGTTAGTTTCGACCTTTCTTTAGCGGGCAATGCTTAGATTAGATAGTATAAAATTGCATATCTGTTCATTTGAATGTCCTAGCCGTTCGGAGGTCTAGATATGCGAAAATAAACTTTATAGCCATTAGCGCCGCGGGAACACCGAACTAGAATAAGCACACATAATGGCGAGAGTCGTTTATGAAATAAGTAGTGATGGGGTGAGAGACACTGTCGATATACGCCTTTATATAAGGTTACCGCAGGGTCCCTAATCCATATTTTGTTCCCGCGGCGGTTCTTTTCTTTTTTAATCAATACCTCAAGTTCGCAACCATTGTAGTCTATATTGACATACTTTCCAATGTCGCGACTACAATGGCTCGCGAACGAAGCATTCGATGCCAAAAAGTGGAAACAAAAATTAACTTATGAAATCTCTGTCCAGTAGAGCTGTCGACAGTTTGAGCGAGGAAACGTGGCGCAACGTTAATCCAAAGACCGTGGAATAAGCGAAGCGAATACGCTCAGCGCGTTGTTGCGCCCCGAGGCGACGAGCGTATACGCTTAGAGCGCATATTTCATGGCCTTTGGGTATCGTGACGTCACAATAGCTTTGAACAATATTCGAAGTCGTCTGCCGGTAGTGACGTCTGCTTTTTGTATAACTAGCGTCGGACGAAGTCGAATATTGTATAAACACGTCTTTGATATACAGTTGGACCTAGCACGGGCTAATAACTATAACATTATACTTATTAGCCCACGCTAGATTTTAGTAGCGTATACAAGTTTTGGACACCCTTTACTTATCGCACTTTGTTTGTGTTAAGTGCGTTTAAAAATAGTAATATCTAATAAACGCTTAGACATGTATGTGTAAGCGTTTATTCTCAAGGAAATCGAACCTCCGAGGTCACGGAACGGTGGCTACTGACCCATTAGTAGTCCCCGCGCCATCCGATCGGCAATAAAGACGTGGATTTGCTCAAACTGAAAAGGCTCACAGCACGAAACAAATCAGTCACCCGAAACATTTTTTATTCATTATAGTACTTGTTATACGCGACTAAGCTGTATATTAACTCAGAATAATGAATGTCTAAAAGTAGGCAATTACTGTGATATAAAGCTTTTTTAAATATTGAAGTAGATTTTTTTTATATGACAGTAGTTGTCGATACTTAGGGCTCGAAAGATTGCACGTTTATCGTTCTGAATATCAGAAGACGTATAAAATATTCGCTCGCGGTACACATATTAAAATATATAGTTTGAGTTATAAGGAGACATTCAGTAGTGTTTGTCGTAATGTTTTCTGGCCGCCAGTACTGTTCTAACGTGAGTTATAGTATAGAGTACAATACTGTCGGACAGGGAAGAAAAGTACTGCCTATAAGTGTCAGATAACAAGTTTGTTGACGAATGAATATATTTCCCATTAAACATTAACGTTTTTGAAAGGTTAAAGCAATTTATTGTTGTAAATATTGAGGACATTGCATACATGGTTGTGCGCGGGTGGTGTGGCCAGTCTCTGATGATTTGCAATTTTATTTTTAATATTTATTTTTGTTGGCAACACCGCGGCGCGCCCGCGTGGGAGAAATCAGTAAACCCCATTCGTTAGTAGCGTGTTATTATTGCAACTGTGTGTGCGTGTGTGTGTGAGTGTATTGTGTGTGTGCGTGCTCAGAGATTTGAGCGCGAGTCTGAGGGGAGAGGGAATCGCCGCCATAACACTATAGTTCGAAACGACGTACCCAGCAAACGGTGCTTCTAATCTCGTTGTTTTTGAATCAATATGCTAAATGACCAAGCTTGAATATTGACGCATTGGCGTATATTATTTTTAATAGAAACAGAAATTGCGCCCGCTGTGGATATAAAGAATATATATAAGGATATATGATAGATAAATATTATTTACATGAAACCCGTGCTATATTTTAGCGTTCCTATACAGTCGCTTCTAGTCCCGCGTTGAAAAGCGAATCATTTCCAATACTCATACTCTGAGAACATGCAGTATTTATACTGACGTTACATTTGTACGTAAGACGAATATATGTTATATAAAAACCGTTTATTTTACGGTTTTCTCTAGTCACTTTACGACTGACTATAAACGCAATATTATACGCATCAAAATAAACTTCGGTGACCGTTGTTAGTTAATTTTCTGTTGATAATAATTTGAATGGCATACGGAAGCCAGCCAGACTATATGTAGGCCACATATATATAGTCAAGTTGACAGGTTTTAGAACTATAGCGAGTAGCATGGCAACACTTTCTAAGAAGATTGCATGCGTTTACGCAATGAAAATGTGTAAGCGCGCTTATTAAAATCTTAGCTATTGCGCGGCTACGCCTGCGTGGTACCTATATCAACAAAAAGCCGCTGGTATAGTTTATGACCTTCTCCAGGTTTTAAAGTATCTCTGTACCAATTTTCAAACAAATCGGTTAAGTGGTTTACCCGTTAACAGGTAACAGACAGACAGAGAGACAGAATATTTATATTATAGGTTTTTCGTTTAGAAGTTGGATTTTTATACCCACCGATAAGCAGTTTTGTATTATGCGATAATACAATAGACTACGGGCTAATTGTTATTGCAAAACACATTGAAAATTTAATATGGTACTGTTTCTTTGCCAAATATTAAAGACTAGCTGTCCACCGTGGCTTTATCCACGTTTATAACTATTGGGCCGCACCCATGGTTCGTTGCGTGATGATATATAGCCTATTTTACTTCTGGATAAACTGGCCAATGGTGAAAGATTTTTGAGATCGGTCGAGTAGTTTCTGAGTTAATTTATTACAAACAAAAATACAAATCCTTTCTCATTATAATATTAGTATAAACACTACAAAAGTATTTTATTTATAGTTCATATTATTTCAATTGATGACTACGCTTAAATAGTTGAATTAACTTTTATAATTAAAACACAACGGAAAAGGAATATGGGCAGAAAAAATCTGTTTACTCGCACATGAGCTGAGCGGTGCTAGAATATATTAACCTTGACTTATTTTTGAACACCAATGTCTAATAATTTGAACTCGTAAGTTTTCAGGCATTGATTTTCCGCTGAACCCAGTGTTTAGAAAAGTTGTACTTTTGAACACTCGTATGTTCAAGGGGCACTCATAAATATGGATTCGTTCGCTAACGCACAGTGTTAATAAATACTTAACTAACTTCATTTATGTATTAAATACAGTTATTATATTATTATTATATACACTTTTTGTAAGGTATACGTATACACGTATACGTGTGTGTACGTGTACGTATATACGTATACCTTTAAAAGTTACTTACGTACAAATGTAACAACAGTTTTACCATTTAGTTGAGATTCTCTTTACATATTTTGTTAGGTCTTTTTTATATGAATTAATTTTTTTATATTTAATTTCCTCGTACTACAAGTACAATGTTATTTGTCGTGTCTGTGTGTTTATTAGTCATGATCTTCTCCGCGGAAGCGAGTAGACAAATTATTTAAATCAAATATATTATTCACAGACACATGGAGATTTTTATATACATCACATATTTTTAACTGCGTTCATGTTTAGCATACGCCACTGGATGTTCACGCAAATATTTGAGAAATGTAATAGGTAGTGGCGATGTGTGAAGTTAGGTTGTTATTGCGTCACGTCGGGTGACGTAAGCTAAGCATGCACTCGCCTGTCTCGCATCGCGACAGTATTCTGATTTAAGTATTATTTAATTAGTTGTTAGTTATCGATGTAATACCAAAGGCTTAAGTTTAATAGTATAAATGAATAATGATTTAAGTTAATGATGTTATACACACGGTCGTAGTTGTGCGGTACGTTGACGGCGGGGGGTTGGTGGGAGGAGGGGAGGGCGAGCGCTGAGATCAATGCACAAATTGTAATGCTTTATGTAGTTGTTAGTGTATAATATTCTAATGAAAAATATAATATAAATATATTAAATTATAAATCTCTGTACGTGTTCCCGTATTGAAACGTTATTATTGGCATATTGTTGTCTTTTTTATTGACATGTTATAATTATATATTTTGTGTGGTTTAGTTGTTGGGTGCACGTGTACTAAACATGCAGTGGGGCACATTGCTGCACGGAATGTAGCACCTTATTAATTGTGTATTAAAGCTTAGTTTACCTTGTTGATGATTCCGTCAAGGATTCTTATCATTTTCGTGGCCATTTTATTTTGTGTGCGGTGAGAATTTATCGAGTGTTTTTAATGTTTTTAAATATTAAACTCATAAATAGCTTTGGACGACATTTATTTTTTAAAGTCCATGCCACCATACTGTATTTTTCTTATTTGCATTTCTTAAATTTTATTTCGGTGGTGTTTATAAAATAATACAAGGGACTCGTTCGATAAATTCTGACCGCTCGAATATAATAACCGTTAAATGTGAATATTAAATGTGCGCAGTTTCGCGTCAAATCTGCAACTCTGCTTATCGCCTAATAAAACTTAAGTGACGACGATTTCACTGCGGTCGTGCAGAGAATCTCCTTATATACGTTACTGTTACCGAGCTGACGCTTCGGGCCTGTTTCATGACCACCGTCCACGGTACAAATATTACGACATCCTTCACTCACGTGTAAATAGAACGTGGTAAACGTCACGTTCTATTATATACACGTGAGTGGTAAATGGTAGTGCCATGGATTGTTTAGAGTATTTATGAAACAGGCCCTAAGGGTTCTTGCAGACGAGCGTAGAACTCTGCAAAGTCATTTACACGGTGATAATATATATTATGTATGTAATAATTATGTATGTTTATTTGTTATTAGACGTAAGTTAAATGTATGTGGAAGAATTAATTTTTGATGTGAGTCGTACTAATAATAAATAGATAGATTTATAGATTAGACGTACAATTATGTTGGCGCCGATGCACGGACTCTGCACGGCGTTTGTTTATTTATTACATATTTCATACTTGTGTGTTGTTCACTAAGTGGTTTTTTATTCGTACGCTGTGTGTGTGAATGTGTGTGCGTGTGTGTGCGTTTTGTCGCGCGACGCCGGGGGACTTACTCATACAATACTAGCATACTAAAGATGTGGATACGTTGCGATTTTTATTGGTGATAAAGTTGATGTGATGTTGGTCGCATGTGTAATTGGGTTGGAACTGCCTCCGTGGCGCAGCGGTAGTGAATGCGACTGCTGGGTATGAGGTCTCGGGTTCGAATCTCGGATCGGGCTAACAAAAAGTTATTGGGTTTTTCTGTTAAGAAATCTCAATACGAGCCCGGAGTTAGGAAGTTGGGCGGTGTTAGACAGCCATGTGCCTCGGAAAGCACGTAAAGCCGTTAGTCCTGCGCCTGGCAGTCTCCGGTCGTGTCGGATTATCCGTCCTATCGGATCACGAGGGTTAGGGTACAGAGAGTGCACTTGTGTTTGCGCACACACTTGTGTACTATAATATCTCCTGCGCCGATGGCCATTCTCCGTTAAGATTGGCCGCCGTGACCGAAATTCGGTCAGGAGGACATTATTAATTGGTCTTCATTATTATTTTGCGACAAGGAGGTAATGTTATGGAACCGATTACACAGCTTACACGAATAAACATTGCAATATACGACGATTTCCTATTAAAATAATATCTTACTGAATTCTATATATATTATAATGGTGGCGTGCCTAACGTGTCGCCCGGCAGTCGCTGTGGCGCCGCAAGCCTCGTGTCGGTAGTTGTACTTACCATTCACCGTTGAGAGCCGGGGAAGGTACTTATCGTCTGCTAATTAACTAAAACACGTAAATTATCTTAACAGATTTTATCTAGTCTATCTAGTTTTATTTATTACTATTATTATTATTATTTTCACGTAATAATTTGGTGCAATCTTATTTTATATTTGTATTATTTATAATTAATATTGTGTATGGTCTCGAGTTGTTACCGAATTGCATTCAGAGGGCGCCTTCTTCGGGCTCTGAGTCGCGTTCAAATCGGCGACGACAATATTGTCGCGCCGTCTGAACACGGCGTTTATTAACTTAAGCTGTGATTACGTTGCAAAAATTATATAGTATTTTTTATTTCCGGACACATCGTGTGTTCTCATTTCCGACCTTATTGCAAACAGCATAATAAATAATATATAATAAAGTATAAAAAAATAAATACATTTTTGAAAGTTTATTTTCTAATTTTTTGAATTTTTACACGTTGATCACATTATTTTATCGATATGATTCGAATGTATTGTTTTGAAAAATGATATAAATTATTGAATATCACGTAATAGCTGTTAATTAAAAGTAGTACAATTTAGTAGTGGGAGCGTTCGCAGTCACCCAACATGTTTTTTTATGTACACACGGCTACACATCAAGTTAGACACCCTATATACGCATAACTACGCTACATACAAAATAGAGAATTGTCGGAAACGGACAGTGCATAGTGATGTCGATGTAATGGTAAAGATAGAGCGTCGCGTCCCGTTCAACGTGAGTGAGACAAAATAACAAAAATATAACGCACTCGCACGATTCGCAACGTTCAACTACTAATAGTTCAAAGTCCAAACAGTCTAGGTTGATGCGTCTCTGTGTGTACAAATACATGAAGCACTAAGTAAAGCTATTTATATAGATTCCAGCACAGACCCCACATACATAGATAGATAACTATATTATTTAAAAAACGAATGAGATTATTATTTACTTTACCCGGATATGTAGACGCACGATGACGCCCGGGCAAAGTGTGATTGGTCAAACCTCGAAGTTTGACGTCTTCACACGCACAGTCAGTCGCTTTGACGTCATTGCGCGCCTATGTATCTAATTATCTTAGTACATACGTATTATTATTTACTAAACTTGGTGACAGCAAAACATGGAATACTATCTTCCTAATACTGTAAAATGGTAAGCAGTAATGTACCAAAATGTAAAAGAACAAATTGTACGGAAAGAAAATTTTGATTTTATTGGTTACCATCAATATTTGCCTTCCATTGCGTTATTCTAAATCTCGATCAACTATAATACCTCTATATGACGCTTATTTTGTTTGTCTGTCTGTCACCGACTGTGCCAAAGTACCCCTCGTGTTATTACAGGTGACATTGTTAACAGTCACCGGTCAATCTGTGAAACATCCATTTACAATATATAACAAAATTACCGCAAAATAATATCTTTGCCTAGAAATTTTACGAATTGACCGGTTATTGTGCGAAATAGCTACATCTGTTATAAATAGCTTGTCGTCACAGCTTAGTGCGATAACTGTGCTCTGACGCAACGTCCGGTGCGATCGCACGACTAATCGTCGCAGTCGCACCAATAAGCACTTACGGAGACAAATCGCATTACACTTTACACTTAGTTAATGAATGTCCAAGATTTTTATGTAAGACTAGTCGTGTCGGGCGAAGCGTCGGTCTGTCGTACCACTGGGCAATATCGTCTATCTAAATATTACAATAATTCTTTTACTAACAAAGACATCTCTAGAAAATTTGGGGTACTCAATTTACAGCTGGTCTCTAAAAGATAAATCAACTTGAAAATTGTTTAACAGACTGTCAAACACATGTCAAGTGCTGTAATTGGCTGTCCGCAACAGTCAATTAAATTATTTAAAATTAGTTTGAGTTTTATACGTAGACTTTCAGCAAACCAAACACCTCAACCGATCCGCTTTAAATTAATACAAATATTGTACATAAATATGATATAGCAATCAAATTAGACTTTATAACTTTAGTAATAAAGTTCAAATTTCTACACACCAACATTTCGAGAGGTCTATTTTATTGAGAGATGTTATTTATTTAATTTTGCCTATATGACAAACAAGATTATAACTTTTATATGAAAGCGGTTACTGTAACCAATAAAGATTTGCAACACCAGGCCATCAGTAGATGATTGCATTTGTCTTAAAAAAGAAGAGGTTGATGTGATGCTAATCTCCTGTTAACAGCATAAGTCCATCTTAAGGAATCTGGAAACCCTACTAACTCCAGACACACAATATATTTGTTCCGTAGGGTGGAGTTAACTCCCTAATCAAAAGGCTTTAGTTTATCTCTGTTTAAATATAGTAAACTTTAGCATACATTAAAATAATTAAATAGTTATTCATTATTATCATTATTATTATTGCTTGCTTTAACGGTGAACAAAAACGTCGTAGGAAAACCTGTATGTCGAAGAGTTCTCCATAATCTTCTCAAAGATAAGTGAAGTCGGCTTACTGGACTGCACTGGACCAGTGTGGTGGATTATGGTGTAACCATCCTCATAAAGAGAAGAGGCATGTACCCAGCAGTGGGACTGTACAGAGCTTATATTAATCATTACTATAATGATGACATCCTGCTTTATACCCTGTTCCACTGCCTCCTGACTGACCTCATCACATTAAAAATAACGCTAAGGCCAGCCTAGCGTTATTTTTAGTGTGATGAGTTCTAAGGATAGTTCACCATGCTAAGTATATTGTAAGCTGACATCAAGATAATAAAAATTGATTTTTATATTGAGCAGTTAATATTACGACTTTTGATATTAATTATGTAATACAACGCTGATGGCGCATTGACGTCAGTATTGTATTTTTATTGTGTATATATATTTATTTATTGTTCAGAAGAGACAAATTTTAAATATTTTCTTAAAACGCGGGGGACTACAAACATTCAAACGATAGACACAAAGTTGACCTAATCTCAGAACAACTAATCGTAGGTCACATAATTTTTTGTGTTTTGATGGAATCGAACCCTCAACACTCAGCGCGGCTTATTGCTTATAATTTTATTAAAATGGACACACAATAAAACTACTACGGCTCCCTATGATATTGTTTACCCTAAGTTAAATGACGTCATATTTGTAATGTGAAGCTTGTTTAGTTTATATAAATATTACAAACATATGGTCTGGTTATGCGTCTGTAGTCTCCTTTAACCGCTTACTATAAAATCGTATTCTTGTTTGCCAACTTGTTGGTTAAAAAAGGCGTTATTGTCCGGTTGTGCGCACGCGCAGTAAACTGCAACATCGCTCGTTTGTCCAGTAACAATGAAACGAAAAATAGGTAACACTGTTCGATGCCATTTTGTAAACATAAGCCATTAACGCTAGCTGTAACTTGACATATCACGCTGTATTCTCTTTATTTTTTATTATTGTCTATATCTACAATATTTATATCGGCGGGTAGTCGGCGCGGTCTGTGAGTGACGTCACGTGGCCTCTAGCCTGTTACCAACCGCCCTCCCGGCCCCGCCACTACCCGCTTACAAGGTCAGTGAACTATTTAGTACATAATGTACTGTGTCAAACATAGCGCATTGTTTTATTATATACACGACGTATTTACAATATCTACAACATAAAATAAAGCTTATCAAAACGGTAATGTACTTAAAATGTCTTCAACTGTTTATTACTACGATTACAATGGCGGACAATAAAATGCAACACTAATTATATGAATATTTCAAAACA
The DNA here is from genome assembly GCA_963675205.1 of Catocala nupta. NCBI lineage: Eukaryota > Metazoa > Arthropoda > Insecta > Lepidoptera > Erebidae > Catocala > Catocala nupta. The sequence goes on from OY776087.1 coordinate 2,568,744, forward strand.
GATTCACACTATATTACGTTCACTATTTAAGCATTTTAACTTTACATATTACAAATATATTTCTTCTGCACAATAATTTTAAGTGTAATTATATTTTGTACGCTTTTTATGCTCGCCAGTGTAACGAACGTGGCCTTATTCATCTGTCGACGATTGTAAATACGTCGTGTATAAGTTATTTTTTACTAATTTTTGAATGCTTATAAAGAAATGGAGATATATTTTACGCTTCCCAGAGATGTTATATAGCCAAAGAATGGTATAATATATGTACAAAACGGCTGTAAGCCTTATTTTGTTGTCTATTAGTTACATATTTATTGTCTTGCCAGATTATACAACATGTAGGTGAGCAGAGAACATATTGTGTTGGAGCGATGTGATATACACTTGCTAATGTTTTGAATCTCCTGGCAATTAACGATCTGTTTTTCTTCAGCGGGGCGGTGGCGCCATTTTTCGGGTGGGGGGGAGGCATGACTAATGGCGCCAACACCCTTCTTATTATATTAATCTTCCAAAACGCTAAATATTTTATTAATAATATATTGATCTTTTAAATTGCTGATTATTGGGGTTTACACCCCGGTCTGCAGTTATAAGTATTTATTAGATATTTAAGTATATCTACTACATCCGATGACCGCGGAGTGGTCTATTTGAACGAATATTCAGTCGTCCTGACGGGTGCTCTTATATACCCACGTAATTTTAAGATCTTTGCTAAAGTTTACGCGAATTTAATGTTTCCAAATCAATACTATTTTTAAAGGCGTTTTTGGAAACGGATTTTTCGAAGTTTCGTGACATCTAAGTTACAAGAAACTATCTTCGGAACAATGGTGGAAACCGAAAAGTCTTTCAAAATAGTTTGATATCTCTTTGTGTTCGACTAACTGATCTGATTTATATAAAGTATTGTAAAGGAGTGTACATCACATTGCTTCAGCCGTCGTTATAGTTTGTGTTGATATATGTAGCTAACACAGAGAATATGAGATCTGTTGGACCGGAGCCGTAATCGCCCCGGGTCTTGGGGACCAACGCGTGAAAAAAATAATTATAATTTTATACTATTGTTGGCTATTTTTAGGTGTTGACAAAAACAATAGGGTTACCAAAAATAATTAGAATAATATATTTTGACATTAACAAATCGATTTTAATGTCGTTTCCAAGTCATTTTTTTATTGTATGTATCGTCCCTAAGGCCCGGGTACGCCTTATACAGCCTCGTATCTGTATTTGTTGTCTTCACGATCACTATTAGAACACATTAGCTGAGTAAATTAATGCATATAATATAGTTTTATGATGAGATAAAATATGTATATGTAATCCTACATGTCTATTAAATCAATGAAAATAGATTATAATGTGATGTTTTATTTACCTTTATTTATAAATATGTTGAATTTGTTAGTTCACAAACTTGGTTTTGGGATGAGTCTGATCTTGAAGGACCGCAGTTATTGGATTTCGATATCGCCTATTGAAATAATATTTACATACATACAATAGAAATCAGCCTCGAGTCCAAATAGAAGGGGTAGGCAGAGGTGTTTGCCATCCCATATCAGACATATTTTCAGACTCCGTGCTGGTACTGATTTTCTTGATAGTAATAGCAACAATAATTAGTCCAAAACCGGGATTGGAACTCAACACCTCATGCACTGCAGTTGCACTGACTACCAGTGAGCAGAACATTTGCCAGATTCTGCTGACTATGAATTTCCCATTGGTCGATTCCCAGTAAACCAGAATGAAAATGCATAAAAAATTTTTTTCTTTCTGAAATAAATAATAACGTTTATTTGCTAAAATTATTACACAAAATCTTTTAAGTATCTGGCTTCTGAGCTAGGTATGAACTACCTGTGTTACAGAAGTCAGTGCCTTCTCACAATTTATGCTGAAATATTTATTTTATGTTAGCTGTTTGTACCTACATTAGATTAGTACATATAGTTTCTATTATGTATTTTACTTTGTAATACAATTTATGTACACATTACACACACGCTTTTTATAGCTGGTAGAATTTTAAAAGTCAACATATTTACATAGATAGAGCTAAGAGTTTAAGCTATAAAACCATACATAAAGTTCTACATATCATATTGTAGTATGTATACGTTCTGTGTCATAATCTAAACCTAAAAGCCAGTGTTTGGTAGTACTTTTCATATCTTGACATGTGAGTGGATTGTTAATGATTTTGTTTAATTTATTGTAAAGACGAGGGCCCATAAAGATTTGCTGACGTCTGGCGGATGCAGTACGGAATTTAGCTAATGTATAAACATTAGTTACTGTGCGCTTGTTGCTATTTTTGTTAGGAATAAATGGAGTTAACTTGTATTGTTTAATAATAAGGTGGAAAATATAAAAATGTCGGACAGGTAAAACTAGAAAGCTCGTAGAGCGACCTTGTTGGATATCTATATGGCTTTAATGTCATGACTTTTAATAATGATCGCTGCGCTCTCTCAATTTGAATTATAATAGTTGTACAGGCACCACCCTATACCTGAATGCAATATCCAAGAATGGATTGTGAAATTAAAAGATGGAAGTCGGCAACGGATATTAATTTTTTTAAATCCATGTTAATCTTCTGACACAGAATGTCATTGACTCAATATGAGGACAACACAACTTATCATCCACCACAGCACCTAGGTATTTAATAACGTGTTTCGAATTTGCTACATATGGGCATGAACAATTGTGAGATGGGAAATAACACGAGTGAGCTCTAATAAGTAAATCACAACGTGTAGTTCTTGTAAAAGCGAATGGTAAGAAGGTGGTTCTAGTTACGTTAAGTGTTAGTAAATTTCTACTAAGCCAGCGACATCTTATAGAGACCCATTTCAGCATGGCGTTGTACAGCCCATGTATCGCCATAGAACGTTAAGACAGTGTCTATTTTATCCATTCGTTAAACATTGTTGACATAAATCGTTTACGTAAATGAGAAATAAACTCGGACCGAGGACACTACCCTGCGGAACTCCATAGCGCACTGGGACTTCATTACTTATAATATGTTCACCAATTCTAACTTGCTGCGTACGGTTAAATAAAAAGTGAAATATTATTGTTTCTTATAAGTAGTAACTAGTAAATAATAAATAATTGTTTGGCCTCAATTATTACTCTGATATTAATACGTGACCAGCGCCAGATATGCTTTAGCTCTGGTTTGTCTTTTATTTACAAATTTCAGACTACAAAGTAAATAATAATAATAATATTCTATCACACACACACAACACCATCTAGCCGAAACTACGCAGAGCTAGTACTATAGGTATTAAACAGTGGATAAACACAAAATATACTTTTTTTGTAAATACCTACATACATATTATACATAGAAACACCCAGACCAAGACAATCATCCATGTCTATGCACACAAATGTTTGACTTGTGCGAGAATCGAACCCGCGACCTTAGGCGTGGCAGTCGGTTACACTAACCACTACGCCATCGAGGCCGCCAACAATAATGTTCCTACCTACAAAATAAGTGAATGAGATTTCTATAAAATTTTGAAGTGACCTCTCAATCCATATATACATTTGTCAGTCAAGGAAAATTCGGTTTAATCCCCCGCATGTCTGCCCCCGAATGGGGAAAAATGAAAATTTTCGTGTCATCTTCCCCCGAATTTGTAATCGGGGAAGTTAGGAAGTTCTATTTCCATCTGCCCCCGTATCTCTGCCCCCGAATGGGGGAAAATGGGAATGTCTGTGTCATCTATCCCCGATCGTGTAATCGGGGGAAATGGGAAGTTCTATTCCCATCTTCCTCCGGCTAGCTGCCTCCGAATGGGAGAAAATGGGAATGTTTGTGTCATCTTTCCCCGAACTTGTAATCGGGGGAAAATAGGAAGTAAAAGTTTTATTTGTCTCCGAAATAATTAATTTTGTTTTGTGTGTACCTATTCTATAAGAAAATTGAGTTTAATTTTTATTCTGAACTGGCTGACCCGCGCAACTTCGTCTACTTCATATAAGATAAGAGAATTTACCCCATTTTTGCAACATTTTTCATTTTCATTTCAAACAAACAAACAAACTCTTCAGCTTTATAATATTAGTATAAATTAGGAAATAGGGTTACCACAATTTATTTTAGATTGCAGCAAAGATTAGTAGGTAAATTAGTGTTTTAGCATTTGAAATTACATAGTTAAATTAATACATGACATTTGTAATGACCAATACTATCTGCGAAAGGTGGAAAAACAAACGCACACACGCATATATTATTATTATTGTAAAGATTTCCACCTATTTAGGTCACAAATATCTGGTTTAAACTAGTTCACCCCTACACCCAAGAATGTTTGTATTAGAAATGGACTCACGTCAGTGTTGCAATGCGCGGTATTTGAACCCATGACCTATCGATCGCAAGTCCAACTCCATATTAAGGCTGCCACCGTGTAAAAATTTGTTGTGTAATTTTAATGTATATTATTTAAAGGACCTACTTATTGCTGCTGTTTTCGTAGATGAGTAGGTAGGTAAGCTGCCGAACTGAAGTTAAAAATACATAGGTATACCGACTGCTTAATAATTATTTACTATAATTAGCCATATTGTATAAACTGTATAAAGTAACTACATGCTTGATATCCTTTTACCCGACTGCGTCAGAAGGAGGGTAATGTTTTTTGAGCGTATGTATGTATGTAAGTATGTATGTATGTCCATTTCTTTGGCACGCCCTACAGCCCAAATGGCTGGACGGTTTTAGACCGTTTTTTAGGTGTCGTTGAATTCGTCAGAATTGTGGTAGTGACATAGGCTATATAAATTTTCAAAATGGCGCCCGCACATGAAAGAAAAGGGAAGGGGTTGTTTTGCTTTTTCTTACTTTAGCAATATAGGTATCAAATGAAAGATCGTGAAAAGACACATCACAACACATATCACGTTTATATTACTGTTCTAACACAAATTGTCAAAAAGCGTACCAATTAGGTATATGTATATCGGGACGCCCGAAGTATCATTTTCTAGCAGGAATGTAGACAAGTCAGGAATGACATTGCCTGTTCTTAGTTATATATTAAAATAAAACTATTTAAATATGTATTATGTTATATTATAATATTACTTACATAAGTAACAACAGAAATAACTTGTCGGTTAATAAAACTAAAAGTCTGAAATAAAAGTATTATTATAAAAACAAAAAACCCGACTGCTTAAAAGTAATGAACTGAAAAGAGAAAAACAAGTATCACAATATCTATATTATAATTAGACTGACTAATGCATTGTTTTGTAAGCTTACTTTATCAATAAATAATGAAATAACTACATACATATCAAAATAAGACAAGTCAAAGTCAAAGTCAAAAATAATTTATTCACTTAGGTCACAAAGTAACACTTATGAACGTCAAATGGGTTAGTGAGTTTATTATATTTACTGAATTTACATTTATGTTAGTTGCAAGGTTCAGGCAAAAGGTTGAGCCTATGAGAAGATACCTGCAAGAAACTCAAGGCCACTCTTTTAAATCGCCATCAACTTATAATTTCAGTATTTTACAACTCATTTATGTACCAGGTGTTGCAGTCATTATGCCATATGTCACTGTCCATATAAAACTAAATTCTAAAATAAAGAAAAGTTGGTAATATTATGTAAAAAGCATTTGAGATTTGAAATCATATTTATCAGTACGTAGCCATTTGTAATAGACAGTAGTATGGCATGAGGACGCATACACTTACACTTTGTGACATGAAAAGGTAGTTCGTGACTAAATGTAGTTAAAACAAAATTTACGTTAATACTTATAAAGTTTGTTTAAAAGAAAAGAAAGATACTTTAACACCACCAAATAAACACGAAGTACCTTCACATAACTAAATTGACTTATATAATACATACATTGTTTGAATCCTGTATGAAACAAGCAACTAGTTCCATGAGTTTTTATCATTTAAGTAATCATTATATATTCTACCATAATATATTCTACCACATACACACAACACCATCTAGCCCAAACTAAGCAGAGCTTGTACTATGGGTACTATACAATGGATAAACATACATATATACCTTTTTCTTTTGTAAATACATACATATTATACATAGAAACACCCAGTCCAAGACAAACATCCATGTTCATGCACACAAATGTTTGACTTGTGCGGGAATCGAACCCGCGACCTTAGGCGTGGCAGTCGGTTACACTAACCACTACGCCACCGAGGCCGACATCATCATTGATTGAATAATAGCCCTTCCGGATAAGCTGACTTTTAACAGCACTTTTAAATTTTAGTAAAGGTAAATTTATAATATCAATCGGTAGTTTATTAAAAAAGCGTATACTGAGTCCCGCAAGTGAATTGTGAACTTTATGTAAACGATGATACGGACCTACCAACTTATGCTTATTTCTAGTGTTTAAGTTGTGAATATCACTATTCTTATTATATAAGTGAATATTATGTTTTATAAACATAATATTCGTAAATATATATTGCGACGCAACAGTAAGTATACCAATTTCTTTAAAACGCTCTTTCAGGGAAACTCGTGGGCCTAAATTATAAATGCTACGTACTGCACGCTTTTGAAGAATGAAAATTGTTTCAATATCAGCTGCCTTACCCCACAATAGTATGCCATAGGACATAACGCTGTGAAAATAACTAAAATATACTAGTCTCGCAGTATCTATATCAGTAAGCTGTCTTACTTTCCTAACCGCGAATGCTGCTGAACTAAGTCTCCCTGCAAGACACGATATTTGAGCGCCCCACTGAACTTTATCATCTAAAGTAATGCCTAAGAAAACTGTGGATTGTACAAATGTTACTGTTTCATTATTTAAATTAACGTTTATGCTAGGACTCTTTATATTAGGCAATGTAAACTTAATACATTTTGTTTTTTTTGAATTGAGTAGTAAATTATTCGCCGTGAACCAGTCCAGGACTTGCGCGAGTGAAGAATTAACACCCTGTAAATTTGGTGCCTTACAGTCTACTTTAAAAATAAGTGATGTGTCATCAGCAAATAAAACAATGTCGCACAAATTCTGTACGAAGAACGGCAAATCATTCACGTACGCTAGAAACAGAAAGGGTCCTAAAATTGAGCCCTGTGGCACGCCCATTGCGACTGGTAATCCAGAAGATCAATTTCCGTTGATTTCAACGTGTTGTAATCTATCGCTTAGGTAAGAACCAACGAGGTCGAGTGCAGCATTTCGAATTCCATAATGCCTGAGCTTTCGCAATAACGTTTGATGTTCAACGCAGTCAAAGGCTTTTGAGAGATCACAGAATACGCCAATGGCATCTTGCGAATTTTCCCAAGCAGCAAAAATATGTTTTAAAAGTGTAACACCCGCATCTATTGTAGATCGACCCTTTCTAAAACCATATTGTTGAGTATGAAATAAGTTGTTTACGTTAAAGTGGCTCTCTAATTGCTGTAATATAATTTTCTCAAATATTTTACTTATAGCAGGTAATATAGAAATCGGTCTGAAATTACATGGATCACTTTTACATCCATTTTTAAATAATGGTATTATTTTGCTACATTTCATTAAATTTGGAAAAATGCCCACATCAATGCATCCGTTGAATATTGCAGCTAGGTGTGGCGCTACGTTATCAATAATACTTGTAATTAATTTCATAGAAATACCCCACAAGTCAGCTGATTTTTTTGAATTAAGTGACTTAAATACTTTTATTATGTCATGCGGATGTACATATTTAAAACTAAACAGGACTTTACACTCCACCACGCTATCCCTAACCAAGGATTCTGCTTTTACTGGGCAAGACCTTAAGGAACTAGTTGTATTAACAGGTATCTTTGCAAAGTAGTTATTAAATGTTTCAGCTACTTGCAAGTTATTTGAAATTATCTTATTATTTACATTAAGTTTAATAGTATTATCACGCTGCTTGGTGCGTCCAGTTTCATTATTAATAATATTCCAAGTAGCTTTAATTTTATCGTCGGCATTTCGAATTTTGTTTTTTAAATAAAGGGACTTGGCTGTAGCACAAGCCTTTTTAAATAATTTTGAATAATTTCTAACATAATATTTAATAAAATTTGGATCAAAATTATATTTTTTTATTCCATATAATTCATATAACTTAGCTCTACTTGTATATATCCCAGGTGTTGCCCAATCATAAAACTTAACTTTTAATTTTTTGTAAAATGTCTTCATTTTAAAAATTTTGTTATATTCCAGTGTAATGACGTTAAGCAAAGACTCGTATAGTTCGTCTGGACTATTGCAATCTAGGTCCATATTGACAACCTTGGCTTTAATGTTATTCTTAAATTCCTTTATGCGATTAGATGTCATTGGTCTACATGTGATGATAGTTTCTTTTTTAATTGTATTTATAGGAAATACAACCTTTTGCCCACAGTGGTCGGATGTCAAATCACTCAATATGGCCCTATTTAGAAATTGGCATTCGCAAAATATATTGTCTAAGCACGTAGCAGAGTGTGATGTAATTCTGGTTGGTTCGACAAATAAATTATTTAAATTAAATGATCTAAATAAACTAATAAGTCTTACAGAAAGAACTGATCGCTGAAGTAAATTAATATTAAAATCACCACATACTACTATATGCCTATTACCATAACTTAAGCGTTTTAAAATATCCTCCATTACTGTTTCGAATACACTAAAGTCACTCTGCGGTGGTCGGTACACGCAAAGTATGACATGTTGCTCCAGCTCCACACAAGATAATTCAACAGTGCGCTCGATAGAAAGATTTACTATATCATTTCTTTCCTTAAATTTAAGATTATTACATACATATATTAGAGAGCCACCATGTATAGAATTCCTTCTTACAAACGCACTTACAACGGTATAATGTTCATTATTAAATATTAGTTGACTACTTCTTAACCAATGTTCTGTTAAGCAACATATTTGGATGTCATGTTCTTTAAAAAATAAATCTAATTCTAACTCCTTGCCGGATAGACCCTGAATATTCTGGTGAATAAGTCTAATACTATGTGACTGCCTATCCTTTGTCTCATCTAATAGTTTAAACTAATAGAAGTATCAATATAGGAATTAGTAGTAATATTACTACTATGATCTAAAATCTTCACTACCGTACTGGTACCTGTGTCTCTAAATAATAATATATTAAATGCTAATAACTTAGCAAGTTGTTTTTTATAAAAATATGAAAGATACATTGTATCTTTAGTCAATAAAAATCTACTAATAAACTTATTAGTGTCAAAGAATTTTGTATAATTTGTATAACATGTACTGTTATAAAATAATAAATTCAGATTTTGAATATATCTATTCTGTTTCTGTGTTAATGAATAGGAATAAGGTAAAGCGCAAAGAATAAAGTTACACCCTACTTACACAAGCGAGAAAAAAGGACTATTACTTCATTATTTACTGCTTCCACTAAACACAGATTATATTTCTCAATAAATTATGGCTACATAAGTGAATTTAACTCTCGATATTCCCAAGATCAGTTGTAATGCTGACAGACGGCAAATATTTTATTTTTATTAGATTATCTGCCACAAGTAGCACCCCATTGTATTTGAATTGGCTAATCATATGCCGCATTTGGTTGTTAGTTATGAACAGATTTGAACACCATCGCGCCTCCCTTTGTTCGTCAGTTCACTATTTGACAATTTCGTAATTCTTAATACTTATGTCATGTGGTATTTTTGCGCATATGGCGCGGTTTGTTTCTAATGTTTATTTGTTAAAAAGTTTGATGCACAGATGTTTATTGAACTATTTTTGCTTTTTGCAAATACATATTTTTACGAATAAGTATTATAAATACAAAAGTGTGTTTCTGTTTCGTTTAGGTATACTAGTGATAGATTATTGGTTGGAGAATTATATAAACTAGATTTATCCCAGAAAAATGCACGATTTATCTGGGATAGTTGTTTCTTTAATAAAAACATGATTATTATAATCATACGCGTTAAAGTATAATATATATATAACTGGCACCTACTCTTCAATATATATCGTTTATCTCGTGATAAATTAACAATCTAATGAGATCTTGAAGCATTATAACTAGAGATCGGATAATTGGATGCATATTTACCTAAAGCTAATATTCAGCTAACATATTATAGAAGTACCTTCTCAGAATATCTTTATCCAAAATAAAATCCCGGGATACCGGGATTGCTCTAGTCGGATATATACATATTTACTTTCCAGTAATATGGGTCATTTGTGTTAAATCAGGTGTATTTCAGCATTTCTTTCTCGATAATATTGAGATTTTCGTAATACTACCTAAATATGTTTTCGAATAACCAATCTCCAATTACATCTTACACGGTATAGACTTAATTTTTTGAATGCCGGCATCGCAAGATTTTCTCTATAAAAAGTGCTTTCCATAATAGACAACACCTGAACTTTAGGTAAACATGCATCCGATTATCCGATCGCTAATTAGATTCCCTTTTTGTGGACTGGTTCAGGACTGCATATTCCCAATAGCGACGGCTAAAACACTCAAATTTCTCCAGCTTCCTTACCTCTAACGTAAGAAAAAAGTCGATTGCCGTCAACCGAACGCAACAGCACACTAGTTTCCTAAAAGAAAATCCTATAAAATAAATCGAAAATCGAACCCGGAACCACACGACCACACAAACAACTGCTGCCGCGAGACTAATAAGGTGACCTAAGAATCTAACATCTAAACTTGTAACACAAAGTTAGTTAACAAGTAACTAACCGTACCTAGCGCTAATACGCTGCCGTGTAAGCAGAATCATTTGCAACAGAAACCCATTAGGTGTTCGCACGGGTAATGAAGCGGTGACCGGTCGGGTACCGGCGTGGCACTACACGCCGCAGGGTCGTAGGTCGGTTATCGACCATCGCGAGAACAAAGGCTCACTGAAGCTAGCGAGGACTTGCTTCGAACCTAATCTTTATGTTAAACACGCCTGATTTGGAGCAACTAATTTGTATCGCAATTTGTGTTGTTTAAATAGTTGTGGTATTTGAGATGAATTGTTGAAGTTTGTTGAGATAAGAATAGACCATTGACCATTTTTGTAATGCGAAATCTATTTATGGTCTATAGCTATAGTATTAAAATTTAATTAGGCATAGAAAGTTTGTTTGTTATCCAATCCAAGAAAAATAAAGTAAATAAAATTGAGTGTTTATTAAAGTGTAAATTAAAGCTTTGAAAGAAAAAATTTACTAACTATCTCCAGAATTAACCTATTGAGTTGCAGCGATACTCCAGCAGTCGGACAATAGATTTTCAATCATGTCTGCCATTCTAACAATTGATAGGTTAATAAAGGATTACGCAGAGGTTAAGGTGGTCGTCTCGTGGGTTCGATCCCAGCTTGGGAAATACATTAGTGAGATTTATAGTTATTCCGAGTCTTAGTGTTCTTTGTTTCCATTGTTTTTATGTTTGTAATGGTGCGCCCACACTGGCTGTTGCAAAATGTTTACAAACATTTTTTAACACTAAACATTCATTAACAAATGTTGTTACATTCTGTTAAGAATTGTTAGATGTTTGGAGTGCTCCTACACTGATGGAAAATGTTTACAAACATTTTTGTCATTTTAAAACATGATATCGGTTCGCAGTTTGGATTTACGTCCCGAATCGTCTACACGAAAATGGAAGAAGATTTACTCATTGGATTACCTTTTTTTAGTTTAAAAATAAGAAAAAGCGCTCTAACTGGATGCGCTAAACGCTAAGTGCTAGAGAAAAGTATAGTATACTCTCATGTCGTCTGAATAAATGTTTACGAACAAGAAATAACAAATATTTTTAATTTGTTACAATTTGTTAAACAATTTTGTTTAGAAATGTAAACATTACCTAACATGAAAACATTGTGATCAAATGTTTGCTAAATATGTTTACCAATATTTGTAAACATTTTGTAACAGCTCTGTGGGAGCACCATTAAGTTCGGCGCGAAATAAGGTTTGTCCATAGTGAGGAAGAAATCCTTGTAACATATATCACATTGTTCCACCAAGCATGACTGTAGGAAAAAAGAAAGCGAGCTTCTTCCAGACACAATTCCAGACTACGTGCTACTAAGTGTATCTTGACAAAAAACACTTTCTCGTTTTAGGAATCGAATCCAAGATCTCATAAACAGCAGTCATATTTTCTACCACACCAATCTTGGTGTGTGTAAAATTAATGCTGGAGTATATCTATACTTCAGCATTAATTTGCTTTAATAGAATCGTAAAATTAATGGTTTAGTTAATTAATTACTGTGGCAGGCAGTTAATTATGTGTCATAAAGATTTGATGAATCTTATTCTTGCATCCCATCACAGTTCACTCACCCATGATGTATAATGTAGGTAGATATTAATAGTTAACACTCATAATGCATACTAAATCGATAATTTAATGTATGGTGCGTGCTTTGAATTCTAATTTGATTTTACAGAAGCGATCTTAAGCTTACGTGTTTAAAAATTAATTTATTTTTTACTGTCTCATCAGTTGATCGTATGTCGGCCTCGATGGCGTAGTGGTTAGTGTAACCGACTGTCACGCCTTAGGAAGCAGGTTCGATTTCCGCACAAGTCAAACATTTGTGTGCATGAACATGGATGTTTGTCTTGGTCTGGGTGTGTATAAAATATTACATTATATTATACATTCTATGTTTAAAAATAGTATAGGTATATGTTTATCCATTGTATAGTACCCATAGTACAAGCTCTGCTTAGTTTGGGCTAGATGGATTATTAAAGTTTTGTGCTTGGTTCGTGTGTGTGCTTGCTCGATTGTGAGATATCGTGTTCTGTTCCCGGGTCAGCTAAATATTACTGACTAGATTTTGCCCGTAGCTTAGCTCGAGTTTATAAAGATTTTCTCAATAATATTGTCTTCTGTTTACGCGAATGTTATTCATTGAAATTAAACTACTATATACGGATTTTATCGCGTTGTTTATTTATAGTTTCAAAATTTTGTAATACAGTGATAAATAAACAACGCGATAAAATCCGTATATAGTAGTTTAATTTCAATTTTTTCAATAACTTTATTCAATAGTTCTGTTCTGAATGTGAGGTACCCTATGTCTGTTTTTGTACCCTGCCAACGTGTACCTATAAAAAATTTCTTAATGATCGGTCAAGTAGTTTAGGCACGAAAGCGTAACAAACAAACAAACAACTAAATGAACTCACATTTGCATGTATGATATTAGTTAGGATTAGGACGTTACTGTTAGGGCATTCTTGGTGTGTGTCTGGAAATGAGGTCGTAGTTGGTTATAATCTTGCTTCTTATTGCGTAAGATCTTATGAATGAAATAAAATTCTGCCAGTCCGTTTGAAGATGCACTTCTTCTTCTTTTCGCGTGATTAGTGGCCAACCTGTTGTCAAGAGTTGTTCAAGCCGCCCGTAGACCTCTGACATGACTTAACGACTGCTGTCAATTCGGCAACAACCGGGACCGACTGATACTGGCATGATGGTATATATTTATGAAGTATTTTATTAAGTCTTGAACCTAATGATGATGGTAGAAATATATTTCATAATAATAAAGTCTCTTATTGGTAACGTTTGCCATAGTAGAATTAAATTTACTTTTAGTTAACTAAGTACACGTCGGCAATTACCTAAATTACCAAAAAATTAAAAGCACATCTTTTATTTTTAGCTAGTTGTCCCCGCGGTTTCACCCACGTTTATCGTTACTGCGCCACCCCTGTGGATCGTAGCGTGATGTTATATAGCCTATAGCCTCCCTCGATAAATAGGCTATCCAAAACTAAAAGAATTTTTCAATTCGAACTAGTCGTTTCTGAGATTAGCGCGTTCAAGCAAACAAACAAACAAACTCTTCAGCTTTATAATATTAGTATAGATATCCTATCACAAAGGCACACACAACACCATCTAGCCCAAACTAAGCAGTGCTTGTACCTAGACAATGGATAAACATACATATATATTTTTTGTAAATACATATATAATATACATAGAAACATCCAGACCAAGACAAACATCCATGTCCATGCACACAAATGTTTGATTTGCGGGAATCGAACCCGCGACCTCAGACGTGGCAGTCAGTTACTAACTACTACGCCATCTAGGCCGCCAATATTATCTATTTCTGAACAGTTAACCATTTGTGACTAAACACGGATAAAAGTTGATTTCTTAATTATTGCCTATATAGCCTATCCTAAGGAATATATAAAATAGATTAATAAAATTAAGCTCGATATTTTTACCGTTACATTGATTAACTAAGTTCACCTAACAGTTTCATCTGTTAGGTGAACGACTCGGTAAATAGTTCCATGCTGAGTAGAGTAGTCTTTTTTTATACAAAACATCTAATCTCTAGACAGATATATCTAATTAATTTGTTAGATTGCCACGCAGAAGTCTGGATTTTGATTCCAAGTTATATGTGTATTAAATAGGTTAATATTAATAATTAACTATATACTTATACCTACTAATATGGTAAAAGGAAACATTATGGCGAAACTTGCAGGTTTGAGAGTTTGCCATAATTTTCTTCGTACTGGGCCAAAGTCATAAACTATGTCCTTATCCTTCTCGTACAGAGAAGACTTCTGCTGTGTTAATCTAATGATTATAAAATCGAATCAAAGATCATTTGAACATAAAAAAATATATTATATACTACATTTTTCCGTAACTTCACTTGCGTAAATGTTAAATTAAAAAAATACTTTCTGTAAATGTTTGTTTTTGTCAATGAACAAAAACAAACTATTTTAGTACTTCTGCCAACGTGCTTACGAAATTTCATGATGATCGGTCGAGTTGTTAAGTCGTGAAAGCGTTACAAACAAACTCACATTCGTATTTCTAATGTTAGGATAAAGTAGGTACATAATTTATGAAAATGTTAAACGAAATACCTACATAATTAATTTCTTATGTACCTACGGTTGTTACAGCAAAACCTGAATGCTGCCATTAGCCGTTGTTAGGTACATTGCGAGAACCTCATTAGTTATTCAGGCTCCGCCCGGGTCAACTGCACATCACTCGACATCATCTGGGATAAGCTTATAATAACATGTGCAAACGTGCACAGACTGACGATTGCCCACTTGTTGTTAGATCATTATTCCGACCACAAAAAACATGAGCATTGTCCCTCTGAACATAATATGTTAGGAGGGCAATTTTTTACGACGTCAGCTGCCCAAGTGGACCCATTGTCTGCGATACACGACAAAAATAGGATTAAACTATCACACTAAATTATTTATTGTATATTTTTCTAAACAACTACACTCTTACTTCTGAAATGTATCTTATATCTTCACGAATAAGGTCGAGTTTAATTCGCTCGTGTTGTAGTTTCCGTACAACGCTCCCCTCAGTTGTAATAGATATCCCCTCGCGAAATTATCTTTTTATCCATTACTACGATTATAGTATTTAAATGTGCGTCGTGGCGTGAAATCGGCTTGATTAGCGGCGCATACGCATCGAATAGTTTATCGATTATCAATTATAGTAGACGATTACCGCTACCGTTAGAATATTTTATGAACAATCGTATCGAATCGCGCGTTTTGGAGGCGGCTACCGTATTGTAATTGGATTTTTAAGATTTATGCGTGATAAATTATAATAAAAATGTAAGTTGTTTGGTGATTATTTGGTAGCTGTATTTTGAGAATTTGTTGGGAGTTTTATTAAGCAAAGCCAGATTTAGGATTGCGTGGACTGAGCATTGCCATATCTAGGTTTTAGGCTGCTAAACATCTATAGCCAAATTATAGCCCAAACTAAATTTAATTGAATCCTAACATCCTGGGGCAAACACCAGATAATTCTGGGGTGGGCACGACCCATGTAGCCTCTCCTTGTATGGTCGGCCCTGGACAACCAAGACGTGCACACTAATAATCTTTGAGTCAGACTAAACATTACACAGCCCAAATTAATGTCAGTGATATTCTTTGTAAAAGCCCCTTTTATGTGGAGGCCTGTAACAGAAACCCCTGCCTTCTAAATTCAGCCCTCATACCTAGTCGAATAAAAGTAAGTTCCATCGCGTGTGACATGCGATACTTCGTTCGGAAATGTATCGTGTTCGTTCGGAAACATATCGTGTCGGATCTGCGACGATTTTCACGGCGGTTCATTATTTCAGCCGTCACGCCGCGCGATCGAAGACGAGTGTCAAGCCGTTATCGTTCGTGGTCGTCACGTCCGAAGCTCATGTCACGGTATGTCAACGAGCAAAGTAGTTCATGTAGAAAATCTTTGTGTTTTTGAACGAGTCTAGAGTCTGCTGGGATTCATTTAACGGGATTTTTCGTGCTGCTACTTATATTTCATATCGTAGATGATATGTTTATTTGCTACCGATGGGTTATTTCCTTATTTGTGGTAATTGAACTTACGTGTACTTAATTAGTAGGTAGGTACCTGCGGCTGACAAGGTTTTAAAGACGATGCCAGATCTTGGTCCCAAAACCTGTATCGTAGGATATTGTACATACATAGAATTAACGGACTCAAAGTACATCTTGACTCGGGATAATGATTTTTTGATCACATAAATAGTTCTGCAAGCGCCTTGGCAGCTTTGCCTCTGCACCAACCGTGAAGCCAGATCTTCCTACAGGACATGTACTTACAAAATCGTAAACAAAAAAAATTATCAACACACTCATCTTAGAAGATGACTTACGCACTTTTTATTTATATCTAGGTTCCACATACTTGCTCCTTTGCAAGATTAAATATCTAATTTGCCATGGCTCATGTATGTACATTTAGTTTGCAAATACTTAAATGATTTGATTCTTTTAATGTTTTTTGAAAAGACAACTTTCGCACTAGGAATAATTCTTGTGTTGTCGCTGGGGACTTTACAAATATTCAAACAATGAACACAAAGAATACTTAGAATCGGAACAATCATTTGTGGATCACACAAATTTTTGTCCCGTGTAGGATTCGAACCCACAACACGGTGCGCAGGCGTATCGGCGCAGTGGCAGTAGCGAGGTGACAGTCAATATGATGCAGCGTTGATATAATTCTAGATTTGTTATTTAAACTCAATATAATATAGCTTGATTCAAGTATTGGACCCTGATTATTTGCAATAAACTTTGTTGTTGCATACGCCCACCATTGAATCAATACAGCTCGTTGGTCTATTGGCATAAGTATGCGACTCAGACACTGTTTTTAGAATTTGACTTTTGCGAACTAATTAAAACTTATTGCTATTTTGCAATTTTGTAACGAGATTTATTTCTATCATACAAACAAACATTATATTTTTTCATCGCAGAAATCTTTACAATCATTAAAACAACGGACACAAAGAACAGCCAGGATTACACATATTTTCCAGTGTACATAGGGATTGAACCCACAACAATCAGGGCACAAGTAGAAACATAAACTACCACGCCATCGCTGCATTGAGCACGTGAGTTAGACAAGACGATTTTATTAGCAAGCGTAAAAGCGGGTAATTGGCTTACTAAACTGAAAATGGCATCCACCTTCTTCAAGTTAAACATTTCCGTTATTCACACTAGCAACGCTATCAATAACAGTCGGTGTTGCCATGAATATTCTAGCGCCTCCATAACGACATCGTGACCGCGGTACGACGCGACACGTCCGCGGCACGCACATGCCGTGCCGTGCCGCATCGTGCCGCGCCGTGCCGCTGCAGCGCCGCTCATTAGCCGCAGGCCCGTTATACTACCTCGTTAGTACCTACTTTATTACGGACGAATAAATAATGTATTAGAAGCATAATGTTGTACAGTTTCAGTATTCGTGTTAGTACAAATTAGGAAAGTATATACAATAAGGTCCTTCAGACCGAATTTCGGTCATGTTGGGCAATTTTAACGGAAACTGGTGCAGCAGATATTACAACTGGCCAGTCTCTCATACATAAAACTATTCTTCGCAATATTTTTTAAGTGGCCTGGTAATATTGTTACTTATAACACCTATAAAGTGAAGTTTTGGATGTTTTCCACGTAATCATGATCATGTGAATAGTTCATAGAGACATTGTGGATGATGTACAAATATTTTGCCTGTAACTGTACAATTCTTTATTAAATGTTCGGCGTTCTACAATATTCAATAGGCATTATACCAATCGGCCGTTCTTTATTCTAAATAATTTATAACTTTTCAGAGTACCATTTAGCTAAATTGATGACGAGTAGATACCGACATATTTAATAAAATAACAGTATTCTGACGTTTCAGATAGTTTTGAACACCAATAGTTTAAAGAAGTTTCAACACCCCAATATTTTGTAGTACATATACTCATACTGTATATGTGGTAGTACTATACAAAGGAGTATTACAACAATATTTCGACAACTACATTTTTAGACCCACATAATAGAAGTAAAGGTCACACATATCAACTTGGAAAGGGATCGTCACCGTATCGCCTTTCGCCTCGTCGTCAAACAGGCGTCAAACTAACGTAAACACGTAACCAAAGCGGTTCCGCAACTCCGGCACGTCGACTCGGCTACGTCTAGGCGACGCCGCGCTTACGCCGCGCCCACTTAAATCATATTAATATGGATATTTTCTCACACCTTTAATGAGTTTTCATCGTAATTTTTTGTTTGAAATCTAACCTACAAATTCAATAAAACACGCGCGCAATACGACTGCATGTTGTCTTTTGAATGACAACACGTTCGGCAACAGTAGTGCACGGAGAGATGTAAGTGTGGGTACGACGAGCCGTAAGCGCGGGGACAACGAGCCGTAATCGCGAGGAAGACGAGCCGTAAGTGCGGGGACGACGAGCCGTAAGCGCGGGAACTGCAAGCTTGTCCCGAGGCGATTACATTACGATTCCGATTAGTGTGCGTTGCAGTAGAAAGTTTCATACAAAGAATACTGCATGGCTCGAGTTGATACGGTGACGATCCGATTCGTCTACTGTTATCTATTAGGTACGGTGCCGAACTCCGTATTGCTACTGATTTTTTTCCTAACAGAAGTTCTAATAATACTGTGCCCGACCCTGAAATCAAAACTATGGTCTAACGATGATCCAAAGCTATGCTCCAAGATTGATCTAGTAAACATATTATAAAAAACATTATATGTATAGGTACTTACAATTACATAGTTAAAGACAAGCACAACATAAACTTACTTATTATTAACTGATACGAGATCGGCGTAGCAGTACTTAGTGAATGGCGCTGTTGTGTATGAAGTCTGGAGTACCATTCCCTAGTAGAACTGTGCTTGGTAGACTTCAACAGGCTCGTCCTCTATTATGTGACACTTTGAAACATGGCTGGCGAAATGTAGGGATACATTTCTGCCTAGCCCTCAAAGATGCACAGGCGGTAGACTACAGTATATACCAATATATTAACTGAGCATAAAAAACATTATTAGTGTGGCGAATGACCTCTTCCAATGACCCCTCGGCGCGCGATGCTCGTGTCGGACACCTCGCTTCCGCACACACATCTCCGACTAATTAGACCAGTATTAACGCTCGCAACGCGCATGCGCGCTTACATGTACCAAGCATGTCCCTGTCTATTAAATAGCTTTTATTTAATACTAGATTCTGCCCGCGGTTTCGTTCGCGTTTATGTAGAATTTATCAATTTCTATCTCTCGGAAACAGTACCTTTTTCTGGATGAAAGATGGCTATGTCCTGTTCTGTATCTCTGACAACGTGTATGCAAAAATTTCATGATGATCGACCGAGTAGTTAAGACGGGAAAGTGTATTAAACAAACTCGCATACACTTTTATAATATTAGTTAGGATTATATTATAAAAGTGATGACATGACATGCGTGCCAACAACCTCACACCACAAGATGCTAAAGATCGTGCGAAATGGAGGAGACTTAGAGGGAAAGCGGACCCTGGGTTCCAACGTCAACGCCGCGGATGCAACCGAGATAAACACTAAGATAAAGAAAAAGAAGTTAGGATTATATTACGTTTAAGCGAATGTTAAACATTAAAATTTAACTAGAAATATGCATTTTATTGCGGTTTATTTTGTTAACACCGTTTATAATATAATATTAATATTCTACCACATACACACAACACCATCTAGCCCAAACTAAGCAGAGCTTGTACTATGGGTACTAGACAATGGATAAACATACATATATACTTTTTTTTTTCGTAAATACATACATATTATACATAGAAACACCCAGACCAAGACAAACATCCATGTTCATGCACACAAATATTTGTCTTGTGCGGGAATCGAACCCGCGACCTCAGGCGTGGCAGTCGGTTACAATAACCACTACGCCATCGATTTATTTTATCATGCATTTTCTCTGATATATTGGTTGCTTTTTGCCGCCATAGTCACAGAGAGACTAAGATGATGATCTACCTCTCTCTCTCTCGATATCATGGATTGTAAAGTTACTTCAAAGAACCCGAACACTATTTATATTATTAATTATTTGACTGCCCGGATGGCGAACAAATTTTCACTTAAACCATTGCGTCGTCCGTGTTGTCATAGTTTAAAAGCTGACTGCATGGATGGCATAGTAAGCAAGCGGCCGCCTCGCCACCGCCGTCGCGGTGAGTATTGTGGGTTCGAATCGTGGCAACTATTTGTATGATCCACAAATTATATTTCTAAGCCCGAGTGTACTCTGTGTCTGTTAATAATATCTTTATAAAGTCTCCACGCGTCATTCCCTAATACTGAAGTTGTCACTTATAAAAAACACACACAAAAATCGTCGCCATATCCGAAATACAAACAATTCTCACACCCCCGCAACAAAATGACGAACAATTTACGACCTAAATACCGTGCTTTCAATATCACGTAATTATTTATCGACATCTGTTAAACGTAATATTATTTAGACCTCCCACTTTAGTCATTATCACATCGTTTGACGCGACCATCAATATCTACTCACCCGGCATACTTGTCGTCTCCAAATTAAAATGCAAATGAGCCACACGAACATTTACCTGACTACTTTGACTCTTGACGCTAATGCAACGACTCGACCGACATTACCACCTCATACAGGCTCCTAATTTATCACTAAAGAATTAATATCTTACTGATTCGCTTTGGCTATTCCACTGAGATTTCTTATAACTTTGATTACGTTTATCGTCCATAATGAGAAGCTGTCATGAACTTCGCTGGACAGATATTTAATAGATAATAAAACTGATATTCCCGAAGCATTCTTTGATGGAGTTGACTAAATCTATTTGAAATTATTTAGATTATTGAAGTGATTTTGATATTGTGAGAATTACGGATTATCTGTGCTCGTCTTTGTGCTTTTAATATGGCCACCTACGAGCCGATTATCGTAAGGAATATTATAGTAATATATAGGTTATTTCTTATGAAATTTTAAATAATTTTCTCACGTAATTTTAGTATCTAATTACGCAAGAATTTAAACTATTACAACACTGTGATATGGCTCTGTCTACACATGATAGATATAAAAGAAAGTTATTGGGTTTAAATATTTAGAGAGGCCTGAAAAAAGAAAAGGTGATACAGAAATTTGTCTGTCTGTCTATACTTATTACTTTATAAATAAAATTATGGCAAAGATTTTAATGAGAATGTCGCAACTAGATTATGAACTAAAAAAGCGAACGGATCGTCAAATTCCGTTTAGTAGAACCAAAAATATAGTACCTACATAATGTGTTAAAACAAATAACGTTAAAAGCGTAGTGATTGTTTTTTTGTTTGTGTTTTTGGCAGGTTTGTTAGCTATCTCATCTAGTACTAATAAAGAAACAGTGTTTAGGTGAAAGAAAGAAAGAAAGAAAAATGTTTTATTTGAATCTCCATACATACATAATTTTAAAAACAATAATAAATACAATTAAACAGAAAACGGTACATGGAGATCAAATTAGGAAACTGCGTCAGCTATTGTTGCAGTATAGACTACAACGCTGGTATTCTCGTAGGCCTACTAACAATAATTTATTAATACACACCAATGCATAAGAAAATAAAACACACAAAAAATGGGATAACAATAATAAATATAAACTTATAACAATATATCTATACTACATATATGCATACATAAAAGTGTATAACCTTATGATATATGTACTACAAAACACTGCATGTGAAAAGGAAAATAAAAACAAAAAAAAAACGAAAAAAAGAAAGGATCAATGTAATGTGTTTCCGAACGCCACTTATAGTTGAGAGGTTGACGCCATAATCATATCTATATATTAATACGTGAAGCAAAAACTTTGTACCCATTTTTACGAAAATTGCGCAGACAGACGAGTATGAAATTTGGCACAGTTAAAGTTTATATGGAGAAGGAGGGGCAAATCCAAATATTTTTATAAAATATGCGTTAGAAATACATTAAATTAATGAAAAAACACTACACGCACACAACCATGCATTTGACACACGCAGTTGAATCGCGTTCGTAGTATTTCGACATTGTTCGTTTGATGTCGTACAATTCTTTGTAACTATGGTTACCTATACCTTACATATTTATATATAATAGAGAAAAACAAAAAACAAAGTAGCAAGCTTAGGAATTTTGGTCGAATTTTGACCATTAGGCGACCGCTAGTTATGTTGTTGTATTATCCTGACTAATATTATCTAATAAATATGAATG
Organism: Catocala nupta; assembly: GCA_963675205.1. NCBI lineage: Eukaryota > Metazoa > Arthropoda > Insecta > Lepidoptera > Erebidae > Catocala > Catocala nupta. The sequence continues at coordinate 2,591,505 of OY776087.1, forward strand.
TAACTTTGTTTGTTACGAATTCACGCTTTAAATACTCGTCTGATCATCAGGAAATTTCGCATACGAGTTGTCAGGGGTACAGAAAAGGAGGAGGGTATCTTACATTCAGAAAAAAATACTGTAGCCAAATGAAAGATTTCTGTTTCCGAAACGATCTGTTCTAAGTATGATCTACTATTCATACATTGTATTATCCTTAATTAATATTGTGAAAGTGTTTGTTAGTTTGCCCTTTTTAACGATTCAACCGATTGAACTGCATTACGAGTATATTATTCAAAATTTCATAAATTTGTTATGACGAAAAATTGTGCGATTGCTGTGGGATACATTTTAGTTACTAGGGACTTATTACATAATATAAGTAATTATTATAATATTGGCAAAGGCAAAATAGACATACTTATATTATTGAAATTAAACTACTATATACGGATTTTATCGCGTTGTTTATTTATCACTGTATTACAAAATTTTAAAAATATTACACTACATCTTGAAGCGAGCTTCAATCAACACATACTTCAAGCCGCCAACGAAGATAAGTCAATTTTTACCATCCGTCAAGTGCCAGTTACCTTTACAAGATGCAGGGGTCTATAAAATAGATTGTGACTGCGGACTCTCATACATTGGTCAAACCAAGAGAAGCATAGGCACCCGCATAAAAGAACACATAGCTGACGTAAAACACAAACGCTCGTTGAAGTCTGCTGTGTGTGAACATGTACAACAGGGGACCAACCACTACCTGAGATTTGACAAACCACAGATTCTCGCTAAAGAACACCGATTCCTGCCAAGGATGCTTCGCGAGGCTATTGAAATCAAAAAACATCCCAATTTCAATAGAGAAGATGGTTGGAATGTATCACCAGCTTGGGATCCAGTACTTCAAATAGTCAAACCCAAGAAGAAACAAACCACAGCTAGACTTCATGATACTTTGAGCTCATTCTGCGTAAATAGAAACACCCATGATTAAATTATGTTCGGGTACTTTGAAATAACTACACTGGAACATTGAGACAACTACCATCTTAGTCTCCCCGTGACCATGGCTGCTGAAAAGCAACCGAAACGTCGCGGAAAGTGTAAACCAAAAATAAATAGATTTAATAGTTTAAATAATTTAATTAGCTTATAAATTAGTAAAATAAAATCAATAGTAGTAGTAGTGTAATATTTTCAAAATTTTGTAATACAGTGATAAATAAACAACGCGATAAAATCCGTATATAGTAGTTTAATTTCAATGAATAACATTCGCGTAAACAGAAGACAATATTATACTTATATTATCAAAGGCTTTTTGATAATATAAGTATGTCTATGTTTCATTCTGGTAAACGTCGCGGAAAGCAGTTGGATGCGGGTGGCCCAAGATCGGCCTGTGTGGAAGACCTTGGGGGAGGCCTATGTCCAGCAGTGGACATCTTTCGGCTGAGATGATGATGATGATGATTTTTCATTCAAAAGACATATCCCACCGAAAAGTCCACTAACACTATTCTCAATCGGTAACCGAACCCGCGACCTAAGGCAACCTTTTTTTAAATTAACCATTGTTTTGCATATTTATACTATCTATACTAATATTATAAAGCTGAAAAGTTTGTTTGTTTGTTTGGTTGAACACGCTAATCTCAGGAACTACAAGTTCGAATTGAATAATTATTTTATTGGTGGATAGCTTATTTATCGAGGAAGGCTATAACATCTTGCTACGACCCACGGGGGCGACGTAGTAATTATAAAACCGCGGGCACAACTAGTTGATTTATAAATGACTAGTATTCTTGCTAACTCCTACAGTTAAATGCTTGTGATATAAGAAATTCACGTATCTCGCTGCTAAAGCTACTTAATGATCGACACCCCATCCTTACCACAACGGGTCAAACTTTCACATAAACGTACCATTCCTTACGTCGCTCTAATAGCTAACATTATGACAACGATATCCTACGATAGCCCACAAATATTATGAGTTCAACCAGGGCCGGATTGAAAGGTGTATTGAGGCACCAGCTAACAAAAAAAAACGACTTATTTTGAAGCGTTACCTGAAAATACCATTAAAATATCTTTCCAACATAATTATTTTTAGGATATTATTTAAAAGTAACGTTTTACACTTTAGAAATCACAATTGATTTATTAATTTATTTCACAAAGTATTTTTTGAACATCAAAGTTACACTAACTAAGCTGTTCTGTGAATTTAAATCTAAATTCACCTGTGGCTACGATTAGCAAAGTGTTGATCGGACCATTTCATGTGGTAATCATATGGTTAAGGACGATTATACCGTCACTATCCGAAGTTCGAAACATGGGCTCATTCGTTGCCAAGCGGTCCTGCAGATGCATCGCGCTGAGGTGAAACACGTGTGGACGTATATTTTGTGCTTAAAACTGAATACTGCAAGTTGGAGTACGCGCGGGTCCCACGTCGTGGTTGTCCCTATTCAGAGGAGTTCGGTATTGTCAACTATTTTCTGTGGCAATAGTTGGGGTCGGTAATTCCAGGGTGCGTGGAGGGTTTCTCTCTTTCCAACAATTGTATTAATTCTTTACAAATTTAGCCATGAACGTAGTCTTCTTCTCCCTAGTCTTTATTATTCCCAAGTCACTTGGGGTCGGCTTTTCTAGTCTAACCGGATTTGACTGGATATCAGTTTTTGCACGGAGCAGCTGCCACCTGACCTTCGCAACCCGAAGGCTAACGATACCCTAAGGCTAGACCAGTCTCAGGATATTATAGGGCACTGAGTTCCCAATAACGACCACCACAGACAGGCATGGCAGCCGGGTCCGACGGCTCAACGTGCTCTCCGAGGCACGGAGCAGGCGATAATTGTCAATCAATACGCACATAATTTCGAAAAGTCATATAACTTTTCGAATGTCAGAGGTGTGCGACGTGGGTTCAAACCCGAGACCCTCTGCATTGCAGTCTGTTGGTCATGAACGTAGTACGAATCAAAAAACATAATCATTCTAGTGAAATCTCTTCTGGCCGCCTTTTTTTGTAGAGCTTTGGGTCTATATCTCTAATACACTTTCCTAAATTCGGTTCTGAGTTCATCGCTTCGTATGTTAATATAACGGCGTGCGTTTGTCCGATGCTCATGCGCAAGTGATGATACTCCACCCACACAAACCAATCGCTATTGTCAAAGCTTTGGGAAGCTGACACCGAGGATCGAATGGATAACATGGCGGATAGCTGATAGCTTTAGTAAGTTAATTTAAGTCAAGTTATTACTTGAAAGTTTGTTCGTAAATGATGACCAGGTCGCTTCGTGTTGATTGTGATATAGGTAATGTAGTCATGGGGTTGTGGGTGTGTAGCTGTATAGTATTTTCTACTAGTTATTGTAGTTATCATTTTTTACCTGGTGGAGAATATCGTGAGAAAAATGTCGTTGTCAGTAGTCTACATCTATACCTACTATCTAATATTATAATGAGGAAAAAGTAGATTTTTTGTTTATTTGCTTGTAAGAATCAACTAAAAACTACACGACAGATTTTATTTTATAATATTGTCTTATGTTTACGCGAATTTTATACATTGAAATTAAACACTTTATACGGATTTTGTCGCGTTGTTTATTTTACATTAAAACATTTTTATTACATAATTTTTGAAACTCTAACACTACTATTATTGAACTTTACTATGCTATTTAATTTAATTAAAACTATTTATATTTATGTTTACACTTGACGTTTCGGTGCTTTACAGCAGCCATGTTCACGGGGAGACTAAAATGGTAGTTGTCCCAATGTTCTGAAGTGTTGGTAGTTATTTCAATCTTTGGTGTTTTTATTTACGCAGAATGAGCTCAAAGTATCATGAAGTCTAGCTGTGTTTTGCTTCTTCTTGGGCTTGACTATTTGAATTACTGGATCCCAAGCTGGTGGTATATTCCAACCATCTTCTCTATTGAAATTAGGACCTGTTGTACTTATTCACAAACAGCAGACTTCAACGAGCGTTGGTATATAACATCAGCTATGTGTTATTTTATGCGAGTGCCTATGCTTCTCTTGGTTTGACCAATGTACGAGATTCCAAGTAAACACACAAAGTATGAGATTCCACAGTCACAATCTATTTTATAGACCCTGCATCTTGTAAAGGTAACAGAGTAACATAGGCTATATATTATTAAAAATAAACGTTCCGTTACTAACCTAATCTACTTTTACGCGAGCGAAGCCGCAGGCAAAACCTAGTTATTTATATTAGTGATGAGAAATTGTCGATAAAATTATTCGAATATTTAAGTAAATCGATTAATAGGAAACTTTTTTATAAATCGAATGACTAAAGCTTTCGGTCACAGCGGTTAATTTTAACAGAGACTGGCGATATTCGCTGGAGATATTAGGTATACCTAGTGCACAGATGTGTGTGCGGAAAGAAGTGCACTCTTTTTTATGTCATTCTCATAATTTCATGGTGCATATTCAACACGACCGGGAGAGATCAAGCGCAGGGCCAACGGCTTTACACGTGTTTTTCGAGGCACGACTCTTCGCAAAACCACCAACTACTCAACTATGAGCTATTGAGATTTTTGGCAGTAAATCTAATAAGTTTTGATGGCCCGACCCAATTAGAACCCGAGTTCTCGTGCTCAGTAGTTGCATTCACTAGCGCTGTGCTACCGAAAAAGTTATAGTTATTTTTATCCTACCAAGATAGCAGACAAGAATACGGTTCGCCTGATGGTAAGTAGTTACGGTCTATCATCACTTAAGTCTAAGAGTAACTCTTCGTTGTTCTTTAAGTAGTGGTCGCCTCGTGACTACTGCTCCGCCGAGTAACGTGAGTTCGATCCCTACACGGGAATAGCAACAATGTGATCCACACGTATTGTTTAGAGACTAGATGATCTTTGAGTCCGTTATTTAAAATTCCCTGAAACACAAGGATTCGTACGCGGAAATAAAACAATACGAAAAAACAGCCTTTAAATACTAACATGTAATAATAGTAATATGTAATGTAAATAAATTAAATAAAGAAAATACATTCTGCAACATTAGTCGATACTCATATACGGGATTTTAATATACATACATAGATTTTCATTTACTACGATCCTGACACACTTCTCTGGCTTCATTCACTTTCATAACATTCCTCATACACGTTCGCCGGTTTTAGGTGCTCTTTAACCTGGCCTTTATCCATTAGTAGTGCCTAATATTTTTGGCCAAGACTGTATTTTGGATTTTATAGCAGTTATAGTTAAAAGATAGTTGATATAATCACAGTACAGAAACATATATAGAATTTTAAATTATACTATGTTACTTCTAAATAAATTATCTTTCTGAGGGAGGAGAAAGAGACAGAATTATAGAAATCCGTTGAAATTTCAGAGTTTCAAACTAAACTTTCGCCTTCATAATAATACTCTCCTTTTTCTGGGTGAAAGGTACCCTATGTCCTTCTGTGTACCCCTGACAACGTGTATACGAAATTTCATGATGATCAGTCGAGTAGTTAAGGCGTGATATGGCGTGTATCGTAAAAATGTAATAAACAAACTCACATCTGCATTTATAATATTAGTTAATATACTATCAAATAGCTATTCATGTGTTTGTAATCCCCCTAGAGCTCATCAAGCGTAGGATTCGTCTTAAAAATAATAATTATTTTTAGGCGCTGGCCACACTGCGGGCGGTCAGCGGTCAGAGTTCCGAGTTCTGCGTTCCGCGTTCACTGTGAAGTATGCGGTGTCTTTGAATCGTACACACATAAAAGCAGTCAGACCGCGGCGGTCAAAGAGACACTGTATATTATCAAAGAGGAACTCGACCGCAGAACGCAGACCGCCGGGGCAATGTGTTCGACGCCTTATACATTGTGTTCGGCAATTGTATATTTGTAAAGGCCTTGAGTTTTATCTAATGTATTGGATTTGTAGGCACATTTCAACTATGTCACCTCAATATGATGTACTTACGACCCCAATTGTATAACTCAATTGTGCTGAATTATTATTTAATACTTTACTTAGGTATAGATATTTCTGTTTAAATGTGTGTATGTGTGTATACTCACACATACTTAATATTGTATTATAAATACTCTCTCGATGATCAAATAAACAAGCATTCTGAACACGCAATCGTAGTTTTTACTATAGATATATAAATAAATAAAAAGAAGACTACTATAATCCAGATAATTGTGTCCATGGATTCACGCGGGCAACGCCACGAGCAGAAACTTGTTCTGTACAAATTATAGTGCTCAAGACAATATTCTGTAATCTCATCATACTTCACCTTGTTTCATTATTAAATTCTATAATAAAAACGATGCCACAACTCTCTCGGTAATTTAACGACGTGTTATTAATCTGTGGAATATAAATTAAAAAGCTTACCACAGATTATATCAGTCTGGCTACGAGAACTACTTAATCAGAAGTGGCTGAATGCGTATCAGTATAATAATCAGACAACATCATTAATCGTTTGACTAGACATTATAATCGATTTAATTATATGCTAGACTATCCTTTGCCCGCGGCGTCACTCGCGAAAAAGTAGGTTAGGGTACTTTAGTAAACATTTAAAAAATCTAGACAAAAATAAATATCGAAAAAAAAATAAATGGATACGGACAACTTAACCACCTAGCGATATGAAATATACTTTGCGACCCATTCACATACCTGCAAAATATACATGAAAAAATTCATAAATATCGGTCGAGCCGTTTCTGAGGAGTGCGACCACAAACACGGTGGCACGAGATTTAATTATATGCTAGATTAAGTTAATCGAAAAGTATCGATATTATCTGTTCACCTCACTAAACGTGTTGTTTTGATTTAGTAAAATCATTTATAAATCTGACATATTGGTTGTCATTCTCTATATAAATAAAATATATATTAAAAAAACTAAAACTTAATGCAATAAGCATTAAGTTTAGGCGAATATTTATACATTGAAATTAAAATATTGTTTAATCATTTTATTCGAGTTTAATTTCAATATATTATACTTATCGTGGCGTGGTGGTGTGTAATTCATTCATTGTCTTTTTCAGGGTGGGCAGGATGACATGTTATCTTGTCAGAAAAACATTCACACAACACATTTTTTTTAACGTGGTCAATGCTTTGTCGCATATCTCTCCGTAGGGCGGCGATGGAGAGGTTATGTCGGACTCACCGGGGAAAGATGGTGACATCCTGGTAATACAGACTAAACCTACCACGGTGTTCCTTGACATAATCGCAATCGGCGGGGCCGCGCGAATCGCTTTCACATGCAATCGCGACCCCGTGAACGATTCAGGCTCAACATTCGCATTTACTTTTTAACATATTTCATCTTGATGTTTTAAAAATACAACTCTCGCACTAGTAATAATTCCTTTGTCGCGGGAGATTTAACGAACATTCAAACAACGGACACAAAGAACATCCAGACTCGGAACAACCATTTGTGAATCACAAAAAGTTTTGTTTCGTGTGGGAATCGAATCCAAAACACTCGCTAGGTTCATGCAAAGGGCTATGAAAATAAACCTGCAAGAAATTCACGGCCACTCTTTTAAATTGCCAATTAAATATAATTTCAGTATTTTATAACTCATATCGACAGTAAATATAGTTTCAACCCATCACTAATTGTTCGACGATCATTTACTGGACAATTCAATAAACAAACGGCCTCTCTACTTAAACTGATTAACCAGCAAAATAAAAATTACTTTCACACATTTTTTGACTTGTGTGGGGATCGAACCCACAACACTCGGCGCGGAGGCAGTAAGCCACTACGCCATCCGTGCTGTCTTATTTTATACTAGACTACTAGACTAGATGTACCTGCGGTTTCACCCGCGTTTATCGTTACTACGCCGCCCCCGTGGGTCATAGCGTGATGTTATATAGCCTATAGCCTTCCTCGACAAATAGGCTATCCAAGACTAAAATAATTTTTCAATTCGAACCAGTAGTTCCTGAGATTAGCGCGTTCAACCAACCAAACAAACAAACTCTTCAGTTTTATAATATTTGTGTAGGTTTGCCGCAAACTGGTTTAATAATACCTACAATAACATACATCAATAGCGCACCTGACAAGAATCGAACTCCCTACTCTTGGAATGTAAACAATAGCATGGCTAGTACAAGTCAAGGGTACGGCTCGCATAGCCACTCGTCCGTCAGTGGTCGCGATGGAGCTGCGCCCGCGCACCGTGACAGATAGATTGCAGCGACCTCTGCCGACTGCGCCCTGCACGCTATTCTTGTAGGGAGACCATGCGGTTAGGATAAACACCGAACATTTAAATTTCGCAGAATGTTTCTTTTACTACGAATGATTCTCTTTGTTTAACTTTTGTAAAACCAAATAATCGTGTTAATAATAATTTATTTATTCCAATAAGAATTACAATAGTATAATCACAACAAGAAAATACACTATGTGGTAACAGTTTTGTAGAAAATGATGAAACGTTGACACTTGTACTAATGAAACATTGTATCACAGGTGCCAGCGCCTTCCATGAGTGGGAACTAATGCTACATTTTAAATTAGATATTGATTTTCATTAAATTATAAATAAAATAAATTATCTGATATAATCCATAAATTATCTGTTATAATCCTTTTATGATTGTACCAAATAAGAATACAATTTAAACATCTACTCTTTTTAACACTACTAGCAGTTTGAATTATTTCTACTTACTGCTCCGAATGTCCTCGAAATTCTTAGTAGCAACACAGACGTACATAAACGGTAATACTGCACGGATTTGACTGCACGGATTTGACTGCACGGATTTGACGGCACGGCTTTGAATACATGGATTTGACTGCACGGATTTGACTGTACGGATTTGACTGCACGTATTTGATTGCACGTATTTAACTGCACGGATTTAACTGCACGAATTTGACTGCATGGATTTGACTGCTCGGATGGCGTAGTGGTTTAAGTGGTTTAAGTGGTCGACTCGCCACTGCTGCTGCGCCGAGTGTAGTGGCTTCGATCCTCACACAAGACAAAAAAATGTGTGATCACAATCGTTCTGAGTCTAGGTGTTCTTTAACACACATTCAAACAGGAATTATTCCTAGTGTGCTGTTGCGTTGTAGTGAGTTGTCCGTTTAAAACAAAAAATAAAAAAAGAAAGAAAATGTTTTCGAACCCGTAGTTCCTGAAATTAGCTCGTTCAACTAAACAAACAATCTCTTCAGCTTTATAATATTAGTATAGACTAGCATTTGCCCACAGCGGCTTTGAAATAATACTTTTTCTGGATAAAATGTATCAAAGGTATGGTATATATTCCTTTCTGTAATCCATTGCATAAACGACGTATGCAATATTTCATGATGATTGGTCGAGTAGTTAAGGCATGCAAGCGTAACACACATCGTATTTATAATATTAGGTCTTAATATATAATATTACATGTAATGTTTAACTGACTTTAAAAAAAGAAGGAGGTTCACTATTCGACTGTATGACTGTGTGTTTTTTTTTATGTGTTACCTCTTAATTTTTTTCTAAGTGAACCGATTTTGATATTCTTTTTTTATTTGAATGCTGGTACATTCGATGTGATCCCATCTATGTGGTTTCTATACGAAATGCAAACGTTGTTTTAAATTTGAAAATATGTATTATAATAACCTTTTATACAACTTGTATGTATTTAAAGTTATATTATTTAATGTCTGCCCGTATTCGTTGTTCAATTTACCATAATTATACGATACTTGGTGATTTTTATTAAAAAAATATTGTTGAAATTGTTATTAATTGTTGTTCGATTTTCTTCATACAAAACGACAATTTTAAATTACATAGTATAGATTTAGATAGTTTCTTATTTAATATGATTTCTTACAGTACCTAACTATTAACAAAATACGCAATGAATGATTTGTATTACGAAAACATTATACACAGATATTTCGATAAAGACTGACTGACAGACTGCAATGCAGAGGGTCTCGGGTTCGAACCCACGTCGCGCACGTCTGGCTTTCGGAAGTTATATGACTTTTCGAAATTATGTGCGTATTAATTGACAATTATCACCTGCTCCGTGCCTCGAAGAGCAAGTTAAGCCGTCGGTCCCGGCTGCCATGAACATCTATGGCAGTCGTAATTGGGAAGTCAGTGCCCTATATCCTGACACTGGTCTAGCCTTAGGTTATCGTTAGCCTTCGGGTTGCGGTGGTCAGGTGGCAGCCGCTCCGTGTAAAAACTGATATCCAGTCAAATCCGGTTAGACCAGAAAAGCCGACCCCAAGTGATTTGGGAATAATAAAGGCTAGGGAGAAGAAGTAATATAATAGATACATTTAGATAAAATTTCGTAAATATTTTAACAAAAATTAAACTTTTAAGTAGTAAGTAACTACAACTTCATTTGTGAAGTGAATTACTTAATAATAAAGGTTTTCATAGGCAACATTTTAAAACAGTGCACTTGTCCATATTGTTTTGTATTCGGTGTACGTTTGAAATTAAAAATACTAGTGGTCACCAACTGGTCAAAATTCGACCATAATTGATTTAAATTATAAGTTTGATCATTATTAAGGTTTTATTGTCTATAACTTTATTCTTATAATCACATTTCATTTAGATTTCACCAAGGCTATACAGGTTAATTTACCTATCTTGTTCAAACAAATTATTATTTACTTAACTATATTCCTTCACTGACTATATTCCTAAGCTTGCTACTTTGTTTTCTATTTTTCTTTATTACATATAAATAAGGTTTATGTAATCATAGTTACGAAGAATTGTAAGACGCGCGACGTCAGACGATTAATTCCGAAATACTACGAACGCGATTCGACTGCGTGTGTCAAATGCATGGTTGTCTGCGTGTAGTGTTTTTCATTAATTTAATGTATTTCTAAAGCATATTTTATATAAATATTAGGATTCGTCCCTCCTTCTCCATATAAACTTTAACTGTGCCAAATTTCATACTCCTCTGTCCGGGCAAATTTAAAAGGACGGCAACGCACTTGTGACACCTCTGGTATTGCGGGTATCCATGGGCGGCGGTAATTGCTTACCAACAGGCGATCCGTCTGCTCGTGTGCCTCGTAAAGCATAAAAAATAACCGCAATAAAATCCGTATAAAGTTGTTTAATACCAATGGATAACATTCGCGTAAACGTAAGACAATATTATACTTAATAGTAGATAAATTTCAAAGCATCTCTTATTTGTTTTAATTAAGCCACATAACCTAAAATCTACAATTAACTTTCTAATTCCACTCAAAGAGAAGCAATTCATATCTGGTAGCAGGGATAATAGTCAAATAACAGAAAAAAGGATACACTATACACATTGTGACGTGGCCGCTATATAAGAACTGGCGTACAAAAGAGATAGCAAGACATTACTACAATTCTTCTATTTTTCATAACAAAATCATTATTGTATCCGCATCTTGATGTTATTTTAATAAAACTGTTTCTTTGGAATGCTAGTCGCGTCTAAAGTATCGTCCAATATCAATCAGGTAAGTACTGTATTTCGTTGTTATATTAAAACTAAGGGAGGACATTTTTTTCGTCTCAATATTAACAGGACTATCCTGACATCAGAACAATCATATCCATAGTACAAGCGACTCACGGCCGAGCCTGCAACTGGCAGCGACTGGCAAAGCAAAATGAAAAAGTGGCGTCGTTCATAAATTATCAGCGGCGCGCGTGATCCCGGGATGCGCGCGCGCACGCCCCGCCGCACCGCACGACCGCGCGCCGCGTGCTGCGGGATGCGCGCACTGATTAATATAGATAAATCGATAGTTCGATGGATTGTGTTTGCTCTGTACCCGTATTGGACATAGAGGTGCTACATTCTGAGATGGTGTGGCGTGATCATGATGAACTTCGTTCGATATTTTGTCATTAGGTTTTAATAGATATAATGTAGGTTAGGTTAGGCTAGCAACAATATTTTTTCTGGATGAAAGGTGCCCTATGTCCTTTTCTGTTACACTGACAACGTGTATACGAAATTTTATGATGATCGGTCGAGTAGTAAAAGCTTAGCAAACAAACTCAGATTCGCATTTATAATATTAGTAAGATGATTGACAAATTAATCAAAAGCAAACTCACACATTACTGCTTCTGTACCAAACTTTCGTTTATCACATTAACGTCAAAATATCTATGTTAAATCATAAATACTGAAAACAGTATGTAGTAAAGTATGCTTTTATAAGTTCTTACTTCGATATCATTTAAATAATATGGCCTGCTGTGCAATTCTGCTAAATTTCATTACCAAACTCATATCCGAGTTAGTTGTTATAAGTGCAGCGATAGCTCAGTGGGGAGACCAACAGACTGCAATGCAGAGATTCTCGGGTTCGAACCCACGTCGCGCACCTCTGACTTTCGGAAGTTATATGACTTTTTGAAATTATGTGCGTATTGATTAACAATTATCGCCTGCTCCGTGCCTCGGACAGCACGTTAAGCCTACGGTCCCGACTGCCATGAACATCTATGGCAGTCGTTATTGGGGAATTCAACACAAAAGATCCCACTGGGTCGAAGTGTCACCGGTCTGTACTGACTGGTCCCCACACAAGATAAGGTAAGATAGTTGTTAGAATTTGAATATTCTACAGTAACCATGGTAATAACATGGTTTTTATGGTAATTGGTGAGGCGACATAAAGTTCGAGATTAGTTTTGCAGAATAACATCCTTATGGCCGTCACGACATCTAAGCTTCGCAATTAGAATTTTCAATTTTTATTATTTCTTTTCAACTAGTTGCACAGCTGTTTATGGAAAGCAAGGAGATCGATCGCCTCACGTGACCAGAAGAATGGTAGTTTTTTTTGCAAGGTATTATTAGGTTCCATTTACACAAGGCAAGTGTCATGCTATCCTTATTTTTTATAACAATAATGTAGAGATGGCGTCACATTTATTTCGAAAAATTATTCTGGTGTAAATAGGTATTTAATATTTGTCTTTCAACGTGGCAATGCTACCTGTGATCTTAGCATTTTGCTAATTGACAAAGAGTAACAATGTTTTTTAAAGCGTAATACGGGAGAAGCCTATCACCGGTCTACCGGATTCTTGATCCGATGTTGCTATTGAGAATTTCGTGATACGAAAACCAGTTGTTCGACCCGGGATTCCAATCAAAACCTTATGATCGGCCGCAAAAAGCGCAAACTTACACCAGGCAAAAGACGAATGATGCGGTCTTTTGCCCATAGGTATCTGGGTGACAAAGTACAATTATCATTTTTGACCCTTTCAGCTAAGTTAATATACTTGTGTTAGAAATCAGTTCACGTCAATAGTACAATGGGTGAGATTCTAACCCACGACCTTTAGATCGGAAATCCATTATTCACTCAGTCAATCAGTCAAGTAAATTTGTGAGAATTGTCTAACCTCGCATGCATTTCGAAGTCCAATGCTGTTTTGTACAGAAGTATATTATTTTAAGATAACAATGTTATGTACAGCCCCGCCTGTTGTAAAAGTCCTTATACACCCAATAAAATATAAAAATAATAAAGCACCGGCGTAATTCAGACAAATTAAGAGTAATTCGGCACGATCGCGGCATCGCGGCGATTTGGCGCAGTTTGTAGTCGGAGCCTGTACGAAGGCTTCGATGGCGTGAGTCGCGGTCGTTTGTCCGCGGGATTTACAGCCAGATCGCCGATACCACCGCCGCTCTGATTGGTACACGAGACCTCCAGATCACCCGATAAAACCTTATTTCACACGTCGCCATATCTGCTTCAACGCTGTTGAGGCAGAGTGGTCTCAGATGGAACGATAACCTGGTACACGGACGGAGGCTGTATCTCGTTATTTCGTTATACAATAGAACGATTTATTGGTTCAACAGTTCGTAAATTACTCTATTGTGGTAACTATTTTAAATAATGCTGTTGTGTAAGGGTTTTCCGAAGGAATGTATTGGTATTTTTGGGAACCATTTTCGAATACATAAACTACGGTAATAAAAAAATAGAGCGCTCGTTGTCAAATATGAATCATGAGCAGCATAGTAGTTGGAAACATTGTAAGAACTTAATATATCTAATGATAGCCACGGAATAAATTTCTTGCAAATTTAGTTTGGAACTCAACGGTCGACACATGCAATATCTATATATTATTTATTATATGTGGAGCAAAATTTTGTACCCCGTTTTACGAAAATTGTGCGAACGGAGGAGTATGAAATTTGGCACAGATAAAGTTTATATGCAAAAGGAGTGGCGTATTTTTATAAAATATGCATTAGAAATACATTAAATTAATGATAAAACACTACACGCACACAACCATGCATTTGACACAAGCAGTCGAAATCACGTTCGCAGTACGTATTTCAACATTGTTCGACTGATGTCGTAGAATTCTTCGTAACTATGGTTACATATTATGTATGTGGAGTAGGTGACTAAATGAAATGTGATTATAAGGATATAGTTATAGACAATAAAACCTTAATAACGATCAAACTTAAAATTTAAATCAATTATGGTCGAATTTTGACCACTTGGCGACCACTAGTATGTACAAATATATACAGGATGTCCGGTAATTAATGGATAACCTTGAAATGTCTTATAGTAGAACTGATGACTGTTCAGAAAAAAGAATAAATAAATAAAAATATATTAATAAAGTGCAATAGCTAGTCATACTTTTGACTGTATAATTATCAGTGTCTCCCGAATTATGTGGAACCTAAAACTAGTAGGTTCACCATAAATCACTTCACTGTAGGGTTTATTGTGATCAATGCGTTACTGCATGTCTTTCGTAGTACTAATAGTAGGCTCGAAACTTCGGCATTTACGCTTCCTGGTATGCCTACTGATATGGTTTGGCAGTATACAGTTGATGTAATCCATCTCTTCCTTTGCTTTCTGGGCGTAATATAGGCGTCCGTAAAATCAACACCTTGTCTATTTATTTTTATTTATTTATTAATTAGGACCACCAGTGATTACAACAACAAAAAAATAAATATACAATGACAGGTTTTAGTTGGTTGCGTAACCTTTTAATGCAGCCACTGCATGTACAATTAGATGAGCTTAGAAAGAAAAGTAAAAAGAAAGAAGTATGCGGTGTGTATGTCAGAAAGGTTATTTAATATTTAATAAATATTGTCTATAATAATTATAAACATGGTGTTACCGACAATTATTGTCGGCTCTGGATAATTAAGTATAAGTTTTCAATGGCGACTAACAATATATTCAGATTAAGAATTGGTTGACAAAAATACGTAATAAATCATTCGGCTCACTATGGCTAATTAAGGTCATGCTCCAGAAATAACTAGACTGGAGTGTGACCTTTTAAAAACCACCTATCTTAACTTAACCGCGATAACTCACTTTATCATACCGGTTAATCTAACCCCTTCACTAACATACAAGGATAATTCATTGATTTCATTGCGGTTAAGTTGCGTGAAGCGGAAATACCGTTGTCTGAGTCACCTACTACTATTGAAGGCTACACAAAGTAAAGCCTTCTCATTACGAGGCTCGTGACTGTATACCGAGGCGCGCACCATCCGTCTCTACGCCTGCCACAAACGTGCTGCACATAAACATGGAACTGGTAATAAGGTGGACTTTAAAGACTGCAAGGCGCACTGATTTATGTGGTCAAAGTAATGCGTTGAGTGTGGGTTCGATGTCACTGTTATGTGTTATTCACATGTTGTTCGAAGATAAAGTATTCTTTGTGTTAGCTATACGAATGGTTATATGCTAAATATATAGAAACATAGTAATGCGAGTTATCTTAAATAGGTATCTTATCTTGTATCCAGTCAGTACAGATCGGCGATACTTCGACCCAGTGGGATCTTTTGTGTCGACTTCCCCAATAACGACTGCCATAGATGTTCATGGCAGCCGGGACCGACGCCTTAACGTGCTCTCCGAGGCACGGAGCAGGTGATAATTGACAATCAATACGCACATCATTTCGAAAAGTCATATAACTTTCGAAAGTCAGTGGTGCGTGACGTGGGTTCGAATCCGAAACCCTCTGCATTGTAGTCTGTTAGTCTACCCACTGAGCTATCGCTGCTCTCAGGTAACAGATAACTACTAGGCTTTTGACTAATGTTTTCGCTTTTACTATGGGGAGTGTTCCTAGGAATTGTTCGGATTGATACCTGCCGCCTCATTTCGTCATTGTCCTACGCGACAGCATTTCCATCCCCATCATTTAGATGGTTGGCAGTCGACAACTGTGCGTTTCTCTAGTAATTTTCTGCCTCGCACAACAAAACTGTGGTATGAACTGTCGCTTGCGGTTTTTCCGGACCAATACGACCTTCAAACCTTCAAGAAAAGAGTTTACTCCTTTTTAAAAGGCCGGCAACGGACTTGTGACTCCTCTGGCGTCGCGGGTGTCCATGGGCGGCGGTAATCGCTTACCATCAGGCGATAAGTTTGCTCGTTTGCCTCCTAACACATAAAAAAAAAGTTTATGCGCATGATGTATGATGTATATTGGCATTTTCATTTATATAACTTTATTTTCATTTTTAATAACTTGCTTTATTTGGAATTCAAATCGCTATATTCGTTTATTAATAACTGCAACAATTGAAGTTTATCTTTAAGCAAATTTGTATAATGACTTGCTTGTCTAGTAGTGGAATGATTGCATTCACGTGAACTGCCGATCGTGAGGTGCTATGTTTGAAACCCATGTTAGATTGATTTTTATGTTAGAAAACTATCAGTAACGAAGGAGCTTGTCTTTTTTATTGTTGGCCCATCTATTTTTAAGCGATTACGTAGTAAATGAGCCCATAGCCAAACTTAAAAAAAAAAGTCCGCTATTGTGCAATCAATGTAACGAGCAAAGATCACACTAGTTTTCTGCTAGTCAGCTCAGTTTCTCCTCAAGATGTGTAGAAAAACGCAAACACTACAGGAACATAAACCTAAAACATTTGGTTGCTTCTTGAAGTATGGTGGAAACCCGAGTACTTCTTCATTCACGCTCGAGTATGACCAAAATCACAAGGTGAATTAGAGGTTCCTATTTGCCCAATCTACATTTATAGTAGGATCTAAGCATATATTACAAGCATCCTACAAGTTCAGGAATACAATACAGGCAACATGCTGCTGTGAATTGATAAATGTACATACCTAAGGTATGGTTATATTTAGTGCTCGTATTATGGAGTACACGAATAAGGCACATCCTAAACTCACATGAAAAGTAAGGGGATCAATTGCGTGACAAGTTACGTCTTTGAACAGTAGAAAAAAGTAAAATATATCTTAATTTCACGGCATTCTTCAATTTCAGCTGCATGTAGTCAGCTCACCAAGGTATAGTAAAAGCAGTATGACTTTCAGTGTTGCACTTAATTTAGTAAACAATTATATTATTGAAATAAAACCACTGAATATGGATTTTAACCCGTTATATTTTTTTTATACGTGGTTATTCCATAATTTAGAAACCTTAAACTACTATTGTTAAACACTTTTACTAGTTACTGTTTACTTCTATTTAAGCTATTTAAATTATAAAATATAATTAGATTTAATTATGCGCTTTCCCGGACGTTTCGGTTGCTTTTCAGCAGCCATGTTTACGGGAAGAAGGTCTTGAAATGTAGTTATTTCAAAGTATATAATATATATATATATATATAATATCAGCCCTGTATTAAACTGTCCCTCTGCTGGGCACGGGTCTCTTCTCAGCACACTGAGCAGGGTTAGGCCATAGTCCACCACGCTTGCCCAGTATGGGCTGGTCGACTTTACATATCTTCGAGAACATTATGGAGAACTCTCAGACATGCAGGTATTCTCATGATGTTTTCCTTTACCGTTAAAGCGAGCTATAATTAACTATTTAATACGCACATAACTTCGAAAAGTCAGGGATGCGTGCCTTGGGATCGAACTTGAGACCTCTACTTGGCAGTCCAACGGTCTTTCACTAGGCTATCGCGTTATTTCAAAGTATCTGAACATAATTTAATTATTAATATTTCTATTTACCCAGAATGAGCTCAAAGCATAATTAGGTCTGTGTTTTGCGTCTTTTTGGGTTTGACTAAAACTAGTGGTACATGCCAACGATCTTCTCTATTGAAATAATTCTTGATTTATATTTTACTAGCTTTTGCCCGCGGCTTCGCTCGCGTAAATGTAAGTTAGGTTAGGTTAGTAACAGTGCTTTGATTGTGATAAAAGTTACCCTATGTCCTATTCTGTACCCCTGACAACGTGTATACGAAATTGTATGATGATCGGTCGAGTAGTTTAGGCGTGAAAGCGTAACAAACAAAGAAACAAACAAATTTACTTTCACATTTATAATATTAGGTAGGATTAATATTGTATTGTCTTACGTATAAGAGAATATTATAAATTGAAATTAAACAACCACCATCTTAGTCTCCCCGTGAACATGTCTGCTGAAAAGCAACCGAAACGTCGGAAAAAGTGTAAAATTAAATGCAAATAGATTTATAATTTAAATAGCTTAAATAGAAGTAAACAGTAACTGGTAAGTGTTTAACAATAGTAGTTTAAGGTTTCAAAATTATGTAATAATAGAGTTTTATAAAAAAATTACAACGCGATAAAATCTGTATAAATTTGTTTGAAATTTCAATGTTTAATTTCAAATTATATTTTATTATTTTAGGATTGTGGATTAGGTAAGTTAGGATTTTAAATTTAAATGAAAGTTGCAAAGGATGTCATAAGATAATGCATTGAACGGTTCTGGATTTAGACTAGCGAATTAGAGATCATATATCTACTTCAGGGATGGTTTACGAAAGATCTGAATTAAGATTGTACGTGTGTTTGTGCCTTCCTGGTGTATCCTTATACCTACAAGTTATAAACTTATAGAAGCTACTGAAAATGTAATACTTGTAGTTGAATTCACATATAACATTACTTATGAATAATGAAACAAAGACCTTCCTGAATGGTCCAGATTTTCCAGATGATATTTTGTTGTGTCATCGATTACTCTGCATGAAGGGCTTGGGATCCAAGCAAAATATGGTTGTATTATATTGAAATTTTGACAACATTTAAGTTTTCACGTAATAGGAAGCAAGCCTTTTGCCGAGTAGCGGGCACTTTTTCAGGCGCCATGTTGCTACTGAGAATTGCCTTAAAACCCAAAAAACAGTTTAACTGACCTGAGAATTGAACCCAAAACCTCACGATGGAACTTGATCCTGGAGACCTACAAGGACAAACACAGAAAATCAACTAAACTTCACGTAACCAAGGTGTTAGTCATGTGGATAAAACTGGTAATAAATTACTTATATCCTTGACGAAACTCGAAGAAAACTAATTAGAATCGTAAATTAGGCAATCCATATGAACTCGATAATTAACTAAAACCGGTACTTTCATTATGACGTGTTTTAGTTCAATAATCACAAGATCACCCATCTTAATAATAATAGTTGCTTCACCTCGCTGACCGATAAACCGTCCTTGTCTTCAAGTGGCTATAAACGCTTCGTATAACGCCATTTCAATCTTGCTAGTAACAACATTAAACGATCAATTTTACAGCCTGCACTATCAGTACTTTCCACGCTGCCGTACGAGAGATCGATATAATGTAGAGCCTGAAGTACCCTGCACCGTTATCTTGACTGCAATATACTTATTCCTAGAAAGCCTTAAGAAAAGGTGTTAACATCCAATTTGGTGGTAGAGGCGAGGTAGAGCGCTGGATCTATGACCTCGGATCGTTTCGCTAATAAACTAACGATAAGTGAGGGACTGAGGCACTCGGTGAGGTCACGGAGGAGGTCTAGACGCGCTAGAGTCGCGCGGGTGGCGGCAGGCGGAGGGCGTGGCTCTACCGTGCTCTGATTGGCCGCTACAGTTAGAAAGGCGCTCTCGGTTTATTAGCGCTCGATGGTCAACTCGCCCCTTAAACAATGGTCGTGCAAGTGAACAATGGGTTGAAACGTGACCGCGGGGTCGGCCGCTCTATTCCCGTTCACGACATGCGCAAGCGCAGAATTAAAAGTATAAACTCGTTCAGTTTTTGTTGCGTAAGATGAGAGGATGTTACGTCTGGCTTCTTGTAGGCTTCGATTAAAATAGCTGACCGGTAGAGCGGCGGCGCGGTAGAGTTTTTATTGTTGTGTATAAGTATCGTATGAATGCGTGTTGTTATTTCTGGAGGAAATGCCCGACGTGCGCTCGCTGGTGCGGCCAGCTCTTACTTTGTAACCTGAGCTCTATCGACCACACAATTAACGCACACATAGAAACGGACCTTACACGTTGTAACAAAGGTTGCATTGTTGAAATATATACTACAATTAAGCTGTAATTACAGATAGAGTTGTAGTAGAGTTGTAAAGCCGTGTAATCAGGTGCAGCTGTAGCTCGTTGATGTCATTTGTTCGTACGACATATTTTTATGATTACTTCAAGTATTTCTCCTACCTTTTTTATTTTCGATTTTGAATTAGATTATTAAAATTGTCAATGTGTTGCATATTGCGGCTATAATCCTCGCAGGAGATAAACATTTCTTTAACCTATAGTTACAGACTTCAAACAAATACAATAATAAGCCGGAGTCTTATATACAGGGTGTCCGGTAATTAATGGATAACTTGAAAATGTCTTATAGTGGAACTGATGGCCGTTCAGAAAAAAATATGAAACAAAATCTATCCTAACTACTACCTGAGATATGTGTTTTTTTTTTAATTAACCTGTATAACTTTCTTGTATACTACGACCATAAAAGAATGAAATCCATCGGATTTTTGTTGTTTTATTATTAAACACTAATTATGCCAATGGATAGACAGTCAAAAGTATGCTATGCTAAAATAACGTGCACTTTTTTTTTTTAAATCTTTTATTATATTGTTTTTCATTTTTTCTGAACGGCCTTCAGTTCTACTATAAGACATTTCAAGATTATCCATTAATTACCGGACACCCGGTATAAGTATTCATACGAGTGATTTTTGTGCCCGATCTTAAACTTTTTTGATAAATTCGAGATATAGAGCTCTAAGGTACGCAAAGTCAATGAAAAGAAAAATGGGTATGGACATCTAATGTATGTATGTACATGTCATCTTATATGGCAGGTTAATATGACCTACTCTAAACCGACAATCGTGCATAAAGAATGTAATGAGATCAAATAAAGCAAGAGAAATATGCCAGAACGGTAGGAAGTGGAAATCCGTAGTCAGAGTATCTCTTCGGTAAACAAGTGTAAATAAATGAGGATCACATACGTTGTATGTACACATATGTATATCCGCCTCGATGGCGTAGTGGTTAGTTTAACCGACTGCCACGCCTGAGGTCACGGGTTCGATTCCCGCACAAGTCAAAAATTTGTGTGCATGAATATGGATGTTTATCTTGGTCTGGGTGTTTCTATGTATAATATGTACGTATTTACAAAAAAAAAGTATATATGTATGTTTATCTATTGTCTAGTACCCATTATACAAGCTCTGCTTAGTTTGGGCTAGATGGTGTTGTGTGTATGTAGTAGAATATTATATTATTATTATTTAACTAATCTTATAAAGACGAATGTGAGTTTGTTTCTTTGTTGGTTTGTTACGCTTTTGCACTTTAACTATTCGACCGATCATCATGAAATTTCGCATACACGTTATCAAGGCAACAGAAAATGATATAGGATACCTTTTATCCAGAGAAAAGTACTGTTCGTGAGGGATAGAAATTAGTCGACAAAATCTACATTACCGCAAGCGAGGCTGCGGGCAAAATCTAGTTTTCTTATAAATCGGTTAAGTACACATAACTTAGTAACACTTATCACAAATATAATAAGTAAGTTCAAATTTTTTTAGCAGCATTTGAATCCATACACACCAAGCTCATTCAAACCAGCGAAGTAGAGCATATAGCAATCGGCAATGTAAATTTTCAGATAATGTAGAGCAAACCCGTGTCATAGTGATGAAATCCGCGAGCAGTGCTACTGCCGCTGCAACAGATTGCAACTGCACTTTATCACTTAACAACACGTCGAGCGTGTAATGGCGTGAGAACCAGTACTGATTAATACTCGCCGTGTCTGAACATGAACATTAATATTTTACTGTCTTGTGTTTATTGAGCGGTTCTGTCGATCATGTAGTTTTGTTTTCAATTAGAGTTGATCGTGAGGTCTTGAGCTCAATTCTCGGCAAAGTGTTTGGTTATTAATAGTAACTCAGAGATATGGCTCTTTACTTAGTGGGTTCAATATACTACTGATGAAATGTGGTTATGTGGTAGCAAGAAGCTTTTTCGAGATATAACCGACACGGCCGTGTGTGGCGAAAAGCTCTCAAAAAAATAAGAATAGAAAAATAAGAGATAAAACTGCCGTGATGAGTGTTGCGGCTCGGATTCCAAAAAAAAATTGTGATCTACAAATAGTCCATGTGAATATTAAAATAAAAACATAACATTTTTATAATATCATGCCTTCGGCTATATCTAACACAAACTGCTCTCAATAATGTTGTTTTGAATGCATTCAAACAAAGACAATCAAACAAATTTTCACGAAATTTATCGCGGTATTTTTTGTTTAAGAATTTATAACAAGTTTTTATATTTAAACTTTTCCTGGCAGTTAGGTTGCCTTCCAGCAGCAACAGCCATCGTTTCAATTGTTGATTGGCAACTAAAACGTCGTGTATGTGAAAATATGTATGTTTATATATAATTATTAGTTTATCTAGTTCCGAAGGTAATTTCTGGCTTTATATACAATCCAGATAATATGAATCACACCATCCTAATCCTAAGTAATATTATAAATGCGAATGTGAATTTGTTTGGTTATTTGTAACGCTTACACGCCTTAACTACTCGTGAAATTTCGCATATACCTTGTCAGGGTACAGAAAAGGACATAGGGTAGATTCATCCAGGGAAAAGTACTGTTCCGTAGGATGGTTTTATAATGTACTAGTTTTTCCCCGCGGTTTCATCCGCGTAAGTCCCGTTCTCGAAATATCGGAATATAAAGGTAAAGCTATCTACATACCAAATTTCATCGCAATCGGTCCAGTAGTTATTGCGTGAAAGAGTAATAAACATCCATACATCCATACAAACTTTCACGTTTATAATATTAGTAAGGATTAAAATTATGCGTCAAAAAAGCTTAGTTTGTTAATATTCCATAAGCAACATCACTAAAATATTATGTGCACTTATTTTCCTAAACGGTATATGTGCAATTATCAACATTAATTTTTAATTTCTTATTTATGCATTGTTGTTAAATTAGAGATCAGTTAATCATTACCTATGAGACCCAACACTTACTACAAATTTACTGGTAAAAAGGCCAATTATATATATGTACCTACATTGAGGAACTGAATTTAAATCCACCCGATTCATTGGTACGTGATACAAACATCAGTGATAATAATAAGATATTATTATTACTTAGTATTTTTATAGAGCTCTATAAAAAACATACATGTTTACATAAAAACATGGTCGCACGCCTATAATCTTGAAGGGGCAGTCGTACCTACGTGTGTATACACCTTGTGTTATACACCTGTTTAACACCACCATTTAGCTTACTACAATGTTATGTCTCAGGTTATAACGGGTAACCTTGGTACCATCTATTGAGCACTTCAACAGATAATAATAATAATAATATTCTACCACATACACACAACACCATCTAGCCCAAACTAAGCAGAGCTTGTACTATGGGTACTAGACAATGGATAAACATACATATGTACTTTTTTTTGTAAATGCATACATATTATACATGGAAACACCCAGACCAAGATAAACATCCATTTTCATGCACACAAATGTTTGACTTGTGCGGCAGTCGAACCCGCGACTTCAGGCGTGACAGTTGGTTACACTAACCACTACGCCATCGAGGCCGCTATTACTGAGATTTACTTAAAAGAAACATCTAATAACACTACACCCAACCGGAAATCAAACTCAAGACATACATGCACAGCAGCCTCATTTACTACTACACTTACTCAGTGTAAGTACTGACACTATTATATAAAAGTTATTAGTCTTACGACGTAAAAGCTTTCTAATGAAACAGGAAGACATAAAAGGTCTTTTATTTATTGTAATTGCGCCATTCAGCTCTATACCGATATAATATAAACAATTAATGAATGAAACATTTCACATAACTCTACAGTTTATTTATTTATTGCGGCTCTAGGTAGAGATCGCAGCTCGTCGCTCAAACGTAGGGAACAGTTAGAGCACAATTAGGGACGTGAGCGAAATGCGCGCGCGCACTGATCCCGCGCGAGATGCGCGCCGGCGCTAGTGCGCATACTAACTGGCGGTAATGCGCTTGCGCGTGAAAAGGTACTGCCACATACCCTGCATATCACAATAAAACCGACAGATTTTCAATGAAAGAAATAATTTTTACAGATTTCTTATATAAAACATGTTAAAATACCACATTTATTCCTCCAGTCAGAGTTGAGGTGAAGGAAAATTAGTAATTAATGAAGAAGAATACAGCGGCGTATGCAAGGTACGAGACATGCAAGATAGGCAAAGGACAAAACCCACAGACCATGTAACTAAATTTCCCTTATTATAGAGGTGCACAAGTTTCAATGTTATGTAACTAAAAGTAATTAGTCTATTTACTGAAAGTACCCTCATATAGTTATATTTATCTAAAAACCTACTTACCTCAAGAATACAATACAAGGTTTCTTGACTGCGGTTTTTTTAAGGATAAAAGTCTTCAAATTAAAAAAAGCCGCAGCGTGGAAGCCTCATTATTTTGCTAGCTCATTGGTATGTCCCACTGCTGGGCAAATGACTTGGACTTCCAAATCACTCTGTTGGTTGATATCCCGTGTCAATCCTTTCAAATGGTGTATATACATCGTTATTATGTTGCTACAGTACCAATGCCTACGGCTTTGCTCGTGTTAATCTAGTATATATGTCAATAAATTTCTATCCCTTAAGAGCAGGTTTTTTTGCTAAATGAAATTTCATGATGATCGATCGAGTACTTCAGATATAAAAGCGTAACATTAACGCATAATATATAATATTAGTAAGGAAATTAAAAACAAAGTTTATAGATCATTTTGGCGTAATATATAGCTACTCCTTCACTCGAACTTCCACAAAAGTCGAAACAAACGAAAACTTCGGCACAGCCTCCAGATGCGCTCGATAGAGACAGATAGAGCACTTAGCATGCAACGTCGCGCGTCGCACGACATTGCACGACGTCGCGCGTCGTGACGCGTCGCAAACAAATGGTATTTATGGTAATTCGTCATTTTTGGGTATATTATGAGGTCTGTGAGCGGTGACGTTATCTGATCTGTACCTACTTAGAGAATCAGACTGACGTGATAACGGGATTACATTGCGAGATGCATACATAAATAAGTTATGCCTGTATATTGTGAAAGGTGTAGGCAAAGACATATTACAGTTACATTTCAAAATCTTAAAAGAGATATGGTAATTACTAAATGTATTTTTTTTGAGTTGAAAATGAAAAAGGTAAATGGCTAAATATTTTCATATTTTATCTTTCTTTAGGAAGACTTCTCCCGCTCTAGGAATAAATAATTCCTGTGTCGCGGGTACTTTACAAACATTCAAACAACGGACACAAATAATAACTATTTGAACAACTGATAGAGGGGAGACCAACGGACTGCAATGCAGAGGGTCTCGGGTTCGAGCCCACGTCGCGAACGCCTGACTTTCGGAAATTACAGACTTTTTGAAATTATGTGCGTATTGATTGACAATTATCGCCTGCTCCGTGCCTCGGAGAGCACGTTAAGCCGTCGGTCCCGGCTGCCATGAACATCTATGGCAGTCGTTATTGGGAAGTCAGAGCCCTCTAATATCCTGACACTGGTCTAGCCTTAGGGTATCGTTAGCCTTCGGGTTGCGGAGGTCAGGTGGCACCCGCTACGTGATAGGAAGAAGACCTAAACCCATAGGTAGCGAAATGTCATCTCATCTAATTCGGGCTAATGTCCTTCAGACCATATTTTTGTCAGAGTGGCCAATATTGACGGAGACTGGCTATCAGCAGCCAAGCCCAAGAGATAATATTATAATTAGCGGTCGCCAAGTGTTCGAAATTCGACCATAATTGATTTAAATTTTAGGTTTAACCATTATTAAAGGTTTATTGCCTATAATAACTATACCCTTATAATCGATATAATATATGTAACCAGAGTTACGAAGAATTTGACGACATCAGACGAACCATTTTTTTTTTTTTTTTTTTTTTTTTTTACGTGGGGGAATGCTATGACGCATATCCCTCCGCGGGGGCGGGCGGAGGGATTATGTCGGACTCGCCGGGGTAAAAGAAAGATGTTAAAAGACAATGTACCTCCCGGAATACCGACTAAACCTACCACGGTGTTCCTCGACAAAACCACTATCGACGGGGCCCCGCGAATCGCTTTCGCATGCGGTCGCGACCCCGCCGAGGTTACGGCCCGCCGTATGAAACGGCAGGCCACTACGCAACAAGACCTACCCAAGATAGGCACTACACAATATAAAAGCCCTACTGTCTCCCCCTAAAGGGGAGACGGACACGACACAGAGGCGCGCGTGGGAACACGCACGCCGCCTCTCGGACCTGGTGCTGAACGGATGGTGGGCAGGCCCACAAAGCCCGCCACCCCCAGGTCAAACCTCAGGGTGGCTGGAGGTCATCGCGCGCCCTCCGGCGCCCGGCTCTGCGGTTGGGGAGAGGGTTCAAACGCTCCCTCTCCCGCTCCGCCGCCTCCTTGGTGGAGATTACTTCCTCGCAGAAGGAGGCGACGGCGCTCCACGACCTCTCACTCCGGACCATAGACTGAACTACGGCCGGGAGCGAGAGGGCAACCGATCCGACTGCCGCGATCAACTCACGGCGCTGCGATGCCCAGGCGGGGCAAACCGCCAAAGTGTGCAGCGCCGTGTCCTCTACAACGTCGCGGCAGTCGCCGCAGTGGTGACAACCGGGCGTCTCTTGCCGGCGTATACGACACAGGAACTGGCCAAAACAACCGTGGCCAGTTAGAACCTGTGTCAGCCGGAAGGTGAGGGCGCCATGCCGCCTCTCCAGCCACTCCTCAAACACGGGTCTTACCGCCACAATCGTGGCGTGCCCGACATCAGACGAACCATGCCGAAATACTCCGAACACGATTCAACTGCTTGTGTCAAATGCATGGTTGTGTGCGTGTAATGTTTATTCATTAATTTAATGTATTTTTAATACATATTTTATAAAAATATTAAAATTCGCTATTTCATATAAATTTTAACTGTGCCAAATTTCATATTCCTGCGTCTGCGCAATTAATGTAAAAAGGGGTACAAAGTTTTTGCTTCACGTATACGTATATAGATATACATATAAGTGTGTGCACAAACATAAGAGCACTTTCTATTCCCTCTCTTCCACACTCCAATGGGATGATAATTCAACCCGACTGGAGAAAGATTTGGCGAAGGACCAACGCCTTTACGTTTTTCCAAGGCACGGGGGTGAGCAACACTGCCATCTCCGAGCTGATATTGAGAAAATCTTGTTTGAACGACCCAATGGCTTTTTGTTGATCTAACTCAGTCATCATCTCATGCATAGCATTCACAACCGATACCCCACCTTGATAGAATTGGGATACGGAAATGCGAGTCTATAGGAATATACAGGGTGTCCGGTAATTAAATGTATGTAAATTTTTAACTGTAAGCAGTTTTCTATTTAGTTCCTATTCGCTCCATATTTTCACAACTAAACAGTACTTATTTATAACAACAGTTAAGACTGACACGTGAGTCGTCGCATCGGTGTCTATTTTCCAAACGTCGGACCACCCGTCTCAACAAACAAACCGACGATAGAGAACAACTAGTTCATACAACGCAAAGCTTTTATTATTAAGTATATTAAGTAAATGCGTTCTATAATAAATTGTAGTCATAATCGTTACACTTAACGTTATGGGCTCTCTCTTTAATTTATACAAAAGAGTCTTTGTTATTGAGACGCGTATTATTATGTGTGGCTCCAGTGTGGGTGGATAGCGGCACGTACAGCGGGGAAAGAATAAACTTGTTTGTTGTATAAAAGACCGGCTGTCGACCACAGTTTTACCCACGTTTAAGATTATTGCTTCCATAGCTTGTAGCATGATGTTATGTCTTTCTGAAGAATTGGGTTATCAAAAGCAATAAGAATTTTTCGTATAGCACTCAGCGAATTTGCACGGATGGTGTAGGAGGCAAGTGATCACCACGTCTCAGGCACTGTGTGTGTTTGTTTCATAAAAGTGATCCACAAATGGTTGTTCCGCGCTGGGTGTTCTTTGTGTCCGTTGTTTGAATGTTTGCATTTTAATCCGTTATGGATTTTCGAAGGATTCACACGAAATTCACAGGCATAAACTAGTTTATAATATTAATTAGCTGACCCGCGCATATTCGTCTGCTTCACAAAAGAGAATTTTCCCCGTTATTGCAACATGTTTCATTGATATAGCCTTCCTCAATAAATGGGTTATCCAACACTGAAATAATTTTTCAATTCGGACCAGCAGTTTCTGAGATTAGCGTGTTCAACCAAACAGACAAACTATCAAACAAACAAACTCTTCAGCTTTATAATATAAGCATAGATATTAGTAAAAGTAAATCCCGATATCCGATTTTTAAAATGACGCTTATTATTGCTATAATACAGCGATAGCTGAGTGGGGAGACCAACAGACTGCAATGCAGAGGTCTCGGGTTCGAACCCATGTCGCGCACCTCTGACTTTCGGAAGTTATATGGTTTTTCGAAATTATGTGCGTATTGATTGACAATTATCGCCTGCTCCGTGCCTCGGAGAGCACGTTAAGCCGTCGGTCCCGGCTGCCATGAACATCTATGGCAGTCGTTACTGGGAAGTCTAAGAATATCCTGACACTGGTCTAGCCTTAGGGTATTGTTAGCCTTCGGGTTGCGGAGATTAGGTGGCAGCCGCTCCTTGTAAAAACTGATATCCAGTCAAATCCGGTTAGACCAGAAAAGCCGACCCCAAATGACTTAGGAATAATAAAGGCTAGGGAGAAGAAGCTTATTATTGCTATAAACGACTTAATCTATACCTACATATATTTAAACATGAACTGCCGCTCATACAAGCTATAGAACGATTTAACTTATGCGTAAATTCAACATAACCTCCGCTGATACAGACACTGAGGCCGCACCTGAAGATTGTGTGGCCGGCAGAGCTTGGTCCATTACGGCAAGTATTGAGATTGGAGGCTGTATCTTAATGAGAGCGTCACGAGCGGCCGATAGCGCGAATTGGCGCACCGGTACCGCCGTCACAGCGCATGTGCAGCTTTGGTGAACCTACGATAATGATTTTTATTGTTTTTTACTATCAGTTAATTATAAAACGTAGAATATTTTTGATTAGGGCTTTTTTTGTTTGAGCCTCCTGACAGTGCTCATTGAATCGATATAATAATATTCAATCACATACACACAACACCATCTAGCCCAAACTAAACAGAGCTTGTACTATGGGTACTAGACAATGGATAAACATACATATATACTTTTGTTTTGTAAATACATACATATTATATGTACAAAGAAACACCCAGACCAAGACAAACATTCATGTCCATGCACACAAATGTTTGACTTGTGCGGGAATCGAACCCGCGACCTCAGGCGTAGCAGTCGGTTACACTAACCACTAAGCCATCGAGGCCGACAAATATATAGTTAGAGTAACGGATTAGCTATATAGTAGAAGTAGCTAATGCTTCGGGACCACGAAGGTCCGCAAGCCCAAGTAAGACTTCGAGACTAAGAGGGGCCCGCGCTCCAACAAAAGAAATACCTGATTAAAATAAGGACTTCAATCGATACCATACATTTGTTTTTACGTTAACTGAGAAAAGTTTCATCTTATAATGGCATTTCATTATACGTATATAAATAGGCTGTTCGATATAATGTGAGTACGAGTGAATAAGGGGAACCCTTTGTTGTTGTTGTTGTTGTTGTAATTTGGCATAACGAGTTAGACATTACGTCATTCCCGGTATGTAAACAGTACGAAGATTCGAGAATGTGCCAGCGTTCTCTCTACTCTTCTCGTACCGAGGAACTACGTAGTTCCGTAAGGCTTCAATAGATGGCGCTGTAATAAATTATTAGATGGCACTAGCTGTAACGATATGTACATATAACAGGACTACTGTTTATCGATTTCAATGACGGCGTCTTCAGAGATTATGGAGCTTTTTTTATGAGCCCTTATATGGCTTAACCTAATTTGGTTTTAAATATCCTACTACACGTGTGGCAGAAGTATTGACCTGCCGAGTCCGTCCGTCCGTCCTATTATAGGCAGTGTTGGTATATACGTATAAAAAGAAGCTCGGCTTGTCTTACTGAATTGTTTGATATAGAATATATAATAGCTAATTGTATTAAATCCAGCACAAGCATGCTTTCAGTGTGCTTAGGTGAGCTCAGCCACTCATCCAGGACGTGCAATTGAAATTAATTATTTACGTTATAATTTATTTTCAGATTTTGTAAATTTTGTGAATACGTAAGTCATGCACGCGACAATATAATGACATTTTCCTTTTTCAAATGTAATAATTTA
Organism: Catocala nupta; assembly: GCA_963675205.1. Lineage (NCBI taxonomy): Eukaryota > Metazoa > Arthropoda > Insecta > Lepidoptera > Erebidae > Catocala > Catocala nupta. The sequence continues at coordinate 2,622,304 of OY776087.1, forward strand.
GACTAAATAAGAAGGACTTATTCTACCATTAAATAATATACATACCTAACCTTAGTAACATTGTCAGTACGATTCGCCTAGTAATCGTTCGTTTCTTTGAGAAAGAGTTCTAGGGGTTTACAAACGTATATCTTCCATTCATCCTATATTTAAGTTATTTTTCTGCAGTTATCAACGCGCGAGTATGGCTACGACTGCTTAACATCAGTCCACCTTGACAAAAGACGCTTTGCCTCACAATTGGGCTTACGCAAGCCCCCTTATCAAACACTTACGTCACTCCATAAAAACTTTAATCAACGGCAAAATAATTGGACTTAAGCTATGCATTTTATTGGTTAGATTATCAGCCAAGCAAATAAATGTTAATATTAATCTCTATGAGAGTTGTAGTTGTGCGCAGGCGCAGTCCTCGGCACACATCACGGTAACAACGTCGGCCATTTTATCTCAATGTTTATTATTATTTCGCCACTTAGCCGCCAGTTACCGACACTCCTTAGTTTCACTCACGACTACTTGCCTTTACTGTTATAGGCTGAATAAAGAATGATAAAACTCTTACAAACTACCTCATAACAGCTGGAGGTAATATCACAGATTATACAATTAACAGTTTAGAAGAAAGGATAGTTGGAACCCAATCTTTTTGAATGTAAATGTTTCATTAGAGGAGATAAAAGTAAATGTGGTCAGTGAATCTCACGGTGTGGGTTGAAAGGACATTATAGATATTGTTCGGTTTTAATTCACAAGCTCTTCACTTTGTTAAGTGAAACTTAGTTCTGTTATTTAGTTTATCTGTAAGACGAAGTTTATTGGTAATGGTAAGGTAATCATTTTAGATTTAATAAATGACAGATATTCTTACAGTTACACCTCTTAAACTAGGTAGTATTCCTGTGTCCCGTAGAACTTTATAAACATTCAAACAACGGATACAAAAGAATAAGAATGAAAGGCTAATCAACGTCTTGTCAAAATCAAATTCATGTCAAGTGATTTGATTGGCTGTTGCTGATATCATCAGCCAGTAACATAAGTTAATATGCATTTGACTGTCTGTTAAAACATTTTTATGTTGATCTGCATTTTAGTAACCGATCCGGTCAGACTCGACTCAACTACATAGATATTTGTGTGTATTGAAATCATGACATTCGGCGCTCTGGTAGTCAAGAACTGATTGGTGTAGCCAACGCGCCATCTGTGTATTGAGGCATGGATATAAGTTATAAGTTTTCGATTAACGACCAATTTTGATGTTTTAAATTCGATTCCTGAGTCAAATAAAGTGTTACTGGGCATTTCTGTTAGCGAGTATGATAGTAGTCTAACCAAAGCACCATCTGTGTCGTTAAGCACGTATATAAGTTGTAAGTTTTCAGTCAGCGACCGATTGTGTTGTCTTAAATTTGATTATCAATTCAAACACAATGTTACTGGGTATATCTGTTAGTGTTATTAAGCAGGACGTAGTCTAGCAATACATATGTCTGATCAAAATATCGTCTTTGTTACGAAGGATCTAATATAATAAATGTTGATGTAATACCTATATACACTTCTACCTCCTAATAAAATGTATGATAAAACCTTCACTTCAGTCTCAAACTCAGCGATACAGACCGGGGTTTAGATTCACGTCTCAAATTAGCGAGATTACCTAATCAGATAGAATGTAATAAATATAAATTGCTATCTAATTATAGTAAAATATGAAAGGCAACCTCAATTCCGCCAATATGGTTTACAATTAAAGCATCGCATCGCGAGATTCTAACTAATACCTATTATAAATGCGAATGTGAGTTCGTTTGTTACGCTTATACGCCTTAACTACTCGACCGATCATCATGAAATTTCGCATACACGTTGTCATGGGCACAAACGAGGACATAGGGTACATTTAATCCTGAAAAAAAATATTTTACGGATCTAACCTAATCTAACCTACAATTACGCGAGCAAAACCGCGGGCATAATATAGTTTAAATATAGGCGTACTCTAATCTTAACGGTAGAGATAAATATAAAATTAAATATATATGCATAGCTATATCACACCTTTTTGAGTCGGTCTCGATGGCGTAGTGGCTAGTGTAACCGGCTGCCACGTCTGAGGTCGCGGGTTTGATTTATACAACACAAGTCAAACATTTGTGTGCATGAACATGGATGTTTGTCTTGGTCTAGGTGTTTCTATGTATAATAGGTATGCATTTAAAAAAAAAGGTATATGTATGCACACAAATGTATGACGTGCGCGGGAATCGAACCCACGACCTCAGGCGTAGCAGTCGGTTACACTAACCACTACGCCATCGAGGCCGACTAAATCTGTCCTTTGTAGACGTTGTTTTATTGTTTGTAAACACACATTTATTCCAAGAGCGAAAGTTGTGTTTTAAAAGATTAGGTAAGACATCCGTATAATGTAATAGAATATCAATGAGTAACATTCACGTAAACAAAGTCATATGGCAAAGTTAAGTTATTCATTGTCTAGTACCCATAGTACAAGCTCTGCTTAGTTTAGGCTAGATGGTGTTGCGTGTATGTGATAGAATAGAATATTATTATCCCCGAAAGGGTAGGCAGAGGTCTATTACACTCAGATTTCGACACCAATGTTTAAGGTCTCATCAGATATAAAGCCAGCTTATTACCGTTTACCAAGCGCATTACCACATCTTGCTGCCCTTGAGAATTAACACAATGCTTGATCAAGGAATCGAACCCTGGGTGTCACGATTGTACGCAAAAATGCATAGTTATGCCACGGAATCATCGAGGCATATCATAATATCAGAACATCAAGAAAAACAGCGCGCCTTACAAGAGACTTATAAAAACGATGGCTCCGCGATAATAATGATGTAAATACCCTCAAATAAGGTGAACAATGCCTTAATCGTTTAATACACGAACGGACGTCGGCGCGGCCTTTTACAGGAAGAAATATTGCGCGCAGTGTGCGCCGGCGCACCGCCGTGGCGGCCGGACGCGCCCGCGCTGAGTTACTGCGACTATTAAGTACGTGCATTTGCTGGCCCTAATTGGCCCGCAACAGTCACGAAATTGTACAAAGCGATATGTTATGTATTGAGGTTTATTTTTGTGTTAATTAATTACAATTAACCGTGTAAAATATTGTTGGGATTTCTATATCGGTAATTAAATAAATGTTTATCCGATGTAGATTGTGTTTTTTTTTGGTTAAATTTGCTGGGCATTTTGTTGACTGCCAAAGACCATTGAACTTTGTAAAAAGCAGGCTTGAGTATTTCAAAATCACAAAGAGAAGTACCTATGTCAAAAAACAGCCAGTGCTGCCAAACCTAAATCGTAAAGTGTTGCAAGTGTACATTCTTCTCCCTAGTCTTTATTATTCCCAAGTCACTTGGGGTCGGCTTTTTTGGTCTAACCGGATTTGACTGGATATCAGTTCTTACACGGAGCGGCTGCCACCTGACTTCCGCAAACCGAAGGCTAACGATACCTTAAGGCTAGACCAGTGTCAGGATATTATAGTCCTACACTGACTTCCCAATAACGACTGCCATAGATGTTCATGGCAGCCAGGACCGACGGCTTAACGTGCTCTCCGAGCCACGGAGCAGGCGATAATTGTCAATCAATATGTACATAATTTCGAAAAGACATATAACTTCCGAAAGTCAGAGGTGCGCGACGTGGGTTCGACCCGAGAACCTCTGCATTGCAGTCTGTCGGTCTCCCCACTGAGCTATCGCTGAGTTGTATTGCAAGTGTACATATTAACATTAATTACCAATACTAATACTAATTCATTACCAATTTTAAGTTAAAATTATGTTATATTGATCTCTGCCTGTGACCTTAAATTCTGAAATGTATTTGACCTACAACAATGAATAAAAAACGTAGAAATACAAAGTAATTAGCCTGAAAATTCATGTAAAACTACGTTAACTGGGTGTGATCCCATGGCATATCGGGTTAGCCTATTGCCGGTAAGTCCATCAACCAAGCACGTTTCCAAACTGAGCTGTTTCTGAGTTGAGCAGCAAAACTCAGTAACTCAACGACAGGGGAATCGAACTCGATACCACACGATTGGAGGCAAACATAAAAACTTATCCTATGTGTCCAATGAGGACAATTAAGACTGCGCCGAGCGAAATGTGCCAAAACAGGCAGTCACTGTTAAGTTGATACAATCAACACTTTTTGTTTAATACAAATATAAAATATACATTTACCATAGCAATGAACGTGTTTACAATTACTCCGTGTAAAAAACTTAAAATAATTAATATTTTCGCCTACAAAATTACGTAAATTTGCACGAAAAATGCAAAAACGTAAGCTTGTGTTACGTGATTTTTAGATTATAACAGTAGAAATCTATCCTATTTTACAGCTTAAACGAAACATACATAAATAGTTATATTGCAATTTGTCCGTTCCAAATATTTTAGTTATTGGTTGACATAAAAATACATATTTATCAAAAAAGCATTTCAAATTCTCTATACAATTTTACTATGGCGGCCGCGCGCCGATTTGAATATCGAGCTTTGTCATTCAGCCCAACCGCGTCTTACGCTCGGCACAGTCTTAACGAAATGACCAAAGAAATGAGGCTACGGTTTCTTAAATCTACACACAAAAAAAAATAACAGACTGTTAACCGTATGTCAACTGCTAGGATTGGCTAAGAAATTGAAAGAATTGGGATTGCACGTATGGCGCAATGGTTAAAGTAGTTGCCATATTACTGACATTATGCTGAGTGTTGTAGATTCGAATCCCACACGAGACAAAAATTATGTGGTCCACATATAGCTGCGCTTCAATTTTTCTTAAAACCTTCGCGATAAAGAATTAATTCTAATGCGAGATGCATGTAAATTTTTTAACAAACAATAAAGTAAATTTACAACAGCCAATCCAATCAATCGAAATTACATGTTGATACGATGTTAATAAGGCTTTCAGAAGCTGTAGTAGTGTGAAATCAAATCAAATCAAAATAAATTTATTCAAGTTAGGTTATAAGGTTTATGAATGTCAAAGTTACAATATTTTTATTTCTGTAAATTTACATTTACTGCCACGTTCAGCAAAGCAAGGGTGTAGGGCTCATGAGAAAAACGGACAAGAAACTCATGGTCACTCTTTATAATCGCCAAGTTTACAAAAATATTTTGTTTATAAATCGTAATTGTATGGTGCTGCAACCATTTCTCCATGAACTGCTACTGAACATACTCAAGCATTTAATAAAATTTGATGGTAGCCTCTAAAGCAACAGTATGGTAAATAAAACCATCCACTTACATGTACATAAATAATCAAGAAAAGGCATGATTGTAGTCCGTAGCTTAATCTAACAGTTAAATTAAAAAAAATTGTGAAGTAGAGCCTCGCTGATTTCAACATGAATGGCCGGCTCGACCGGGTAAGGACTACCCTCTCACAGAATATCGACGTGAAATAGCAGTATTCCTACTATTGTGTCTCGTTCGGTGAGTGAGAGTGTCGGAGGCCCAATCACCCTCTCTCCCCCTACCCGCTCCTTCTCCTTCCCACTTCCTTTCTTAAAGGGTCGGCAACACGCAAGTGATGCGTCTGGTGTTGCAGGCGTCCATAGGCTACGGTGACCACTTACCATCAGTTGGGCCGTATGCTAGTTTGCCACCTCACTTGTATAAAAAATACTTTTGTATTATGTATAAAATAATGTGTATATAAAAAAGTACATGGTTCATTGAAAAATACTTACACACCTTTTTCTACCTTTTATTTATACCTTAATTGATAACTTTTGTTCTACCGTTTTTCAAAGTTAATTATTTGATTTTCCATAAACATACAGTTATTGGTTGTTCTTATGCCACGGCTAAGAATTAGGAATACATGCGGTCCAAAAAAAACAGCGGTGTAACTAAACAATACACCGCAGGTTACCACGAGTTTTGTAAAAAGTGATATAGAATATCATAATCTTCATGTAGACCCCTACATTAAACTTAATTAAAGTGTCGACATCTTGCTGAAATAAATCATGACTATCTTCGATAATAATATTGTCTCCTAAGATAGAGGCCTTTTAGCCTAGTTTAGGAGACAGGGTTTAACAATTATATTGCTAAAATAAACAATCTACCAATGTACAAAACTGTAAAATATTTTATTTTTTTGTAATATTTGTGTAATTATTAATAAATTAATTAAAAATAGAAACTCCTGATCGTTCCCACACATACTGTAACAAAACTTCACGCGGATTTGCGCGTTGCGTTGTCTCTGGACAAGACGTAGTGTTCGGTGTTCTGTGAATGCAATCATTACTTAGTTAATAGACCATTGAAATTGACATCCAATGCTTACTGTTTCCCGGGTACATTATTTTCGAACAAGTAAACTACCGTCGTGCTTACCTCACTGCGTGTACAAGCGCGGATACTGAACGCAACACAACATATTTTAATTGTAAATTTACGCGGTACTTTGGAATAAAACAGTAATGTTGGGTAATATCTGTGAGACTTAAAATGATTGTAAACTTTAAGATAATTACATTTTGTTTCGGTTGTAGAGAAAGGCAGGCTAATGTTTCTTTCAAGTAGACGCCATATGCGTTTAGCCGTTTTGAAGAAATGACAATACATAATGTAGTCTCAAACTAATGTGTAAAATATTTTTTATCCTCTTGATCTGATTTGGTAATCAAACTTAACACCTTTCGGGTATGAAGTCCATATATTATACATACATATGTACATAGTCTCATGCCCATATTTCTTAAAGAATAGGTTGAGGTATATTAAAGCTTCATTTTGTTAGCTATAACTCTATAACTAACAAAATGAAGCTGAATCAAAATAATAATAATAGTATAATAATAATATTCTACCACATACACGCAAAACTATCTAGCCCAAACTAAGCAGAGCTTGAACTGTGGGTACTAGACAATGGATAAACATACATATATACTTTTTTGTAAATACATACATATTATACATTGAAACACCCAGACCAAGACAAACATCTATGTTCATGCACAAAAATGTTTGACTCGTCCAGGAATCGAACCCGCGACCTCAAGCGGGGCAGTCGGTTACACAACGACTACGTCATCGATGCCGACAGAAAATGAGAAAAAGAGAAAACGAATCCATTATGTGTGGCGAGCCCATTACCTTATACCAGCTCCTATGTAAACGCCGTAAGAATTTTTTGAAGGAAAATTCTGATAACGTTTTATTCGACTTGGGCGTCTAACCGGAGACCTTGTGCACAGAAACACTAAGGCAATCAGTAACTGATAGTCAAATCAGGCAATTTATGATGCTGAAATAATTATCCATAACACACCTGCAATTACTCACATATATGTATATACATACAAATCACATATAAATAAAATAAAAAAATATATATATATATATATTATATCTATACCGCCTGCTTTCATTGCCATGATAGCCACATCTAGCTGTATTTGTATTTTGTTACTTTAGATCCGTGTTTGCTTGATTGGTGATATTGACAGTGATACGTTTAACATAAAATTAAAAGTTTTCACTTTATGTTTTTTTTTATTTATTGTTTTTGAAATTAAACTACTATATACGGATAGAATCCGTATATAGTGGTTTAATTTCAATGAATAACATTCGCGTAAACAGAAGACAATATTATGTAAATCACTTTATGTTTATATAAAATTTTACTTTCGTCTATTTTCTGTAGGCTTATTTATTGTAAATATGGATTCTCAGTTAGTGAATTATTGTAATTCTTATGAGAATAAAGTTCTTCTTAAGCCATAATTAACCAGCCGTTTTTAAACTTGACTTCATGGATAGCAGTAGTCTCGTAGTGGTTAAAGTCTTCACCTCGTTTGTGTGATCCTGAAATAGTTGTTCTGAGTCTACATGTTTTTTGTGTCCATTGTTTGATTGTTCTTAAGTTAACCGCGACATAGGAGTTATCCACAGAGAGGGCAATGTATGTTTAAAATTAAAAAATACTTTCCTGTAATAGAAGCCAAGCATTTTGACATTTCTGCTAGATTCAGCAATAGTTAACAGTGAATGAAAATTATATTACGAATCAAACATTTACATAACCAATGATGCAGTGAATCTGATCCTACTTTTCCAACTAATATTATAAGTGTAAGCTTGATTTGTTATTGTGTCAGACAGTGCGTAAAACGCGTGCGGTAAACTCACTCTGTTTGCTGCGTTTGCGTCGATCGAAGTAACCCTCGATTAACGCAGAGCTTGCTTTGAATGTTATAACGCTCGCGCAGAAAATTTAACGTCTTTAATCTAGGCAACCATAGCCATATACCGAAAGAATTTGAACAATACTTGCTGTGATAAAAGTATCTTATGTGTTAATTTAAATCACGATTAAGTCATGATGGTGTATATCTCATGGTGTTCTCATGCGAAATACAGTTAATCAAGTTAATAAAGACTGAGGTAATTATATAAATATTATTAACGTTTCATAATTAAGTACTTACCGATAATTATGAACCTTAATTAGCCTTAATTAACCTAATGTTTAATTGTTGAATTAGCTTCTCTTGTCAATATTAATATTATAAATAAGTATTTGATGGTGTGTCTTTATTTCACGTAATTAATAGAAGTGGTTTGCTGGTATCTGAATGAGTCTGAACAGGGAAGTGCTTTAAAATACATACATTACTTTAAAACATTGAGACGTCTTTGTGTCCCCGTGAACATGGCTGCCACAAAGCAACCAAAACGTCGGGGCAATTGTAAATAATTATAAAAATCGTTAATATTAAATTGAATTAAAAATAGAATAAATCTGCACGCATGACGTAATGTTTAAAGTGGTCACCTCACAACTGCTACTACTGTGCGTTGTGGGTTCGAATCCCACGAGACAAAAAATTGTGTAAACCGTAAATCTGTCCTCTGTGGCCGTTATTTTATTGTTTGTAAAGACACATTTATTCCAAGAGCGAAAGTTGTGTTTTGAAAGATTAGGTAAGACATCCGTATAATGTAATAGAATATCAATGAGTAACATTTACGTACACAAGGCATTATTATGGAGACAGTTTGTGTAGCAAATAGTCATATGCCAAAGTTAAGCGTTTTCAGGCTGAACTTCGAGAGTGAAGTCGGCTGTAAAAGCTAGTACAGTTTTAATACAACTAATATCTTAATCGACTCCGAAATGATCGATTCCTGACGCAATAATCGTAATGAAGATTATTACTTGTATAAGTTCATACAATAATTGAGTATCTTAATAAAGCATTTTGTAATCAAACTTTTAACGATGAAATAGATATTGCAATTATTGCAAAATAATATTAAATGATAATTAGTTATTACTATTAGTAACTAATAAATGAAGAAATATCTATCGTAGTAGTGCAGAGAAGTTGATGCAATTGCTGTATGTGAGAGCCCGAGATCCGTACTCGGGTCGGCCATTATTGGGTTAAACTTTTAGAAGCAGCAAAAAGTCGGGCATTATGGCTAGATGATGGCAATTGGCTGCTACCCTATGACATAGTTGGCAAAGTGTGGGTGTAATACGCCTACCTGATGGGTTATAGTAGTGAGACTATGTATATATAATACATATGTTTATATAACCCATAGTAGAAGAGCCTCGTTGATTTCAGCATGAATAGGCCGGCTCGACCGAGGAAGTACTACCCTCTCACAGAAAATCGACGTGAAATAGCAATATTCCTACTATTCTGTTTCGCTCGGTGAATGAGAGTGCTGGAGGCCCAATCACCCTCTTGCCCCCTTCCCGCTCCTTCTCCTTCCCACTTCCTTTTTCTCTTCTTCCTTTCCTAAAGGGTCGGCAATGTCTGTTGTTGCAGGCGTCCATACGGTGACCACTTACCATCAGGTCGTATGCTTGTTTGCCACTTTAGTAATATAAAAAGAAAAATAAAACTCCTTTTTGGTTTGTTGGACACAATTTTGCGCCATCATAGGCAAATCCTATCAATAGCGACACGGAGCCTCGCGGCATGACACTTACTTTATATTGTATATAAACGATAAAGTTGGATGCCCCACTATTGGATTTGAGAAGGATTAGGCTATTGTCTATCAAGCTGGTCCAGTGAATGCGACTGCTGTGCATGACGTCTCGGGTTCGAATCCTGGTTCGGGCCAAGATAAAGCATTGGTTTTCCTGTTAAGAAATCTGAATAGCAGCCCGGAGTTAGGAAGTTGGCGGTGTTAGACACCCTCGTGCCTCACCTGATCTCTCTCCGGTTGTGTCGGATTACCGACCCATCGGATCATGAGAGTTAAGGAACAGAGAGTTGCAATTGTGTTTGCGCACGCACTTGTGCACTACGCAGATGGCCGTCTCCATTAAGACTGGCCGCCGTGACAGAAATTCGGTCTGGAGGACACACAGGTTGGCAGATTTCACATATCACCTGGAACATTATCAAGAATTCTCAGATATGCAGGTTTTCCCACGCTATTTTCAATTAGTGTTAAAGCGAGCGATAATTAAATATTTAATATGTACATACTTCAAAATGTCAGAGGTGTGTGCCTTGGGATTGAACTCGTGATCTCAGCGGTGCAGTCTGACGGTCTCTCATTAGGCTATCGAAAATATATGATAGTCGGTAATGAGGATGCAGTTGCTTTAAAGTATATATACGTAGGTAAATAAATAATCTTCAAATGTCACTTGAGTGTACAATATCGTATTGTTGCGAGAAACATGATGGTTTGAGTGATGGGGTCTTTCATGATATCGGGTGGAACGGCAGGGGTCTCGCCGCCAGGGGGCGCCGCCGGCTCTACAGCTCCATGCCATTTATAACTACGCTTATTGATCTAGCCACCAACTAATTGAATGCAAGCGTGCTAGGGTTGGAAGAACAGTGTAGAAATGGCGTTTGAATAATACAGCTTTGTTCGAAGTAATTTTTAACCCCCGACGCAAAAACGACGGGGTGTTATAAGTTTGACGTGTCTGTGTGTGTGTGTGTGTGTGTGTGTCTGTCTGTGGCATCGTAGCTCCCGAACGGATGAACCGATTTTAATTTTGTTTTTTTTGTTTGATAGGTGAATTAGTCGAGAGTGTTCTTAGCTACGTTTGATAAAAATCGTTCCAAAATGGCCGCCGCCACAAGATGGCGGATTACATATTTTTCACAACTCCCTCAATATGGGTATCAAATGAAAGGGCTTGACTAGTAGAATACTATACACTATGATAAATTTCAAATCCAAGATGGCCGCCACCACAAAATTACATATTTTCACAAATTAAAATTTTTCAATATGGGTATCAAATGAATAGTGTGTCGGGGGTGTTTTAAATTTTAAATTTAATTATAATTATATTTTAATTGTATACAATGATTGTATGACGCACGCCGACAAGCGTCGCTATCGGCGTCCAAGCTATGGTAACAAGGAGTAAATTGTATTGCGCATGCGCAGCGTTTTACTTATTTACTATCTAAAAACCTTAATTGAAAATACGGGTTTCAAATAAGTATAAAAAATAAAAGAAGATATGTTTAATTAAATATATCTGGTATTGATTCTGATAAATGTAATTCAGGTGTAATATCCTAATTAATATTTAGTGGCTTTGTTTGTTTGATACGCTTTTACGTCGTAAGTCCTCGATCTATCATCATAAAATTTCGCATACAAATTGTCAGGAGAACAGAAAAGGACATAGGGTAACTTTCATCCAGATAAAGTACAGTTGCTCAGCAACTGTACTTTATCTGGATGAAAAATGAATAGAAAAATGAGATAAGCTACATGAGCGAAGCCACCGGAATATTATATTATCTTGTGTTGTGTGTGGGTGCCAGTCAGTACAGACCGGCGACACTTCGATCCAGTGGGATCTCTTGTGTCGGCCACAAGATTTATCCCTTAAATATCTCCTTATGAATGATATACATCAGCCGCAGCGTACAGCCGCCGGAAAATCTAGTATACCTATATTAAAAACGAACAGTAAAATTAATTTCCTATAAATACTTGTCAATAAGTAAATAGAATTTGGTGAAAATCCAGATTAATTCGTATATAGACAAGAAATCCATAAATTATTGTCAGTATATCTTGACCAGCCCTAGGGAACGCCGGGCGCGTTGGTATTAGATGTACCGACCTGCAATATTCAATTGCCTTACAAGCCTTGACATTTTAAACGACGCCGGGGATTAAACCATCCTTTACTGGCTGTCGATTCTATCATTGTGAAACATTATTTTATATCTGACAATTGTTGGTACGCCAGACATAATTGAAAACCTAATGTGTCTAGCCGCCGGTGTGCTGCTGCCACACGATAGGTTAACGGTGCTTGATATGGGTAGTTAGCGAACGATTCTGCAATCTCACAGTCACTCGCAAACTTATGTGACCAAGTCACTGCTACGTTAAATTATTTATTCAATTAGAACGATTATACAGGGTGTCCCAGAAGTCGACGCCAAGCCGGCATCAGGTAACAGGATAAGTTATAATAAATATAAAAAAATATTTAAAAATCTAAGTTACGTAATGAACATCAAAAACATCCAAACCCTGTTACGGTCTTCACTTCTGTTATTACAGATATTTACTTTTTGAATTATTTTTTTGTTATGTAATCTCGAATAATCGAAAAAATATCGAGAGCTTAAAAAAGCATTATTCGAGTTATTATTAATTTTTGGGGGATCCTGTATACATTTCCAATTACACTAATCATAATTATAAAATAATTTAAACAATATACACTAATAAGTCATTTTCATAGTAATGAACGTTGAAAATCTGATCCAAACATTTTGGAAAAAGCAACCAAATTGAGTCGTTTCTGCGACTTTACTTTTGTGCATATAATATTCTGATATTATATCAGATCATTGAATTTCAACAAACAACCTTTAACAATAGGAAGTCATACGTACATAACTATATTACATACATACACTTATACGTACCTATATATATGCTCCTTAAAAGGTAGGACTCGCGGAGGAGGTCTAATAAACCCACACTTTACCAATTTACCAATTATGCTTTTTTATGTCCCTCATAGTAAGAGAGATGCTAGAATAAAAACAGATAGACAGACAAAATGCTAAATTTTATATTGGATCCAGACCTCTCTAAAATTAGCCTTCAATTTGTTTTCAAAAATATCTGGAATATCACGCAGCAATTTTATCCATACATATAATAAAATCTTCTCATCATTAATATAATACGTATGTATGTATATTATATATGTATGCATATATCTATATGAATACATATATATATATATATACTAGCTGTCCCGGCAAACGTTGTTTTGCCATAAAAAAATGTTTTGACCAAGATTTAAAAAAATTTTTAGGGTTGGACAACCCTTATTACTAAGGGGTATGAAAAATAGATGTTGGCCGATTCTCAGACCTACTCAATATGCTCACAAAATTTCATGAGAATCGGTCAAGCCGTTTCGGAGGAGTACGGGAACGAACATTGTGACACGAGAATTTTATATAATATATATATATATATATATATATATCTTATGAGTATATATTTTATTTAGATTATGTAATATGTTTATTTGTATGTATATATTATGTATACATACATACATATGTTTCATGATACTGTATGCATCTACTTCATTTTATTAACCTCCGACGCAAAAACGACGGGGTGTTATAAGTTTGACGTGTCTGTGTGTGTGTGTGTGTGTGTGCGTGCGTCTGTCTGTGGCATCGTAGCTCTCGAACGGATGAACCGATTTTAATCTCTGCATCACCCTACGGTTGAGTAGTAGAGAATGCCCTTGGCATTAAGTCCGATGTATTGTTTTATGCATAAAATTTAAAATAAATAATAATTTGTCGATTTCATAAATATCTCCTATCTACAGTACATAGGAGATATTTATGAAAAGGTTTTTCTAAGAGCTATAGAAGCCGACATTTCGACCCACTGGGATCTTTTGTGTCTAATTCCCGAATAACGACTGCCATAGATGTTCATGGCAGCCGGGACCGGCGGCTTAACGTGCTCTCCGAGGCACAGAGCAGGCGATAATTGTTAATCAATACGCACATAATTTCGAAAAGTCATATAACTTCCGAAAGTCAGAGGTGCGCGACGTGGGTTCGAACCCGAGACCCTCTGCATTGCAGTCTGTTGGTCTCCCCACTGAGCTATCACTCGTATATTTGTACGAGCATAACGCAAAAATTACTGCACAAAATTAAATGCGGTCTTAGGCAAAAGTTAGTAATAGTATACATTTTATAGTAGCATATTGGTGCCAATTCTGTTGTCACAAATTCTCTAATCTTAGCTAAAAATCTCTAAAATTTAGTTTAGTCCTGTCAAACGACATTTCGTATTCTGATATCGCTAAACGTGATAGGACTAAAATAAATTTTAGAGATTTTTAGCTAAGATTAGAGAATTTTGTGACAACAGAATTGGCACCATTACCACAGAATTACCATCGTTAAAGAGACTGTACGCATTACGCCTAACCGATACCAATCGGCATTACAACACGTCGAGCTAACCGGCGAAAAATACATAATTATATAACTAGTCTACGTTTACAAGCCTTTAGTAGAGCCATATCGAACCAGCTCTTGTAAAACAACAACGGCTTAAAACACGAGAGTTACTACCGATGTGACACAGAACTCTACTTAGCGCAGCTAGTAGAGTCAAACACAAGTAATTGAATATTAATTATTGACACAACGAGTAGGTAGAGACGCGGCTCTAGCGAGAGACCCGTGTTTATGGTCGGACTCTACAAATATTGGGACATACGAGCAAACATTATGAGAGCAGGTCCACTTCAGTTTTGGATAGTTGATGTAGAGTTTTATCTGGCTCGGTAGAAACAAGCAACACTTGTTTGGATGTAGAGCCGTTTCTGTTAATAGTGCGTGGAATTTTGATGTGATCATGTTATATATACATAGATTAATACTTGTGTATTCGAAGGGGTAGGCAGAGATAATAGAACTCAAGTGGCGTGCCTATACTGGGTAAATTATCAGACAATTAAATTAAATTATACTGTTGCAATACCTTTAATTGTGCCTTCAGAACTTAATGATAACAACACTAGTATGTAAACTGTGAAAAATTTAGTTGATTGTTTTTTATATGTTATTTGATAAGCACCATTGTTATCATATATTATCTTATCATATATTATCTTATCATATCTTATTTTGTGTGGGGGCCAGTCAGTACACACCGGCGACACTTCAACCGAGTGGGATCTTTTGTGTCAACTTCCACAATAACGACTGCCATAGATGTTCATGGCAGCCAGGACAGACGGCTTAACGTGCTCTCCGAGGCACGGAGCAGACGATAATTGTCAATCAATACGCACATAATTTCGAAAAGTTAATAACTACCTAAAGTCAGAGGTGCGCGACGTGGGTTCGAACCCGAGACCCTCTGCATTGCAGTCTGTTAGTCTCCCCACTGAGCTATTGCTGATCTTGTTATCATATATTAGTAATGTACAATTGTTTTAAATGAAATATGTTACTAAGAATTCGTTAAGAGAAACTCTCAATAACACTTTGTCCTACTCGGAAATCGAACTGATAATGAGACTTCTAAGGCAGACCAATAAACAAATATAATAATAAAACAGAATAGCAATTTAATTGACTGCATGAATGGTGCATCGGGCAAGCGGTCGCCTCGTCGTTGTCGCTGCGCTAAGTGTTGAGGGTTCGAATCCCATAAGGGACAATTACTTTTGTGGTCCATAATTTCTTTTATTTAGTCAAGGTGTACTCTGTATTCTTTGATTGTATTTGTAAAGTCACTACGACAAAGAGCTTAAACCTTAATGAGGTAATAATATATTTTGCCAAATATAAGATATATACAGGTTGTACCAGAAGTCGACGTGAAGCCGGCATCAGGTAACAGGTTAAGGTAAAACATAAAAGATCTAAGTTACGTATTTTAAATAATATCAAAAAGATGTACATCTTTTGACGGTCTTTTCACTCTTGTCACTACAGATATTAACTGTATGAATTTTTTTTTGTTATGTAATTTCGAATAATCGAAAAGATCGAGAGCTCAAATAAGCACTTGCGGA
The DNA here is from genome assembly GCA_963675205.1 of Catocala nupta. NCBI lineage: Eukaryota > Metazoa > Arthropoda > Insecta > Lepidoptera > Erebidae > Catocala > Catocala nupta. Next base: position 2,638,444 of record OY776087.1, read on the forward strand.
GCCTTTAAAAAAGGACCATTCCCTTCTGTCTAACCCTTCTGTTATATAGGCATGAGAATATGTACATACATTTGTATATCCTAACTAATATTATAAATACGAATGTGAGTTTGTTTGTCACGGTTTCACGGCCTAACCGACTAATCATCTTGAAGTTTCGCATAAACGTTGTCAGGAGTACAGAAAAGGACGTAGGTTACTTTTCTTACAGAAAAAGGTACTGTTTCCGAGCAAAGCCACGGGCAATATCTAGTATATATAATAAAGCAGTCGTTTGTGTTTATTTATTGCGTGTTGACAGATACATATCACCGTAATGTAATCGGTAATAGTCATTGGCGTAACTGTTTTAGTTTAATTCATTACTTATAAAATGTTTGAGGAACATAATCTATTATCTTTGCAAATAGTTAAGTAAAACGAAATTTATTGCCTGTGCTACCGATTACGCTTTAAATTGGTTATGAGGAATTCTAGTAATAATGTCCGAGTTGTAGTCCCGGCGGTCAATCTTAATAGAGACTTGAAAGGAAGAAATAATTATCGCATAATTTAATACTGAAGGAAAGCATCGTGAGGAAACCAACATGTCTGAGAGTTCTCCATGATGTTCTGGAAGATATGTGAAATCTGCCAACCAGCACTAGGCCAGCGTGGTGGACTATGACCGAGTTAGGTTAGCACATATCTTCGAGAACATTATGAAGTATTCTCAGACATACAGGTTTCCTCACGATGTTTTTCCTTCACCGTTAAAGGGAGCGATAATTAAATATTTAATACGCATATGGCTCGAAATCACAGATATGTGTGACAGTTTAATAAGTAGAGGTACGCCTTGGTATTGAACTCGAGATCTTAGCGTGGCAGTCTGACGGTCTCTCCTTAGGCTATTCTTACTTTGAAAAGAGGCTCGTGCCGAGCAGTGGAACAGTTTACATACAAATCTCATATTATCATATACTTTATTTATAACAACATGAATCTTTTAAATTCAATTCAACAAACTTACTATACCTCAAATTTTTTTTGAATAAGAATCTATGTGTGCTATTTTCTATTATCGTATTACGGTCATCTATATGTTCCTAGTTTGTGTACTAGTTGTACAAAACTGTCAGATGTTCGGCGCTCATCATCTATGACATTAATGTGAATGTGCTTTACTGAACGCTGATACTAATCTGTAAAAAGCAATGTCTTTTGTGAGATAAGCAGCGATTTTGCTGTCGAAATGTGGTTGACGGATTCGGGGTTATAGGTGTGTGATTATGTATTTATGTAACTTATATCAACTAATATGGGTTTTAGGATCCTAACCTATATAATATGGTTTCATTATATCTGCTTGTATGAATTTCACGCAAGCTAAACTGACTGAATGGATGTAGATTTCAAAGTTTGGTATCTAAGCGTTCAACTTAAAACCTTTCATCTAATTCTATTTAGTAAAATCGTAGTAAATTGCACATTGTGAATTACGCTAATGACGTTGCAGGCGACCTGTAGTTTATGAAACAATATATTTTGCTACATAAGACACACACACGTGATGACGACTTCCTGTATTTTTTACTATTTACTTTGATAATTTTATTCATTATTGGTGAATTATGTCGGTTATTGTAATATAATCTAGTATATTGAATGCCCTCTAGACCGAATTTTGGTCACGGCGGCTAATGAGCGCAGGCGAAAGTCCAGGCACCCTTTATTGCATTCCATACCACACTTTATTGCATTCTAATAGTCCGATGTGACGGTAATCCATACAACCGGAGAGAGTTCATTCACAGGACCAACAGCTTCAATCGCTCAGAGGTGCGATAAAATACAACCAACTTGCTAACTCCGGGCTATTAATAAGAATTTCTTGTCAGGAAATATCAATCATATGTTAATAATTTGAGCACATAGGTATAATCTGCTATATTAATCGCTCTCCGCTCCGCTTAACAAAACAAGTTGGCTCTCTGCTGACCCCAAAGTTCGCAGGTCGCGTAGTGATTGACCATTGTTGTCAATAGCTCCGTGTATCGGTAATTATGTTGCCCATCCGTGGGCAAGATTGTCCGATTGGGAACCAAACGTTGGACCCGATAACGATCGGAAAGTAATGTTTCTTTGTGTCCATTGTGCGTTGTTAGAAAACTTTAAGTTATCAGTAAGAAGGTTGTATCATCGAAGCTTTATTCGTAGACAGTTTAAATGATGTACGTGAAGAAATTGAGATGTTATCGCGAGCGACGATAGTTCGGCCGTGAGTCACAGGTTCGGAGCCGGATGTTGTTTCTTTTTTTTTTTCGGGTAACGATTTTGAGATGGCGTGTTCTAATGTAATGTTTATTTAGGTATATAATGGTTTTTGTGTTGATCTTTTACCATCGTTTATCTATGAAAAGGTTTTATTTAGAATTCTTCAATTATAATGTGCTTTAGGCCAAATCTCGGTGGAAACAACTTGTCTTAATTAAGGTTAGTCTTCAGCGCAGGATATATTAAAGTGGACAAACACAAATGCGTAATCTTTTCATTATCTCTGTTAGTTCTATAGGACGACAATCTGACATGATAGGAGAGTGATCAGGTGTGGTATTAAAAACTTTGCGTGATTTTAGGTTTCCTATAGGACGACAATCTAACATGAACAGAGAGAGATCAGGCGCGTTATCTATAGCATTACGTGCTTGTGTTGTCAACTCGTAAATGTCAGAGCGCCGAGCCAAAAGGTACGATCCTATACGGGTCAAAAAACTTGATCCACATATAGTTGTTCTGAGTTTTTACTTACACTAAGATCACCCAATCTTAATGTAAGTAAAAATGTTCTGGAACGAACTATAGTACGGCAGTTCCTGTTTTTTTTTAAAGTTTGTCATTAGTGTTATTTATAAATAAATTTTATTTATAGCAGGGTTGTAACTTTATACTCAACTTTGACATCGGTAAGTTATGACCTAAATTATTAATTGATTTGCATGTTGAATAGACAAAACATAGAATGGTGCAATGCTTTGTTAAAAACCCACATTAACGGCATTCAACAAGCTCATTAATCACATATCAACCATACATTCATAGTTTTACATCCCTGAGAATATAAAACTTTGAATGTATCGTATGTATGTTTATTTTTAGCCATAATTAAATTATTAACTTTATATACACAAATTATTTACAAGAAATATAAACTAAAGAGAAAATAAACAAAAAAATTAAATCGCATCGTCGTCAATTGGCAACGTGCTCAGAAGACTGGCAGCATTGCCACGTTGAATGGCAATACGTATTCTTTGTGCAAAGAAAATACAAGCCTTCTGGTCACGCGAAGCGTCGGTCAGCCGCTTAGCTAGATTTCTATAAACAGACACTTGGGCACCATGGCCCCAGCGTATTGACACCAAACGACTCAAATATGTTTTTGATGTTTGCGTTTTAGTATGTATTATAAGACGTGTAGTAAATCTATATTTCAGCACCTATGGTTTAAGGTCTCTTACAATTCCAGACTCCTTGCTACGTGCTTTTGATCCTGGTCATGATCTCCTAAGCCGCGGGGAGAACCTTGATTTGAATATAATAAGCAAGTCACAAATTGAAAAAAGCAGCGAGAGCCTAGTGGGAAACCGTTGGACTGCCACGCAGAGGTCTCGAGTTCGATCCCAAAATGCGCATTTCTGACTTTTCGAAGCTATATGCCCATAAAATAGTTAATTATCGCTCGTTTTAACGGCGAAGGAAAACATTGTGAGGAAACCTGCATGTCTAAGAGTTCTCTATGATTTTTTCGAAGATTTCTGTGAAGTCTGCCAACCCGCACTTGGCCAGCGTGGTGGATTAAGGCTTAAGCCTTCTCTTACTGAGAACAGGCCCGAGCCCAGCAGTGGACGGTTAAATACGGGGCTGATATTATAAGCATTTGGGATACCTATATTTCGAAGTAATACGAGGACGAAAGCTAGTCGGAACAGAAGGTAGAAATATATGACTAATACAGACGAACAAATCACTCGTTATCACGTTGCATTGCCACCCATTATTGTCGCCTATATCTTAGAAGTGAACTTTCACGCATTGGTCTTAACATTATGCTATCTAAAGAGATAATCTTTCAAACCTTACATCTTACGAAAACTAGGCAAGCATTAAATTTAACAAATGTTTCGGTCGAATTTCGGTCACGGCGACCAGTCTTAATGGAGACTGGCCGCCGCCGCTACCTGACTAACCGATAATCCATGCTTTTTCGATGCCTAGCCTAGTGGAAGATTGCATGGATAACGTAGTACTCCAAGTGATTGTTTCACCACTGCCTCTGTGTATAGTGATGTTGTTTTTATCCCAAACCGGGACAAAAATGCTATTTGTGTCCGTTGTTTGAAAGTTTGTAAATACCCCCGTAACACATGATTTATTTAAAAAAAAGAAAAGTAAATTCTGTTAGACTGCCTTTCAGATATCTCGAGTTCAATCTCAAGGCACACAACTCTAACATTTAGAAGTTGTGTACATATTAAATATTTAATTATCGCTCGCTTTAACATTAATTGAAAATAGCGTGAAAAAACCTGCATATCTGAGGATTCTTGATAATGTTCCAGATGATATGTGAAATTTGCCAACCTGTGTGTCCTCCAGACTGAATTTCGGTCACAGCGGCCAGTCTTAACGAAGACCGGCCATCTGCGCAGGAGATAGTATAGTGCACAAGTGTGTGCGCAAACACAAGTGCACTCTCTGTTCACTAACGGCGCAGGACTAACGGCTTTGCGTGCTTTCCGAGGCACGGGAGTTTCTAACACCACCAACTTCCTAACTCCGGGCTGCTATTGAGATTTCTTAACAGAAAGACCCAGTAGCTTTGTCTTGACCCGACCCGGGATTCGAACCCGAGACCTCATGCACAGCAGTCGCATTTACTACCGCTGCGCCCCGGAGGCATTGATTCTAACTACAGAGCTTCCATACGCATAATTATTTAAATACAAACTTCACAATTTTCGACTGGTGGATGGCGAAGCAGTTCAAGTGGTTGCGTCGCAAATCGCCATAAATGTTGTAGTTTTGATTCTGACAAAAATAAAGAGATTTTCAAGGCTGGGTGTTCTTTTTACCCGTTGTTTGAATGTTTTGGAAAGTCCTCCGTGGCAAAGGAATTATTTCTAAAGCGGGAATGATCTTATTAAAGGAAATCCATGACATTTACATCAGTAGTCCTATTGTAAGGAAGCAATGCAGTTTTCCCCCATTTCTTATGGTAGGCAACAGACCATTTAAACCATGACGTCATCCATCCAGTCTAAATACGTAGTAAAATCATAATAATGGATCACCAGTGATAGAAGGGCCGGCAGGAGTATAATATACCTAAAATACCTTATAGGTCCGATTTATCACATATGATACATGACAATAGATTTTCTATTGTCTCTATCACGAGACAGCGGAAGAGTTTAGTGTTTTAAAAGGCTAATTATATAGCATATTCATTGCTAACATATTTTTTTTCCATCTTATCTTTATTTCTTTTTCTTTTAATATTACTAGACAATTTATCACCTTCTTGCTAACCACTTTAGCTAATCTAATATGCTTGTATTAGTAGTGGGTTCAGGTCGGTAGTGCAATGTTTGGGACTCAAACCCACGACCATTCAATCGGAAATCCGATGCCTTATGCTTTAAACTACCGTCGTATCCTTTTTTCTAGGGTTAGCAACACGCGAGTGTTTTTTTTTATTTTTTTTTTATCGTGTATGATGGCATACGAGCAGACGGATCGCCTGATGGTAAGCGATTACCACCGCCCATGGACACCCGCAACCCCAAAGGAGTTACAAGTGCGTTGCCAGCCCTTTTAAAAGGAATGGAGGAGGGAAAGGACAAAGGAAAGGATAGGAAAAGTATCGGGGAACTGGGCCTCGGGCTCTCTCACTCACCGATACGAAACGCAACAGTACGGGTACCGTTACTTCACGCCGGTATTCTGTGAGAGGGTAGTACTACCCCGGTCGATCCGGCCCATTCATGCTGAAACCAGCGAGGATCTACTACCAACTCATATAACCACTTGTGACCAAGTAGGCAGCCTGAGTGTTTTTTTTGTTATACTACCAAAATGGCGAACGAGCATACAGCCCACCTGATGGTAAATGGTCACCGTAGCCTATGGACGCTTGCAACACCAGAGGCATCACTTGCGCGTTGCCGACCCTGTAAAAACCTTCTAACACCCTTTTTGTAGTACCCCATACATGTAGTCTTGTGGAAATTCATACCTAGGTGGTATAAAATAAATATAATATAATGAATCACGCCATTTTGATAATAAAGATGTAGTTGCAATACGCATTTACACGGCCCTATAAATCTTATGACTTATTATTATGTTCCTCTCTTGCTATTAAACTTATATAACTTAACATACATATTTTTAATCAAATAGGAAATTAATCTTTACTGTATTGCGGTAAAATTTGAGAACTTGTGTCTTTATAATCTGCTATGAATAGAAAAGAACAAACATATTACCTTACATACATATATTTAAACGTGGCAACAAAACTTTTTCGAATGGTCACACCATAAAAAATCATATTACATATAATTACGAAACCATAAATAAAAGGCATCGTTACCAGTTATGATTATATTTTATTTAAATAAAACGCATCCCACCCACGTGGCAACATATTACAGATGGCACTAACTTACGAAGCAAAACGAACTAGCAACGACATGATTACGTCACTATACATAAATTGTACCGTGTATCCACCCGGGTGGCCTACACCACTCTCGAGTTACTGCCGATAGCTAAACGTTCACTAACAACTCTGTACCACCAAACTTATGAACACACACACAATTTATACGAAAACATATTAGTATCGGATCTCGGAAGTATCGATTATAGCAATCGTATCGATATCTCGGTCCGATGCGTCGATATCGTTGCAACATCGACGTAGGGGTTCACATAGTGTTGTGTTTTTATTTGTTGTTCTTGTAACGGTATGTCTGCAGCGAAGGGAAGTCAGTCGGAATCGATTAATGAGCGTGTTAAACGCTGTTAATGTGGTTTTAACAGAGAATTGCACCATTTCGTGTTTTATCTATCGAACATGCAAATCGATTAATAATTTAGGTCATAAGTTATCGATGTCAAAGTTGTAGTATAACGTTACAGACGGATCCCTATCCATTAGCATAAAATTTTAAGACCTAATATAACTTAGCATAATTTTGTTTGGCCTAATTATATTTTCGCATAATATAATTACACATAACAGCTTACGCATCATTTTTAAGCATAATTTCTCTAACCATAAATTTATTAATGTCACGGCTCCGACGCTGCGGGCCTCCGGCGGCCCCACGCTTCTACACGATTTTAAATTACACTCTAGGGGTAGGACAAACAAGACTACGTAGAGTCGGTTTTACAGCAATTCGGTTCTGTCACTAACTAACGTTATGCGAATCAAATTTATGCCAAAACAAATTAGTCTTTAAGATGATTATGCCAACATAAAATGTATGCCTAAAAAAATTATGCCGAGGTATTATTATGCCAAAACAAATTGTGCCAAAATCGTTATGCCGAAGTATATAAGAACAAAGATTATTATGCAAAAAGACGGGATCCCGTTACACACCTGCTATAAATGCATCCTATTTATAAGTAACATTAATGAAAAACATTAAAAAGCAAAAATTCCCGTAATAGAATTCAATTCAGTACTTGAAATTAAACTACCTTATACGTATTTTATCGCGTTGTTCATCTGACACTTTATTACATAATTTTGAAACTGCCATGTTCACGGGTAGACTAAGATGGTAGGTGTCAAGAACTACCATCTTAGTCTACCCGTGAACATGGCTGCGAAAAAACAACCGAAACGTCGGGCAAAGTGTAAACTTAAATATAAATAGTTTTAATAATATAATCAGCTTAAAAGTATAAGTTCAATAATAGTAGTGTAACAGTTTCAAAAGTATGTAATAAAGTGAGAAATAAACAACGCGATAAAATACGTATAAAGAAGTTTAATTTCAATGAATAACATTCGCGTTAACGTAAGACAATATTATGTCGATTCAGTACGTTTTTTATTTACATTAAGATCACGCAGGCTCATCTATTAGTGGATCAGATATTTGGCTCGTTGGATCGTACCCTCGGCTCGGCGCCCTGGAATTGGCAAGCTGATAACTAAAGAACGCAATCATGGTATCACACGTGCTCCCTTTCTAGTCATGTCAGATTATCGTCCCATAGTACAGCTAAAAGCACGCAAAGCTATTGTTACTAAACCTAATCACACGTCGGTATTAAAGGCTAGCAAGGAACACCAGAACTGTGCCTCAGTAAGCTCCGTAGGCTATTACACAAGACGTAAAACCATAGGTTCTAAAATATGGATGTACTGTACATCATATAATACTGACGATGGCGTAGTGGTTAGTGTAACCGACTGCCACGCCTGAGGTCGCGGGTTCGATTCCCGCACAAGTCAAACATTTGTGTGCATGGACATGGATGTTTGTCTTGGTCTGGGTGCTTCTATGTTTATTATGTATGTATTTTTAAAAAGAAGTATATAATATATGTATGTTTATCCATTATCTAGTACCCATAGTACAAGCTCTGCTTAGTTTGGGCTAGATGGTGTTGTGTGTATGTGATAGAATATTATTATTATTATTATACCATGCATTCATAGTTTTGCAAAAAGCAGCGATAGCCTAGTGGGAAACCGTTGGACTGCTACGCAGAGGTCTCGAGTTCTATCCCCAGCCGCGCATCGCTGACTTTTCGAAGTTATGTGCGTATTAAATAGTTAATTATCGCTGGCTTTAACGGTGAAGGAAAACATCGTGAGGAAACCTGTATGTCTGACAGTTCTCGAAGATATGTGAAGTCTGCCAATCCGCACTAGGCTAGCGTACTGGACTATGGCCTAACCCTTCTCACATAGAGAAGAGACCCGTGCCCAGCAGTGGGAGAGTTTAAAACAGGGCTGATATTACATATGTTACTGTAAATCCTAAGATCTTCCAGTAAAATCTAAGATTTACCAACTTTTTATGGTAAATTTCCAAACCGTTCTATGATCATAGTTTATTTCGAACTTTCACCACCATTCATTTGGTAAATCTAGGATTTGCCTCAAAGATACGGTAAATGTTGAAATGAACATAAATCGATTATTAATATATATATTAATCCAAAATATCTAACCTAACCTATCCGAGTCGGATTGCTCACTATTTTGAACACTCGATGTATTGAATGTACGATATATTAAATATTCAATTCATTATCCATTCGATAATCTGCAGCCCCCCGCTACCCGTTTCATCTCTCTCTACCGTCTCCGCTTAGGTTAAGTTACTTGTTTTATTCCCAAAACCAACATTACCAACCGTCACTAGTAAAACCTAGAATGTACTAAATTCTAATGGTAAAAGCCCGCCTAAGATTCACTGGTAGAATCCAATATTCGGGCTTTTACAGTAACATATACATATATATATTCATAGTCTGAGTACAGTATGGTATTGGTGCATAATTTTAAACATTGTTTTATAATTTATATGTCACATAATTTTATGGCTCGTGTTTTGCGTTGATACGTCATTAAATCAGTTTAAGATAATTTAAATAACTTCACTACAAACTTTCAGACACGCACATTTGTCACGCGTGTTCGTCGAGACCACAGTTGAGGTCACGGCCCGTGACTTGTCATAGATACGTAGACTATGCACTACCACTTTACCACACAAAGCTGTCAGCATTCTACTTCATAGAATAATTATCTTAATCTATCGCTATTATATTCCGACAAAGACCGAATTAACCCACCTATTATAATTTAAAACTCAATCTGTATGCAAAGAGCTACGTAATTTCAATAGAAGTGTCACTGTGCTGTACCGTCGCGGCGGCGGCGGCGCACGGCGCAGGCGCACGAGATGCGCGCGCGCACAATCTTAATAGCCCTACCGAAGTATACCGCTCATAATGAGGCCCTAGTTGATCACTTTGTGTAATCTTGGTGCATAAATAATGATGTTTTGTGTATGTTTATTCATGTTATTTGCATAGGAATTGAGACGCTGGGTGGTTGTTGTTTGAATATGGCGTCGACGTGACGTTATTCGGAGTTACGTATTTTGTGTAATGGAGAATATAGTGAAGATTTTATCGGTGTTATATTTTCTTCGATTTGTCGGATAACAACAGAATATCTCTGCGTCGGTGCCGTAACGGTAGTAAATGCGAGTGCTGTGTACGTAATTTTTCATTGAGATTTTCAGTCAAGAATTTCTACACAGCACAAACACTCGATCTGTGCCCGCCAAGACGGCTATGTACTCACTGCTGGTTGTGGGTGTAATATATTTTAGCTTAAGATTTGGGGATATTGGCGTACGACTTTTTTATAATATGGGAGAGCTGAGATGTGTATAGTTAAAGCGTATACGTATTTTAAAAAGCTGGTATTCTTTAGAATCGGTCTGTCGGTATTTTTATTGAGCATTGTCGATACGTTCTTCATCCTGACTAATAAGAAAATATAATAAAGTAATAGAGTATTTAGGGCAGACGCTGTTGTTATCCATCTTTTAGCATATCGGTCCATCAAATACTAAGCCTCATAGGGCAGCTTAATTAGTAAAAACATTCGAGAAGCCTCTTCAATATGAACCCAAGTCCTATTTAAAACTCCCAAAAGACCGAGTATTTTCTAATATAATGTTATAATAAACACTTGTTTTAGCAAAAGAAAAGTAACAGAGCAACAGAAGATATGTGTTTTTTGCATAGATATACCTAGGTAGTATAAAAGCTGAAGAGCGATATAAGTTTTTTAAACACTTTAAAACCCAACGAAGCGAGCTGTCAATATCGTTGGGAAATTTTAATGCAGAAATTAATTTTGATAAAACCTTCATACATTATATCATCATCTACAACTATTTTTAAAGGCGAGTGAAGTGTCATGTTAGTACATAACTTCCTATTAAGATCCGATCCATCGCGTGATCACACTTGGGGCAAAAGTTAATGAATATAATCTATAAGATGATCAGAACTTAATTAACACTTAAACTATTTTTATGTCAACCTACGCCATTCATAAACAAAATTATAATATGATAATCTATACTAATGTTATAAAGAGGAAACATAAATTTTTTTGTATGTTCGTTTGTGAGGTTTTTATTCAAAAACTACTGAACCGATTTTAAAACTTCTTTCTTTCACCGAGTAACATAGGCTTTACTTTATTTAAAAAAACGGGCTGATACTAACATAATCTTACCTAATATTACGTGAGGAAAGCCGCGAGCAAAAACTAGTCTTTTATGATATTAAATGATTAAATGGTTTAACGAGAGTTAAATTAATCGTTTTAGTTTTGATATTTGCTCCTCATTACTTTAATCTCTTGAGATAAATGATGCTGTCACACAATATCGCGCGGCTAACGACAATATTTTATACATTTAATCTCTTTATAATAAAAGACATAGTGTTAATTATGGTAATTTAAGATTGGTATCTTTTAAATTATATTTATTGGACGAGGGAATCTGATGAGGTTTGTGGAGAAATAATGGATATATAATAATTAAGATTATCGCAATCAATTTAGACGGTCTCTGTGGTGCAACGTTGGAGAATGCGACTGGCGTGCATGAGAGCTAAGGTTTGATATTCTAATCGGATAAAGTGTCATTGCTTTATAAATTAAATTCAATAAGGAAGCAGACCGTTTGACTGAGGCCCGGTCCTTATTTCGTTAAAGCAATATCATAACTGGCGAAGAGGGTGTGCAATATACTTCTGCCTACACCTTCGGGATAAATGATTTGAATAAACCAATGATCGGCAACTCGCGGCTCTTTAACTCTTCGGTGCTGCTCTTCCACGAAATGTTTAGTGCAGACCCGGAACATCACTTATTATCTTGCCTTACAAACATATGATACCAAATTTATTTAATTTATTGTTAGTTAAAGTAAGACTTATTTTACAAAGGCAAGTTAGAGAGTATACTTCCAATTAAGTTACAATAAAGTTATTATTATTATTATTATTAATTCTAATTTAGCCGTAATAATGTCTCCTGCTACAGCAAAACTTAAGAAAAATGGCGCTCACACTAGATTTTACTGCTCTATATTTGACTCTTTTAAACGACAAGGTTGCCGATCACTGGAATAAACGGAATTGGATACAGGCGTGAGACTATGTATGTAATTAGCTCAGTAGAAGACCATGTTCATTATCTAAATGCTCGGGGTTTTCTGATAGGTAACTCATCAGAAGCACGGTATATAAGCATATCTGATTGATGGCCACAGGCCCGCGAAATGAGGGCAAGCATATTTCATATCTACATATGAGGTAGGCACTTATTTTTTTAAATTAAGCATATAATGTCTTTCTTTTCACTAAACCACAGATAATCCTAACTTATATTATAAACTCGAATGTGACGATCGTCATAAAATTTTGCATCGTTGTCAGAGGTACAAAATAGGATATCGGGTACCCTTTATCCATCAAAGTACTGTGTCTTACCTAACCTAAACCTACATTTACGCGAACGAAGACGCAGTAAAATTTAGATTCACAATAAATATGAACAATGAAATTTTCATTAAAACATATAAAATGATAACAATCAATAGGAACAAAATAACAGTAGGTATAGGTACGTGCAACATTGTCGATTTTAGAATATAGTATTTGTTAGTCCATAAATTTGATTGGTGGGTCCATCGATCAAATATATTTGATCGATGGGTGGGTCAGATTAATTCAATCAATTATTGTTATTTATACTTATGCTTATCAGTCATAATATTCTGCGGCAAAGTATTTGCACTTTACTATTAAACTTATACAGTTGTTGTTTAAGTAACAAGCAGATAGCTCAGTGGGGAGACTAACAGACTGCAATGCAGAGGGTCTCGGGTTCGAACCCACGTCGCGCGCATCTCTGTATTTCGGAAGTTATATGACTTTTCGAAATTATGTGTGCATTGATTGACAATTATCGCCTGCTCCGTGCCTCGGAGAGCACGTTAAGCCGTCGGTCCCGGCTGTCTTGAACATCTATGGCAGTCGTTATTGGGAAGCCAGTGCCCTATAAGATCCTGACGCTGTTCTAGCCTTAGGGTATCGTTAGCCTTCGGATTGCGGAGGTTAGGTGGCAGCCGCTCCGTCTAAAAACTGATATCCAGTCAAATCCGATTAGACCAGAAAAGCCGACCCCAAGTGACTTGGGAATAATAAAGGCTAGGGAGAAGAAGTTTAAAAGCCTTCTAATTTTCCATATTACGGATAGAATTCGTTTTATTACTATATACCTATAGGTATTTTGGGAGCCATAGCAATCAAGCTCTTACCAAAGCACTCTTTTATTTAAAAATTAAAGAAGTAAAAAGCATGTCCTATCTTTCAATAAAACTAACATCTACTTACTACACGTTTACTCTACATAACCTTTCCTGCTGATACTTTAATCGACAAAGCGTGATGTCTTTATCTCCGTTATCGGAACGAACGAGGAATATTTAATTACTATAAACATCGTAGTTTAGTGGCTCGCCCGAGCACCGACCTCCGACCACCGTGCAGGCACGGCTATTAGTTTAGATTAGGCGCTGCGCTTCGAGGTCGATGAGATTGGAAAGTCGTGTCCTTCGAGTTAGAATAACATGGAGATGTCAGTTTCGTTCTCTGTACTAGTCAAATAAGTATTTTAGAAGGAAACTCAACTAGAATGTAAAGTTAAATGGTATTTATACTCATAATTTTATGCTGTGTTTAAGAGGAAATGCAATAGGCAGCGTTGACCGCATAGAAGGTAGCCTTATCATCCCACAAATTTACCAAAAGATTAACCTCTGAATTTTTCGTGGTTAATCGTTAGTACAAAAGATGTTTAACATACATGGCCAGTGGTTACTTTAAGTGTATTTGGATAAGTAAAATAATATGTCGATTGACATTGATGTCAAAGAATCAATGAAGATTTATTGGTAAACTGTCTGTCGCGCAGAAACACGTGTCGAAATACATATATTTTATGTTCGTAGCCCGTTAGTACGCCCAGATTCCTGAACTATCCAACATCAGAGAAGTTTGGTAATATCAACCTATTTGTATTGCAATAGTTAGAGTTGGCAATTTGAGGATACAGGTTAGGTTCTTCTCCTTTTAATTACAAGATGGCTTTAAAATACAATTGAAATTAAACACTTTACACGGATTTTATCGCGTTGTTCATTTTACTTTAAACACTGTTATTAAAGTATAAATTTAAAATTTAAAAAACCCCCGACCCACTATTCATTTGATACCCATATTGAAAAATTTTAATATGTGAAAATATATTATTTTCTGGCGGCGGCCATCTTGGATTTGAAATTTATCATAGTGTATAGTATTCTACTAGTCAAGCCCTTTCATTTGATACCCATATTGAGGGAGTTGTGAAAAAATATGTAATCTGCCATTTTGTGGCGGCGGCCATCTTGGAACGATTTTTATCAAACGTAGCTAAGAACACTCCCGACTAATTCACCTTTCAAACAAAAAAAACAAAATTAAAATCGGTTCATCCGTTCGGGAGCTACGATGCCACAGACAGACACACACACACACACACACACACACACACACACACAGACACGTCAAACTTATAACACCCCGTCGGTTTTGCGTCGGGGGTTAAAAATAAACAATGCGATAAAATCCGTATAAAGTGTTTAATTTCAATGTATAACATTCGCGTAAACATAAGACAATATTAAGTAAAATACAAATTTACGTAAATAGTAATATTACATATGCTTGTAATCAATTGGGGGAATTGGAACTGTCACTCCTTCATACTGTAATCTAGTTAGGAGATCAGAACTACACCCACTATAATTATAGCAAATCAGTAATTTTACCATGTATAAACTGTATACCCATGTACTGCAATATTCGAAAATGATCAATAAACTTTTATTGTTATTAAAAATACATATCGGTATTGCTATAAACTGAAATTCTAAACACACCATTATCACATTTATAAATAGCAACGTGTGCTTTCTATTACTAAATGTGAGTCCGATTTTGAAGAGTGAAGTTAAGGAACACTTTCGAATCCGTTCATATGGACTGTTGTGCTATTGTTTGTGTATTGCATAACATAAGAACGCGTCGGTACTTGCGAGATGCGATTCTACCGCAGATAAGGCGCGGGCCGAATTATTGGAATTCTTTTACGTAATATTGAACTCCAATATTGGTTGGAGATGTGGGAAACATACGGCTAGATATGGTGTGCGGTAGCTATGTGACAGAATGTTTTGTAATGATTAAGTTTTCGTGCTTTTAAAGGTGAACGCGCACTTTGTACGCCTAAGAAATCTCGGAACTATGACGAATGCGGTTCAAGTTTGGTGAACAAAGATTTACTTATACAAAAGTGGTGGATAAATTAAACTATCTAATAACTAACATATATATGTATATAGTATTTCTATTACATTTTTATCTCGCCAATTATTCTACATCTTCATTTCAAAGACTATGGTTTTAGGGCATACGTAAAGGAGAGCGATCTTTTTGCTGTTTACGAAGCACAGTTTCAGATACTATGAATACCAGGTACTAAGTTATTGATAGAAAAAAATACTTTGACCAACATGAGCAGTCATTCGACAGAACAGCAGTCGTATTTACTACCGCTCTGCCGTAGTTTTTTGGGTTTGCGTCAGGGCACCGAAATTTGTAGGTGGCTGAACTGGCCTGATATAGGCGTCAGACTATGTATGTAAGCATGTTTTGATAGTATTTATCAGAAATAATAAAATACATTGAATATTTGATTGGGCATTTGTCTACTGTCACAAATATGAAGTGTGACGTTGCATTGGATTTTAAAAAAGAAAGTTAATTTATATTTCGAGACACGTTTTGGGTGAGTGCGCGTTCAGCTTAACTAATTTGAATACTTAATGAGATCCTCCTAATGATTTTATATCATTTGAGAGCTGTTATTTTGCTAACAAAATAATATTCTTGTTTAAATATTTGGCTATTCCGATTTATGGTTGATTTATGTGCTAAAGTCACGCTATGTAAACGGTTATTGATCCCCTTGTGTCACTGTAAAGTTGAACAAATAATTTAGTAAGCTACTTATTCGCATACTTTTTGCTCTGGAGTTATTCTTATTAATTTGATGATATGAGACTGGTTAGTATTTTATGTTCATCCAATATAGTTTATATTAAAGTGAATCTTATATGTTTGTAATCGTATACTCTGTTCTACTTTTAATAGGTTTATCTTATTTATTTCTTAATTAAAGCTAAAAATGTTGAAGTTAGTAATATTATATCCAAACCCAGCGGCTCGCCCGATTTCGTGAAAGTTAAGGTTATGGCGTATGTTCATCTGTAATTTTTTATATGCATAGATGCAGTGGTTCCGGGGATTAAACAAACTTACAACATCTCTCTTTATAACAGAAGCATGTTATAATATGTATATGTGAATTGTTGACGTGAATGCTTAAGACTGCCGAATTAAATTTCATTCAATTTGGTTTTGCCAGTTTAAATTATAGATATAGTATAGGGTTAAACCCGAAAGATTTCGTAATATAACCTGAATTAACACATAGGACTTCATATTCAGGAAATCGTTGACTTTTTTGGCTTTTGCATCGTAAAAATTGTTACTAGATGGCGTTGTCATACTTTAGTCACGATACACGTCATCCACCTGGACAGATGCAACCTTGTGGATTATACATTATATTAGCAAGGTAATATTAAAATAATTCGATTTCTCAACACTCAGATCGTAATTTATGCGATCGAGATATAATAATATTGTAATATAATCCGTTGAATTGTCTATGTTATAGTTGTTTAAAGACTTTAGGTAGGCTTTCAATAAAAATAAATAATATATTAGTATTCTATTTTGGTAGGAATGTCAATAGATTCGGGTGTGTCTATAATGTATATTTATTACTTTAATCTACATAGCTATATAATTAATTGCACAAAATTGGTTTGGGACATTTCGTTGATCAGGTTTATATTATATATTCTTTTATACTAATAAAATTAGATATGCAGATTAATTTGTTTATAAAAGAACTGACGAAATTGAATAGATTATATTTTGATTGAAAATCTTAATGGACAGAATTTTTAGTGTTCTTTAACGATGGGTTTACAGGTGTCAAATGTCATTTAATTTCCTATTCTAACTTGTTGAAGGACGTGTGAAATATTCGTGAGTTTATGCAACTTTGTAGCGGCTAATTAATGAGTAGTTATTAAAAATACCTGACAAGCATGTGCTTCAGAAGTTTGAACTGTGATTAATTAGATGTTTATTTTGTCGAATGATATGTAGGTATTCAAAAACCTCTCAAGGTGACAAAAAATGGTTGTAATAGTATATGTGGCTCGTAGACCATCATAGATTGGGAATATTCGGTTAGTCATTTTTTAATGGGAATTAAAGCATCTGATTATTAGATTTTGTGACTTTAAATATGCGTTCTCACATTTATCTGCTACAAAGGACCTCGGCGAATTTCGGCCCTCACAAAAACAATGGACAGAAGTTAAATGTATACAGAAAAAAAGTACTTATTTTTATTGATTTTTAATTACAGTAAACAAAAAATTTAAGGTTTAGATATAAATATCACGAAAAAAGGTAATAAACGTACTGTAAAACCGGAAACAGTTGCCTTTTCGAGTATCTAATGTTACCAGCCTTAAAAATAGATAAGGGTATTATTTATTATTCTTAAATTAATGTTTTTAATAGGTATACAATACATGGTCTCCATTATCAGTTTGAATAGTTATAATAGTTTAAATAAATATCAATCACGGTAAGGTATGTTTAACTATAATTACTGGCGTTTGACTTTATGTTTATACGTGCGCTTCTTCTATTATTATTTTATTTTTATGTTGGATCAAAAGGTTTATATTCAATAACAGAAACGGAATGGCAATAACGAACAATAAAGCTGTCAAAAATAGTAACAAGTTACATTCGTGTTGACTTTGCACTCGTGCGCAGTGAACTTTAATAAACTAGTACTTATTTTTGCGACTGTGATTTATTTGTGACCTGGCTATTTATTTGGATTCTGAAACTGCATCTTCGATTGACCTGGCTTTGTTGTTATTGGATATTTGTGTAAGTTGTCTCAAGATATTAATTACAGTCACTACGGGCTGAGCCTCATTTTTCCCACGCAAGTTACTAATCAAAGAGCAATAAAATAGTATTTATGAATATTACTATTTATACCTAAAATATTTTTATCCATAAAATATATATGATTTACTTATTATAATTATATAAACCATAAACAAATATGTACCTACAATTTTCGTACCTACAAAACGGTGTCATTATTATAACCTAGAATTATACATATAAACTCAAATATCTCTTTAATACCATCATTAATATACCTTTTTTTTTACATATATCATTTGTATGTATTTAGCAGTAATTTGATTACATTTTCATTCTTGTCCGCGATGGGCCTGACGAACTAAGGGACTTCGCCCGTCTCCTTTAGTAACGAGTCGAATTCAATTCGGATTGATGGGACATGTTATCTATGGCATGTCCAGATGTTTATACTTTATTATATTTAATCAAAGATATAATTAAATAATTAACATAATATATATACAAATTATTTACAAGAAAATATAAACTGAAGAGAAAAATTAAACTGCGAAATCAAAAAGCGTCATAATATTCCTCCGCATTGTCGTCAATTGGCAACGTGCCCAGAAGACTGGCAGCATTGCTACGTTGAATGGTAATGCTTATTCTTCGTGCAAAGAAAATACCAGCCCTCTGGTCACGCGAAGCGTCGATGAGCCGCTTAGCTATGTCTCTATAAACAGACCTAGCACTTGGACCCCATGGCCCCAGCGTTTCGACACCAAATAGCTCAAATATGTACTCACCAATAAGGTTTTGATATTTACGCCGTTTGAGCGTCTCCGCTGATGCGGCAGCAGCACCAGCACAACCCGCAGCCCCACGCACAACTTCGAAGATGTACATTTACCACATTGTAGACGCAAACTGTTACATCATCTAATGAACAATCAAATCGAAAAATAAGTAGTTTTAAGTATTATGTGGAACTGCATGCTGCAAGGCCAAGTACGGTGTTGCCTAACTATCTATATAAGTACTTAATATCGTATGTACCTGTGTTTACAATTAGCATAATAAATAAATGAATTATATTACTAGTACGACGTAACTGAGTAGGAGATTACCGCGCGACTCCCGCATACTTACGCGTTAGTATACAAAACGAAAGCATAAGTTAAGTATTAAACTTTGATATTAAATATTAAACTTTGATAGACGGTCAGTTGAGAAAGGCATCTGGTATAAGATTATCCATCCACATCTCCATAACAAAGTCAACATTCATGACATGTGTCTTGACAGAAATATAACAGTGATGGCTTTAAGACTCCGTTCTGGACATATTCCATCAAACAAATTTGGATTGCTCATGAAGAAGTTAACATATCCCAATTGTATTGAATGTGGGGTAATTGAGGAAATCTGATGGAATGTGTCCGGAATGAAAGTCTAAGGAGAGCAGTAGTAGGGTCGGGAGAACTGTATGACATCGGTTTATGTAACAGCATTTTAGCTCAGCCACTATCCGACAAGGCCATTATGTTGTATCAGCTCGCTAAATTAGGACTTAATAAATTGTATTTATTTTTATTTTAGAGCTGTGAATTAATTGTGATTTTCTTACTGAGCGACGTTATCGCTAAGCGATAAAGCCCATAAATAAAGAGTATAAAAAAATACTTGCCTTTAGTAAATATCCAAATTTAGTATCTATATTTTAGTATGATGTATTTTATCTCAACACACAAAAAAAAATCTTTATTAATAGTTGTTCCAAGTCTGAGAGTTCTATGTACTCGTTCTTTGAACGTTTGTAAAATCCCTTGCGGCACAGGAATTATTTCTATTCGGTAGCCATCTTGTAAAAAAAAAAACTGTATAGTATGTTTACAAGACTCTTGTACTGGCATAGACACGTACATAATATAGCATCGTATGTTTACATCTAAAGTTAAATTACCGTGCACTTTAAAAGTAGACGATTCATTTTGATTTTGCCGTCGCGCGTCGGACGGCCGTCACTGGCAAGTCATAACAAATGCTACAGTATGCTTTGTTGTTCATTGCTTGACCTTTACAAAGCCTTCATATTGTTTGTTTAATAACAACCTTTTACCCGCGGCCTCGCTCCCGTGGTTCTAACGATCTGTTCAACAAAAGTCGTGTATACTGCTGGAATTAAGTCAGTTATATTCACAGGGTTCAGTATCCTAACTATAAGCTATCTTTACACATTAAACTAAAACGAGCGTTAATAATTCATTCAAAAACATTACCCTCCTTCTGACGCAGTCGGATAAATATTACTATATTTTTCCCGCGTCTTCGCTCGCGTAAATGTAGGTTAGGTTATCTTAGTCCTTTACTGTACTCCTGACAACGTGTATGCGAAATTTCATGATGATCAGCCTAGTAGTTAAGGCGTGAAAGTGTAACAAACAAATAAACAAATATTATAGTTAGGTTGTAGAGATAAATAATATAATAATAATAATATAATATTCTGTCACATACACACAACACCATCTAGCCCAAACTAAGCAGAGCTTGTACTATAGGTACTAGACAATGGATAAACATACATATACACTTTTTTTTTGTAAATACGTACATATTATACATAGAAACACCCAGACCAAGACAAACATCCATGTTCATGCACACAAATGTTTGACTTGTACGGGAATCGAACCCGCGACTTCAGGCGTGGCAGTCGGTTACACTAACCACTATGCTATCGAGGCCGATAAAATTTAATGAATGAGATGACAAGTGTCGTGGTTGTCGCCTCAACACTGCCATTGTGCTGAGAGTTGTGTGTTTGATGACACGATGACATTTTGCAACGAATGAGCCTACTATGCTTGATTACAATGGATTACCGCCAAGTAGCGCTTAATTTGATTCGATATAATAATATTATATTTTGATAAAACATATATTTGTGACAGTTGGGAGACCAACAGACTGCAATGCAGAGGGTCTCGGGTTCGAACTAACGTCGCGAACCTCTGACTTTCGGAAGTATGTGCGTATTGATTGAAAATTATCGCCTTCTCCGTGCCTCGGAGAGCACGTCAAGCTATCGGTCCCGGCTGCCATGAACATCTATGGCAGTCGTTATTGGGAAAGACAGTGCCTTATAATATCCTGACACTGGTCTAGTCTTAGGGTATCGTTAGCCTTCGGGTTGCGGAGGTCAGATGGCAGCCGCTCCGTGTAAAAAGTGATATCCTGTCAAATCCGGTTAGACTAGAAAAGCCGAACCCAAGTGATTTGGGAATAACAAAGGCTAGGGAAAAGATGGAAATGAATTAAAAAATAATAGCTTTTGCAGAATTTAGTTATGCCTGCTCACATATGTGTCTATATACTAGCCCTCCCATTCCTTTTCTTTTATCATCCGTCTACCAATTTTGATAGAAATGTCGATATTATAAGTCATTATTGAAATTAAACTGCTTTATACAGATTTTATCGCGTTGTTTATCTTAAAACACTATTATTAAATATATTTTAAAACAAACTACTATTTAAATTAATAAACTATTTAGATTTAAACGAACTCCGACGTTTCGGTTACTCTTTAAAATAATAGTGTCTCAAAATGAACAACGCAATAAAATTCTTATAAAGTAGTTTAATTTTAGTGAAATATTCACGCAAATGTAAGACAAAATTATATAAATTATCATTTTAAAGCTAATTGACATTCCAAAGTACTGTGTTAGTATTTGTCCACCTACACACAGAAGGCAGACATTCAAATAAACAGTACAGAAACCCTATCTTACATTATATTTAGGCTAATCGTCATGTAATTTACAAATACAGTTACTGTTTAGAATTAAACGTATCCATATTTTGTGTCGGGAATGCTGTAACAGTCAAAACTGACATACTTCTTAGCGCCATTAACGCACATTTACATAATTGTAAACTTATTTATTTTGATGATCACATACACAAAACTGTATACACACATAAAATACCAAAAACCGCAGAAGCTCGTTGGTATTGTAAATAAACCACTCCAGCATATTAAACGATAGGCAAAGCCGCGGTAAAAACGTAACGAGATAAAATATAATGGGCTCTTAAGGTCAGGGGCCACTGGAGTGATCTGCATAATCCAAATATTTGGACCTCTCCGTATCTACACGTAATTGACTTAATAAATATGCTCTCGGATAAAAATAAGTGTGTGTATAAAAAAATAAATAAACGGATAAAAATCAACGTTATTGGCATGATATATCGAGGGAATTTAGTCGGCCATTTTATTTTTATGAATGTCGGTACAGTTGGGTAGAGAAGTGTAGGCCCGCTTTTGGGATGTTACTGAACAAATATAGAGAGACTCATCTGTTATTATAGAAAGCCTACGATAATACATCGACTCGTCAAATATTGGCTTGGATATGTTTTTAAATGGTCATCCGTTTTTGGCTTATGACGTTTTTTGTAGAACCATCCCTCATCTTCTTTGGTGATTCTCATGCAGACCTAATAATACTGGTCTATTATCTGGTGTTGCGATATACACGAATATAAATCTGTGATGAGACTTTGATCATTGGAAACATATTCGAAAACATAATTAAATATTTGAATGTCTTGTGCAGTGATCCTTTTTCCTCGTTTTTATATGATGTTTTGGCATTATGATAATTTTGATGCAGTTTCATCGCTTGCTAGTTTGCACTCTGGGCCGAGCATCAATCGGCACGAATATGTTTTATTAGGTATTAATTTCATTTAATATAATGGGGGCTATCGTATCTATACTGACTAGTTAGTAAGATCCTGTCAAACTAGTCATAACTACTGTCACAAGCCGTTTTTGTCGGTTATCATTGTCGGTTTCTATGGTCTTATATATCTTATCTTATCTTGTGTGGGGGCCAGTCAGTACAGACCGGCGACACTTCGACCCAGTGGGATCTTTTGTGTCGACTTCCCCAATAACGACTGCCATAGATGTTCATGGCAGCCGGGACCGACGGCTTAACGTGCTCTCCGAGGCAAGGAGCAGGCGATAATTGTCAATCAATACGCACATAATTTCGAAAAGTCATATAACTTCCGAAAGTCAGAGGTGCGCGACGTGGGTTCGAACCCGAGACCCTCTGCATTGCAGTCTGTTGGTCTCCCCACTGAGCTATAGCTGCTGTTATGGTCTTATATAAGTAATTATAGAGTAGAGACGAAGAATGCAAGCGATAGTCCTCATTGCGGCAATCACATATTCTGTGTTCTGTAAAATAGGTACACAAACTATTTCGTGACGCGTCGCTTAAATTAAGCGATCATGACATAATACCTATTACTAGTGTAATGAACGGAGACAGAATATGATTAAAATAAATTTTAATAATTATCGTCTAATGAATCAGGTCATTAATTCACTATAAAATATTAAGCGCTTGAACTGGCTTTCGCTGAGTTTTGAATAAAACTACAATATGACATGCAATTTTATAACATACCAGAATTTGCCCACAGCTCCGCTTGTAAAAATGTAAGTTATGTAAATTTTCTATCCCTCGGAAATAGTAATTTTTTCGGGATAAACTGTAGTCTATGTCCTCTATTGTACTCCTGCAAAATTTCATGATGATCAGTCAAGTAGTTAAGGCATGAAATCGTAACAAACTCACATTCGCATTTATTATACTAAGTTCGGATTTACTTTTACTCGTGGTTTTGTCCTCTTGTGTCTCAAGAGAAATTTCATAGCAGCCGTGCATTTATAGGATAATAAATAGCCCAAAAATTATCTCTGTGTATAAATTGACTTTGACTTCAACTTGACCTGCAGATATCAACCTGTGGGTTCAGTTAGTTAAACTGCATTTATGTTTTGTCCACTCACAGATGAATTTTGCAATTGTAAAACTTGAAATTCTTTTTGCGAATTATATTTCAACAAAATTATAGCAGCGATAGTTCGGTGGGGAGACCAACATACTACAATGCAGAGGGTCTCGGGTTCGAACACACATCGCGCACCTCCGACTTTCGGAAGTTATATGACTTTTGAAATTATGTGCGTATTGATTGATAATTATCGCCTGCTCCGTGCGTCGGAGAGCACGTTAAACCGTCGGTCCCGGCTGCCATGAACATCTATGGCAGTCGTTATTAGGAAGTCAGTGCCTTATAATATTTTGACACTGGTCTAGCCTTAGGGTATCGTTAGCCTTCGGATTGCGGAGGTCAGGTGACAGCCGCTCCGTGTAAAAACTGATATCCAGTCAAATCCGGTTAGACCAGAAAAGCCGACCCCAAGTGACTTGGGAATATTATTCCCAAGTCACAAAGGGATAAGAAGATTTCAACAAAATGATAATCAGATGAAAACTCTTACGACTTTATGTAAAGCCGTCGCATATACTACCGTAATAAATCTACAGAATATAAACGAATAATACAGCCATAAATCCTAACTAATATAATAAACGCAAACGTGAGTTTGTTTGTCTGTTCGATGAACATTTTGAAATTTCATAATGATACCCATCATTATGAAATTTCGCATACACCTTGTCTGGGTTACAGAAAAGGACATAGGGTATCTATCATCCAGAAATAGGTACTGTTCCCGTGGGATAGGAAATTGATATAACTTACATTTATGCGAGTGAAGCTGTTGGTAAATTCCAATAAACAATAAAAACATTGCAATTTAGGCAGGCAGCATACATTCGTTTTCCGTATTCGATTCCCGAATTCGTTTTCCATATTCGGATATCCGAATGCATTGAATCAATATAAAATACACTAACTGTCGCACATGTCCGCTTTATTCCGAACCGAAAAAAAACCGTAAGTACGTTTCGAATGCAAGCCCGTGCGTTCGGAGACACCATTCGGAAAAAACCTAATGACGTCATGCGGAATGCAGCGCTTTCATATATTTTGTTTGTACCGGCGCACACGTTCGGAAATTCTCATTCAGTACCGCGCCCGCGCCGCGCGCATCGGACGTTTGTTTAGTATTTGTTACGCTTAGAATCGAAGAACGACAGTTATAATGTGTGAGGCAGAAACATTAATATTGGCTATTGAAAAATACCCTTGCTTGTGAAATATTCATGACAAGGACTACCACAACAGAGATATAAAAGATTTGGCCTGGGAGCAGGTATTTAAAGAAGTTATAAAGGATTTCCGTATGTAGGCTCATATCATCGTTTACATAAAGTTCACAATACATTTGCGGGACTCGGTATACGTTTTTTTAATAAACTACCTATTAATATAATAAATTTACCATTACTTAAATTTAAAAGCGCCGTTAAAATACAACTTATTCGGAAGGGTTATTATTCAGTCAACGACTACTTAAATGACAAAAGCTCATGGAACTAGTTGCTTGTTGCATACAGGATTTAAAGATCTGTATTACTTTTAAGTCAATTTAGTAATGTAGAGGTACCTCGTGATTATTTGTGAAGTTAACAAGTAACTTGTTTCTTAATTTGATTATTATTGAAGAATATAAATGCATAACCGCATTTAGTCACGGACTGCCTTTGCATTGTCACAAAGTGTAAGTGTATGCGCCATCATGCCATCTTACTGCCTATTTTAGATTTATATTAAAACATATACCTTAGCCCAAATTATTTAATCTCTATAATATTATTAATTATTACTGTTTTTATCTTTAGTTTTTTTATAGTCTGTAGTATATGGCATAATGGCTGCAACACCTTGTTAATCTGAGTTGTAAAATACTGAAATTATATTTAATTGGCGATTTAAAAGAGTGGCCGTGAGTTTCTTGCAGGTTTCTTCTCATAGGCTCAACCCTTTGCCTGAACCTAGCAACTAACCTAAATGTAGCTTCAGTAACTTAGTAAACTCACTAACCCATATATTTTGACGTTCATAAGTGTTACTTTGTGACCTAAATGAATAAATGATTTTTGACTTTGACTTTGACTTTGACATTGGGACACGTGCACTAAAGTGGACAAAGAAAACAAGGGTAAGATATTTTCTATCTTATTTTTATTACAATAGTGTCTACATGGCGTAGGCGGCCTCGATGGCGTAGTTGTTAGTGTAACCGACTGCGACGCCTGAGGTCGCGGGTTCGATTCCCGCACAAGTCAAACATTTGTGTGCAATGAACATGGATGTTTGTCTTGGTCTGGGTGTTTCTATGTATGATATGTATGTATTTACAATAAAAAAGTATATATGTATGTATGTTTATCTATTGTCTAGTACCGATAGATATAATTTATCACGTATACCATTATGAAGTTCATCAAAAGAATTTATTGACATCCTGTAGAAATCGAAGAATTTATCAGGGTGTGCTCGTAACTTCGCTCTCTTTTGATAAAATGGACTCTCGTAAATTCTCCGAGTATTCAAAGGATGTACCCAATACCGACGACGTTTCTTTTTCTTCTTCATTGTTAGCACAAATGCAATTGCTAATAAATCATCGTCCTCCATCGTCGTGCGTTCACTACGCTATCACCACCCGTACTGACAGTATACATTCCGAATGAAGAAAAACTAAAGTCTGCGTTAGTCTTACGGAACTCCGAATCGAAATTACGTGTTAGGAAATCGAATACGGAAAACGAATGTATGCGGCCAGCCTTATACTCGTAAAACGGAGTACCCCACGGCAGTTTCAACATAGGACCTACTTAGTTCAGCATGTGAAGGGCTGATTCATTCTCCGCCAAAAGCAATTAAACTGAAATAATTGAACTTTTGTGTATATCTGTACTCATTTTATTCGCCATCTTGCATAAATCACGAGGACTTTATTAATGAAAATATTTCCGTTAACCCGTTGAAATCTTCATATCTACTGCTATTTTAACACTTAAAGGTTTCCTTTGAAGTTTTGACTTTTGACACGTTTGGTGAATATAACAAAATAAAAATTTGCAAACACAACAAAAATAACGGCTATAATAGAGGTATATAAAATGTCATTAGTGATAAGCGTGCGATTAATCGCGTGATAATTCGGCGCCGTCACTACGCAGCAGGTCTTCGGATCAGAGGTCGGAATTAATAGCATGTTTTAGAATTTTCTTTCTTTTTAACATAACATGACGTCTGTAAATCCTGGAAGTGGTAAGTAGAAATTTTTTACACATAGCTGGCTGACTATGTGTCTTTGCCGTAAAGTAAAAGCTCGACTATTGCCGATTGCCGTCAATTGCCGGCAAAATAAAAAAAAATACAGGATAAACAAAACTATAAAACCAGCAGTAGTTCATTCGATTTGCAATTGATGGTCGTGAATTCGAATCCCTGCCGTAACATCACCGACGTGAACCTTCTCTTTTTTAGTATCTTAGATCGAGTATCCAGTAAATTGCGAGTAATCTTTTAAAGAAAGATAAACATTTATATATAGTCGTTTATATCAAATAACAGACAGAAGAAACATATTATCCCAAAGCGGATGAGAGAAAAGTATAAAGCTCATTGAAATTAAACTACTATATACGGATTTTATCGCGTTGTTTATTTGACACTTTATTACATAATTTAGAAACTGTTACACTACTATTACTATTAAACTTGTCTAATTTTTAAGTTAATTAAATTATTAAAACTATTTATATTTAAGTTAACACTTTCCCCGACGTTTCGGTTGCTTTTCAGCAACGTTACGGTTGGTTACGGAGAGACTAAGTTGGTAGTTGTCTCAATGTGCCCATGCAGTTATTTCAAAGTACCCGAACATAATTTAATCATTGGTGTTTATATTTACGCAGAATGAGCTCAAAGCATCATAAAGTCTAGCTTCTTCTTGGGTTTGACTATTTGATTTACTGGATCCCAAGCTGGTGGTACATTCCAACCATCATCTCTATTGAAATTAGGATGTTTTTTGATTTCAATACCTTTGCGAAGCATCCTTGGTAGGAATCGGTTTTTCTACAACAACGCGATAAAATCCGTATATAGTAGTTTAATTTCAATGAATAACATTCGCGTGATTGTGTATTATCAGAGTGAGCTTTATGTTTTGCTTCTAGATTTAGGAAAGGTATCTTAAGTTTATATATTTTAGAGTCAGTCTACACAATGCAACTCCAGCCAAATACGGATTCGTTTTGCTTACAGCGTCAAATGTGGATGTACAATATTTTTTCTTACTACCTTTACTATTCTCTCTGCTTGCAATTATAGTGAAGTAGACTGTGCCTGCGGCTTTACCCGCTTAACTGAAGGACATGTCAATTTTTGTCCCTCGGAAACAGTAATTTTTCTAGATAAAGTGTACCCTATATCCTTATCTATACCCTTGACAAAAATTATGCTAAATTTCACGATGATCAGTCGAGTAGTTAATTGTCCACCATTCCAGTTGTTTTCGTGTTCGTAATCGGAACAAGCCTCTGTTACCTATAATGATTAACAGCAACCATAACCGTGGCCTGGTGTCGTGTCACTTTCGACCAATAAATTGGTGGAGAGTGCCCGCTGCGCGTGCGCAACTGGCGCGATGTTTTATTTAAATTAGACGATACGATTATCTTAAGATGGCCGACGCCAGAAATGTTGCGCAACAATATTTATGTTACGCGCGTCATTTACTTGGCTCTAAGTATTAGGGTATTAATTCGGTATCAAGTTTCACGTCAGTGGCACTGTGGTTGTTGAATGTGAGTGCTGTGCTGTTTCAAGTACAATTTTTGACTTCGCAAAGTGGTGTACGGTTTTCCTGTTAAGAAAATTTTATTAGCATTACGGTGTCTATAGCTCTGCTTATAAATGGTCATCTGGTAGCTTTTCTCTTTATTATATGGGACCTAAAATCATCTTAAATAAACAGCGATAGCCAAGTGGGAAACCGTTAGACTGCCACGCAGAGGTCTCGAGTTCGATCACAAGGCCATCTCTGACATTTCGAAGTTATGTGCGTATTAAATAGTTAATTATCGCTCGCTTTAACGGTGAAGGAAAATATTGTGAGGAAACCTGCATGTCTAAGAGTGCTTAATAATGTTCTCAAAGATATGTGAAGTCTGCCAATCCGCACTGAGCTAGCGTGGTGGGCTATGGCCTAACCCTTCTCACACTGAGAAGAGGCCCGTGCCCAGCAGTGGGACAGTTGAATACAGGGCTGATATTATTATATTGTATAAAATCATGGCTAGTGAAATGTAGGTTTAACACATGAGCCATGCCGGTCATTAATGCCCGCAAACAATACATTTTCTATTGTGTCTGTGTCTGCTACATGGCATTCAATGTGTTAATGTATTAGGGCCACATTTAGCCAACAGTGATTTTACACTTCTTTCTCACCTCAACCTATTCCTTTAGTTACTATGTAACTAACTTTAGCCACATAGGCGTCAGCATAAGCTAACGCCTATGTGGTCTGCTCGCCATCCGATCAGCACCAGGTCCGAGACGCGGCGTGCGTGTTTCCACGTGCTCCTGTGTCGTGCCTTTGTCCACCCCACGGGACGGTGGAGGAAGTATTTTTGTGTAGTGGCTTGCCGTTTCACATGGCGGGCCGAAACCACGGCGGAGTCGCGATTGCATGTGAAAGCGATTCGCGCAGCCTCGCCGTCTATGGTTATATCGAGGAACACCGTGGTAGGTTTAGTCGGTATTACCATGGTATCTTTTCCCAGGTGAAATAATTATATCTCAAAGCCCAATAATTGGAATATAGAATACTAATTTGATGCTTGTGCTAATATCAGACCTATTTTCAACTGTCCCGTTGCTGGGTATTAGTCTATCACGATACCATAGTGGGAAGGCAGACTTCACCTATCTACGAAATTATTACTATGAAATTTTAGCCATGGAAGTCAAGCCCAGTTAGACCAATAATTAACTATTTAATTAGCACATAACTCGTGAAAAGATAGAGATGAAACCTCTGCATGACAGTCGAACGGTTCCACATAATATATTTAATTAATTAATAAATAATACAATGTAGATTTAAGACCAATAACTACAAAAAACGGAAACTGTTTTTGTGACAGTTCTCTATAATCAATGAAAATATATGTTTTAGTATACTACTACACAAATACGAGTTATACATTCTAGTTCACGGGCAACCACGCGCAACCATAACTTATACAATATGACAGATACCATGTAATAACACTACTAGGTCCCCAAATATTAAATATTATACTTTAAAGTCAGAGGTCCGTCCGTAAAATTAAATTATTCAACAGCGTTACTTGTCTCTAACTAGAGACGATATTGCTTTTATATCTCCATCTATTCTTGTCGTAAACTTTCGATGGCATAAATATACGCATAACGAGTAGCGTGGTGTCGTATATTTGTTGACCCCGACCTCTGGCGGGTCCCTGTCGTGACAGGCGTGATACGCATGCCAATTAATACAGAATCTAATAGAACAGAATACCTCTCTCTTTCATCGCCTAATCCCGCGATGTTGGATATCAAACTTTTAAATTTGACCCCAATAATCAAATTAACTGTTCCATTGTTGGAATGACAGACATAATTGAAAACCTATAGTGTCTTGCCGCCGGTGTTCAACTTAATAGATTCAACATAATAATAATATAATATAATATTCTACCACATACACACAACACCATCTAGCCCAAACTAGGCAGAGCTTGTACTATGGATACTAGACAATGGATAAACATACATATATACTTTTTTTTTTGTAAATATGTACATATTATACATAGAAACACCCAGACCAAGACAAACATCCATGGTCATGCACACAAATGTTTAACTTGTGCAGGAATCGAACCCGCGATCTTAGGCGTGGCAGTCGGTTACACTAACCACTACGCCACCGAGGCCGCCAAAAATAATGTATGCATTAGACACCGAGTAGCACTTATGTACGGCAAAGTTGTGTGGTTTGTGAGTTTTCTACAGTTGCTATAATGTTAGTTACTAAGTAAAGTGCATATGGGCAGGCATTAAACTTTGGTCATGGTTTTTCAATAGCCATTGAAGATATTTGCAACTGATATGTGCTATATATCCTACTATACACCCCTTTCAATGATTTCCTAACGTAAATTAGTTTTGCACAGTAGTGAAGTAGACACAGTATTTTTCATTTCTGTACAGTCGTCTTGAATTGCATCCTCCATCGGGCTTACTTCAATCTACTTAAGTAATTCTAGTTGAGAGCAAACAGAAAGTATTAAATACTGTATTGCTTAGTAAATGCCAGTAGTAGAGCCTCGCTGATTTCAGCATGAATAGGCTGGCTCGACCGGGGAAGGACTACCCTCTCACAGAATATTGACGTGAAATAGCAGTACTCCTACTGTTGTGTTTCGTTCGGTGAGTGAGAGTGCCGGAAGCCCAATCACCCTCTTTCCCCCTTCCACCCTCTTCTCCTTCCCACTTCCTTTCCTAAAAGGTTGGCAACACGCAAGTGATGCCTCTGGTGTTGCAGGCGTCTATAGGCTACGGTGACCACTTACCATCAGGTGGGCCGTATGCTTGTTAGCCACCTGAGTAGTATAAAAAAAATGACCCCCATATTGAGAATCAGTGTTTAACACATTTCGGACTATTTAGTACTGTAAAGGTGAAACAGTGTTCTCCAACGAATAATGTAAAGTTTATAAACAGATTAAACGCTTAGACAACATACCTTTTTCGTGTATTCAATAATGTATGCTAATTTGTTGATAACGTGAGTTGTGAGTACAAGCCCTCCAGCTATTAAAGCCACGAGTTGGTTCAGTTTGACACTGTTTACCTTATGCTAAGAAGAGATAGTTATGGAGGCTGTTTAACCTTTGTCTTTCAATGTATGTTGATCACAAGTTCAGATAAGAATCGTTCAATTTGTGGATGAAGGAGTCAAAGTGTTCTTATTGACTATTTAGTTATTTAAGTACTGCTAGCTTGTCTTTAATTCTTTGAGTAGTAGGTTATGGTCGTTATTGTAAATTTAAAAGTGTAGATTGGGTAGTTTATGGCGCGTGCCGGGTCAGTTTCTGAGACCGTTAGTGTTAATTGGATTTTCTGGTAAAACTCGACATCTGACACTATCGATAAGGTTGTACATATTCAATCAGATTCTATATATCTTTTTTATCGTTGTTGGTGGCATAATAGTGGCCTACCTGGTAAGCAGTAAGTGGTTATCTTGACATCATAGAATGCCAAATATACACAATGAGGCCGCTGCCTATCATAAATCTTAAAATAATATATGTGGGAAACAACCACACGGTCTCTTAGGTTCTGAGCAGGACGAAGATGAGGCCCTTTTTCTTTTATATTACTATGCTGCTTACCATCATACTGAAATGATGCTTGGGTCTCTGGTGCTTTCAATAAGATCTTCTCCTCCCTAGCTTTTATTATTGCCAAGTCACTTGGGGTCTAACCGGATTTGACTAGATATAAATTTTTACACGAAGCGGCTGCCACCTGACCGCCGCAACCCGAAGGCTAACGATACCCTAAGGATAGACCAGTGTCAGGATATTATAAGGCACTGAATTCCTAATAACGACTGCTTTAGATGTTCATAGCAGCTGGGTCCGATGGCTTAACGTGCTCTGCGAGGCATGGAGCAGGTGATAATTGTCAATCAATACGCACATAATTTTGAAAAGTCATATAACTTCCAA
This sequence comes from Catocala nupta, assembly GCA_963675205.1. Classification (NCBI taxonomy): domain Eukaryota; kingdom Metazoa; phylum Arthropoda; class Insecta; order Lepidoptera; family Erebidae; genus Catocala; species Catocala nupta. The sequence goes on from OY776087.1 coordinate 2,671,317, forward strand.
AAGTCAGGGGTGCGTGCGTGGGTTCGAACTCGAGACCCTCTGCATAGCAGTCTATTGGTCTCCCCACTGAGCTATCGCTGCTCTATAAGATACATACTAACATTAGCCTTGTATATAAACAGTCTCATCTCTGGATTCGGGCCTCTTCTCTGTATAAGTACAATTAGGCTTTAGTCTATAACGCATAACCTTGGTTGGCAGATTTACACGTATCTTTGCGAATATTATGGAGAACTTGTTCATGTGTAGGTTTCATATTTTCCTTCAGCGTTGAAGCAAGCGATTATTAACTATTTAATACGCACGTAACTTGGAAAAGTCAGAGATGCATGCCTTGGAATCGAACTTAAGATCTTTGCGTGGCAATTCAACAGATTCTTACCAGGCTCTTTAATTAGCTCTCTTACTCTCAACTTATTTGTAATTAAAGGCCTTTTTAAATTATTTGGAAATGTGATGCAAATTATAATTATTTTATTGCTTTGCTTTAAAAGAGTACTTCTATCGTCACTTACCCTTATAAACCTGATAGTGTGTAATGTGTTTGTTGCTTTTTCCTGCTTCCATAAGACAACGTAGCACCTTATCAATAGATTTTTGTTTAGAGATAATTTATAGGTCGGAGATTCATTAAGTGACCTTTTATCTGGAAAAAGTACAGCTCCCTTGTATTTGTTCTTTAAAACTAAACATGAGAAGGCATGGTCCCTAATATTTAAGGTAATTTTAATTAATAATAATAATATAATAATAATAATATTTATTTAAATAATAGGTACAATAATTTATAATAAATGACAAATTAATTTGTAAAATACATTTGTTGTTGTTTGCCTGAACTAGATTGAACCTGTGGCTCGGGCGAAGAAGTGCTTACAAACTATTTTAGCAATATTAATTTACATAACTACAATTCAATAATAACATTTTAATAACCTGCATAAGCAACTAGCAGTACCGGTAATAAGTGGGTAAATAATAATGATGCGTTAAGATAGATCAGCAAAATTTTTATTTGCTTACTTGAAGTAACTGCTCAGTTTGCTCATACGACAAAATTTGTAAATAATTATATAATATGTTCTTACAGTTAACATAATTTAATTTATAAATACTTAACTCTCTATTTAATTTATTATATAAAAATGGACCTAGGAAAGAAAAAAATCTATGTGAAAAAATGAATTTTGAAACTGATTGTGAGGCGCAGACTATATATTTAATTGACTGAAAGCTTTCAGTCTGTCTGACAATTACTGAGACGCCAGACACAATTGAAAAAACAACTGGTCTGGACAGAAGACATTAAACTTTTCAACCCTAAAATACATAATTATATTCAAAACTAATTTTACGTGAAAATAATTAATATTAAAAGTGTACTTACTATATTTGACTATAATATAACTATAAGTAGTAAGTAAGGTCCTCCAGACATAATTTCCGTCACGGTGGTTAATTTAATCGCAGACTGGTCATCTGCGCAAAAATACAGAAGCGTGTGCGCAAACACAAGTGCACTCTTTAGTACCTAACTCTAATAAATCTTATGGATCGACAATCCGACACGACCGGACAGAAACAGGCGTAGGGCCAAGATGCTTTCCGTGGCATGGCTGCACGAGAATGTGTAACACCACGAACCCCGGAATGTGCTGAAATTTTTTATCAGAAAAACCCATTAACTTGTAGTTGGCCCGATCCGGGATTCGAACTCAGTTGATTGAGACCTCATGCAGATCAATAACATATATTACCGCTGCGCCACCGTGGTAGTCTACAATATATCTTTATATATATAAAACATCTGTGCATGTGTTTGTAATTAAACTCCTCCTAAACGGCTGGACCGATTTTGATGAAATTTTTTGTGTGTTTAAGAGGATTCGAGAATGGTTTAGACGTGATTTTTTTCGTGTGTACAGTACAACGTCTGTCGGGTCCGCTAGTATTATATAATTTATTAAATTCTTTATGAATACTACTATTTGCAAATTGTCAATGGCAAAGTTGCGTCAACTAAGTTCATAAGATTTGACTACTACCCGCTTTAGAATTTTCATCATTGCATGCTGTATAGAATTCTTCGATATTCCCGCACCAATTTTCCATAATTCACCCCAGCAACCGTTCTCTAACTTAAAAACAATTAACTCTCCACCTAACCTTGCTATCAATAGGTCAGCTTAAACAATTCCTGCATAACTCAGTAAATATGATACAAGTAATTATATCCGCCATAGGAACCGCAGCCAACACCCGCGTGGATGCAGGGGGCATTTCATTAACCCGTGCTATCAGATAGCATCGTTAATTGGTCATGGCCGTGGGTTATTAATTGCACTTCCTAGTAGGCTGTCTAGGCAGGTTGTATGGATGTATGGATTGCGGGGAATCGTTAAGATTGCAATCGTGTTGAAGGGTTAAGGTTGCGAATAACGGGTTGGTGAGGAGGGTTGGGATTTCTGGTGTTTGGTGAAGTTATGAGAAGTGGATTTATCTGGATCCAGTTTTACGCTAGCTACCAAAAATAGATTTGGTAATTAACGATATCTATATATATCTATACGTGAAGCAAAAACTTTGTAACCCTTTTTACGAAAATTGCGTGGACAGAGGAGTATGCAATTTGACACAGTTCAAGTTTATATGGAGAAGGAGTGGTGAATCCTAATATTTTTATAAAATATGCATTAGAAGTACATTAAATTAATGGAAAAACACTACACGCACACAACCATGCATTTGACACAAGCAGTCGAATTGCGTTCGTTGTATTTCGGCATTGTTCGGCTGATTTCGTAGAATTCTTCGTAGCTATGGTTACAAATGTATGTGGAGTAGGTGACTAAATGAAATGTGATTGGGTATAGTTAGAGACAATAAAACCTTAATAATTAACAAACTTGAAATTTAAATCAATTATGGTCGAATTTTGACCACTTGGCGACCGCTAGTATCTATTATTTAGATATGGCATGGCTTGCACTGGAAATAATGCCTTTGTCGCGAGGAACTTAACAAACATACAAGCAACGGACTAATAGTATACCCACAAGCGGCAGCACTACTTTTGTGGATCACACACGCCATCTGTGCATTCAAAGTAAACTATACAATAAAATAAAATTGAAGTCTCTGTTTGTAATGTCAAAATAACAGCGTTTACTTACTGCATATAAAAGTTTATGCGGGACTTAACCGAAAAATTCAATTTTAATTTTTTTGTCTCTCTGTTTGTTCCGGAAAATTTCCAAAACGGCTGAACCAATTTTGACGGGACTTTCACTGGCATATAGCTGAAGTTATAAGGAGTAGATAGCTTAGACTACTTATATTTCAAGGGAAAAAGTAATCCGTGAAAAAAATTAAATTAAATTGTTTTTGTTTTCTATTTCATAAATAGAAAACAAAAACAACATACAAATTTTCGATTCAAATAGGGAAATGTGTATAAAATAATAACAATTTTAATATATATACATCCAATATAAATTCTTATATAATAAATTAAAATCGACCCACAAAGTAGAAGAATGACATTAATATTATAGGTATATACAGAAATATTATTTTTTTGTAAACTTTGCGTACTGAACAAACTCTTTTTAGTTAAAATTCACGCGGACGAAGTCGCTGGAAACAGCTAGTACATAATATTTGTATGCGCAAATGGCAGAACATAGGTAATCTTGTTATAACGTAAACTTATTCTGTACTAACAATCCTTAATTAAAACGATTTGAATTTAAGTTTAAACAATTTCCTTGTCTTTCGAAGTATAATATGATAAGAACATTGTCCGTTGTAAACCTATAAGATTCACTTATATTCAAAAGTGTTTTTGTATAATAACATACATATGAGGGGCGGTCTTATAGCTTGGAGCAATATCTTACAGGCAACCATGGTCTGGATGACTTAGTAATTTAAAGCCTTTTAGAAGGTATTTTCTATAATTTTAGAACGCACTGGCAAGATAGATCAGAAGATGATGATTTTTGAGCGAGTATACAATATGTTATCTGCAGTCTAAATATATTTACATATGTGTATATGTAAACTGCTTATTTTGAACATTACATAATGAAAAAATACATTATCTAAAAAGTCATATTAACAAATATCAACCTGTGCGTCGAGCACCTTACACAAGAACAACGTGTTTGCAGCGATTCTTTGACGCATGCCGACAAGCGTAACGGTGCGTTTCCACTGACGCGGAGCTGGGCGGAGTAGAGAGGAGCGGACCGTGAACTGGCCAATCACAGTGCTCGATATCTTCACACCGCATCAGTGGAATCAGTGCAAGTGGAGCGGAGTGGACTTTCAAATAAAACAAATGAACATGCGGCCCCGAGTTGGACAGAACGGAGTCGAGCGGGCTGTGGTGCCGAGCGGAGAGCACAAAGTGGAGGGTAGCGGAACGGTACGGTGCGGCGTCTAGTGTAGACTTGTCAGGAAAGGACTCGTGCGCTGCATTTTAGTTTAGTTAGCGACATTACGTCATACACTTCACACGTCATCGACATTGTATGTGAATCAAAATGGATGAGTAACTAATTGAAAATGTCAAAACATTTCCATTTTTATGAGATACACGACTAATATCATTCAAATGCAATGAAACCAAAGATATGGTGTGAGAAATCATAGTGAAAGACACCGGATAAAAAGATCATTGCAGCTCTGGTCTGCTCCGCTTTGCACTGCCCCGCTCCGCTTTGCTCTGCTCCGCTTCAATCGAAACACTTGCTGCTTTTCACTGCTCTTCTCCGCTCCACTCCGTCCAGCTCCGCGTCAGTGGAAACGCACCCTTACCGAGCTACAATAGCAAGGTGTATATCATACTGCGCAAGCGCAGCAGTACTTCGTAAAAGCTTTGATAAATTTAGACTGACTGCACGAATGGTGTAGTGGTTTATAATCGTACTAGGTTTTGGCCGCGACTTCGCTTGCTAAGCAGCAGTTCTTAAAAAACACATATAAATATAATATAAAATTATATAGTCAGGCGATTAGTTAGGTTTACCATAGCTCTTTTTCTAAGTGTTGTGACATCGCCCCAAATGAACCAAAAAGCGTGACTGACACATAAATCATAGTTTCAAGTCTTGATGTTCTTTCTTTTGTTGTTTTAATATTTGTAAACTCTATTGCAGTAAAGTTATTATAACTCTATCTCTCTGGCTTTATATTCCTCGCGGCCTGTTAGCCTTCATGCTTTTGCACAGCCATTTAGTTCTTCCCTCGGCTTCATATTCAGATATCTTGCTCTCCTTCATATCTCTTTGCACTACAGCGCTCCGGGTGGAAAGTTGCAGTGCCAAGTTACTTAAGTACCTAATCAGGTGGTCTTCTCTTAAGATATGTATATACGATAAAGTTATCATTATAATAATATAATATCAGCTCTGTATATATAACTTTTCCATTGCTGGGTATGGCCCTCTTTTAAGTATGAGAAAAGTTATGTCATAGTCCACCACGATGATTCGGTACAGGATGGCAGACTTGGCAGACAAATATCTTCGAGAACATTATGCAAAACTCTCAGATATGCAGGTTTCTTCACGATGTTTTCTGTCACCGTTAAATCGATTAATAAATTAACTAATTAATACGCACATAACTTCGAAAAGTCACAGTTACGTGCCTTGGATTCGAACTCGAGACCTTTGCGTGACAGTCAACGATCTTCCACTAGACTATCATTACTAGCTTAATAAAGATTCTAGAAGTTTCGATGATAACTATGTTATCTCTAACACCGTTTGTTAGTAAACAATATATTACAACATCTTTCCGATCACTGTCTACCATATTTCTCGATTGCTTCACTTACTTGTCTTTATTTATCTGTTTTTAATTGTAGATACTTGTACTTTCGAAAGTATGGCCCCCCAATTATCTTTTACAAGATAAGCGTCAGCACACAGTAGATACACAGATGCGGTGCGACGCCACAATAAATCGTTAGTATTCGAGGACAATTAGTTATCTGTCGGATAGTCGCGCGACGTAACGGATAGTCGTGTCGCCTTGTCGCCATGTCGCACAGATGCATCGCACTATATTATATTGCGTCAACGTTTATCGAGGTGTATTTAAATTGTCGCAACTTTTTGTAAAGCTGGCTACTCACAATGCGACTTACTTAACATGCATTTATAGCAGTGTCTGGGGAAATATGTCTGTCTTACGAATCTTATCTTACCGAACTATCCACAAAGCTGAAATTAAATATATAAATACAAAAACCATTCGAGAATACTGTTTCACTAATAGTGAAAATATTAAACAAATTTTAATACTACTAGCCGCCATTTCTTTTCTGAGTCATTACCCATCTCTTTACTTACCTACGGTCAAACTATTGTTATATCGCGTTTAATAAGTATCTATACGTATTATACTATGCTCATAAGTGAACTGTAATGTTCTTGAGGAAATAAATTTTTTAAACCTAACTATTTTGTGTAATGTTTCTGCAGTGAGTAGGGTATCCAGGCTCCTTAAGGTAGGGTAAACAAGATTATACAATGGGAACTAGGTCTTGCCAAAAAAAGTTTCTGTTAGGAAAATAGGAACTAAAATAGTACTCCCCGCACGACACAGGCATTATGTCTAGTACGGGAGTTATCTTTATAAAAAGTACCTATTTTAAGTATCAGATTCCTACCAAAGGCAAACAAGCAAGTAAGTAACGATGGCTCGTGGATATGGCTGTGCTCTTATATGTATAAGAAAGAGACTGATTAAGACTACAAAGTTACGTTGGGTAATTTAGGGAAATACTATTCTCTCGCAGTCCTATAAAAAGACTACCTCCGTACCGAAAATAATTCAATCAACAAGTTCAATCGACAGCAAAAAATCATATTTGTATCAACTATTTATAGATTTCTCCTCTTCACACAGGACAGATACATAATTCCAGTTTATAATAATTTTAAATTCTTTTTTTTTGTTATATCTATTCATTATTTGCTTGTCACTATAATGACAAGGATTTTGGATATGTTTACTAATTTAAAGACCTAAATTGTACCAACACTTTTTGGAAAATAAATCAATGCTAATACTAATTTAGTGGTGTTAAAAGGCTCCATAGTCTTCGATAACTGCTTACCATCAGGCAGGTCGTAAGTTTGTTTGTCGCCATATTACTATACATATATATAATAATTACGAACTTTCGTACACAACATTGTTAATAACCATCTAAAGAGAACAATAGAAGATAGATTACAGCTCCATTCATAATAATATGTGTGTGGTATAATCAACTTGTCGGCTGTTGAATGCCGGCCTTTAGCACAACACGCAACGTGCGTGCGCCTGCGCCGGTGCGGCTTGCGACCACAAAATTATGTAGCGTCTTCTTAAATATGTAGGTATATAACACTACTTGTTAAACTGTAACATGTACTAATTGGAATCTATTATTTTCTATACTAGATTTTGTAGCTTCGCTCGCGTTTGCTCGCTAGGGAATATTACTTTTTCTAGATTAAAGGAACCCTATGTCCTTTTCTGTTCCCCTGACAACGTGTATGCAAAAGGGCATGATGATCAGTCGAATAGGTAAGGCGTGAATGCGTAACAAATAAAAAAACTCGAATTCGCAGTTATAATATTAATTAGGATTATACTAAGATGTGGAATGCAATGCAGAATTTAATTGAATTGAATATTAAAAAGGCTCTGAACTCAAAATAATGATTTTCTTGTCTGACTGTTTGTTTGTACCGGTAGAAATTAAAAACGGATTTTGATACGATTTGGTTGAACAAGTTGTGGATACATAAAACCTTCATAGACATAAAGAACGACATTGTAATTGTTTTTACTTACAATATTATTGGCATAAATAGTTTTAAGTGTTCTTCATACAACTGTACTGAAAATACTCATAATTAAATGCTGGTAACGAGACCACGTAGTCGTGTTTTTTAAATTTAATTGAGCACTAAGTTGACCTTATTGCTATTTAACGGTCTGAGGTCTAGAGTGGCAGCACAGGGTCTAGACCCACAGACTGACAGAAAAGCTTCATTACATGCCAGACCCGGGAATCAAACTCACTCAAAACCTGCTATACAGCATTCGCAATTACTGCAATGCCTCCAACGCCGTCATATTACAAAATGCCCTGTATAATATAAACTAGAAGGCTAATGGCCAGTTTTACAATGATCAAGAAAATTATGTCTTTCTTTTGTTAACATAAAATTAAATAGTATAACATCAAAATAAATACTACTTGGAGAATGTGAAACGGGCCCCAACTGCGAAAAAGCCACGCTCAACTCTAACTAAAACGACTCAATAAAGTAATCACCATTTACTAACATCAAAACTAAAACCATGACTAAACTGCCATCGTTACAAGTGTTCGCCTATTAAATCCACTATTATTTTATACCGTGACTATTTCGATTTCCACGCCACTTCATACCAAGCCGTTTAAAAATATATATTGTTTTTAAAAGCTCCATTAAAAACCATATGTTCGGCTACAAATCACTGTTTGGTAAAGTACATTCATTTTTTAATCTCATAATTTGTCGACAATGTCACTGATACATAAGCGAGTACATTTGATAATTTGTTGCCCACCGATGGGCCATAATTGTGGAATGTTCTTGTTAATTGATAGGCCTTGTATACAAATTATTTATATTTGTTTTGGCTGTGGATTGGTAGTTGTTGATAGTAAGATTATTGTGATCTATGGATAGAGTGCTTGAGGTAATTATATCTTATGTTTTTGGATGTTTTATTGGTTGTTGGTGCATAATCTGTTGTTGAGTAACCGTAGTTTATTGAATATGTTTGAGAGCGTTTGATTGTAGTTGGTAACGATAAATTATCGCTTTAGTTTTGGAGATTCGGGAAGGTAGGATTAGTTTTAGTATTTCCAAATGTCGTTTTACTATTATCTGGATTGAGTAGCTTGTTCTTAAATGAGTACTCAACTGTGACTGTAAAGGATCAGGATTTTATATCTTACAGCTTCTCCCTAGCCTTTATTATTCCCAAGTCACTTGGGGTCGGCCTTCTAGTCTAACCGAATTTGACTGGGTATCAGTTTTTACACGGCGCGACTGCCATCTGACCTCCGCAACCCGAAGGCTAACGATACCCTAAGGCTAGACCAGTGTCAGGATATTTGAGGGCACTGACTTCCCAATAACGACTGCCATAGATGTTCATGGCAGCCGGGACCGATGGCTTAACGTGCTCTCTAGCACGGTGCAGGCGATAATAGTCAATCAATACGCACATAATTTCGAAAAGTCATATATCTTACGAAAGCCAGAGGTGAGCGAAAAAAAAAAATAATAATAACAACGCTGTCTAAATTGTTCCACGATTAGGCTTCTGTCTAAGAGAGGAGAAGCCTTTGCTTAAATGTGTGAAAGACTAGACAGGGTTGTTATTTGGACATACTTCTTATAAGAATGCTGGACCAGCGGTTTAAGATTGTAGCTTATTCCGCTGGTCAAGATCGTAGTTGCATGAAAATTAAAGTAATTTTTTTTGTCTTTAGTTTTATTTTCTATGTAGCGACATTACCTTCTATTCTTCTATTGTTTTCATTATTTCTCACTGATTATATTATTGCATGTGTGGCACGGCTTTATTAAGCCTCGTCATTGCCACTTCGATCCCCATATACAAGAGTAAATAGAAGCGATTTACGAATAGTTATCTCTCTTCGATGTTTGTAAAGTCTCCATGACACAAGGATAACATTATCTAGTAAGAGAGTTGTCTTTAATTTAAAATAATCAATTTTCAGTAGTAGGATGGCTACACATTGGGCGGGACATATTTAAAATAATTATACCACCGACTCGAGAAGACGAAGTCGTAGTATAATTACGCTTAAATTAATTATATATGCTATTTTACGTTTAAGTTTTTATCCCAAAATAAATATGAGTAGGATAAACATTCTAACTCGGGCACTTAAACGTTTATAACGAGCATAGCGGTATCTCAACGAAACGGGACGAGTAGAACTATGCATGTCTTTCATAGCTGTGTTTGGTAGAAGCCGGGCAGTGAAGACGCTCATTCATAATCACCTAACTATATCATAAAATGATACTACACTAATAAATAAAGTATGTATGATCTATTTTTACGGCATCTCCACGGGCCGTCTAACCATTGTTAAAGTCAATTCTCGCAAGTAAATGGCACTTTAACATTTTCTCACAGACATCAAAAATACATTAAATACATAAACTACACAACTTATACAGTGAGAACGCCGTTAGCACTCGTTCCAATATTCTTTTATATACAAATAACTGTTATACTCGTGTTATTTCGGTTTTTATATCGACAAAATGTGTAAAAACATATGTTTATGATAGGGGAGACAATAGGCGCGGTATAAAAGATGGCTGTTTGTATGAGAAGGGGGGAGGAGAGGGGGAGGCTGTATGATGTCTAAACATGTGCCCAATAAAGTGCACAGTTGATGGGCCCCGGCGTGTTTAGACGAGTATTAGGAGCAAACAACGCTATGTGCTTGCGCCCACGCAATGCGCGCGCGCATCGCTAGGGATGCCACGCCATTGTTAGGTTTATTTTATTGTTATGTCTTAATCTTTTGCTTTACAATGGATTTAACCTTTACTTTTGCTGATTGTCGTCTTGAAATAGTTAGTAATATAGTTTGAATTATGATAATTGTTTATCCTAAACAACATCATTTAAACTTTAAGAAAATATTCATGAAGTAAAGCGCAAAGTAAAAATTTTACCAAAACCTAAATAGCACAAATAAGACATGTGATGGAAAATAATATAATCTCAATTTAGACATGTTAAAATAATAGATAAATATTCTAAAAAGCTTGCGTTAGTGTTTGCCTGCTGTGTGTCCGACAATATTTTGGCCATCTATTAGGTGGGGTCTAAAATACATAGTTTATTAAATAAACGTAGTTGACGAAATGTGGATGTAATAGTGTGCCTACCTGTACCTGTGCTTGGGATGTTATTAGGATGTACAGGCGTGAGTTTATGTATATAGAAACATTGTAATTGTGCGACAAATACGTTACATTTGAAGTTTTGAGTTTTATGGCACATTTTACCGGTCTACAAAATTCTTCTTAGAAGTCAAGATTTAACTCGCTTTCTTGTTAAAAAAAGACCGTGAGTTTCTTGCCCGTATATATCTTTACATTCTGTTTTCAATGCAAAATGTGGCAAATGGCAGCAGGTAAATGTATATTTATATAAATAGTAAATAATTATTGAAATACTTGTCTGAATTTCACATGTCTAAGTAGTCTAAAAAGAGCATAAAATATTTTAAGAAATATTATTCAAGATGGCGTGGCAGCCCTACTAACTCTTAGTTTGAACAGTCATTAGTTTAACGTCTCGTGTTGATCCTTCGTCATCATAGCTCGCGGCCGGTCCTGTCCCGTGACGTCATCTCTTACAATAACACTCCACGCGGCTATGTTTGCTCACCAGTGAAAGCCCCGGCTCTGCCCGGGTTTTTGTTATTGATAGATAATTGATCGCTTGTTGTTTTTAACTTTCAAGTTAAAATAATATATTTTTAGTAAATCGGTGTGGGTTCTGTTTTTAAATATTTTGTAATGGGAGTTAGATCGTTTCTTGGAGCAAAGAGAGGCCGTAGAGTGTCTGGTACGCACTGGTTGTGCTAGACACTGTTGATCTGAATGCCTGTTTGGTAAGCGCTGGGACCACACATCTCTTGTTATTTATTTTTAAGTGTTATATACATATATTTGTTTCAACTTCGCTTTCGCGCAGCGGTATTAAATGCGATTTCTATACTGTCTCGAATTCCTCATTAGGGGTCGTCAATTTCGTAATTTTTCTGCCAAGAAATTCTTAGTAATAGAAGTAGTATTGATATGATATTCTACACAAACACACAACACCATCTAGCCCAAACTAAGCAGAGCTTGTACTATGGGTACTAGACAATGGATAAACATACATATATACTTTTTGTGTTGCAATAAATGTTTCTTTATTTGAAAGAATGTTAATCGCACCCAACGTGAGCGCTAATTTCTCTGTCTGTTCTGCGTTGTCGTAGGATACACGTGTATAAATCTGTAAGTTATCTAAATGTATACATTAAATTTATTTAATCACACTTCTACAAAATAGTTGCTACACCATGTCCAGAAACAACTGCTTAATAAATCCAGCCATTCGGTCATTCAGTAATTTCACAAGCATTAAACAATTCACAGCTCAAGAATAAACTACAGGCCGATAACCGGTAGATACATTATCAGAGATCGTTATCTATCCACTGATAAAGTGTTGGGAACAGGTGTCCGGTTTGTACGCACTTTGTATGATGATGTATGAGCTGTGAGAACAATTTGCATGAACTGTTGTTTACTGTGTTTGTGTTGTAATTTGATATTGTGTTGTTGACAGCATAGACATATTGTTGTCTCATTGTTGTACATAACTTGTAATGGACGCCTACAACTATAAGAGACATATGTACTACAATTTACAATATAGTAAATTAGATATTTCCCATGTTTTCTTTTTATATTTGAGACTCGGAGCAACCATTTTTGGATCACACAATTTTTTGTCCCGTGTGGGATTCGAACCCATAACACTCGGCGCAGATAGTGGCGAGGTGATCATTTAAACCACAACGTCATCCGTGCAGTCATTGGAATGTTTGTGTTCGTAACAATAGTCAGCATTTATATTTTCGTGCAGTCCTGGTTTCCACGCCCACCTTGGTCAATGTTAATAGGATTTCCTTTAAGGATATTGTCAGTACCAGCACGTAACCAGGATGACAGGGGTGTGTGTATGACGCTATATTCAAGACCTAGGTCATATTGCCGTGTGGTCCTAGGTTCGATGTCTGCATAAGTCAAAGCTTTATTAGGATTTTATGTTAGGAAGTTTGCAGTTAACAGCACATAGCCAGGATAACAAGCGCGTGTGTATGGTGTTATTGATGATATATTCAAGACCTCGCCTGAATCTTACAATAATAATGGAACGGGCCTCTTCTCAGATTGAGAAGAGTTAGGTCACACTCACGCGCGCAGAACCAGTACCGGTTGGCAGACTTCACATATCTTCAAGAATATTATGGATAAATCTCAGACATGTCGGTTTTCCCACGATGTTTTTTTTACCGTTAAAGCGAGCGACAATTAACTATTTAATATGCATATAACTTCGAAAAGTAAGTACAATGGTCTATCAACTAGGCCTGAGTGAATGTTACCGGTATTTATATCGATAAATACGCAACGTAAGCATATATTACAGGTCTAAGGAAACGCGCGAGTGTAACAAGTGTGTACGTACAGCGTATCGCAGATCTCACGCGATTGCTGCGCCTGCGCACTGTTTACACGATCTGCCTCCCGTCACTAGAGATTTATGGAGATATTCTTACAGAATCGCAGCGCAACATGTTGTGGTGGAGTCATTTATTTTGATGCATTGTTGGAAGAAAAGGTATTGACGAAATCTGAATCTTAAGTTTAAATAAATAAGCTTAAACCAATTCAAGTAATTTAATATTTTGACATTGATCTTACGTTGTAGAAATGCTGAGGCTTACTGGTACCATTTCCAGGTCAAACAAAACTTTGCATGGTTAGTTTGTAGCAAACTCTAGAATAATACCATTTTGCGTGGTAAATTTTACGAACATTTCAACGACGGACACAAAACAGTCATGCAAGGCACAACTATTTGTAGATTATTCAATTGCAGATCTCGTGCAATGATCAAATCCGCAAGCCTTGACGCGTAATGACAACGTACCAATTTAAACCAGGACGCTTCAAACAATATAGCTATACCTTTAAATTTCTGCTTGAATTCGCACACACGGATTAACTATAGATCTATGTCTTGTACATAGGTACTTCGTACCCACTATTAGAAAGGACCTAAATATTGCTTGCGAATTATGTCGTTTTGAGGCGCTCATAGCCAGTTGCTGATCGGTAAACGATTAGCGAGGTTAAGCAACGTTAGTGGCGGTCAGTCTATAGATGGGTGACCGCTTACTGGTGGTTGTGGTGGTGGCACGTAAAAAGACGGTCCCGGTTGTTGCCAAATTGACAGCAGGCGTTAAGCCATGTCAGAGGCCTACAGGCGGCTTGAACAACTCTTGACAACAGGTGGCCACTAACCACACGAAAAGACAGAAGAAGAAAGATGTCATACAGACGCATATACCTCGGACTGATATACTCGTCTGATTCCTTAGATACAGGTCTTACCTAGTTTAGGAATCAGAGGTTCATACATTTAGTTCTATGCCTTCTTCTTCTCCTTAGCCTTTATTATTCCCAAGTCACTTGGGGTCGGCTTTTTCTAGTCTAACTGGATTTGACTGGATATCAATTTCAGTCACAACTCGAAGGCTAACGATAGCCTAAGGCTAGACCAGTGTCAGGATATTAGGGGGTACTGATTTTCTCAATAACGACTGCCATAGATGTTCATGGCAGCCGAGACCGATGGCTTAACGTGCTCTCCGAGGCACGGAGCAGGCGATAATTGTCAATCAATACGCTCATAATTTCGAAAAGTCATATAACTTCCGAAAGTCAGAGATGCGCGACGTGGGTTCGAACCCGAGACCCTCTGCATTGCAGTCTGTTGGTCTCTCCACTGAGCTATTATTATTAATTCTATACCTACCTAGGTAAATTTATTTTCTATAAATTTTCTATAAATAACATAAATGTTAAACTTAGAACTAAGATATGGAGAAGGCACTGTTTCGTGGAATTCAGGTTGTTGCTTAGTCCAGGGAACAGTACCACATTATGATGTATAATGTATGATACATGTTTGGTAGCAAATAAACTTTATTTTATTAATATTATTATTATTAAACTTCTGTTTCTCCCTTTGAAGACATACAGGCGCAATTATATAACATAAAAACCTCATTACCTTAAACCAATTTAAATATGGTATGTTTGGAAATGGTAGTACTACAGCACATGCGCGGGCGCAGCTACAAGATCTACACGTTGCGTCTTCACCAGTTAATGTGCGGTCTCACTACCGCCATTGTGCTTGAAAACATTCAAAAACTAAAAGCTCGATATTTCTGTACAGTCAAGAATATTATGTTGCTCAATATGGTATCATGAAACATGGGGCTGCTCAACATAGTTACGCTTGACATGATAAAGAGTGATGTGATGTCGCGGCGCATGCTATTTTGCAATGTGATGTTGCATGTCATGGTATAGAGAAAGAAAGAAAATGAGTTTATTTGATCACACAGAGAGAAAACACAAAAACATATACATGGTAATAGTGATTGCGTTTGTCTGCATCGGCGACGCACCGGTAGTTTATGCAAATGCTGTGCATAAGCTCTCGGTTTTAATTCGCAGATCGGGCAAGTGTAATCGGTTTGTCTATAAAGAAATTATTATATTATAATGAATATATCAGTTAATTGAAGTGTCCAAGAATTGTTTACACATTTTTATGGAAATAAACATTCTTGACTTTGACTTTGAATACAGATACCAAGGCACGTACAATCTTCACTTTGTTCTAAAAGCCGTTGTATGCAATGTTGAGCAACATGTTTCCTAGTATGCGCAAGTCTTTAAATCATATAACAGTTGAGGCCATAAGACCGCAGCGTTTGCGGTCAACACACCGAATGATGTACATGCGCGCGGACACCTAAATGGTTCGACGGTATTAATTTTTTGTTCGGGCATCATTCTTTTGTGTATGTAAGTGCTCTCTTTATTCTCTAAAGAAGTCGTGAGCTACAGATTTTATTAAATATAAAAGTAATGATTGCATTCAGTGCACGTGTAATGTAGAACCATATAGACGGCACGAATGACGTATTGGCTAATGTGCTCGTCTCGCCACTGCCGTAGCATGGCGTGTTCTGGGTTTGATCCTTACACGGGACAATATTGATCCAGAATCTGTTGTGCTGAGTCTGGATGTTCTTTGTGTCCGTTGTTTGCATGTTTGCAAAGCTCTCGCGGCTCTGGAATGATTTCTTGCGTGAAAGTTAAGTTGGAAAATAAATAACAAATAATTAAATACTTAATAAAATAAAATAATAGTTTATTTTCCACCAAACATAATAATTTTACAATTTCGCATAATGTGATATTTCAACTAGGTAGATATAACAACAAGTATCGTATTATGAGGGGTGGACTGGAGCCTAAACTAGGGAAACCCTGTATTTCAGGTCTCCTGGACACTAACCCGGTGCTTTGTGAGTGTTTGTTCTACTTCATAAGTTTTATGAATAAATATAATAATAATGTTCTATCACATACAGAGAACACCGTCTAGCCCAAACTAAGCAGAGCTTGTACTATGGGTACTAGACAATGGATAAACATACATATATACTTTTTTTTTGTAAATACAGGCATATTATAAATAGAAACACTCAGACCAAGACAAACATCCATGTTCATGCACACAATATGTTTGACTTCTGCGGGAATCGAACCCGCGACCTCAGGCGTGGCAGCCGGTTACACTAACCACTACGCCCCATAGAGGCCGACAATGTCAATTTGAAGTCCAAAAAAATGACTATATTTAAACGCAATATGACGCATCTATGATTTCATCAGCAGTAGATATCAATCCGATCGCAAATCTTATCGTACAGCATTGAGACTAACATTTATCTCCATAATATCTGCTCGCACCCGCACCGGTATAGCCGACACGTCGTAAATACTCCCGTGTGCGCATGCGCCGTACGCTACACGATTTCACACGAACCTGCGATGGTCGGTGTTGCTCAAATACATATAACATATGCGCTTTATTACAAGTGAAACTGATATTGTATTCGAAATTGGAATTTCGTGAAGGATGCGCCGGAGATTTGAGTCTGTTGCTCAATCTGTGTTTAAATAAAATAACTTTCAGTTCTGTTTATAAATTGTCTCACTACTAGCCTTGAAGTATGAGAAGGCTTAGTCCATAGTTTATCACGCTGGCTCAGTGCGGATGGGCAGACTTTACAAATCTTGGATAACATTATAGAGAGAAATGATTGCAGCACCTGTCAATTATGATTTATAGATGAAATAGTATTGTAAACTTGGCGATTAAAAAGAGTGACCATGAGTTTCTGGCCCGTTCTTCTCATGAGCCCTACACCCTTGCTTTGCTGAACGTGGCAGTAAATGTAAATTAACAGAAAAAGAAAATTGTAACTTTGACATTCATAACCTTGTAACCTAACTTGAATAAATTTATTTTGATTTTGATTTTGAAGCTCTTAAATCCTCTTTGACTACACAACATGCGCAGTGATTTATGTGGTCGCTTTGCCACTGCCTCTGTGCTGAGTGTTGTGGGTTCGATATACGACAATAAATTGTGTGATCCTTAAATAAAAGATCTGGATTTGGGTATTGTTTGTTTCTGGTGTTTGAATGTTGATAAAGTCAACCGCGACACAAGAATTACTCCTAGTATAGAAGTTGTTATATTATCTTTTATTTCTTAAAAAGAAATAAAAGAGAATATAATAATGTAAATATTCGTAAAGATATTTGTTTGTTACTCGATCACGCATAAAGGAGATCCCCCATTTTCCTACATCTTTGACAGTCATATAATTGGTAGCATGTATTAAAGAAATACATTAATTGGCAATTGTAATATTGAGATTTTTTTATTCGAATGTGTAACTAGGTTAGGTTAGTTAATGAAAAAGTTTACAAGTCGTGTGCATTAAAAATAAAAATAATTATTCTTTCAGCTGGTTTGTAATGAAAAATTAAACAGGAACCAAATAGCACCGATACTTAATACGAAAATGCAAATAACATAACAGAACACATTACCGGCGCAAGCACAACCGAAAGAATGTACTTATGATTTTTTGACGTTAAACGTCATTGTCAAATTTGAAGTTTAAAATCTGCCACCATGTCTTTTTAGCTGAATATAATTAATGCAGTGTAATTAATTAACATAAAATATAATTTTACCATTGTAAATTAAGTATTGTTCTTTGTGATATTGTGTATTGATACAATAACAAACGTTTTATAGTAAAAATATTGATTGTAACACATGACTTTAACTACAAATTAAGTCATAATTAATTAACATAACATATTTATTTTTCCCATTAACCATTGTAAATTCAATTATTAATGATTTTATTTAGTGATGAAATGACGCTGCTATTGCAGTAAAAAAAATGTCTGTAACACGTGGGCTCAGAAATGGGCATGTTGCTTTCGAACGGATTTCTATAAAGCTCGACATTATATAAATAAACCAAGTTTTGGATTAATATATAGCATACATTTTTACATTGCTATGGGATTCCCGCGGGCGATGCCGGGGTAGAAACTAGTGTTCATTGTAATAGTAATAAACAAGACTAGTAAATTATGTAACTTATGCTAATGAAAACCATATTGATGCGAAGTTATATGCAACTAATTTGCGTGCCATACTAGAATGGTAATTGCTTAGCTTATAATGTTAAAACATCTATTTGCGCAGTTCTAACTAATATATAAATATAATATAAATAACTACGTGTGTTGACAGTGAACTCCTCCTAAACGGCTGGATCGATGTGAATGATTTTTTTGTGTGTGTGTTCAAGTGGATTCGAGGATGGTTTAGATTTGTAATTTCTTTTCCGCCTATTTAGGACTACCTCTGTCAGGACAGCTAGTATATATATATAAATGTGAATATGAATTCGTTTGTTATGATTTGACTACATGACCGGCCAGCATGAAATGACACGTCAGGGATACAGAAAAGGACATGGGATATCATTAATCCAGAAAATAATCCAGAAAAAGTATTAATCACTTAGCCACGGTAAAAGTCTAATAATATATAAGAGCGTTTACTTTTATTTTTGGTCGCCGGAATTACCACCCTTTGCCTGATGGTAAGCAGACGTGTGGTCCAAGAGCAATGGCCTCCACACCGTCCTCATAGCAGCCGAGGCGATGTTGAGGTCTCTACTTTGACGGCCTGAGAAGGTGCTTTTTCACGACCCGCTTAAAGCACCCAGGATTGAAGAAAGAAGGAAACACGTGCCTTGGAAGAGAATTTCATGCCTTGATCGTATGAGCACCCAAACTTATTGGTACGCGGTTGGTTAATTCATGATCAACTGCCTCGGTGGCGCAGCGGTAGTAAATGCAACCGCTGTGAATAAAGTCGCGGGTTTGATTTTAGGATCAGGTAAAGCATTTTTGGGATTTCTGTTATAAAATTCTCATTACCAGTAGAAAGTCTGTAAATGAGCTTGGTGGACAGCAAAATATTTGACGTCTATTATATCCTTACTAATATTATAAACGCAGAAGTTTGTGTGGCTGTATGGATGTTTGTTACTCTTTCACGCAAAAATTACTGAATTGAATGCGATGAAACTTGGTATGTAGATAGCGGGCGACCTAGATTCACACATAGGTTACTTTTTATTCCGATATCCGTATATGTGGTTGGTCAAATCGTAGGTAGAGGTTGGTCCCCTGTTGCACATGTTCACATACAGCAGACTTCAACGAGCGTTGGCGTTTAATATCAGCTATATGTTCTTTTATGCGGGTGCCTATGCTTCTCTTGGTTTGCCCAATGTATGAGAAACATGTGCAACAGGGGACCAACCACTACCTACGATTTGACAAACCACATATACTTGCAAAAGAACACCGATTCCTACCAAGGATGCTTCGCGAAGCTATTGAAATTTAAAAACATCGTAATTTCAATAGAGAGGATGGTTGGAATGTACCACTAGCTTGGGATCCAGTCATTCAAATAGTCAAACCCAAGAAGAAGCAAAACACAGCTACACTTTATGATACTTTGAGCTCATTCTGCGTAAATAGGAACACCAAAGATTAAATTATGTTCGGGTACTTTGAAATACCTAGGTACACTTCAGAACGTTGGGACAACTACCATCTTAGTCTCCCCGTGAACATGGCTGCTGTAAAGCAACCGAAACCAAAGTGTAAACTTAAATATAAATAGTTTTAATTAGAAAATATATAGCTTAAATAGTAGTAAAGTTCAATAATAGTAGTGTTAGAGTTTTCAAAACTATGTAATAACAGGGTTTAAAGTAAAATAAACAACGCGACAAAATCCGTATAAAGTGTTTAATTTCAATGTATAACATTCGCGTAAACTTAAGACAATATTATATAAAGAGATATGACTTCGCTGGGTTAGTTTTATACGCCTTCAGCAGTAAGTATTTAGTGGTCCAATCTTTATATACAGAAGCCTTACTTTGTATTACGACCTGCAATAATTGTAATGATCTGATTGCCTGCACACAATTGACTGGATTTTATTGTCCGTAATGGTAGATGAGCTGGCGGTCTACCTGATGGTAAGTGGTAACTGCTGTTAATGAGCTTCAGCAATTTCAGGAGTGACTGCTTATTATCCATTATTACCATGTTAAATGTTGTATTATTTATCTGCATGAATGGTCCAATGGTCTAAGTGCCGTCGCTACTTGCCATGTGCCGTGTGTTGTTGGTTCGACATGGGGCAAAAAATTGTGTGATATAGTTACATAGTTCTTTAGAGTCTCGGTCTTCTTTCTGTCCGTTATATGATTTTAAGTGGTGTCGTCACTACTTGCCATGTGCCGAGTATTGTAGGAGGTTCGACATAGGACAAAAAATTGTGTGATATACAAAGTTATAGTGGTGCAAATGTTATCACATTAAATGATATACTGACTTAAGCTGGTTGATATAAGACGCTTAACATAAACAAAAAATGACTTTTTTGAACAAAATAAGTAAAATTAAATTAGATACAAATTAGAACACCATTGTAATAAGTAACCTACACAAAATTGTCAAAAAAATTGTTATTCGCGGATCATAATTTTGCCGCGCGATGCGGACGTAGCGCCGGAATGTGTCACCGACGCGCGGACGTTTGAGTCGTTATCTCTGCATTACACATGATGTTCTAAATTATGAAAACAAAAAAAAATCCTGTGGCTAAACTCCTGAATACATTTGGTTCATAATTTGTAAATCGTCAAAGAATACTATGAAGTATAATTATGTGGTATCAATTAATGTGATAACATTTGCGCCACTTTGTATGAAACTGGGTGTTCTTTCTGTCCGTTATTTGAATGTGCATAAAGTCCTTCGCGGTATAGTCTTTAAACCAAGTATATATGGGTCACTGTTTTAAACCTTTGGCTGCACCGATGGTGTAGTAAATTGAGAGGTTACCTCGCCACTTACCACATTCCGAATTCTGTGAGTTCGATCTCCATATGGGACGATAAACTGTGTGATATCCGTTGTTTGAAATTTCGTAAAGTCCTTGCTATATAAGCTTTAAGTAGGTCAATGTAAAAAGTATTCATTTCTCAGTCTAAATCAACAACGGAATTATTTACTTATGACATTTCATACAAGTTTTTTATCTTAAAGAATAGATTCATATAGAACCAAGGCTACAAAGCAGCAAGTACCTGATACTTAATTAATATATACATCATTTCCTCGCAGTATTTTCTAGTTGTATTCCTAGCTAGACTAGCGCTAGTTCCCTGCTTGGTCGTAAATATCCCGAAGGCAGGCGATCTCGGCTGTTGCGTGCCCGCTCGAGATACCGGGCGCGCTATCTGATCGCGCTAGCTAACGCTTCACACCCCTTCCGCATATTTTGATGACCTACAGTATCTTATATACAATCTTTATTGTATAGACATGTGTTTTATAATTATATGTCTCTATCTTCAGTTGGACTGCCTTCCACATCAATGTGTCTATTCTGCGAGATCCAAACATAATAAAAACATTAAAAGCCCCCCTTTATTAATAAAACCAAACTAAAAAAGTAGAAATAATTTTAATTGAAAAAAGCGTGGGGTTCTTTCTTAGATATTTTGATAACCCCCACCCCACGCTTTTTTACATTAAAATTATTAAATTATTTTCTACTTTTTAGTTTGGTTTTATTAATAAAGCGTGTTTTTTAGTATTTTAAACTATTATTTATTTTTATTTTTTTAAACCATTATTATAATTTTTGTTATTCTTTCTAAATTTTTGTATTGCCATCGATCCTTGATAAGTATGCCAAATGATTTGATGATTGATGGGGGTCAAAATCATGTTCTAAGTTTCCGTTACATTTAGCTTCATATGTATATTATACTAACAAACGTATGAAGCTAATAAAAGCGTTTAAACCAGACTATCCACCATCTGTCTACGCAGAATACTAGAATTTTTCGGACACATTGCCCGCAAAGACGGTCACAACATCAAACAGCTGATGGTGACAGGCAAGGTTGACGGCAAAAGACCAAGAGGCCGGAGTCCAACGAGATGGTCGGACCAAATCCGATCGTCGCTAAACACCAATCTCCACAAAGCCCTCGACGAAGCAAAAGACCGAAACAGATGGAGGGAGATAGTCAAACAGAAAATGATTCAGCAGGAGAGTCACGACCCTCAGTAATGAGGAATACGATGCGAAGAGGTTACGATCCGTAGTCTCTGCTTACCACTCTGAGAAACAGGCGTGAATCTATGTATGTATGTATGCGCCACCAAAGCAGTCTTTTTTGTAAGAAAATTCTTAGTATTACCACGAAAACAGGTGAATTATCTCGTGAATGCCATACGCGAGACATCTATTACGTGGGATTTAAAACATTTCTCTTTAATTTTGTATGTAATTCATGACAGTGATTATCTAATCCACCTACCTAAGGAACGTTCCGCTTTATCTACCCACCCTTTGGATATATAAACCCGGCAGGGGTAGGTACCACATGTGTGAATATATTTATTTATACCGGCTTTCCAGAAAATTTTGTTGAAATCAAAGTCAAAAATCATTAAGGTCACAAAGTAACATTTATGAACGCCAAAATATATAGGTTAGTGAGTTTACTAAGTTACTGAAGCTAGATTTAGGTTAGTTGCTAGGTTCAGGCAAAGGGTTGAGCCTATGAGAAGAAACCTGCAAGAAACTCACGGTTAAGTAGTTGTATTTAGTAACTAAAGTCATGGAGAGACTTTCTATCTATGCTAATCTTAACATAAAATCTTCTTTTCTCTTTCTGAACTCCTCCTAACCGGCTGGATTGATTTCAAATTTTTTGTGTGTTTGCATGAGTCCCTGGATGGTTAAGATTCACAATTGGACCCGGTAGGTGGTTTTCTGATTGGGTTGTGGGAATTTGTTTCTTATTTTTGTTAGGCTATATACGGTCTGTCTTGTCCAGTAGTAATGTAATTAACCTGAAAGGTATGTTTGTCTTTTTGTTTTTTATTTGAATGCTTTTATCTCTGGAGCTACCAGTCGGTTTAAGAAAATTCTTTTTGCCTTTAATAGCCTAACTAATAAGGAAGATTATAGACTATAGATATAGAGCAGTAATCATAAACGTGGATAAAACCGATAGGCAAAGCTAGTTTTCGATAATGACAATGGTTTATTCAATTTACTTTGAATGTTTGCGAGATCAACAATAAGATTTATTTAAGTATTATCATTTCCTCTCGAACTCACAACTCAGTGTGTTCTTGTAGCGTGCCGCGGAAGTCGTGATGTTCCTGAATGATGGGGTTACGGGATCGATGCCGGATCGGCGCACGCGCTGTACTATGATACTGGCGCGGCTGTCGGTGTTCGCGAGAAACGGTGATAAATACAAACCGAGATGGATGTTCGGTGTTTTATTGGAATAATGTAATGTAATAATAATAAATTGTATTGGATAAGATGCCAGTAATGCCGTGAGGTTGCCTGTAGTTAATGTTCGTTGGCGTGAAGTTGTTGATATGTTTCATTGTGCTGAAGGCTTTAAATATCAGTAATACACAACTAGTTTTCAGAAGTAGTTAAGGTAAGGCACGATAGATGTCGTTGTATGTATGACGTCAATAATTAAAGTCGGTGTCAAGATTCTCCGGTGACAGTATGATAATATGTTTGTAGAAGAGTTAAGATATACTAGAAATACTTATATACTAGAAAGTAACACTTCCTTCGTTTTTTCTTTTCGTGTGGTCAGTGGCCAACCTCTTGTCAAGAGTTGTTCAAGCCGCCCGTAGGCCTCTGACATGGCTTAACGACTGCTGTCAATTTGGCAACAACCAGGACCGACTTTTCACGTGCCCTCCGAAGCACGGAGAGGCTCAGGTGAAATACCACTAAGCGGTCACCCATCTATAGACTGACCGCACCCAACGTTGCTTAACCTCGCTAATCGTTTACCGATCAGTGAGTGCCACTGGCTATGAGCATAACACTAATATTAGCAGTGATATAACTGCCGTGCATGTAGTCTCGAATTCGAATCGGTAATTTTTTTTTTAATTAGACATCTTTCGCACTCGCAATAATTCCTGTGCCGCGGGAGACTTTACAAACAATCAAACAACGGACTCAAAGAACATCCAGACTTGGAACAACCATTTGTGGATCACACAAAGTTTTGTCTTGTGTGATTCGAACCTCGGCGCAATGGTAGTAGCGAGGCGACCATCTTAACGACGACGCCAACCACGGCGCGTGCCAACTTGTTTTTTTCTTTTTACATAACTAATATGGCAAACAAGCATACGGCCCACCTGATGGTAAGTAGTGACCGTAGCCTATGGACGCCTGCAACATCAGAGTCATCACTTGCGAGTTGCCGGCCCTTTAGGAAAGGAAGTGGGAAGGAGAAGGAGCGGGAAGGGGGAAAGAGGGTGATTGGGCCTCCGGCACTCTCACTCACCAAACAAAACACAACAGTATGAATACTGCTATTTCACGTCGATATTCTGTGAGAGGATAGTCCTTCCCCGGTCGAGCCAGCCCGTTAATGCTGAAATCAGCGAGGCTCTACTACTCCAAAACTATTGTTTGGTTTTTGTTATAGGAAATTCTCCATAGCAGCTTGGAGTTTCGGTAGATGACAATAGGCTTGTCCTATTAAATGGGACCTGTGCTATACAGGTCCCATATTAAAGAGAATAACGACCGACGTATCTCTATGTATCACTAGCTTTTGCGCGCGGCTCCACGTGGTACCTACATCAATAAAAAGTAGCCTATGTCCTTTCCCAGGATTTATACTATCTCTGTATCAAATTTCATCCGAATCAGTTCAGTGGTTTAGCCGTGAATAGGTTACAGACAAACAGAGTTGCTTTCAAATTTATGATATTATAGTAAGGATCTTTCTTATTTTAGTCATCTCTATTTATGAGAGAAAGGTTTTAATCTGATGTTTATTTGACTGACTGATAACTGAATCATTTTATAATGGTTTGCTTGTTTGCGAAAAAGACAAGTTAAAATAAAGAAATATGAACAGGTTAGTTAATAGGAATAAAAATAAATTGAGACGGTTTCTCTGCCTTGAAAAAACGAGCAACACTTTTCTGATCTAAGTAATTATTATTTATTATATTCTAAGGTCTTATCCTGTTACCTATTAAAAATATTAATACATGTGTATTATTATTTATTATATTATAAAAAATATAAATATTAATTTTACAAATTTAAATAGAATATATGAGTTTCTGGTACGTCCCAATTGCAGCCATTAACATTTGACTGGCAAATATAAATGCGAAATTAAATCCAGCACCACCCGCGGCGCACATTATAGTTCACTGGTTATATCGTCACCAAAGACCACAAATTGATAAAATTCTGTTAAATATTACACGTTTGATGGCGCCGTATATTTCATTTTATATTTTACGATATCTATTATTAATTGCTATGCATGGCATAATGTTTGTTAAGGTCTGGAAATTACACAATATATGGAATAATAATGACCCCCCGGGTCTACCCAGTTGATATTGATACTAAAAGCTATAACGTTATTAAGATATTACCTATAT
Source organism: Catocala nupta (assembly GCA_963675205.1). Lineage (NCBI taxonomy): Eukaryota > Metazoa > Arthropoda > Insecta > Lepidoptera > Erebidae > Catocala > Catocala nupta. The sequence goes on from OY776087.1 coordinate 2,697,248, forward strand.
GCTGACACCCGTAGGTTTGCTAGCGTGATATTGCTATAAAAATATAATATCATATTCTATGATCTTTTCCGAGTTATGGTGCTGTTATGGGGCCTGTGGTATCGAGTTTGCTTTTGATTGTGAGATAATGGGTTCGTTGCTCGGCTTTGGCTAAGTGTTACTGAGTTTGCTGTTTAGGAAATTCTCTCAGCAGCACGGAGTCTGGAAAGAAAGTAAACAAAGTGAAGTAAAGTAAGTAATTATTTTCAAAACATAAGTACACGTTATTACACAGTGATAGCTCAGTGGGGAGACCACTCAAGTCACTGCCCTATAATATCCTGACACTGGTCTAGCCTTAGGGTATCGTAAGCCTTCGGGTTGCGGAGGGTCAGGTGGCAGCCGCACCGTGTAAAAACTAATATCCAGTCAAATCCTGTTAGACCAGAAAAGCCGACCCCAAGTGACTTGGGAATAATAAAGGCTAGGAAGAAGAAGTACACGTTATTACACAAATAATTTATACACAGAAAAACACCAAAGTACATATATTATGAAAATGAGATTACCACTCATGATTATTTTTGGTTTGCGGCTCATGCCTTAAACCAACCCTGATATTATTTGGTAACTCCAAATGACGTTCGATCGTACATACTCGTATATATTTATATTGAAATTAAACACTTTATACGGATTTTGCCGCGTTGTTTATTTTACTTTATAACACTGTTATTACATAATTTTGAAAACTCTAACACTACTATTATTGAACTTTACTACTATTTAAGCTATAAAAATATTACTTTCTTTCTTTTTTTTTCAAGTAATAATTTATATACTTACACAAAAATATACGTAAGATATACATATAAAATGAAATGTGATCAGTGTGACACTCGTGCCTACTGTTAATAATATCAGCCTTGTTTTAGACTGTCCCACTGCTGGGCACGGGCCTCTTCTCACTGTGAGAAGGGTTAGGCCATAGTCCACCACGCTGGTCCAGTGCGGGGTGACAGACTTCACATATCTTCTCATAGAGAACCCTCAGTCATGCAGGTTTCCTTACAATGTATTCTGTAACCGTTAAACCGCACTATAGTTAATTATTTATTAACCATATAACTTTGAAAAGCCATAAGCGAAATGTGGGTATCTAATATATATGAGTTATTACACATAACCATAGGAGGCGTAGTTGGTAAAATTTTTGCCAGGCGCGCCAGTTCATTGAGTGCTATGGGTTCGAATGCCACGATGGACCAAAAATTGTGTGGTTCACAAGCATTAGTACCGTATCTGGGTGTTGGTGGTTTGTTTTAATATTTATAAAAACTGATAAAACGGAGATTTTTCCTAGTGCTACTAGTTTATGCAGGCAGCTTCGCCTGCTTGAATTCTACAGGAACGCACACCAGGATAAATATCCTATGTCCATGAAAAGGTCTGCTTCTGTGTTAAGTTTAATCTAAATCCACTACGCACATACTTAATCACGCAATATACATGCAAGATTAAATAAAAACAATTCAAATCGATTAATATCTTTACAAATTTTCACATTTGAAATATTAACAGGATGCCTATGTATGTAAATAACGTGTAACAGAAAGGCGTGGTCATATTTTAGGCCTGTGTAATGTACATATCGCATTCTTAATAAAGCAGAGACTTATCTCAGTATTTTGAATTAAACAAATTTAAACTCTGTTGCAATGATTTAACAGAAATATAATATTACAATTTAACATACACAATTCGAGTTCAAATTGCCTTACATCCAAATTTCGAGATAAGTCGCCGTTTTATTAAGAATGCGACATATCAGAAAAACAGCCTATGTGGCCTATCCCCGGAACAAAACGAATTATTTTGAATATTATGACAAATTCATTACATTTATATTAAAGTACCTACTTTATACGGATTTTGTCGGGTTGTTTATTTTATTGCATAATTACAATACATACATACATACATAGATTCACGCTTGTATGAGGAATGTTATGAAGGTGAATGAAGCTCGGGAAGTATGTCAGGATCGTAGCAAATGGAAATTCGTAGTCTCTGGCTACCCCTCTGGGAAACTATACAATAATAATAGATAATTGAACTTTACTACAATTTAAACTATTTACATTAATTACAACTATTTATATTTAAGTTTTTACGTTTTATTTATTATTTAAACAATTATATCTCTATTAAAATTGCGCCTGGACATTTTCGGGTTCACTGCTATCACTAAGTCAGCTATTAGTGTTGTTTAAGAATCAAATAGAATGTGTTGGTATTAAATTAAAATTAGGTAAAAAAAAAATTATATCACCGTGTAAAGAATGTATACGGATTTATCTGCCGCGGTTTTCAATTGTACACACAGCAAGGCATCAACCTAGACTGTTTGAACTTTGAACTATTAGAAGCTGAACGCTGCGAATCGTGCGAGTGCGTTATATTTTTGTTATTTTGTCTCACTCACGTTGAACGGGACGCGACGCTCTATCTTTACCATTACATCGAAACCACTATGCACTGTCCCTTTCCGACAATTCTCTATTTTGTATGTAGCGTAGTTATGCGTATATAGGGTGTATATCTGATGTGTAGCCGTATGTACACGGGCTGTATTATGTGACACTTAAATATGACCACACCTTTCTGTTACACGCTATCGAATAGAACTACTACGAACAGATTTTACAATCACCAGCTATTTCCACCTCCAGTTGCCATTCAGGCCGCTTCAGAGTATCCGGTATTCACAAAGACTTTGTCACAATACTCTCGCGGCTGCATTTCTGACAAAGTTGCCACTTCCTACCTAATTTGCAAGTCTACATCGCTCGGGACCGAACACGTAACCATTCATGAGGCCATTAGCATCACAAGTTACACTTAATACATTATGCTTAACATTAATAGTTATTGACGGATATATTAGCTCTGGTTTATGCACCAACATTCTTCCTAGTGTAGGGATAGTTTGATGTCTCACGCCTAATTTCCGAAGGGGTAAGCTGGTGTGTATACAGGGTATCCGAGAAGTCAACGTCAAGCCGGAATCAGGTAACAGGCTAAGTTACAATAGCTATCAGAAAATCTAAGTAACGTACTTAAAAAATTATAGGCATTTTAAAAAGTCAAAAAAGCTACACCCTGTGACGGTCTTTTCACTCCTGTTTTTCTCCCTAGCCTTTATTATTCCCAAGTCACTTTAGGTCGGCTTTCTAGTCTAACCGGATTTGACTGGATATCAGTTTTTATATGGAGCTGCCGCCACCTGACCTCCGCAATCCGAAGGCTAACGATTCCCTAAGGCTAGACCAGTGTTACGATATTATAGGGCACTGACTTCCCAATAACGACTGCCATAGATGTTCATGGAAGCCGGGACCGACGGCTTAAAGTGCTCTCCGAGGCACGGAGCAGGCAATAATTGTCAATCAATACGCACATAATTTCGAAAAGTCATATAACTTCTGAAAGTCAGAGGTGCGCGACGTCGGTTCGAAACCAAGACCCTCTGCATTGCAGTCTGCTGGTCTCCCCACTGAGCTATCGCCGCTCCACTCCTGTTACTACAGCTATTTACTTTTTGCATTATTTATTTTTGTTATGTAATCTCGAAAAATCGAAAAATATCGAGAGCTTTAAGAAGCATTATTCGAGATTACATAATAAATAAAAATTCAAACAGTAATTATATTTTTGTTTTTCTGATGGCTATTATAAGTTAGTCTGTTACCTGATTCCGGCTTGACGTCGACTTCTGGGACACCCTATATATACTATTATAGGCATCACAACTTGTATGAATTTCTTGTGCTATAAAAAGATTAGTATCTGTGAAAATTGGTTCATTCCCTTACCAGACGTTGAAGAGGACACGCCTGATACTAACTGCAAGAAAATCACCTCCATAAGATGGACACTACTGCTGTAGAAGCTGCTTAAGTGGTTGCAGTACTAGAATCAGGGATGCGACAGTGTGATATTGCATGGTAGCTGAACTTGAACCGTTTTGCCGATTGCCGGGAGTTGCAACGGTTTCAAGAGACTGGGAGCTCATCCTCATCTCCTCAATTGTTACTTTAGGTCACATAAGAGCGCAGTTCCAATCCATGCTGCTGAGAATTCCTTCACAGAAAAACCTAATAACATTTTGCGCGATCCAGATATCGAACTCTTGACCTGCACTGCAGTCGCATTTGCTAAAGCTGTGTCACTGAGGCAGTCAAGCTCAATAGCTTACGCTATCCTTACCAATATTATAAATTCGAAAGTAACTGTTTGTCTATCTGTTACTTCTTCACGGCTAAACCACTCAACCGATTTGGATGCAATTTGGTACAGAGATAGTTTAAAACCTGAGGAGAGACATACGCTACTTTAAGGTAGGTACTACGCGGGCAGAGCCATATGCAAATGCTAGTTTCATATATATTGGTATGATAAGTATGCATTGATTTGTGATATAGTCAAGTAGAAATACGAATGGAAGAGACCAGGGTTGTCAATTAACCACTTTATTTTAATTTTAAAAAGACAACTCTCGCTCTATTAATTTTGGTATCGCGGGGACTTAACAAGCATTGATACAACGGACACAAAGAACATCCAGACTTGGAACAACAATTTGATCACACAAGTTTTTGTCCCGTGTGGGATTTGAACCCACAATCAGTGACGATACTGATGACCCTCGCCGCGAGAAGTAACATCTTATAACAGCCTCGTAAGAGTTGAAACATTTTTGCTAAATATTGTGTTACCCTTTTTTTCTTACTGCTAAACCAGGAGTCAGCAATCACTTTCATTTGGGGTCTACTTTTAAGATTAAGCAAAGGTTAACAGAGTACATGGTTTACAGTGTACAAGGTTACAGGTTGTAGTTTGTTTATTATAATAATGTCCTCCAGACCGAATTTCGGTCACGGCGGCCAGTCTTAACGGAGACTGGCCATCTGCGCAGGAGATATTATAGTGCACAAGTGTGTGCACAAACACAATTGCACTCTCTGTTCCTTAACTCTCATGATCCGATGGGACGATAATCCGACACGACCGGAGAGAGATCAGGTGCAGGACTAACGGCATTACGTGCTTTCCGAGGCACGAGAATGTCTAACACCGCCAACTTCCTAACTCCGGGCTGTTATTGAGATTACTTAACAGAAAACCCAATAACTTTTTGTTGGCCCGACCCGGGATTCAAACCCAAGATCTCATGCACAGCAATCGCATTCACTATCGTTGCGCCACGGAGGCAGTTTTGTTTATTACAGTGTGTATACGAAATTTCATGATGACAGGCTGAGTAGTTAAAGAGTGAAAGCGTATCAAACAAACAGTCACATTCGCATTTATAATATTAATTAACATTTAAGTACTAATAAAATTTTATTAATAAGAATGAACAATAATAAAGTCGTATTTTACAATTAGGAAATATTTAGTTATACATGATATCATTTAGTTTTATTAATTACTATAATTAAAATTAGAGTTCGCTTAATTAATCCAGGCTTTTTAATTAATTAATAATTTATGCAAATATATTTAAGATAAATTAATGTATTTTCTTCTCCCTAGCCTTTATTATTCCCAAGTCACTTGGGGTCGGCTTCTCTAGTCTAACCGGATTTGACTGGATATCAGTTTTTACACGGAGCGGCTGCCACCTGACCTCCGCAACCCGAAGGCTAACGATACTCTAAGGCTAGAACAGTGTTAGGATATTATAGGGCACTGACTTCCCAATAATGACTGCCATAGATGTTCATGGCAGCCGGGACCGATGGCTTAACGTACTCTCCGAGGCACGGAGCAGACGATAATTGTCAATCAATTTATTATTATTATTTTTAATATTTAGTTATACATTAATTACTATAATTAAAAATTAGAGTTCACTTAATTAATCCAGGCCTATTAATTAACTAATTATTAATGCAAATATATTTAAGATAAATTAATGTCTTTGATTATTTTGAAAGTATTTTGTAAGTATTTATACTAAAAATACATTTATGCAGCGAAGTTGTTTTAAAAGGTCAGGCACACTTTTCAAATTATTGGACTCGAATTCGGTCCATTACGATCGGTTTTGCAATGTGCATGCATTGATCCAGTAATGTTACAATTATATGACAATTTTCTTTGACAACATCTAGAAATTCGTAAGCTTTGTCGTGTTATAATAGACACTACTAGTCCTGTTGATGCGCTTGCGCATGGGTCGCAATAACCCTGCGCCGCGCCGGCGCAGTTTACAACATGTTTTACGATCGGCGATAGTGTCGATAGCAATCACATCACTACGCTGTTACTCTGGGCTGTTTATGTCTTGATTGCCGATATCGATAAAATTGTGCTCTTTTACTCATCGTTGTGGTAATAGACATTATTTTAAAACTACTTTTCTATTTATATACACAGATTTACACTTTATACATTAAATTTTAATAAAATGAAAAGGTGTTTGCCTCGATGTGGCAGCGGTAGTAAGTGTTATTACTGCGCATAAGGTCTCGTGTTCGATTGCCGGCTCGTACAAAATATTCTTTGGGTTTTCTGTCCTGAAATTTTCAGTAACAGCTCGGGGTCTGAAACTGTTCCTGGTAAACAGTAATAGGCTCATCCCATATTACATCAAACTTAATAGCTGACGAAATGACTAAGTAATACACCCAAATCTTTATATCAACAGATATAATTCTTTGCCTCCTGGGATGAGTGATATAAGTCGAGTTGTACCCTTTTTGTATTTTTTACATAGAAATAATCAGAAGAAAAATTGGGTTTTTTTGGACTCATATTCTTCTATCTACCATAGTTTCGGAGATAATTTTGTGCAAAGCGATATAACTGGCAGGATTTTTGCAAAAATATCGTGAATATAGATATATTTCAAGTTGTAACCTCTATAAATAATTGCTGCACACATTATTTTTCGTGTTTCATGGTATAAGTGTGATATATGTACCTATATTTATTTGCACATTAAAATCATCTTATACGATGAAAACTTATAAGTGCAATATAATTTAACTGTAGTTGTAAATCACGTCATTTTTGCATGTATTGGAAATAAAAAAGGTACAACGTACATATTTTTTTAGAATTACTTTAGAACTATAACATTGACCACAAAAATTCAAATGTTCAGTATAAGTGAATGTTTCTATCTACAAAAACAAATGTACTTAAGTTTAACCCAGCCCGCTTAGAAGGCGAAATAGATTTTTAAATCTTGTCTTTGTTCTTCTGGAAAGTGTGATTTTTAACTTGTATCACTTTTCACAGGAGGCACAGAATTGAGTTTCTTGTCTGTTCATCTCATTGGTTTCACGCCATTGCTGTGCTGAACGCGGCAATAGGTAAATCTTTATATATATAAATCTTCTGTGCGCGTGTTTGTAATTAAACGCCTCCTTAACGGCTGGAACGATTTTGATGACATTTTTTGTGTGTTCAAGTGGATTAGAGAATGGTTTAGATTAATTTATTTTAAATTATTTTTTTCGTTTGTGTCAACATCTATCGGGTCCGCTAGTGTTAATGTAAATTTATAGTATAGTTTAGTAAGTGTTACTTTGTGACCTAAATAAATATACCTGATTTGATTTTTGCTAAACGGTTAAATATGTAGCAAAGAGGCTGTTTATTTATTGAATTTGACTTGCACGGATGGCGTAGTGGTGTAAATGGTCGTCTCGCCACTGCCACTGCGAGTGTTGGGGTTCGAATCCCACACGAGATAAATTTTGTGTGAACCGTAAATTGATGTTCTCTGCGTGTTTTTTGAGTCCGTTGTTTGAATGTTTATAATGGATGGATGTTTAGATTTGAATAGTTCTTTTTACCCGACTACGGCGAAGACAAAAGGAAGGGTGATGATTTTGGCAGTCTGGGTATGAATGTTTGTATGTTCCACCGTAGCGCCTAAACTACAGAACCGATTTTAATAACTGAGGTGTCAATAGACTCGTAATAATAGCCCGAGTGATATATCCGACATAGGCTATATAAATTTTAAATTAGTTCTTGTTAGACCCCTTTTTTAAGAAGCCGCGTAATAGTTTTTTTAAATTTTAACAAACTAAATATTATTATTCTTATACATAAACAGCTATTTTATCGGTTTAATACATCGATCAAATATATATGTATATTTGATCGATGGTTTAATAACAGTAAAGGGGCCGTTTGTTTATTGAATTGTCTAGTAAATGATCGTCGAACAATTAATCCTGGGTTTAAACTATACTTACTGTCGATCACGTAAAGGTATAATGGCGTCGTAAACCACAACCCATACTTATCGCCATAACTACACCATAGGACGATTGCAAACGGCCATCGTATAAATAGTTTCAATTACAGAACAGTTAAGATAATCCTATTTATAGTTTATTTTGTTAACTGTGTATTTATGATAGTGAAGACACGCGATAGCAATATATATTGTAAACTTTTTTCAAACAAAGATGGCAACCAGCCTGTTTGATGGTATACTAAAGTCTATCATCAATTGCAATCACAGGTATCCAACCGGCATCACTGGAACTAAGTAAATGTAATCAATATACCCTTGCTAATATTATAAACGCGAAAGTTTGTATGGATGTTTGTTTTTCACGCAAAAACTACTGGACCGATTGCGATGCAACTTGGTATGTAGATAGCTGAAGACCTGGATTCATACATAGGCTATTTTTATCCTGATATTCCCACGGGAACGGGACTTACGTGGGTGAAACTGCGGGCAAAACTAGTATTAAAATAATTATCTTGATTGGCTCAGCAATCTCCAGTTCAAAGCATTGACATTTTGCACAGAGTTTACTTTTATCATGTAGATAAAAAAAGGTTTTCAAAAGGGACATGCAATAAAGTTGATTTTCGTTTAAAGTTGCTTTGTCTATTACTAAAGACTTCAATTGACATGTAACTAACTGGTTCTCTGGATATGCCGGATTTTCCCAGGATAGGATATAAATTTCTTAACAACTAAAGCCGCGGGCAAATACTAGTTAAAGATAATACGAAGTGCAAGGAATGGTAGACAGATATTGACAGCTTCTAAAACTCTTATTTAGCAGGCCAAATACATTTCAAGTCGGTTTTCTGTCAAGGAGTACTTCCAACATCACCAAGTTTAGCAATGGCTCTTCCACCTAAAAGGTTTCTTGGAAGGCACTTTATCCTTAATCTTCAAACTATAAGATCTCCACGGTAAAATTCCATATCTAAATAGCGATCACCCATCCCTATACTTAACTCGTAATCACTGCTTAATTACGTAAATAAATCGATGTTGCCAGTAGGAAGTCTTAAAGTTCTCTGTCATTAGCCATTATTCACGAGGGTTTTACTTTTTAATCAATATTCATAATATGTATACAACAGTGTTGCCATATGTAAATATTGGCTGGTTAATTACAATTGATACTAATCTATAATTTATGACTCCACTTGTTTGTTGGACAACGGTAGACATTAATAAATTTGGTGGCAAGTATTCAAAGCATGCGCGCGCACAGATTAATTATAAAAGATTAAGGCTTTCACGAGTGTCGTGACGATGTAACATTAAGGTTTGTGTAGACGGGCAACTTTTTGTCGAGGAATTGTGGCTTAGCAATCGGTATTGGGAATGTATGTTTAACAATAATGTTATATAAAAATAATAGCTAAATAAACGTCTGTTATGAAATAATGGTGCTTAGCTAACATATAATTATCATACATTAGCGTAGAGCAAACCTGGGTCGCGACCGCATGCGAAAGCGATTCGCGCGGCCCCGTCGATAGTGGTTTTGTCGAGGAACACCGTGGTAGGTTTAGTCGGTATTCCGGGAGGTACTTTACTATTATTTCCATCTTTCTTTTACCCCGGCGAGTCCGACATAATCCCTCCGCCCGCCCCCGCGGAGGGATATGCGTCATAGCATTCCCCCACGTAAAAAAAAAAAAAAAAAAAAAAAAAAAAAAAAAAAGCGTAGAGCAAACCTACACGAAGTAAGTTGCTGACCATATCCTATTCTACTTATACATGATGTACAGCGATTCTTATCCTTATTCACCCAACATAGGTTGCAGGTAATGTTAGTACATTATGAACAATCTGGTGTTAGCCCTAATGTGAGAGATATCTTTAATAAAAATTAATTCCAGAGTTAATATCACTCTGGCTACCTACTTATTAAAAGGGAAAAGCCTAGATATCCTCTTAAAAGTAGGAAGACTTGCGTTGAGATACAATTGTATGTAGGGTGAAGGTGTTTTGCCAGTTAAGTTGCTCGAGTTTTATGGACAGCAACGAATGACAAACTATCCTGAGGATGTCTCGCGTGGAAACATGGCGAAACATGTGCCGACGTATATTTTGTGTTTAAAGAGGAATACTGTAAGTTGGCATACGCCCAGATCGCACGAATTCCTCTCTTCCTATAATTCTATTGTAATTAATCTACCACGCACAATTTCAGACACTGTGATGCAAACAAAACTTTCATAATATCTGCAATAGTGTCCTCCGAACTGTGATTGACATTCGTTACTGCATTGCTGATAGTATCACACGTGCCTACGTCACAGGTTTAACAAACCCGCTTTAAAATTGTTGCTCTACTAGATTAAATACATTTTATAATACATTAGCAACAAAATGTTGCTAGTCTGTTAAAACACTTATCGAACATGTATTTTTATGTATGTGAGCTTGTCATGTCGGCGGGCAGTGGAGGGAAGTATTAGTGAAGGGGTTTGACGAGCGCTAGATAAGCTGCGGGCTGCGCTTGCGCAGAATACTGATGAAGATCTGATCTCCGTGACACACGGTACAGATACTGACAGCTGAAACGGTTCTTACTTTATTAGGTTTATCTTTCTTTTTATTTTACTATTTCTTTGGTCCATTAACATAAGCTAGCATTTATTTTTATTGTCGACTGTGTAGACTTGACAGGTTACAGCGGCGGGCTGTCCGTATCATCGGAGATCCAGAGGTCACGAGTTCACTGGAACCTCTGCAACTCCGTAGGGATATTGCCTCTTTGGCATGTTTCTACAGAATATACCACGGGGAGTGCTCTGAAGAGTTATTGCACCTTATCCCGCCCTCCCCTTTCCTATCCAGAACAACGCGTGCTGGGCTCAGATGCCATCCTTACACGGTGGAGTCGACTAGAGTGCGTACCAACAAGTTTGGGTCCTCATACCTCTGCCGAACGATCAAGGCATGGAATTCTCTGCCAAGGCACGTGTTTCCTTCTTCCTTCAATCCTGGGTCCTTTAAGCGGGGCGTGAAAAAGCACCTTCTCAGGCCGTCAAAGTAGAGACCTCAACATCGCCTCGGCTGCTATGAGGACGATGTGGAGGCCACTGCTCTTAGACCACACGACTGCTTACCATCAGGCGGAGTGTGGTCATTTTGACGAGCAAAATAAAAAAAAAAAAAAAAAAAAAGTTTCTGAATTTTGTTTTTAGTTACGTTACAGTAATTGAAGTCATATTCGATAAACGACAGTAGGCTTTTATGACATAAAGTAAGCATGAAATGTCAATGTCGATAATTAGAAATATGATATCATATGTTAGGTCTGAATTCTGTCAGTCTTAATCGTAATCGCAACTAATCCTAACTAATATTATAAAAGCAAAAGTGAGTTTGTTTGTTTATTTGTTCGTTACGCTTTCACATCTTAACTACTCGACCGATTATTATGAGATTTTGCATACATGTTGTCAGGGGGATAGAAAAGGACGTACCTTTCATCCAGAAAAAATACTGTTACTAACCTAACCTAATCGAAATTTACGTGAGCAAAATCGTGGGAAAATTCTGGTATCTTATATTTTTAAATAACAAACCTATATGTTTATATTACAAACTTGTAACCTGTTGGTAAAAATGTTACTAATCTACTTTCCTGTAGAAAAGTGTTACCTATTTGGGCGACAAATGAGCCTTTATATCCTTACCAAATAATGGGGTAGCTTACCCTTATTTTTTATTATTTAAGTTTAATAGTTACATTACCCAAACACTAAAATACGAAATTTTTTTCAAATCGACTCTTGAATAGCGTTTTGAATCTAGTAGTAGGGGTAATTGTCAAATGACAGTAAAAGGATGCACGAAATAAACTAAGACGTAACCGCTATTTAACCGCAGCTGTGCAAGGGAGATAGCGAGACATCTCCACTATCACCCCATTTTTCTTAAATCCAATTTAAAATAATAATTCCTTGCTTATTTTGCAACTTATTTTTAATGCTGTTTTCACAAAAAGATTTCTTTTCATTGCTATTTACTCTTCTGTGTAAAGTAATGTACGAAATTAAACATAGAAAACGACGCTATTGAACTCGGATGGCTTTACCATTCATAGATAAATACACGAACTACGCATAAAGACACTGAATTACATTACTGAATATTTATTTCTTTTTGTATGCCCGCCGTGCGCATGCGCAACAGATACGGTCACGTAGCGGTAGTTGTTTGCTTACAAACTTGCGCGTGCGCACTCACACTAATATATTCAGCTATTTACCTATCTGCGCGCTTTTCCTGCATAATGAGCGAATTTCTAAAAATATAAGTGTATTGTGCAATGGCTCAAGTTTGGACTTATTTAAGTAAATTATATGTAAGAGCACGAATATGACATCTCTTATGTTAGTTGAATATGAATTATGAGTGCTATGATGACAGAGATTTTGGCACGTGTTTGCGTTGATGATGTTCATTTGCTACGGAAAAATAAAACGAATATTCGAAACTACTTTGTCCTGTATTCGAATGTTGGTCAATTTATCATCACTGACAACGATTCGAATAATAATCGAAATCGTGTATTTCGCATTAGTTTTGGAGGACAATGATGAGAATTTTTTTTAGATCTATCTTGTAATATTTCATTACTCTCCGTGTCCATCTGACTGTGGGACTATGTTCTTATAAGTGGTTGTCAAACATTAATGAAACAATATCAAAACCATTTGCATTCGAATATTTATCAAAGTTTCGAATATTGCAATTTGCTTTAATATTCGAATAATTATATTTTTATTATCGATAAACACCCATCGCTAATTTGTAGTATATCGGGATTACTATTAGCATTATAGTGAGCTATGAGGGTTACTAATGTTTGTTAAGGTTATTAGGGAAGACCGGGCACGCCACGATCGTGGCGGTAAGTCCCGTGTTTGAGGAGTGGCTGGAGAGGCGGCATGGCGCTCTCACCTTCCGGCTGACACAGGTTCTGACTGGCCACGGTTGTTTTGGCCAGTTCCTGTGTCGTATACGCCGGCAAGAGACGCCCGGTTGTCACCACTGCGGCGACTGCCGCGACGTTGTAGAGGACACGGCGCTGCACACTTTGGCGGTTTGCCCCGCCTGGGCATCGCAGCGCCGTGAGTTGATCGCGGCAGTCGGATCGATAGCCCTCTCGCTCCCGACCGTAATTCAGTCTATGGTCCGGAGTGAGAGGTCGTGGAACGCCGTCGCCTCCTTTTGTGAGGAAGTAATTTCCATCAAGGAGGCGGCGGAGCGGGAGAGGGAGCGTTTAAACCCTCTCCCCAACCGCAGAGCCGGGCGCCGGAGGGCGCGCGATGACCTCCAGCCACCCTGAGGTTTGACCTGGGGGTGGCGGGCTTTGTGGGCCTGCCCGCCATCCGTTCAACACCAGGTCCGAGAGGCGGCGTGCGTGTTCCCACGCGCGCCTCTGTGTCGAGTCCGTCTCCCCCCTAGGGGGGAGACAGTAGGGTTCTATAATGTGAGAAGTGCCTCTTTTGGGTAGGTCTCTTTGCGTAGTGGCCTGCCGTTTCAGACGGCGGGCCGTAACCTTGGCGGGGTCGCGACCGCATGCGAAAGCGATTCGCGCGGCCCCGTCGATAGTGGTTGTGTCGAGGAACACCGTGGTAGGTTTAGTCGGTATTCCGGGAGGTACATTATCTTTTCAACATCTTTCTTTACCCCGGCGAGTCCGACATAATCCCTCCGCCCGCCCCCGCGGAGGGATATGCGTCATAGCATTCGCCCACGTAAAAAAAAAAAAGTTATTAGGGAAGACAGGGAGTTTATTATTATTTTAAATTGAATTTATTCTAATATTAAACCATAAAATTATTCGATCTAATGAAAAATAATATATATTAGATAAAGTGATAAGAATAATTGTGTTTAGATGAATTGGCCGAGTTGAAGGAGTGGATGCCAAAATATTGATTAAGAAAGTATATTTAAGACAAAAGTAAACGGGACAACTGAAAAGGGAAGGTCAGTTGAAGAGTATCGTAAAACGACGAAAGTGCTTAAGAATATAATCAAAGTAAATGTAGCAAGACAGCTATGCTGGGATCGTAGTCTCTGCTTACCCCTTTGGTAGACGAGCGACCCAGACATTTTTTGATAATTATTTTAAAATACACTATATACACACACACCCTTTAATTTTAATTGCAAACAAAATTTTTTGTGCTGTCACAAACACACGTACACACACACACACACACAGACACGCGCGTGTGCACACCATCACACATATGCACACACACACACATTCTGCATATTATGTAGATTTTTTTATAGTAATTATATTATTATTTAGATATAAAGTACCTATGTTTATGACCTATCGACATCAATAAAACTACGTCACCCACTGTGTTAGCGTAAAACTTTTTGACTGAGCACTGTCTCCCAAAATACAGGCTACAGCCTAGTTTGGGACACAGGACCAGTAGTGTTTGTAAACATAAAACAACACTATTTAGTAATTACTTTGTTGGTAACTAAATTTTTGATCAAATAATTTTTTTTATTCCTCCTGGGCTCGATTATCTTAACCCAAGAGAGTGGATTTAATTTGATTTGAGCTCGGATGCCTGTAGTGATTTTAATGGATGCGTTGCCACTATTGCCGCGCTGAGGCTTGATCTTCAAATAATTGTTTCAAGTTTGGGATTTCTTTATGTATATTGTTTAAATGTTTGTAATGTCCTCCTAATGACTGAGAATCTTTTATCGACAAAACAAAATCTGCATGTGTTTCGTTTTACCATTTTGGTACGGAATCCTATAAACATGGTTAAACATATGTACTACATCTTTACTGTTCCCACAACAAATTATCGCAAATTAAGCCAATTACCATCGGAGTGGCAATCATTTAAATCGTCACCAACGTTTTCCTGTCATTCAGCCACTAATATTGGCCATCCGTTATCGTCTTGGTAAAACATATCAATGGATACAACAAGGAAATCCTCGCCACATACTTAAATGCCAACGCTTTTTCGAACTCTGACATTTTAGTAGTGACGTTATTGTGAAGTAGACAGCTCTCTTGTGTTATTAAGTGCAATTTCAGTAAGCGGTTGCTCTCGGGATGGTGGTACAATTATAGGGCTGTAATTGTGGCATAATAAAGGGTTGTTGGTGAAGATGTACTGCTTCTGGTCGTTGTATCAGCTTGTTGTTTTGTCGAGCAAGGCTTGGTATTATTTTAGGAATCAAGGTAAAAAGATTTTTAAATGGTTTGTTTTAATTTGACTGCACGAATGACGGGCGGACATGCGGTTGTTTTGCCGGTGCTGGGATACGAGATAATTATTGTCACACAAATGATTCTTCAGAGTATGAGAGTTGTCTTTTAAAGTAGTAAGATAGAAAATAAATTAGCAACTAAACACTTTAGTTTGAGATTCATTAGCTATTTTCTCCGATTTATGGTTAAACTCTTACTATTAAACTGATCTTAATAATTTTTATACCACGATACAAGCCTGAAACTTAGTGCGGAAGCCGCTCCCAATTATAAAAATGTGTAATGTAGTATATTAATAAATAAATTATAGTTTCTTCTTCTTCTCCATAGCCTTTATTATTCCAAAGTCACTTGGGGTCGGCTTTTCTAGGCTAACCGGATATCAATTTTTATACGGATCGGCTGCTACCTGACATCCGCAACCCGAAGGTTAACGATACCTTAAGGCTAGACCAGTGTCAGGATATTATAGGGCACTGATTTCCCAATAACGAATGCCATAGATGTTCATGGCAGCCGCGACCGACGGCTTAACATGCTCTCCGAGGCACGGAGCAGGCGATAATAAAATTGTCAATCAATACGCACATAATTTCGAAAAGTCATATATCTTCCGAAAATCAGAGGTGCGTTCGTCGTGAGTTTGAACCCGAGACCCTCTGCATTGCAGTCTGTTGGTCTCCCCACTGAGCTATCGCTGCGTAGCCGTTTAACGACTGCCCTTCTAGATTTAATGCCATTGGGTACTAAGGCATTTTTAACCGATTAACTTAATAAAAAATTATACTTGATACCTCTATTACTATATTTATTCTGAGTAAATAATCAACCTGTCACAATATTGTTACGGCTAATGCCCTCTATCGGCACTGTGGGGAAGAGTCGGCGGTTTCTAATAATAATTTATTACAGCATCATCTATTGACATCTTACGGAACTACGTATTTGTCAGTACGAGTTCAGTGGAGAAAGCGCTGGCACATTCTCGAATCATCGCGCTGTTGCGTGCCGTGTGTGACGTTTTCTGGAAAACTCCAGAACCGCTTTACCCGCGTATAAATAGAACGCACGCGCACCGCCGAGTCAGTTTACTATCGTAAGCGGTCAAGTGTTTATCGAAGCGAACGGAAGCGAAAATACTACGGAGTTTGAAGCAGTTACAGTGGAAAAGTGTAGTATGGTGTTTGTTGTGTATTAGAGTTAATTGTGTGCTAGAATAAAACGTGTTTTAGTCGGTAATATTGTTTTGTATTCTTATCCGTCGAACCCAATAATAACAATATCAACATACATAGTTGTGCCAGAAATTTACCAATCTTATAATACATAGCTTACAGTATTGTATAGAATCTGCATGTTTCACATAATTTGAATAACAAATTTGAATGGAATTTTATATCCTTCTACCATTCCTACTACATATAATAATTAAAATGATTTATCGTACACGCGTTTTTCTCATTGGTTTGCTGGTATAGATTTTTGCTCATATGAGGAGGTACTGGGTTCAGTTCGCGGATCGTTCGAAATGTTATTGTTCTTTTTCTGTAGGATCCTTCTCAGTAACGAAATCTGGAAAGTGTCTGATAGGCAACAAGAGGCTAACAAAAAACATAGCAATTGGTTTTTTAGCACATACAACTTTGCCTACTAATTTGGGGATTGGCATAAATTTATATACATTTATGTAAATGCTTTCATTATTTTACTTGTTATTTTGATAACAAGATAATGTTATTGCTACACGCCATATAAATTTCAACACAGAAATATCACAAATCAAGTACATAAGCAATGTGTTAATATTGACAAATAAAACGTATATTTTCAAATTAGATCAATATTACAGCAATAAAATATTAATTAACATTCCAATTTGTAATAATTAGTGTCTGCGATGTTTATGGGAACATTCTGGTGAGCAGTTCATTAACATATTGCTCTACTGTTTCATCACACAGCATAACTAGATCAATTAGAACCGCGCCCTAGTTTGATGGGAATGTTAGTTGGAAAGCTCATACAAATCATCAATCGGCCCTGACTTTTAAATATTAAAGACTACATTTTGGTTGTTGTGAAATGTTTACCTTGGATGCACAATTATTGCAATTAAGTTGGATTTTAACATTTTTAAGCCAGGTACCTATTATATAATATTTTCTTCTGTTTACGCGAATGTTATTCATAGAAATGAAACTACTATATACGGATTTTATCGCATTGTTTATTTGACACTTTATTACATAATTAAGAAGCTGTTACACTACAGACTACTACTATTAAACTTTACTCATTTTTAAGCTAATTAAATTATTAAAGCTATTATTTAAGTTTACACTTTCCCCGACGTTTCGGTTGCTTTTCAGCAGCCATGGTCACGGGAAGACCTATTATGATTGTAATCATGCGTAATAAAGACTGTTAATTATTGAAAATTAAACTCTCTGTGAGTATTCTAATCCTAACTAATATTACTAATATTATAAATACGAACGTGTGTTTATAAAGATTGACTAAGAAGAAGAAGAAATTTATAAGGCTAGTGTGAATGGAACAGTCGCAAGGGGAAGTCCTAGGCGAACGTTTCTTGATCAGATCAAGAACGTTCTGGATAAAGGCCAGATTAAGAGCACCTTAAACCGACGAGCGTGTATGAGGAATGTTATGAGAGTGAATGAAGCCAGAGAAGTGAGTCAGGATCGTGGCAAATGGCAATCCGTAGTCTCTGCCTACCCCTCTGGGAAACAGGCGTGAATCTATCTATGTATGTGTATGAATGTGAGTTTGTTTATTTGTTATGCTTTCATGACTTAGCCACTTAATCGATCATCATGTAATTTGATTTGAGTGCATGGATGATGTAGTGGTTTAAATGGTCGTCTCGCCACTGTGTCGAGTACTGGCGGTTCAAACCACATGGGATAAAAGTTTGTGTGATTCACAAACAATTGTTCCAAGTCTGGATCTTCTTTGTGTCCGATGTATGAATAGTGTCCCCCGCAACACTAGAATAAATAAATAAATAAATATTCTACCACATACACATAACACCATCTAGCCCAAACTAAGCAGAGCTTGTACTATGGGTACTAGACAATGGATAAACATATATACGTTTTTTTTGTAAATACGTACATATTATAATTAGAAACACCCAGACCAAGACAAACATCCATGTTCATGCACACAAATGTTTGACTTGTGCGGGAATCGAACCCGCGACCTCAAGCGTAGCAGTCGGTTACTAGGCATATTTTTAATACCATGCTCCTTTGAGTAATTATGTTATACGTACTGGAGGAGACATATCAAGTACATTGTTAGTAACACGCGTTAAATTAATGATTCTGAGAGTAAAATGTACTAAGCAGTACTTTAATATACTAGAAGGCAAATGTGTGTCGTTTTAGTAAGCGCATGGCATTAGCGTGATTCAGAGAGCAAGCAATCGAATAGGTGTTAGACATAATCCTGTTGAATTGTCTCCTCTAGGACGTAGTACATATTAACCCAGTGGCTGAGTATTTATTAGTAGATAAAATTAATCATATATTGCTCGATACTTGGTCCTCAAAAACATCACGATCAGTTGCATACTTAGACCAACAAAACATCACAACAAGCTCTGATAGTAAATTTATAAAACTAGTATGTATAGTATAATTATCTTACTATTATAAATGTGAATGTGTTTGGATGTTTGTATATTTGAATGATTGCCATAACGCGTTAACTTTTAAACGTGTGTGTGTGCCAAATTGGCACACAATTAAGCCAGTTATAAGTAACATAGGATACTTATTATCCCGGTATGCGTTTCCATTACATTCACGCGAACGCGCATGTGATTTACGTGAAAAATCTTAATCAGGTTTATTCCCACCCTAACTGATACTCTATTTCCTACTTCCTCAATATTTTAATTACTTCTATGGGTAAGTAAATACACCATTGCAAGACATTATTCCCAACATCGCTGTTCAGAATGAAGTCGTGACAAGGAAACAAAGAGCGTAGCCTAAATTAAATTGCATTGCGAAATAATGTTTGGTTTCCCAGTGATTTGTAACTGTATATTTTAAGAAATATATTTTAATGGTCAGTCTAATTGCCGTTTCGTTAGCATTGACTATAAAGTACCTTTATGCTGGTCTTCGTCGTAAGCAAGTTGCAACAAATTCTGTGCAGCTTTTTAATAACATCAACAGATATGGTACGGTCCATTTATGAAATTAAACTACCTTTATTAATACGGATTTTATCACAGTTTATTCTAACGGTATTTAAACTAATAACCTAATTATAAAGTCGCACACAAGCAAGAGTCGACGTGACAGTTTGAACTCATTCTGTACTTAGCGTGTTTTATTTGCTTAGCAATACGAGTTTAGTTTCAAAATTATGTAATAATAGTTTTTTTAAACTTGATAAGATCCGTATAAAGTAATTTAGTTACAATTTTTTTTCTAATATTGAGGTGTACTTTGAAATAACTACACTTCAAGACAATGGGACGACCACCATTTTAGTCTCTGCTGAAACGCAGCCGTATCGCCCGCACCGGGTAGAATGTAAACATCAATAGCTTAAAAATAGTTAAAACTTGTGTTTGTTAGATAAAAATCGCGATTAACTGCCTTCGTTGCGCAGTGGTAGTGAATGCGACTGCTGTGCATGAGGTCTCAGGTTCGAATCCCGAGTCAGCTAATAAAAAGTTATTGAGTTTTTCTGTTAAGAAATCTCAATACGAGCCGCAAGTTCGGAAGTTGGTGGTAGACCTCCGTGCCTCGGAAAGCACATAAAGCACTACGGCTTTTACCGGAGAGGTGCGGTGCTCCGGTCGTGTCGGATTATCCGTCCAATCGGATCATGAGGGTTAGGGAACAGAGAGTGCACTTGTGTTTGTGCACTATAATATCTCCTACGCAGATGGCAGTCTTCGTTAAGATTGGCGGCCGTGACCGAAATTCGGTCTGGAGGACATTAAACCGCGATAAAAGCTGCATAAAGTAGTTTCAATGTGTAGTATTCGCGTAAACGTAGGACGATATTAGTCCACTTTTTATCATTTGTCTTCTTTTGTAAACAAATAAGGCGTAATGGTAGCTAGAGACAATACGCAGACCCATTTCTATGTATTGTCTTTCTTATTTTGTCATCTCCATTTATTAGAGAATTAATATAGTCTGAAAGTCTGTTGGTCTCAGTGGGGAGACCAACAGACTGCAATGCAGAGGGTCTCGGGTTCGAACTCACGTCGCGCACCTCTGACTTTCGGAAGTTATATGACTTTTCGAAATTATGTGCGTATTGATTGACAATTATCTCCTGCTCCGTGCCTCGGAGAGCATGTTAAGCCGTCAGTCTCGGCTGCCACGAACATATATGGCAGTCGTTATTGGAAAGTCAGTGTCCTATCATATCCTGATACTAGTCTAGCCTTAGGGTATCGTTAGCCTTAGGAGCCTGCGGAGGTCAGGTGGCAGCCGCTCCGTGTAAAAACTGATATCCAGTCAAATCCGGTTAGACTAGAAAAGCCGACCCCAAGTGACTTGGGAATATTAAAGGCTAGAGAGAAGAACATAGTCTGAAAACTGTAACTAAATGATTATTATTATATTATTAAGAAGGACAGTGGTGGTAATATTGTTATTATACTTTTTTAAACAGGCAGCTCCCGTTCTGGAAATCATTTTCTGTGTCGCAGGGATAAAGACTAACTTTGAAGCAACGACGTCCTCATAATACCTAACAATTATTTTCTAGTCAATGGCTATATAATATCGATAATTCAAATTGAAGTTACAATCATTTAAACCACGGACACTACGAACGCCCAGATTCTGATGAAATATTTGTGGGTCAAACAAATTTCTGCTCCACGTGGGAATACGCAACATTCGATGCTCAGTGATAAGGCTTCCACTTTAACCACGGCATCAACCGTGCTGTCAAATAATAAGTCTTTCTTTCTTTTAACCTACCTGTTGTCAAGAGTTGTTTAAGCCGCCCGTAGGCCTCTGACATGGCTTAACGACTGCTGTCAATTTGGTAACAACCGGTACCGACTTTTACGTGCCCTCCGAAGCACGGAGACGCTCACATGAAATACCACTAAGCGGTCACCCATCTATAGACTGACCGCACCCAACGTTGCTTAACCTCGCTAATCGTTAACCTATCAGTGAGTGCAACTGGCTATGAGCGCCTATAATAATAAGTACATAAAGCTTACAGATCTTTAAGAAAATTGGCAAGTTTGAACTGACTCGGTCCAAACCATGCAAGTCAGGGCTAATAACGTCGTAAGTTGAAGTAACACAAGCAATATAAACTGTCATAAATTAACTCCTTTTAAAGCAAAGGGAGGTGGATAGACCATGTAAGAAAAGATTCAAAAACTTTAGTGCAATACACTCATAATAAAACAATAGATTTTACGCCATCGCCGTTTACGCGGCGTCCCTGAATCAGGCGCATAAAAGCAAATGGCGGATGTTCCGAGACGAGTAGAGAAGCTCGTGCGCACGCGCAAATAAAAAGTGATTGATTTATGACGCCGCGAGACTATTGACCACCAATTATAGTACTCTCTGCATGGCTAGCTTAGTTGGACATTGGAATGTTACTAGCTATATCAACTTATTGGGAATTTATTTTGCTTTTGTTTATTATAGCTGACCCTCGCAACTTTGTCTGCGTCACATAAGAGAATATTCCCCGTTTTAGTAACAATTTTAATTGATGCACCGCTCCTATTGGTCGTAGCATGGTGTTATATAGCTGATAGCCTTCCTCGATAAATGGTATATCCAACACAAAGATAATTTTGAAATTCGAAATTGTAGTTCCTGATATTAGCGCGTTCAACCAAACGAAGATAGTGTAGTACGATATTTTTTTTCTTATTCATCCTAGTTTTTTTTTTTAAATTCTTGTATTACAAACGAGCATACGGCTTGCTTGATAGTAAACGGTTACCGTAGTCTTTGATTTTATCAAAGATGCTACCCCCATATTGCAGCGTCTAGATAAAAGAAAGTAAGATGGGATAAAGGGCCGGGAGGACCGGGCCCGCTGCAACACACGCCGTCTACTACATGGATCCTCAAGTCATCCCGGTTGCATTTGCTTCTGATAACTGCTCTACTATAGTACCTCATAGCCTGATGTTATATAAGCTACTTTATCCAGAAGTAATATAACTTTTGACAGTGAGAGAATTTTTAAAATCGACTCTTTATATTTGAGTTGTATCATCCTTACTAATATTATAAACGCTAAAGCTTGTATAGATGTATGGATGTTTGTTACTCTTTCACACAAAAACTACTGGACCGATTGCGATGAAACTTAGTATGTAGATAGCTGAGGACTTAGATTCACACATAGGCTACGCTATTTTTATCTCGATATTCTCACAGGAACGGGCCCGTCACGGCTGAAACCGTGAGGAAAACTAGTTAAAAAAAATACTTGCACATATTTTTATATTAGGATAGATAATGTTAATTTTTGATCTTCGAATACAAAACAAAACCTCTCTCTCGCTTGGTATCATTCCTGTGTCGCGAGGGCCTTTACAAACATTCAAACAACGGACACAAAGAACATACAGACTCCGAACAACCATTTGTGGATCACACATATTTTTGTCTCGTGTGGGATTCGAACCCACAACACTCAGAACAGTGGCAGTGCCAAGGCGACCACGTTAATCACTAAGCCATCCATCCTTGCATTTAGTATTGTTAGCAGTAATTTCTTAGCGCAGCGCTGAAACTGAACCCAGTAGACGGCATAAATCTAGTCTATCTACTATCTACTATCTCGTTGGACTGCTGCCCCTTGGTATTTTTTTTTTATTTTGCTCGTCAAAGTGTCCACACTCCGCCTGATGGTAAGCAGTCGTGTGATGGCTGTGGCGAAGCTATTACCTAAACACTACGCTACACATGCTACTCACTCGAAGTCTACCGTGCGAGTTATTAGGCCGATCTTATTAATATTTTAACTGTACCTATCTCGAGGCCAAGCAATCGATATAATATTCGTGTATCAGATCCGATATCAGCCACTTATTATAACATTTTGCAAGCTTCTGAGAAGTCACGAATTACTACTTAATAATTGTGTTAGACCAACCCACGGTCCGTTTTTTGTACTCCAACATCCATCTAATAACTAGTTCAGTTCACTGAGTGCTTTCTAAGTCAATTATAGTTCTAATGCTATAAATATTGTAGTTACAAAGTTGATTAATGAGAGGCTGGGTGAAACATATTTGATAAACTTTCCTGTGTTGTTACACAAGTTTTTTTAACAGATGGTGGTAGAGAATTATCTTCTTTTAATAGATTGCATGTTTATGCTTTGCACGTAACGTGTAAGTTGCATTGTGGCGTGTTTAGAGATGCAAAAATATAATAAATAAAAGGTTTCTAAATCGAATTTTGGTCAGAAAACTGGCTATATGCAAGTGACATTATTGTGCACAATAACACAATATTGTGTGTGTACGATCCAATGGGATGGCGATCTAACAGGACCGGAGTGAAATCAGGCGCAGGACCAATGTACTTTAACGGCTGCTATTGAGAATTTTAACAGAAAAATTAGTAAATATAGTAAATAAAGATTTTGTTACATGTTTGAAAACCATAAGATGACACCATTAATATTTTGGATTTTTATGGTGTATTTTTAAGTATGTTGTACTATTTTGCCATGAAACTATCTTTAGATTGTGATAAGGATTCTTTAAACTGCACCGATGGTGTAGTGGTTCAAGTAATCAAATCAAATGAAATCATTTATTAATTCAATCCATTTTGGGTATTACATGATTATAAAAAGGTTATTAAATTGATACCACCAAAATCTGCTTCAGGAGGCGTATGAACGTATCAAGTATAAAAAAAATTATAAAATCATTATATTATCAAATTACTTATTTAGATAAGAAATCAATAAAACCAACTCAATTAAAATCTCATGTCTAACTAATTAAAAATACATTTAGATAAATACATTTGTATGTTAAAAGAAAAGTCAAAATAAATTAAAAATGTCATCAGGTAAGAGTCAAAATAAATTAAAATGTCAAAATGTAAACGTTAAAATGAATTTGAAAAATCAAAATTTCATCAAGTGGTTCTATTTTCGCGCCGGGTGTTATGGGTTCACACAGTAGGTACGAAGAATTCTGTGATTCACAAATAGTTGTGCCGGGACTGGATATACTTCATTTGCATTGTTTGAATGTTTGTAAAGCAACCCGCGATACAGGAATTACACTAGTCCATTGAAGTATTTAAAAAAATTTAATTGTAATAAAATATTTAGTCTAGCAACTCCTGTAGAATATAAATAAATAAAATTTCACTATAATAAATTATTTAAACCGTTATGCCTCGCTAAACACGACCAGCAACCATTAGATGAAGTACTCAACACCATAATAGAAACACAAAAATTTATCAGTAGCAGTTCCCACACAAATCGCGTTATTTTAGCTCTGGTAACATTTCACGAGGCGGTAAAGGGGCACATTAGCGACGCGACCATCCGTCTTGCGGCCGCGACTTGCGTCCGTATTTGGGCCGGTTAGTTGCTACTATCGATCGCAGTAAATCCTGCTAACGGTCGCCTACGCAATCACTTGTCGCACTCTCAATTGTCCGCTTATTGTAACAGTTCATGGATTTGCAAGATCTGGGAGATAAGGGCGCTATTTTTAGACGCGGTCAAAGGCTTGCGACTTGTCGTGTATTGTGTTAAATAATGACTCATATACACGACATTAATATTTGTAAAAGAGTATCTTAACTATTATAAATGCGAATGTGAGTTTGTTTTTTATGCTTTCACGCCTTAAATACTCGACCGATTATCATGTAATTTTGTATACTCGTTGTCAAGGGTACAGAAAAGGACCTGAACTACCTTTTATTCAGTAAAAAGTACTTTTACTAACTTAACCTACATTTATACGAGCGAAGCTGTAGGCAATATTTAGTAAATAACGAGATGGGTGTAAAAACCCAGGATTCAACCTCTTCGTCTACATATATATGAACTTTTTTTTTCGTCTTTTTGTAATGTACTGCTGAGCAAAAGCCTCTCCCTTGGACTTCCAAATCACTCTGTTGGTGGATATCCCCTGACCTTATGACCTCGTGACCCTTATATCTCGGGGGTGTTTTGACCTACAGGGCCCATATTCAAATTCGATCGAGGTATGACCTTAAGGTATCTGCACATCAAGTTACAAGTCAATCGGTCCAGTGGTTCCGGAGCTATGCCTGTTACTAACAGACAGACATACAGACCCACATAGTGTTTTCATTAACCTCTTCGAAGAAGATTCAGAGGTTAATAATATACAGAAGGTGGTTCGGCACGCCACGGCACGCATTGTTTCGAGGTTCCTGTCTTTGGAATCCTAAACACCAGTAGCTTGGTCTCTATACTCGATTCTGATGGGTATCCTAAATCCTTGTTTCATATTATAAATATAAACATTTTAGAAAATAATATCAGCATTTTATATAAACTGCTGGGCACGGGAGCCTTCTCAGTGTGAGATCTCAGTGTGAGAATGGTTAGGCCATAGTCCACCTCTCTGGCTCGATGCGGGTTGGCAGACTTTACATATCTTTAAGAACATTATGGAGACCTCTCAGACATGCAGGTTTCCTCACAAGATTATCCGTTAGGGCAAGGGATAATAAACTATTTAATAGGAAAGAGGGAACAGGAAGGAAAACGGTATTTTTCATGTGGAAGCTACTACTTCCTACTCAACAAAAGATCAAACCAAACAACCATGATAAAAAGGATTTTCCGGTTTCTGCTGAAGGTTGTCCAGTTAGCAGTGATCTAGTGATCTTAGTCAATACGATTGACAGCTAAGTGAATGTATTTTGAAGGACCGATCACACTATCATCTTATCTTATCTTATCTTGTGTGGGGGCCAGTCAGTACAGACCGGCGACACTTCGACCCAGTGGGATCTTTTGTGTCGACTTCCCCAATAACGACCGAAATGCTGCCATGTTCATGGCAGCCGGGACTGACGGCTTAACGTACTCTCCGAGGCACGGAGCAGGCGATAATTGTCAATCAATACGCACATAATTTCGAAAAGTCATGTAACTTCCGAAAGTCAGAGGTGCGCGTCGTGGGTTCGAACCCGAGACCCTCTGCATTGCAATCTGTTAGTCTCACCACTGAGCTATCGCTGCTCTTTAATCACACTATAATACACCAACAAATAAATGCGACTATTAATCGCAAGTGTGCACAATCTCTTAGCAACCGTTACCCAGTATTGTTTTATGAGGTGTCGCTGCGAACACTGGTTACAGAGTGCGAGCAACATGCGCCTCGCGTCTATTATGTGTCGCTCGATAGTTGCCGCGCGTCTAGTCGCAACACGACTCTCAAATAATGATCGTAACTGAAACGGTTGGTGTAGATATCATCCGACAACTGTACTGCAAATGTTTTTGTCAGACATATTGGTAGGGTGGGGGTAGACGTGCGATTTATATGTCAATTTATAAACGCAAATTTGTGTGCAGATTTTTTTATAACTATTAGAAGGTTGGGTATGTATCTAAAGACATTTTTGTAAAATTAGTTAAAGTGAGATTAAAATTTTAAATCGGGTTTGGATTCAAATTTATTTTTAAATTTTATCAGTCTGTTTGTGCTGGCATTACACAAAAGCACGCGCTTTGCACAGTTTATTTTGTAGCTTAGAAATCAAACTATAATGTTAGCCAAGGTTTTTAATCTCAAATATGTGATGCAATTGCGTTCTACGCAAATGAAATCGCAAGTAAACCAGACGAAATCAGGTGAAAATTATAGTTTGTAAGATAATGCTTTATTAATCCGGTTTCATATATATGCTTAGGACCAGTCGCGAGGATTTGAATTTGATTCCCGAGTTAGGCTAAGTGCTATTATACTCTTCTATTAAGAAATTTTCAGTAGCTGCACGATATCTAGGTATGTATTCGGTGAATGAGAATATTCCGCACCTATTATGTGGGATCTTTACTTTACTTTCTTTTTAAATAAGATGACTCCCGCAGTAGGAGTAATACCTGTGTCGCGGTGGGCTTTTCAACTGCTTGTGTCAAATGTATGGTTGTGCGAGTGTAGTGTTTTTTCAATAATTCAATGTATTTCTAATTAATATTTTTTTAAAATATTAGGAATCGCTACTCCTTCTCCACATAAAATTTTACTTTGCCAAATTGTATACTCCTCCGTCCGCGCAATTTTCGTAAAAAGGGGTACAAAGTTTTTGCTTCACGTATTAATATATAGATAATGTTCGTAAAAGTAATATTTTGATATCTGTACAATTTATTCAATAAATTCTATTTAGTTGTTATTTAGTTAATGAGATTAATTTAACTTAATTATTACCCGTTGGACTTCGACGTAGGGGTCTCGAATACAATCTTATAGCATACGCCTTTACATATACATAGTTTACAAATATAAACAGTTAATTATCGCTTACCTTAATAGTGAAGTAAAATAAAGTACATGCTTGCCTGAAAGCTGTCTATAATGTTCTTGACGATGTGTGGAGTCAGCCAATTCGTACAAAGCTATATAGTAGACGATGGTTAAGTCATACTGAGAACAGTCGTAGAAAGAAGAAATAAATCATGTTTATTTCGTACAGAGCACATACAATTAATTAAAACAAAATAAACAAATTTTTGCGGAGGTCAGGTGGCAGCCGCTCCGTGTAAAAACTGATATCCAGACAAATCCGGTTAGACCAGAAAAGCCGACCCTAAGTGAATTGGGAATAATAAAGGCTAGGGAGAAGAATAAAACAAAAATGTGTATGCCCTCGCCGAAGAAGGTCACCACTTTAGCATTTGCTGGGCACCCAGGTTGAGTACACCAGCGCTGGTTTTCAGTTGGTCACCCGATACAAGTGATGCACGGACGGAGGCAAACGCTTAACATTACAACAAAAATACAATAAATGTGGTTCTGGTGGAAAACGTATTCGGCATATTAAATTATGTTTATAAAATAGGTACATTTTACAAATATGGCCACAGAGGTAGTAGAAATAAAATACGTCACTATCAAATAAATAAATTTTAAGGGGGTACAAATAAAAATAAAAAAAGTAATTGCATTATAGACACTGACGACGCAATATTATGCGCAGAGTGAAACATAAACATAGTACCCATGCATACATGTACAGCAATGTGACAGTTTTTAAATCAGGGCTGAAATAATAACTAACAGTGACATCGATGACATTAGTGGTAGTCATTTGTAAGTTACAAGTGGAAGATCTTACTGTTGCCAATTAATCCTTTATATTTTATTATAAAAAACGACTCCCGCACTAGGTATAATTCCCGTATCGCGGGGCTCCTTATAAACATTCAAAAAACGGACATCCAGACTCGGAACAACCATTTGTGGATCACATAAATTTTTGCCCCGTGTGGGATTCGAACCTACAACACTTGTCACAGTAGCAGTCGCGAGGCGCCGCTTAAACCACTACATCATTCATGCAGTCAAATGCAGTTGATGACGGTAATGTGCTAACACGTCCAGACAAGTCCCTTCTACAGAAAACCGGCGTAAAACAATAAAATCACTGCGTATATTAAATCGAATTAGGCTTTTCTTCGCGGCAATCCATTGTCATACAATAATTTTGCTGAGACTGCTATGTACCCTTGGATTGCCCACACTAACTAATAGAATAGAAAAATGTTGACACCGCTCGCCTTCAGGACAGTCGTACTAAAGATGCCTATCGCTGAGTCAAAACACGTGTCGACACATCTTACGTGTTCGAACCGAAATATTGCAAGTTAGAGTACGCCCAAATCTCACGACGCGTTTCCCTAGAGGAGTTCGGTATTATTAACCTTTTTTATTACAATAGTTGACAACCCGAGTATGCGTGCCGGATTCCTCTCTCCCCAATTGTTTTCTTTAAATTACTGCATATCACTCGGTAAGAAAAGCTTCTGCAACAGACGTACCAAGCACTCCTATTCCCTTTAATATTCCTTTTCCCTCGGTTCAGCAATGTGCGAATGATATTTCTAGTAACTGCTTACCATAAGGCGGGCCGTTAACCACCTTTATTATACAAGTCGTTATAGTCTAAAATTATTTTGCTATATAACAGAATCGGTACCATTGTTACCATAAAGGCTAATAGGACACTACAAATAATATAACTAAGCACTTAGCGTTGGAAATATCTCGGAACAAGGGCTCTATTTGTTAACATAACAATAATCTATGGTCAAGTATTGGTACTTGTCATTTAATAAATCTGATAGTTCCTTGTTTGCTCCAAATTGGTCAAGACTCGAGTTTGGGCTGCGTGAAGCAAGGTGTGTCGTTAATAGTAGAACGTGGTAACTGACACTTTGCTCGGCGCTTGGACAAGCCAGGCTGTAATGTCAGCTACCTGTAATGTATTGCCCGTGTTCTGCGTCACAACAGACGGGACTTGGAAATGGACTGACTTATGGCGTGGATGTGTGTTGAGAAGCGATGGATGGTGGCGATTTTATGCTTGTGTTCTACAGATTCCATGAGATGATCTTTTCATAGTACCGTGGTGGCAAATTAGCTTACTGGCTGCTGATGGTAAGCAATTACTTTAGTCTACGAGCACTTCTAGAGGTATCACTTTCGCATCGCCAATCTCTCTGTCTGTTTGTTTAGTTATAACATGTAAACTGCTGAACCGATTAAAATCTATTGAAATTAAACTCATTTACAAGGATTTGGAATTTCTTATTTTATCGCGTTGTTTATTTAACACTGTATTAGATAATTTTGAAACTGTTACACTACTACTACTATTGATTTTTTCTAATTTTAAACTAACTATTAAAACTATTTCTATTTAGGTTTACACTTTCCCCGACGTTTCGGTTGCTTTACAACAGCCATGGTCACGGGGAGACTCTATTAGGAGATTAAAATCTAATTAATTTACTAGCTTGATAACTGATGCCTTCCTCAGAAATTGACAAAGGCGCAACTTGCTAACACACTATATTTTTAAATCTAAATGATATCTCAGGTACCTCGATGACAAGACCTAGGACATCATTGTAACAACTCGAAATACTATGTTATTTTGTGTGATATATTATTATAAATTATTATAATACTATTAATGACTGACATTTTGAAATTCTATTAATTAAAATTGACTAATTTGACTTATTTCTATGTATTAAGGTGTTTTCTCCCTTTTCTTTATTTGTATAATTGTATATTACTGACCTGCATCGTTGACATTTCAAAACTATTAATTGTATTAATTTTCTCGGAAATTTTATATTGTGAACATAAGCTGCTTACAATGTGACATGCATGACATGTTTTTTTTTTTTGCATGCCGTTAAGGTTGAATATGGTGATACTATGTACCTTAGTAGACCTGTAATACCCATATTTCGCAAATAAATGATTTGATTTGATGTAATTTAATTTGAATTTTTAAGTTTAGTTATCATATAATAATGACAAAATTACTATGACAGTTTAGTACCTGATAAATAAACATAAAATCCAAGCCACATATTATTTGATTAAGTTCAGTATAACCGAGACAATACATAATATAATTCACGTAACTTAAATAGCTTGTAAGCCATACTTCACAGAAAAGAAGTAGCATACAAATACGATAGCTTGCATCGCCTCGAATTTGATGAAGGCGTTCACGACTATTCTACGACATTGCAAAGGAATACATAGGAATAATAGCATAATTACTTATGCTTTAGCGACCAGCGCATACGCTAACCTTTAACCAAAATTTCCATACCGAAAGATAGCCCTACTCAATATTGTGATGATATTCTACACCAGCTGGCACCGAACCCGGCACTTAGCACCACGCATCTCCATCTACGATCGCGCCGATACCGCGTACACAAGCCACGATACAATCAACACACAATGCAACACTTGGAAGCCAAACTACCACTCTAAAGTTATTTACTGCAATCTGATTGGTCGACTCCTGACGTCGGAGCTTGCAGCACGCATGATATGCGCCCTGATAGGTCAGTACCAGTGTTTTCTGCCGCGAAATGTCCACTGCAAAATCTCATTGGTTGTAACATATTGGTTTTGAAAGCGGAATGATCTAGATGAACGGATATTTATTGCTGAGGGAATCGACCGTATAAAAGGCTTGTTTATGAAGCATATTAAAGTTTATTTTGACTTTAATGAGAGGTGTAATTCTTAGTACGAATGTTAATAAGTGACGGCCTGTGTTTAGTTCTGTTCGCAGAATTTTCTGGATATGCAAAGGAAAAGCGTGACGAATGGTCTATTATTTTAAATAAGCGAGCGGTAATAAAGTAATTGTATGTAGGTGTTGCGTGTTTCCGAGTATTTACGAGCTTCCTTCTCAATGTTAGTCGGTATTGTCGACTTTTCTCATGAACATGGAAATTCACACGCACAGTCGGTGTTTAAACGTTGGTTTTGTTAATGGTGAAAGCGTTGTTTGTAATTAACCCAAATATACGAACAGTTGTGAACATAATTTTCTATAGTTAATGTTAAACGCTTAATAATTGAGTTTTAAAAGGCTTGTTGTGTTCACACTCAGTTGTTTCTTAAATTATTGTACTCTAGCTTTTGCCCGTGACTCCGTCTATAAAGTTAATACATTAGTTGTTAAGGGCTTTTTATCTCATTCAGACGGAATATCCCAAAAGTCAGAAAATAGTTATTTGTGACTATAATAACTTATGTGAAAAATACGTGCATATTAAAAATGCAGCCCCGCCTAATAATTTTAACAAATCTGGCCTTATGGTCGGTAATGATGTCGACGAGGAATAAGGCTGGTTTTATCAAAATTCCTATAAGTTAGGCAATAAATAGAATAAATAATGAAAACTTCTGTGCAAATGCTGATGTCTTGAATCAATCGAGTACGCATGGGACGCTCTCAAGCGAGCTGTTTGAAGTCGTCAGCCACCTCCAAGAACTCTATCAGAGATCAAGGAAGCCGCCATATAAGAATAGGACAGGTTACCACAAGAACTATTGGACAACTTGATCTACAGCATGTCCAGGAGGATTTCCGCATGCGTTTAAGCCAGGGAAGAAGTAGTTTTGTATTAAATTTGTAAATAAACACATAAAAATGAACAAAATTATTAACTTTAATGAAATCTTCGGATATCTTTAAATTACAAATTTCACAGAGATTGAAAACAATTAAGAAAAAGCAAAATTAAAAAGTAGTAGGGCGGAGTTTGACTTGGATGGTATGTGCGTATTTATTACTTAATTATCGGTCACTTTAACGGTGAAGGAAAGCATCGTGAGGAAACCTGCATATCTAACAGTTGTCCATAATGTTCTCAAATATATGTAAAGTCTGCTAACACGCACTGGGCCAGCGTGATGGACTATGGCCTAACCCTTATCATACTAAGAAGACGCCCGTGCCCAGCAGTGGGACGGTTTAATACAAAGCTGGTATTATATTATTAAGACTAACGAATTGCGGTTGCAATATACCTCTGCCTACCCCTTCAGGGCCTTCATGGCACGAAACAGCAGGAGTCAATTAACATAATCTTTGATCTCAAATGGCAATCATGAATAAATTCTCAACACACTATTAAGGATTCTAATCCTGATTCATATTTTGCCAACAGACTTTTATGATCCAAAACTACATTTATAACTTTATTTAGAATAGAATAAATAAGAGATAAATTATGATTAAGACGTACAGTGTTCGTGGTGTCTCTTTCAAGTCGAGGTGAAGTGGATAGGGGACAATACGCAGGCGCCGCGTGTGCCTCACAGCACACAATAGGGTAAAATGCGATATAAATCTGCGCTGTTATCATGGGCATACTACACCGCAGGTGCAAACGCATTTGATGCGGATGTTGTGACCATGATTTATATTACAGAATAGGATTTTCCCATGACTTCATTTGCATGCACGTTCACCCTGAAATTTCTTTACTTTAATAATTCTTTACTTTTAAAGTAAGCAAATTAATCTATGCCTGCATCTAATCATAATCATAACTTGTTTCCTGGTTCTTACAGTACGGCAGTCAGCACAGCCAGACAAAAATTCTAAAAACATTTGTATTTAGTTTTGACGGCTCTAAATAGTTGATTTCATTTACATTCATAGTCGTCTGCCTATATTTCCAAAGGGGGTGGGCATAGGTAAATGCACTCCCACATTAATAATAATAATAATAATAATTCTTTATGGTAACAAAAAGTCGGTAACAATTAATGTGTGAGCCCTGATTCCCAAACTAGCGTGAGTTGTGTGTTGGGAATCAGTAACATCCCAGAAATAATTATACAAAATCGTTACAATGCAGTGTGTAGGTAAGTACAAGTAATATTTTAAATTATTTAAGAACTATGCTGTACATATTACAGTAATAATTATGTGTGTGTTAATGTAACGCGCATTTATTACCGAGTGTGTGTATGCATATGCAAATATTTGTGTAGTTACATGATAACGCGCGCACGCGTGTGTGTTTGTGTGTGTGTGAGTGTGTGTGTGTGTGTGTGTGTGTGTGTGTGTGTGTGTGTGTATGTGTGTGTGTGTGTGTGAATGTATGTGTGTGAGTGTGTGTGTGTGTATGTGTTGTGTTTGTATGTGTTTCATGTGTTCATGACACTATAGTGGAAGTAATAATAATTTTATTGTATGACTAGCAATAAATTTTCTATTTGACTATAATCTAAATCTTTAAGCCATAATTTAATTGTGTACTATACATTATACTAGGTATGTTTTTTTTTCACACGTTATAGGTAGAGCCCGTTGTCTCACTGGATGCCTTACTACACTTATTCCTGCTGCTACTCAGAACTTCTTAAAAGAAAAACGCAATGACACTCTGCCTGACCTGGGAATTAAGACCTCATCTATAGCAGTCGTTCACTATCGCTATGTTAATTAATTTCAAAAATATCTATAATTCTTACTAATATTATAACAGTGAATGTGAGTTTGTTTATTACGTTTTCACGCCTTAACTACCTACTCGATCGATCATCATGAAATTTCGCATACGCGCTGTCAGGGGTACAGAAAGAAAGTTACGATATTTCATCCACTATAACATAACCTCGAGAGCGTCATTAAGCAAGCTTCGCGAAAACTCGCAGTTCTGAACAGGGTAAGGCGGTTCTTCGCGCCTGGGCAGCTGTGCCTATTGTATAAGGCACAAGTGCGCCCTTGCGTGGAGTACTGTTCTCATCTTTGGAATGGCTCCGCACAGTACTTGCTAGACGCTCTTGACAGGTTACAGCGGCGGGCTGTCCGTGTCATCGGAGATCCAGAGGTCACGAGTTCACTGGAACCTCTGCAACTCCGTAGGGATATTGCCTTTTTGGCATGTTTCTACAGAATATACCACGGGGAGTGCTCTGAAGAGTTATTCCACCTTATCCCGCTCTCCCCTTTCCTATCCAGAACAACGCGTGCTGAGCTCAGATGCCATCCTTACACGGTGGAGTCGACTAGAGTGCGTACCAACTAGTTTGGGTACTCATACCTCTGGCGAACGATCAAGGCATGGAATTCTCTGCCAAGGCACGTGTTTCCTTCTTACTTCAATCCTGGGTCCTTTAAGCAGGGCCTGAAAAATCACCTTCTCAGGCCGTCAAAGTAGAGACCTCAACGTCGCCTCGGCTGCTATGAGGACGATGTGGAGGCCACTGTTCTTAGACCACACGACTGCTTACCATCAGGCGGAGAGTGGTCATTACGATGAGCAAATAAAAAAAAAATTTACCTAATTTATATTTACGCGAGCAAAGACACAGATAAAATCTAATAAACCAACACACACATACACACTCGAGTGCATACACACACACATTCGCGCACGCACATATTAACCATAGAGGCAAATTAATAGTTAAAAT
Organism: Catocala nupta; assembly: GCA_963675205.1. Classification (NCBI taxonomy): domain Eukaryota; kingdom Metazoa; phylum Arthropoda; class Insecta; order Lepidoptera; family Erebidae; genus Catocala; species Catocala nupta. Next base: position 2,732,789 of record OY776087.1, read on the forward strand.
ATGTACTTGTTTATTTAAGTTAAATTTTAGACAACCTTTTCTAGCTCTCTCAGCAAAGGTTTTATTTTACCTAACTTATGTCATTGTTATACATATACCTATGCCTAGGTGAATTGCACTTCCACATTAATAATAATAATAATAATTCTTTATTGTAACAAAAAGTCGGTAACAATTAATGTGTGAGCCCTGATTCCCAAACTATGTCATTGTTATACATAACTATTTTAATAGGGGGCCTGGTAATCTGCGTTACAGGGATTTTTAGTGCAGATACCAGTCTCCCACAAAGGATCAGTTTATATTCTGTAATATGTATATTTCTTAGATGTAAGATGCCTTTGTGGAAGAGAAATAAATGTTATTATTATTATTAATAAAATAAAGCTGCAGAGTTTGTTTGTTAGAACGCACTAATCTAGGGCACTATCAGACTGAAAATTATTTTACATTCGATTGCCTAATTCTTAAGGGATATTATAGACTATAAGGCTATATAACATCACGGTACGAGCCATGAGAATGTAGTAGTAATTATAAACAGGGGTGAATCAGAGAGGGACAGCTGGTCTCAAAATATCCTCAGTAGAGCTCTAGTCATGGTTAACGTAGCAACATCGCGATGAATAGATTTATGTGTCCAGTTCACACCTCATTCTCATTCAAATGAGTTGTGTGACGAACATTTACGGATTAACTGGTTGTGAATGTATCGTTGCGGTGTCGTCGCGGCGTCGTGCCGGGCACGGCTTGTATTGCTATAACAAGATCGTTTTTGTTATCGTTGTTATATAGGAATTGTTTTTTTACTTTTTGTTACATTTAAGTAGCTTTTACAGTTCGGCATAGGCTTAAAACTTTTTTCATTAACGGGTTTAGTGAAAATGCGTGATAAAGTTAAAATTCTGTGGTGTTAAGTTAAAGGTTTGTCTGCACGTATGGCAAGTTGTCACCTCACCACTACCGCTGCGTCGAGTGTTGCGGGTTCGAACCCTACACGGGACAAAACTTTCAACACGTGTGATCCACAAATGGTTGTTTCGAGTCTGGTTGACGTTGTTTGAATGTTTGTAAAGTCGTCAGCTACACAGGATTTATTCCTAATGCGGAAGTGTATTTTAAAGGAAAAAGGGGATGCGTCCCAAATATTGGAAAACCAGTTAATTACTTAATTTAATACTAAATATTTATATGTAAGAGGGTAAAGAGGAGATGAGTTAATTAAAAATATATTTGATATACATTATGTTGACTCTTTTATATATATACATAGGTATGTTAAGATATTTATCAATCAGTAAGCCTATTACAGTCCACTGCTGGACATAAGGCTCTTTCAGGTATTTATGATTATTTTATATTAAGATAATAAGTAACATAATATATAATACTAGATGTTCCCGCGGTTTCACCCACGTTTATCGTTACTGCGCCTCCCCCGTGGGTCGTAGCGTGATGTTATATAGCCTATAGTATTCCTCGATAAATAGGCTATCCAACACTATAATAATTATTCAATTCGAACTAGTAGTTCCTGAGATTAGCGCGTTCAAGCAAACAAAAAAACGAACTCTTCAGCTTTATAATGTTAGTATAGATTTATTGTCTTCTGTTTACGTGAATGTTATTCACTGAAATTAAACTGCTATATACGGCTTTTATCGCGTTGTTTATTTGACAGTTTATTACATAATTTAGAAACTGTTACACTACCGTCTGCGAGGCCGAGTCTCCCCGTGACCGCTGCTGAAAAGCAACCGAAACTTCAAGGAAAGTGTAAACTTAAATATAAATAGTTTTAATAATTTAATTAACTTAAAAATAGTAAAGTTTAATAGTAGTACTATGTAGTGTAACAGTTTCTAAATTATGTAATAAAGTCAAATAAACAACGCGATAAAATCCGTATATAGTAGTTTAATTTCAAAGAACATAATATATCTTTATAGATGTAGTCACAAAATCACTTGAGAAGATATAGTTATAAGAATCCTAACTAATATTATAAAAGCAAATGTTAATTTATTTGTTACGCTTCTAACTACTCGCCCGATCATCATGCAATTCCGCATACTTGTTGTATAGAATAGGGCTTAGGGTTATAGACAAAAAGTACTCTTCCTGAAATAAAAAAAATATATCGACAATATCTAAAATTCTGTATATTATAAAGTTTGGTTTAAATAATTGCATTAAATTATACATAAATATTTTTATAACTACAAATTCTATGAACATTTTTACAGTTAGCACAGCGTAAGAAAAATAAAAATATATAAATAAAATTTCTACTGCTCGCGATACATTTTCATTCTACGCCATTAGCGGAAACGAAAAATTATGCCAAAGTTTATGGCTCCATTTTGAGTTCTCACGATTCCCACCAAGAAAACGATCAGGGTTTGTTTATGGGTCACACTTTATGGTCTATGAAATAGTTCGATCGATTATTCATTATTGCCCACTGTGAGACGTGGACCTTATCGTAATGGTCTGGATTATACGGTCACAACGCCTATTGGTTACTTCTACTTGTGTTGCAGATTTCTTCTAGAAATTACATATATCGTATACCACGCCAGCGTATCCAAGGAAGTGCATTTTAAAATATAAAGACAATTAGGGCGCTATGTATAATTCTTATGAGATGAAATTGAGATTTTACAAACATTCAAACAGTAGACGAAAATAACACCCCGAGTATCTAGGTATATAATATCTAGTAACATTAGTATTTGTAACATTCAAATTATGGACAAAATAACACCCATCTTATATTATCTTGTGTGGGGGCCAGTCAGTACAGACCAGCGACTCTTCGACCCAGTGGGATCTTTTGTGTCGACTTTCCCAATAATGACTGCCATAGATGTTCATGGCAACCGAAACCGACGGCTTAACGTGCTCTCCAAAGCGCGGAGCTGGCGATAATTGTCAATCAATACGCATATAATTTCGAAAAGTCATATAACTTCCGAAAGTCAGAGGTGCGTGACGTGGGTTTGAACCTGAGACCCTCTGCATTGCAGTCTGTTGGTCTCCCCACTGAGCTATCGCTGCTCTCAAAATTAAAATAACACCCATACTCAGAACAATAGTCTATGAAACATATACATTATTGTCTTTATAGCTATCGAACCCACATCAATCATGGCACCATCCAGGCTCTCACTTATAGAATACTAGATTTTGCTCACGGTTTCGCTCGTATAAATGTAGGTTAGGTTAGTAACAGTAGTTTTTTCTGGATGCAAGGTATTCTATATCCTTTTCTGTTCCCTTGACAATGTCTATGCGAAATTTTATGATGATCGGTCGAGTGGTTAATGCGTGAAAGCATAATAAACAAACAAACAAGCTCACGTTCGCATGTATTTATTTAGGATAGTGCATTGCCGGAATTGTGCCTTCCTTCAATGATAGGTACCTATAACAGCTTCGTCATTACTAAACGTGGGGCTCCTCAATAATCATGAAGAGAGTGGACTATCACCTATAGTCCACTGATAGGCCAGTGCGGGTTAGCAGACTTCACACATGTAAATTTCTCAGACGTGCAGGCTTCCCCATAATATTTGCTTTTATCGTTAAAGAAATCGAGTATTTAATACGCATGTACTTATAGTAAATATATAACTCGAGTCTCCATGTTAGTCATCCTAATAGGTTATCGTTGCTAAAACTTCTTAGCAATGGCGTAGTGGTTAGTGTAACCGACTGCCACGCCTAACGTCGCGGGTTCGATTCCCGCATAAGTCAAACATTTGTGAGCATGAACATGGATGTTTGTCTTGGTTTGGGTGCGTATAATATGTATGTATTTACAAAAAATAAGTATATAGGTATGTTTATCCATTGTCTAGTACCCATAGTACAAGCTCTGCTTAGTTTGGGCTAGGTGGTGTTGTGTGTATGTGGTTGAATATTATTATTATTATTAGTTATTTATAAGTCTAACGTTTGGATAGATTATTTTTCGACGCGGGTGGCATAGATCCAATTATGAGCCCTTTATATTTATGAGTGAGGTCCTTACCTCACGTATAAATTTCTCAATAGTACCTAACTTAATCGGGCTACTCTCGATGATAGCTTAATTGTAAAACTATTAATCAATCGTATGTTTAGTTTCTCGTTATAACTAATAATATGTCCTTTACCCAAAAAAAACCGGTACAAATATAGCGGCTCGTATGCAAGCTTCTGTCAAAGGGCAGGTTAATATCAGCTCTGTATATAATATATAATCTGTCCCACTGTTGGTCACGAGCCTCTTCTCAGTGTTGGGCCATAGTCCACCATGAGGCCCAGTGCGGGTTGGCAGACTTGACATATCTTCGAGAACAATACGGAGAACTCTCAGACGGTTCCCTATTCATTCGCTTAAAATTATATGTCATAATTTAACATGACATACTTTCACTTATTCTACTAATAGTTACGCACAGAATTAATTGTGCATAACTGTTCAGACATAATTTTTTTCAGCATAATTAGTTACTAAAAGCATAATAATTGTTAAGCATACTATTTTTAAGCACAAATTTGCAGTTTTGTAAATTTTGTGTTTGCATTTAATAAAGTAGATACTTTTTGTAAATAAAATAAACATGTTGGCGACGTAGAGGTAGCCCGAGGGCCACCCTCGCCGCACCCTAACCTATTGTTATACTATGGTACCCGAGTTATATATGCCTTATAACTTTATACCAATCAAAATTAGGGCAAAAGCATTAGCCTAAATGATATTTATGCCTACTGAAATAGAATGCCACAAAACAATAATCTCAAAGAAATATTATGACAAAACAAAATGCATAGCTCGTTATGCCAAATTAAATTAGAACAAAAAATATTTATTGAACCAAAGAGTTCCCCTCTAATGCATGCAGTTACTCTAAATTATTTTCCTTTACCGTTAAAGTGAGTGATAAAAAACTATTTGATACACGCATAACTTTAAAAATTCAGAGGTACCTATCGGTATAAATTTCTTGAGATTGAACTCGAGACCTCCGCGTGGCAGGCCTCCGGTCTCCCACTAACTAGGCTACCAATGCCTCAGCTGTTAAGAAATGATTTATCTACCGAATAATTTAACGCAATGTTTTATGTATTTTAAACGATTCACACATCACTTAAGCTTAAATATCATATCGTAACGATAGCTGATTATAATGAATATTGGCATGGTTACACCCACGCAATAAAAATAACTATTTAACAGAATACCGTTAATCGTTTATACTTTGTGGTTATTTGTGATCAAATCACCGTGTGTTATGTGATTGCATTGTCATCGTCCATCATAGATAATCACCGAATGTTAAATATTTATTTTTACCGTATAATCAGGCGTAAAAACTTATTTACGCACCGTTACCACATTAGCTTCGCTGCACCAACTTATGTGATATTTATTTATGTATATATTATTATTAAAGTTCAGATTCAATTAAATACATGACTTCTGATTTGTTGTGTTTGGTAAAGTATATATTATATGAGTAAACATTCAATTACGGCCATAATCTGTATTCTAAAATATGTATCTTACAGCGTTTAAATTTTTGTAGTAAGAATGCAATTTATCATGGCGTGTATAATTTTTTATAAGCTTAACCTTTGGCATGCGCTTCTTACGAATTTTGATGCGTTAATTGTGCTCCTTGGTTAAGAAATAAGCGGGTAAGTTAAGCAATCTGCTATGTGGACAGTTTTTGGGTGGGTGACCGGTTAGTATAATGTGAGCTTTGCTTATATGTATGTGGTTATGGTCATTTCATTTATCATACTAATATTATAATTATGGATGCTTGTCAACATTTTCGAATATTTTTAATCAATTATTAAAATTATTTCGTAGTAGATCCTCGCTGGTTTCAGCATGTATGGGCCGATCGACCGGGGTAGTACTACCCTCTCACAGAATACCGGCGTGAAGTAACAGTACCCGTACTGTTGCGTTTCGTATTGGTGAGTGAGAGAGCCGGAGGCCCAGTTACCCCGATCCTTTTCCTATCCTTTCCTACATCTTTTCCCTCCTTCATTCCTTTTTAAAGGGCTGGCAATGCACTTGTAACTCCATTGGGGTTGCGGGTGTCCATGGGCGGCGGTAATCGCTTACCATCAGGCGATCCGTCTGCTCGTTTGCCAAACTATACGATAAAAAAAGAAAAAAAATATCATAGTCTTTTTCAGTTGTATTGCCACGCAAAGTTTTCGAGATAGCCACGGACTGCCAACCCGCACTGGGACAGCATGGAAGAATATGGCATAACTCTCCTCCCAATGAGAAGAGGCCCGTGCCCAGCATTGGAAAAATTATATACAGAGCATAAATTAATATAATAGGTATACAGGCAGGGTAGAAAGGATTTTGATGGCTGCTGAAAAGCAACCGAAACGTCGGGGAAAGTGTAAACTTAAAAACAAATAGATTTGATAGTTTTAATAATTTAATTCGCTTAAAATTTGTAAAGTTTAATAGTATAGTATAGTAGTGTAACAGTTTCTAAATTATGTGTATATAATAGAGTGTTAAATAAACAACGCGATAAAATCCGTATATAGTAGTTTAATTTCAATGAATAACATTCGCGTAAACAGAAGACAATATTATGAAATTTGGGAAAGATGAAAAGACCAAGTCTTTCCATCTAGTCCTACAGACTAAACCTACTAAGTGTGCCAACTCACTGCCTTGAAACTATTCAACCCACCCGCTAAGGTGGTTCGCAGACGATGTCTCAGCACACACATTTTGTCCCGGCATACGTGCCCGTAGAAGACACATGGGTGGAGCCGCTGTCATAAACTAGTAAAACAAAATTATCAAGAAGTAAGCCAGCTCAGACGTATGATGCTCGATGGCGTAGTGGTTAGTGTAACCGACTGCCACGCCTGAGGTCGCAGGTTCGATTCCCGCACAAGTCAAACATTTTTGTGCATGAACATGGATGTTTATCTTGTTCTGGTTGTTTCTATGTATAATATGTAAGTAAAAAAAAACAGTGTATATGTATGTTTATCCATATATGCTTAGTTTGGGCTAGATGGTGTTGCGTGCATGTGGAAAAAAAACACTAATGGCTCTCTTCACTATCATCATAAAATCTAGGGGTCGCGCCTTAATTTAAAGGTCTAATAAACATATCTATTTCTTTCTAGACATCATAAAAAATCGCTAATATCTAAGCTTACTATTCCGCTCCTGTGGCTCATAGTGTAGTATCAATTCCTTTCTAATATTATAAATGCGAATATGAGTTTATTTGTTTGTTATTCTTTCACGCCTTAACCACTCAATTAATCATCATGAAATTTTGCATATATGTAACGTACATATATGCAAAATTTGTCAGGGGTATAGAAAAGCACATACCTTTTATCCAGAAAAAGTATTGTTCCCAAGAAATAGAAAATTGATGTAACCTACATTTATGTGAGCCGCGGCAAAATCGAATGTAAAATATTTTTGAAATGCGAACATTCGTAACAGACAAAAGCGGGTTTAAAAAAAATCTCTTCAGCTTGAATATTTTAGTATAGTCTTTCACAAGCAGTTAGTATATGATATAAAACCATTGCTTTCCTTTATCTTGCAAATATTTAACAAGACGACGATTACACAACTATAGAATAAATAACAACTTTCCTGCAGCTATATAGCAGTTCTTCCGTAAGTGTTGTACCAACAGCCGCGGTGTCGGCGTCCCGCTGCGCACGCGCATCCCGCAAATTTATGCCATTGCGCACCATTGCAGCCAGCCAGCTTCGTTTTGTTAGGGGTTTAGAAAATATAAGATAGATGCAGTGCAATACGCGGGCGACGGGTTAACTACTGGTCGTTATTTCAACATGATATGTGGGGGTTAAGTGTAGTATTTGCTACGAGTTTGTAAGATCTAGTTATTTCGTAACGATTGGTACGTGGTAGTGTACAGCGTGTGACATTATATCCTGGTCGAATTTTTAGTCCTTTAGTACTGAAATGGTCTAGTGCCTAACATTAAGCTAACATTTTTCAAGAAAGGTATCATTCTTATAGAGTGACATATTTTAGAATCCTTGGTTAAATAGTATAATACCTTCGAGGTTGCTGATAGCATGTCGAAATTTGTGCCGTAATATCTGTGTAAAAAAATGTTAGAAGTTGTATTTACTAATGATATCCAAATGAGATATATATTTGTCTTTCTATCTTCATGGAGAAAGGAAAATATAGAAATATATAAATCGGTTAAATATCCTAAAAAATATTATCAGACTTCGATACTAATATTATCATCAATGCTTTATACACATAGTCCTATTCCTTTATTCCCGAAGAGGTAGCCAGATATTTATTACATCTAACGGCATGGTCACCACGGCAAGCTGTCTCCGGCCACCGGACTTGGGCACGTGTTTCGTATGCGATTTTGAATAGGATTCTTTAATGCAAATCAAGTTGTCAGCCGCTGCCCATCCGTTGTTTGCGAAACGCCTTATAGTATTAAAAAGGAAATTGATAATAAAAAATATTACCATTTAGATGTCTACCAACTTAAATTAATGAATTGCTCTACATTTAAGGTAACCCGCTGCCAAAACTTCCCAGCCAACACGTTTTTATTCCAATTGAATGGCATCCGTTTTTCTGCCCACCCCTTTTCGGGAGTATTTGAAGCGGTAACACGGTAACTAATTACCGTAATGACCAAGGTCCGGTGGTGTTCCATACGCTGGTGGCGGAGCCATGCTTGCGCACTCTAGTGATTGATGTATGTGCGCGCGCGCACGTCGCTGTCAATTAAAGGCACGCGCATCCATCACCGCTGGGAAGACCACCGGCTGTGAGGGCGCAGCGTTGGCATGTGGACCACTTTCGCGAAATTTATGTACCCACACTTATTTATGGGTTAGGAAGAGAAAATCGGTACGCATCATCATAATTTTTATATAAAATTTAGTATCAATACTTCGCGCAGAAATAGACGGCGACGGACTCAATGTACCACGTTGAGAAAATATAAGTTTACTAATAAAACAACTATAAAAGAGACTGCTATAAACTTGACAAGCGAGAGGGAGGCCTTTGCCCTAACGTAGAATAATACAGGCTGATATAATATTATTAATAATAGGTTTAATATATATTTAGTATCATCGGGACTGTCATTCAAGCAATTACATACATTGTGAAATGCAATAAAGTATTGAGTATTGATTAGTTTCAGTTAGTTATCATGGTGCAAATCCAATAATGAGAGTCAAAGCCGGTGTCTAACGATGTATTATAGGTAAGAGGGCAGTTCAAAGCGGACTCAATTTTATATATACTGGTAGGATACCAAATGGACAACCTCGATCTGGCGGCCTCGATGGTGTAGTGGTTAGTGTAACCGACTGCCACCCCTGAGGTCGCGGGTTTGATTCCCGCACAAGTCAAACATTTGTGTGCATGGACATGGATGTTTGTCTTGGTCTGGGTGTTACTATGTATATAATATGTATGTATTTACAAAACACAGCTATATATATACAGGGTGTCTGGTAATTAATAGATAACCTTGAAATGTCTTATAGTAGAACTGAAGGCCGTTCACCAGACATCTGATAACTAGTAAGTGTTGACCGTAGCTTGCTTGCGAGATAATGGATTTTATGTTGCTGAGTCCGAAAAAAAAACAGTAGCATGTCACCTTTTGTTGATATACAGCAATGACTATGCACATTACAACCACATTTAGTCAGATAAAAATGTTATGAAAGTGAATGAAGCCAGAGAAGTGTGTCAGGATCGTAGCAAATGGAAATCCGTAGTCTCTGCCTACCCCTCTGGGAAACAGGCGTGAATCTATGTATGTAAGTATTTAGCCAGATATGGCTTAGATTCAAGTTTAAGTAAACTTATTGTCGTAACGTACACGTATATCTGGACCCGACGTTGCTACTGCGATTTTCTTATCGAAAAATCATGCTATCTCGTTGTACGTCCCGGCTTCGCATCTAAGCATAAGTGAAACTTATGCCACGGGCTCAGCAAGAATACTTTTACTCATAAATAAAACGATATATCTTTACTGTACAGTTTCTTTACACGGAAATGTAATCAACTTGCTGAAGCAACTCTCGACGCCTCAAGTCAACTAAAAACGTCTTATATACTACCTAACTTAATTAACTCGATGTTTTTACAATTTGCAAGCAGTCGTGCATGTCATGCGTCCATCAGTGCGACCATTCGTCAAACGTCGCACGCGCACGCTCCTTCGCAAAAACATCTCACGCTGCGCGCTAACGTATGCGCGCGCAGTGTGTGCGCATGCGCGGATAACGAGCGGGATGGCCGCCCAATGAACATAGTTTGCACCGCGAGGTGCGAGGTTAAGCTTGGATCATTTATTATTACTGAAATGCCGCAAGTGCTCGTGTGATGTACCAGTGTTCCAGTGTTAGCTTTGGTTTACAATTTTGGTAGCGCACGTACATACAGATGTCACTTCTGATCGCTTCAAAATGCAGATTTTTGGTGAAGATCTATGAATAAATATTTTCATATGGTTTAGATACTATAACAAACTTTGCTGATGTGATAAATAAGCAAGTTAATTTTACAGTTCAAATCAAACCAAGGATGGTTTGCATAACGGTAAAATTAAATTGTCTTCGGGCTTTCCTTTAGAATAATAATTGCTATAGATATTTTTACATACAAAGCCACATCATTTGCTGCCCTATCATAAGAGACAGAAAGCTCAAATCTGTCTATTTATTAATAAAGCGTTACTGCTTATTTTAAATTAAATAAGTTACAGATTTATTCGTAACGGAAAATTAGATGTATCAGCTACATAGCAAATATTTTATAGATTTAATTTTTATTGAAGTCAAACTTACCAGTGGAAACTAAAATATGCCTACAGAGAAGCACATTATTCCTTTTTTCAAAATGACGTGTTCATGATTGTACTAGGTACAGCGCTTGCAATAGCGCTAAAGAAATTTTATCGCATATCCTGCACTGTACCACAATACCCTTGGTTCCCTTGTTTCTCATAGTACCATTCAGTACTTTTTCATAGAGTTGATTGAATCGATGTCCGCATTTCACGCCGCTGGTCTTGTCCATCACGCCCTTAATTAATGGTATCATGCTATGCGGTGCTATTCTCTCTAGGAAATGTTAGTACTTCTTGTTGATCAGTTGATCGCATTGTTTTTTTATACATCAACTCATATAGAATGCCTCGAAAGTAAAAGAGCTTTGAAACGCCCTCGAATGTAGATAATTTTAATACATTTTGGGATTCAACATATTTTTATCGCGTTGTTTTATTAGATATGGCGGCCTCGATGGCGTGGTTAGTGTAACTGACAGCCACGCCTGAAGTCGCGGGTTCGATTCCCGCACAACTCAAACATTTGTGTGCATGAACATGGATGTTTGTCTTGGTCTGGGTGCATGTATGTATAATATGCATGTATTTACAAAAATAAAAGTATAAATTATGTATATTTATCCATTGTCTAGAACCCATAGTACAAGCTTTGCTTAGTTTGGGCTAGATGATGTTGTGTGTATGTGATAGAATATTATTATTATTAATATGTATTCTATGGAACAAGCACTATTATAACTATTTATGTTTTCTTTTATAATATTCCAGCTTTGCATATTTTTGCAGCAATAAACCATTTTTACATTTACTTTACTTTGTTTCGGACCTCTATCATCAAAGATATGACCAATAAATTCTTGTAATTCGAAGACTGACAAAAAATACGAATGCATATAATTACTGGAATCCTACGAAATATCGCAGAGCATACTGCCATATGACACAATTTTTTGGGCAACTCGTATACAGCTTAGAGCTTTTAGAAGATATAGGCATATTATATCCACATTTTCCAGCTATAGTTTCAGGTTTTACGGTCCTACTAGTAAGAGGTGCTAATACTGAAAATTTTAGATAAAAATTTCTATAATACTTTGACCGATCCAAAGACCTCAAGCATAGCAGTGGCATACACGCTGCGACACGAAGGCAGTACCATCACCAATTAATTTTCAAACAGCCTGGCTCTTTGACTCTACATAATATGTTACAAATTTTATGTCCGTCGGTTTGTAATAAGACACGGCTAATGACTATTTACACAGAGTTTGACACCCGACCCTGCTTCCAAACTTAACCACCAAATCCATGAATAATGATACAAATTATAATAATTATGGAATTATTTTCAGCTTCTTGTTGCAGTAGGAAATTATGAAGCTAAGTAATTATGTTGAAGTTATGTTGATTGTTAATAATTTACATGTTTTAATGATAGTTTATATTTAATATGTTATAAGGTATAAATAAATTAAGTTATGGTTCGGACACAACGGTTTTAATTGCGGCTTCGAAGACAAGATCTCATGCTAATAGGTTGGATTCTAGGGTTAGGTAAAATTTTATTGTTACTTCTTCTCCCTAGCCTTTATTATTCCCAAGTCACTTGGAGTCGGCTTTTCTAATCTAACTGGATTTGACTGGATATCAGTTTTTACATGGAGCGGTTACTACCTGACCTCCGCAACCCGAAGGCTAACGATACCCTAAGGCTAGACCAGTGTCAGGATATTATAAGGCACTGACTTCCCAATAACGACTGCCATAGATGTTCATGGCAGCCGGGACCGACGGCTTAACGTGCTCTCCGAGGCACGGAGCAGGCGATAATTGTCAATCAATACGCACATAATTTTGAAAAGTCATATAACATCCGAAAGTCAGAGGTGCGCGACGTGGGTTCGAACCCGAGACCCTCTGCATTGCAGTCTGTTGGTCTCCCCACTGAGCTATCACTTATTGACAGAAAAACTCTAGTTAGCACAGATTATGTTATCATACCCGGCAAGTCATAGTCTTTAATCATCAAATTATTTAGGTTACAAATTAAACTTATGGACGTACTGAATTTACATTAAGGTTAGTAACTAGAACAAGAGTTTGAGCGTAAGAAAAGATATTATATCATCATTTAAGTATAATTTCAATATCTTGCAACTCAGTCATTCATTACTGACAGTTAAAATCTAGAATGGCGCCCTCAATGGCGTAGCGGTTAGTGTAACCGACTGCCACGCCTGAGGTCGCGAATTCGATTCCCGCACAAGTCAAACATTTGTGTGCATGAACATGGATGTTTGTTTTGGTCTGGGTGTTTCTATGTATAATATGTATGCATTGTAAATACCAAAAATAGTATGTATGTATATATGTTTATCCATTATCTAGTATCCATAGTACAAGCTCTGCTCTCTCTGAAGCTCTTATATTATAGTAGATGGCAGTGGGCTCCCCCTCCTTCTCCTATTTCGTCGGATCTAAAATCTTAACTGACGAAATGTGGGTGTATTGTATTACACCATGAATATTTACGTTTATATCCCCGAAGGGGGACTTAATGTACCTCTAGGCAGTCTAGACTATGTATGTATTTTTTTTTTTTTTTTTTTTTTTTTTACGTGGGGGAATGCAATGATGCATATCCCTCCGCGGGGGCGGGCGGAGGGATTATGTCGGACTCGCCGGGGTAAAAGAAGATGGAAAAGAAATAATGTACCTCCCGGAATACCGACTAAACCTACCACGGTGTTCCTCGACAAAACCACTATCGGCGGGGCCGCGCGAATCGCTTTCGCATGCGGTCGCGACCCCGCCGAGGTTTCGGCCCTCCGTATGAAACGGCAGGCCACTACCCAAAGAGACCTACCCAAAGGATTCGGTCAAAAAAAAGGACTCGACATAGAGGCGCGCGTGGGAACACGCACGCCGCCTCTCGGACCTGGTGCTGAACGGATGGCGGGCAGGCCCACAAAGCCCGCCACCCCCAGGTCAAACCTCAAGGTGGCTGGAGGTCATCGCGCGCCCTCCGGCGCCCGGCTCTGCGGTTGGGGAGAGGGTTTAAACGCTCCCTCTCCCGCTCCGCCGCCTCCTTGATGGAAATCACTTCCTCGCAAAAGGAGGCGACGGCGTTCCACGACCTCTCACTCCGGACCATAGACTGAACTACGGCCGGGAGCGAGAGGGCAACCGATCCGACTGCCGCGGTCAACTCACGGCGCTGCGATGCCCAGGCGGGGCAAACCGCCAAAGTGTGCAGCGCCGTGTCCTCTACAACGTCGCGGCAGTCGCCGAGACTATGTATGTATAAATTAAACATGCATATCTTTAGGAAATTCGTTGCTCTTAATTGCTTCAAATCATAAATTTTGTTGGCCTTACAGCAATAATACAATAATTAATAGTATTTATAATTTGTCAAAACATTAAATATGTTAATTGTATTGGTAATGACCTGTTTAATTAGGCAATGTTGTGTTCTACATTTTACGTAATTTATAATTTCCTTTTGATCTCGTTTTTCTAGTAAGCGAGGCTATTGCAGTAATCATTATTTGTGATATCGATAATTTATTTTTATATACCTTTTATAACTGTTTAAGAGATTATTACGGAAAGTTGTTTGATTCCAATTAAAATATTGACATGCCGATTACTATAGGTAAGTATTCAAATGTAGTTTATTAGGTCATTTGAAAGTGAGAAGACAGTGAGTGATTGCCACGTTGGCCCATTGGCATAAGTTTGTGTGCGATCTTGGAGTGTTGAGTTTTATTATCGGGTCCAATAATTTGTTGCTAAACTGATAAGCCTATTACCGAAGTGTCCAGCTGAAGGCAATATATAATAATATCAGCCCTGTATTAAAATGTACCTCTGCTTGGCACGGGCCTCTTCTCAGTATGAGAAGGGTTAGGCCATAATCCACCACGCTGGCCCAGTGCGAGTTGGCAGACTTCATATATCTTTGAGAACATTATTAATAACTTCTAGACATGCAGGTTTCCTGACGGTGTTTTCCTTCACCGTTAAAGCAAACGATAATTAACTATTTAATACGCACATAACTTCGAAAAGTCAGAGTTGCGCGCCTTGGGATCGAACTCGAGACCTCTGCGTGGCAGTCGCTGCTGATGGGTTTTGAAAGCAAAAAGCCTTTCATAATGTGGCTCCTAAAACATCGTTAATATGGTTGTAATACTCTTTTGTCTACCTCTTATTCTCGCCTCAATATTCTCGCGTGACAGAATGACACTTGTTATATATGGTTCGTCACAGATGTTCATAACCAGAACCTAAGATTTAATGTGCTCTTCAAGCCATGATGGACTGAGTTTTTTTTGTAAACGGTCACCTATCCATATGACTGACGATGGCAAAGATGCTTAACCCTGTTGGTCGATCGTTTGCGTGATCACTACGGACATTAGTATACCAACGCACGATCATCGTAAACTGTAGCTCACATGTTTGTAAACGCTAGTCGACTGCCTATTTGTTTGATTCCTTGCTCGTTTAGAGGCTGCGCCTGCGCACGGTGCAGTCACATTTATCGTATCCGCGTGTAATTCATGACTTCATTACATCGGGGGCACCGTACGAGTTGTGGTACTAATAGGGCACATATATCACTCTAAGCTTCTCTACATCAGAATAATAGGGTATTTTGTAAATAATGTACATACATATTTGCCTTGAAGCATGCTGGTGATCGTGTAGGTTTTTGGGTATGGCTCAAAGTGTGCTCAGAATTTCTGGTAAAAGCCTGGGTATACTTTTAAGATTTTGGGTCCTTCATCAGGGCGTGAAAAAGCACCTCCTTCGCTACCAGCTTAGCTGTAATGAGGACGTGGTGTGGAGGGCTCTGCTTGTGGTCTACACGACTGCTTACCATCAGGCGGAGTATAGTAATTTTGAAAGGCAACAATAAAAGCAATAAAAACGTAACGTATTTCAATCGCTTGGCGAACACTAGCTTATACAAACCTGGATAAAATCCATTAAATATTTTAATTTGACTTTGTAACATTCGCGTAAACGTAAGATAATATCAGTCCAGTATTATAACAAATCTACGTAGAATTCTCATGACATATTTCAACGGTGACGTCACCGAAGTCGAAGACATATCTCTACATAGAGACAGTACTCGTTAGAATTAACCAATTAACAACAATTAAACACTGCGGTCCATTGCCCCAGCTGACTTACCAACACACTGTACACTTAACATAAGCCTTTTCACTATAAAAATAAGGGTGATTTTTGTGTGTAATATTGGTAGAGTCGTTGGTCTTATAGAGCACGTAATGGTAAAGTCAAATTGTGATAGAAGCGTTAAATGAGATGATGTTAGAGGCGGGTCGGTTTTTATGCCTGGAGGCTCTAGTGAAGCGACTCTACGTAGAGCCTTACGTTATTATAAATATAAGCTAATTCGTTAAATTGCCGCCTGTCACATCCGTTTTTTATTGTGAATCGAAATGAATGTTTATTTCCTGTTTGGTAGAGATTTTAATGTAGAGATCAATAATATTAATTATTTTGAAGATTTCTGTTTTGAAGTACTACAGCGTTATTAAGAAAGTTTCTATATTGATTGTTTGTACTAGATATATTTATAAAAATCACGCCCATCAAATACTTGGATTTCACCAACCATGCTATAAGCTAGTAATAGGCATTTTATTGTATCACGTACATTTCAAAACATTGCACTTTTACTGGGTAAGATTATTTTCATCGCCTTAATGAGAAGATATCAGGATGATATCTCGAACGCCCGCCCGTATATTTTTATCCTAATAATATTATAAATATAAAGCTCTGTAAAATTTTTGGAGATTTGTTACTCAGTCACTCGCATACTGCTGAACGGCTTTAGATAAAACTCGCCATATAAATAGATCATATCCTAAATACATAGGATTCTTTACCTTGGTATGCATATCCATGGAAATTACAACTAGTTTATCACATTTATTTCGAGGACTCGGGCATCGTATCCAAGACCTGGCTATTGGTTAGTCTGTGTCACTTAAGACAAGTATAGCCTAGTAATAAATCTAAAGTAGTGTAGAGTAATGGAACGTATGTAGAGCACAAGTTGACGTACCCGATTGACTTATACAAGCAGTATGCAACGACACGTTCAATTATTTACGTGCTCTACCATTCCACCTTTTGCTCTACATCGCGTCGTTTCTACTTAGGCGTGTAAGATATAGTTGGCTTGTTATTACTTAATAAGGTTTATTTGATAGAAATACGAACTTTAGCTGTTTCAAAATATAGAAGGATATTCTTAACGGTTTATATGCGTATGTAGAGTCACTTGTGCAGATTTTATGTATCGTGTAAAAGACCGACGTGAACTACCCATGCAAGCAGCCTGTATGACTAATTCGCGTATGTAGGCCGCGTGAGGAGCTTGTGCATGTAGCATGTGCCAGTAAATTATGCGGTGTGAACATCATTGTTATTATCCTATTAAAGATTTCATTATTTATTAATTTGTAATAGGCGGCTGCGAATGGCAACTGCGTTAAATGAAACATAGGGCACGATGAGGCTGACTTCCTTTGTAAGGAAAAAGCCTCTATAGATGATAAAAGAATAAAAAATAACGAGAAAATTAACCAAAACCGAAAAGACCAAGTACTGAATACATTAAAAAAGAAATATGTTTCCCACGCCTGTATCCTTAAAAGGTGCAAGCTGAGATGTATTTAACCCGTATTTCGCCAGGTATTATATTATTAGGTCTCACAACATACAGGGCGAGCCTTTTTCCGTCTGCCAGCCATTTTCAGAGTCCGTGTATCTACTGAGAACTATTAACAGGCAAACCCAATCTTTGCCCAACATAGAAATTAGCACACACCTCATGGTCGCATGCACACGGATTTTGTTGCGTTGTTTATTTTACTTTAAAACACTTTTATTACCAGTCTAGAACCCAGTAATATATAGATGAAAATCTATAGGTATTATTCTGGATATAATTTTATCTAAATATAACTAAAAATAATACTTAATATGAATAGAGCATAACCACATCACTACGCCTAAACTCTAGAACGGTAGCGTCAAGTCATGCGCGGTAATGGCGGCCCGAATTAATCGCCTCTGACCTACCCCTCCCCCACACACGTACCAGCTACCGACTCTACCAAGATTACCGGCAATTATAGCTCTACCACCGGCTTTGTAAAGTTTTTGTGCACCATTGTTGAATAAATTAATTTTAGCTACGACTCATTTGACAGTCATGCTCTTTATAAATGTGGTTATGAAGCAAAAACGTCGTGTTAAGGCTCAGTGGTCGAATTGTACCTGAGAACTGGTAATTTGGGACATTTAATGACGGTCCTAGTGACGCAAGGCTCTACGGTGTGAAAAATTTATAGTCATTGTTCAGGATTGTTATTTTAAACACTACTCACACATCAACGATCAATCCTTGCATCGCGGAGGTTATTACAAGCATACAAATAATGGACACATATTATACCTATTTTTAGATCAGTCAAATAATTTTTCTGTTTGGGATGTGAACGTACGAGACTCGGTGCAGCTTCAATGGCTAGGTTTATCTGCTGCACTGTCCGTGCATTTTCTATACAACAAACGTAAAAACCAAGCATAGAACTTACCTGATGGTTAACCATTTTATACCATCTTTTATGTCTTTAGTAGGCCTCGATGGCGTAGTGGTTGGTGTAACCGACTGCCACGCCTGCGGTCGCGGGTCCGATTTCCGCACAAGTCATACATTTGTGTGCATAAACATGAGTGTTTGTCTTGGTCTGGGTTTTTAAATGTATAATATGCATGTTTTTACAAAAATAAAAGTATAAATTATGTATAATATTATTACAAAATTTTTGAAAATATTACTCTACTACTACTATTGATTTTATTTGACTAATTTATAAGCTAATAAAATTATTTAAACTATTAAATCTATTTATTTTTGGTTTACACTTTCCCCGACGTTTCGGGACGTTTCGGGAGTCTCCCCGTGACCATGGCTGCATATTGGCATATTTTCAAAAATTTTGTAATACAGTGATAAATAAACAACGCGATAAAATCCGTATATAGTAGTTTAATTTCAATGAATAACATTCGCGTAAACAGAAGACAATATTATATAAATTATGTATGTTTATCGATTGTCTAGTGCTCATAGTACAAGCTTTGCTTAGTTTGGGCTAGATGGTGTTGTGTGTGTGTGATAGAATACAATAGAATAGAATTATTTTTTCCGTTAAAGACAGCGCGTCATTAACAGAAAAAAAAGCTATATCGATATGGTACGGCGGTATCATAATCGTGCTGTCATCTTTACTAAAACTTATAATCGCTTGCAATACCAAATACAGTGAAGCTTTTGTTCCTATTGTCTCTGTTGTTCCGGATTGTTAAAGCCATTATTTGTTAGTTACCGACGACGAAAATGAAATACTAATTGAAGATGGTAGAAAGGAATTAAGAGACAGGTATATGATCCTCTGGAAATGATACTCAATTCGGAGGAACGGAGTAACAGCATTTCTACTGTGAAGCTGATGAGAGGGTAGTTGTTCAAACTATCCTGTTTTAGACGTAAGTTATTGTTTTTATGATATTAATCCATAAAGTCATAAGATAATTTTGAAATCTTCGCCCTCTCTCATAGTAAATATAATATAATAAATTCAGCCCTATATATAATATATAATCTGTCCCACTGCTGGGCACGAGCCTCATCTCACTGTGAGAAAGGTTAGGCCATAGTCCACCAAGCTGGCCTAGTGCGGGTTGGCAGACTTCACATATCTTCGAGAACATTATGGAGAACTCTCAGACATGCAGGTTTCCTCATGATGTTTTCCTTCACCGTTAAAGCAAGCGATAATTAATTATTTAATACGCATTTAACTTCGAAAAGTCAGAGATGCGCGCCTTGGGTTCGAACCCAAGACCTCTGCGTCCCATACATAGCCCAACCATATTTCGCAGACTACGTTTTAAAGTCCAACGTAATAGAGGGCGGGCTTACAACATACCGGGCACAATTTCTACCTCCGTGTTATTATTGTTATAATTTATACAATTACCTCACAAGTCATAATTTTGTGTAACGAGGGCCTTGAAAACATTTAACCAACGTACAACCATTTGTGAATTATACAAATATCTGTTCAGTGTGGGATTCGACTCCATAACATTCGGTGCAGAGGCATTGACGAAGCGCCAATGAAACGTTTATAATATAACGCAATGCCAAAACAGAAATCAAATCTAGAACATCAGAATCGCACGCAAACTACACACGGGATAGTGTTACGTCTAATAGTCCGAAAGATTGTTGTCAGTGTCTCAACTACACCCATTTGTAGTGAGAACGATAGCATAACGCTATTAACTACTTACAGATATAACAGATACGCTCTTGTACCATAAACCATACTACAACTACGCAATACGGACATTTGTGTTATCCAAAGACCATCGCAAACTAGCCACACGTACTTTTACAGCGATTCACAATAATGGATTTCTTTTGACATTCGTCGCTCAGCACTATTCTGGCAAACATGTATTCGGCAATTCTGATCGTAAGCAGGATGGCATAAGCTACAGGCAATACCTTTTACACTGTTGCAATGATTTGTACATATACTTTAAATATCTTTTTCTTTAAAATATGACCTTTCTCTCTCTCGAGGAATGAATCCCGTATCACGATAGACTTTACAAGCATTCAACCAAAAGACACAAATAACACGTAGATCCGGAACAACGATTTATGAAACCCACAAATTTTTGACCTGTGTGAGGATCGAACCCACAATACTTGGTGCAGTGGCACCCACTCATGTGGTCCAGTAATATATAGTTTTGCCGAGTCTGGGTGTATTTTGGGCCGGCTTTTAAATGTTTAAAATTACCTATTCCGAGTGCGGGAGTCGTCTTTTAAATAAAATAATATTTGGCAGTTTATCCGGTGTTCTGACTTCCCAATCTTCTACAGCCGGCTCTGAAATCTAAGCCTGTGCTTCAGGGTATAAAATGGAAACTTTATACTACTACATTCACGGGCCAGGTTTTTTCAGGTCAAGAATTATTGCATCTCGGTATAATATGATGATCCATCGCCTAGTGTGCGAAGGCCTTACCATCTAACAGTGATGTGGTAAGCGCATGTGGGTCGCGCATGCGCACTGCGCGCCGGACAATGATTTGTGCAAATTACACACCGGCCCGTTGCAATACCTTGTTTATGCTCTACCTAGAGACGGACTCCACATTCCCATGAAATTACCCACAGTACGTTCTGAACTGGGCATGGCATTTCATATTTAACATCGATTCACATAGATGGACAAACAGACAAACGACTCTACCAACTCTATCCATCTTATAAAGTAATTTAGTCGGTGATCGTAAAAGGAAATTGTATGTAGAGAAATCAGTAACGTATATTTTAATAGAAATTTTAACTGTACTCTATAGTAGAGTCTAAAACAGTCTATCTATAGTAATTACGATGTCTGCTGTCTATGGAATTAGCGAACAAAGCTAATTTGCATACTTCCTGTCTCAGTTTTTGTTTGCCTTAATCTCGTAAGCTTTTAAATTCATTTTAATGGTCTCTACTATAGAGCCAGTGTGCTCATATGTCAAAGGATTCTGTACCAAATACAAAGCTATGTCTCATAATGAGTATAATCCTATCACATAACGCTACAATAGAGCTGTGAACTCTACCATAGAGTTCAGACCGGGTCACTGTCAAGCATTTCAATAAACTAAGTCTTATTAATATGTTGACAAATCACCCGTCGTACTGTAGAGTCGTGTAGAGTCGACATCGTGTTGATATGACAGTGGGCGGCTCTACATAATGTGTGGTGTTACTGACAATGTGTTTGTGAACGAGGGAGGCTTAACATTGGACGTAGCCGTCGTGTGAAGTTGACGAGTAAAAAGATGTAGAGTCACCATGTCTTCGTGGAATCGTTGTGTCATGATTACAGTTAGTTACGTAAAACAAATCAATGTAATTATGGTATATAAACACCCGATTTAAAAGACTTGTGATGCATACGTTACGTGAGAATGTACACAAATCGTTGTTCCGCGTCTGAGCGTTCGTTGTTTAATATTTGTATATATCTCGCGACACAAGATTTAATCCTGGGAGTTGTCCTTTTTTCAAAGTAACAATACGCATATACGGGATAGAATTGAAGACCTCACGATAGGCGGCAAGCTATTGTTATTATAATGTTTGAAAGGCGGTCTTACCATGCATATTTAAATCACCAAAAACCATGTTTTGTACAAAATATTGTCTTATGTTTACGCGAATGTTATATTAAACAATTTACACGGATTTTGTCGCGTTGTTTATTTTACTTTAAAATTATGTTCGGGTACTTTGAAATAACTAGGTACACTTCAGAACATTGAGATAACTACCATCTTAGTCTCCCCGTGAACAGTAAAGCAACCAAAACGTCGCAGCAAATATATAGTAGTAAAGTTCAATAATAGAAGTGTTAGAGTTTCCAGAATTATGTAATAACAGTGTTTTAAAGTAAAATAAACAACGCGACAAAATCAGTATAAAGTGTTTAATTTCAATGTTTTATACAAATCCAACTTTGACACCTAATAAACGGTTGGCATAACCAAAAGCAAGTCAGACATAATATATTAAAAAAATATATATCGATCTATCAAACATGTAAGTTTTCTTACGATTGATTTTTTACCGTTAAAACGAGATTCAACTAACATTTTAATACGCACAACTTATCTTTATAATGTTCACGAGATCAATTTAATTACAAAGCTTACCAAACTAGGGCCGAGTGACGAAGCTTTCTTAGTCCCAACACCCAATTAATTAATCTGTGATTATAAGAAATTTTTAATTTTACAGCCTTTTGAGTATCTCTAATACTACCAACGTGGGTGCTCTACATCGACTCTGTTTACCTCATAATAAATAATTATTTAAAACTAATTTTACGACACCGCGTAAAAAGCTCAGCGTTTTGAGAACTTTTCATGTGGTATATTACTGGCGTGGGTGCCTTACATCTACTCTATTTACCTCATAATAAATAATTATTCAAATCTAATTATACCGCGCCACGAAAAAGCTGTAAAAATGTTCTTAAATTCAATCATTATCTAATCTAGTTTTGGATAATCTACATAAAGTGTATTACTATGGTCTCTACTAGCGTGGGCGGATAGTCTGTGTTGTACCGGCTCTACGCTCTATCATTACGGTTACGAGTTGGCGTTATGACGACTAATCACAAGTAATTGGCGCTCTACAGTGCTCTACATAGAGGCTTTCAAACGTGAATGTGATTAACTGTCGACACAATAACGGTATGGGAAGGATTTGGTAGAGTTTGTGCTTTCAATTATGGCGTGACTTTATCTTAAGAATTATAGAGTTTGAGAATAATTTATTATCGTTCTAGAAAAGGCTGGTTTTCGCCTATGAATGTATGTTAAAAATATATTAAGAGCGATTGAAGCAAACGATTTACATTTATAGTATTTTGTTGTTGAGAAACATCTTATAGCGCACAACGGAGTATGGACTTAGATCCGGTTCCTAAATTCAGGAAACGAGTACTTTAGTTATTTTTGACACATATCCTATGGAAATAAACTAAATTTAACTGTCCATCGTTTCGCTCGTTTCGTTAAATATTGGAACCGCTCCTTAGACTTCAGAATTCGCTAAAACTAGAGCTAGAGAGTTCAAGTTTAAAATCTGTTCGGCAGTGAGCTAGAAATAGTTTCCCTACAAAACATCACAAAAAGGGACAAACCTGTTCCACTGCTCCATTTAGATCAAACTGACTAACGTACCACGAAACCTGCAACTTCGCCTGCCTGAACTACGCGACTAAGCTAAACAGCTCCTGTTGTATGGAACGGTATCAAATGAATTTTGGCTCACAATTTGGATGAAACCTTAACTTTGATAACCTGCACCACACTAATGGTTCTTCTATGTTACTGGACCAAACAGATAGACAGATTTTAAAATTATTTCTTATACGGATATTATCTCGCTTATTTATAAATAAATTTTAAATAATCTTACAATTCTTTCTAATCTTTTTTGAGTCAAAACGCCTTCAAATAGTCAAACCCAATCCACTGCTGGGCACGGGCCTCTTCTTAGTGTGAGTTAGGCTATAGTCCACCACGCTGGCTTAGTGCGGGTTGGCAGACTTCACATATCTTCAAAAACATTATGGAGAACTCTCAGACACGCAGGTTTCCTCACGATGTTTTCCTTCACCGTTAAAGCGAGCGATAATTAACTATTTAATACGCAAATAACTTCGAAAAGTCGCGAGATCGAAATATATAAATCGAAGATGCGTGCCTTGTGATCGAACTCAAGACCTCTGCGTGGCAGTCCATCAGTTTCTCACTAAGCTATCGTTACTTACAAACCCAATTAATTTTCTAAAATAAAATATCTCTAATAAAGCCTTGTTATAGATTTAAAACAGTATAAATAGATGGAATTCAAGAAATATTTCTAGTCTTACTATGCGAAGAATGTTTGAATAATGTTACTGGGATAACGAAGCGTCCTTTTGTTCTCGAAGCTTCTGTTGAGTACGCACCTGCTGCACCTAAGGATTTCAAACTATTATTTCAAACCTTACCTATTATAATCTTACAAAATGTTATTTTAATAAAGAATGTTATAAGTGTGGTTATATTAAATGATTAAGTACCTTTGGTTGCAAAATAAGGCCTAAACAACAAAAAATAATATGAGAATATTATTAGTATGTGAGTTTGCAAATACGTTTGGACGTTTGTTTATCAATCTTGCGTGAACTGCTGAACGACTTTAAATGATTTTTTGCACACAGATAGACTATTTCCTCAATTATAACTTAAATACTTTTTAGCACGGAAAATTTTGTTAACGTGGTTTTCACGTAGAAATAACCACAGGAAGTAACTAGTTCCTCTATTATTTTATAGCCTTCTCGGGTGTCGTGGTAAAAATTTGCGCTTCAATCGAACCTGCGATCCCACTTTCGCACACAACATAAGCGAAACTTATATCCCTCGAAACTCTACATCTGGTTCAATCTCTTCGCATTGATCATCATGTTAATTTTTCTTTTTACGATTCAACTACACGTGATTCGTTTCTAATTTAAAATGGCTACCAGCTCATTAACCTTAAGTGTAATGTCGTCAAATAAAATAAAATATAAAACTATTCATCGCATACTTCTCACGGTTGCCTGCGAGGCCCTTCGGCCAAAGCATTTGCGTGGGTGGCCTCTACTCATCATTTTTTCATCCCTGCCTACACCTGTGTGTGTGCTTATGTGAGTATGTGTGCAATTGTGTGTGTGCAAACGATTTTATTATCTCATTAGCGTGAAGAATGTCTTCATAAGGTGTCGTCAGCCGCAGCCGCGAGACATCGTTCATTACCAGTTAATGGCTTTAATAAAACCCTATATTTTCATATACCAATGTAATGCGAAATAAATTGTCCCACCACTAATTTATCATACATGTAGCGTCATGTAAGACTTGGAGTGTTCTTATTTTGTAGAAAGCAGTCGATGTAAAACAAAGTTATTGTTTTGTTTGGCTTGTATTCGGTGTCGGTGTAGTGGGGCCATTACAGGGTTGCCTGCAGGCGCGCGGCGGTCGTGCGCCGACGCAGCGCGCGGCAGCCGCCTCCCCCAGGGGCTGCCACCGCGCATGCGCAGATAACATCGACACACTCAACATAAACGTATTATTGGCACTTACGCCTTTGTTTATTGACAGTTACGACTCAGTACTCCATAATTTATTCGAACAAGTGTCCTGAGGCTTGGAGCAATCGGCGGATATTTTATTTGTTTTCGTATTTCGATCACCGCATACGCCGTAATCTGACCATCGAAACAATTTGAATTAATAGCCGTATTAAATCCAAATCGATTATCGATAAGACATTATCGCCATATCGTAGTTTTTATTTACCCATAAAATAGGAATTTAAGCTATAAGCGCTGGGAATTGATTAATAATTCTAAAAACCGCTACCGAGTTCATTAATATGTGTTGTAAAATGTAACGCGCTCATTGTAAATTTAATTAAATTCCTGTTCAGATAAGTCGCATTGCTCCGCTCGAGAATTGCTCGGCGGACATTCACTAGCTCGCGTCTGTGACTGCGCCTACCTACTATTATTTTATATTTTAAAGTTCGACAGTTATGTATAAATAATTCAGGATAAGCATTCCTTTTTTAATTAGTTGTACAGTGTGACTGATTAAACATTGTACATACTTAAGGACATGATAACTTATGGTCAGACGTATCGAATAAAAAAAACAATAAAATAAAATCTGTGTAACCTGCAAAGAAAACCTTTATGAAAATTGGTATGAAATATCCATAAAAGGTGGACACTGCGCGCGTCGCACACAACTGCTACCGAGGCTAATGACCTTTGATAAGAAAAAGACGGGCGGGGGTGTAAATTCGGGAGAGAGTAGGGTGCGGTTGCGGGGGGCGAGGGCGAAAGTTTTGTTTAGCTTTGGTATATGCGCAAGGACACTCTTGCGCATATACCAAAGCTAAACAAAACTTTGCACATTAAGTTTTTATTGGATAACTAGGTCAAATTTTAAGTACCTATTTTTTTTAGATATTCGTTTCCATAATCGAGTACTGAATACCCTCCTTCATTCCATCCAGTCTTTTACCAATCAGCCTGTATAATATAACTAGTGTTTTGACCCGATTGCATCTGGCGAGTAATGTTTGTCAGTATTATTATTAGGCCTCAGTGGTTTAGAGTTAGTATATGCGAGCGACTGTTGTGCAAAAGATTTCAGGATCGATTGCCTGATTATGCAAAGTGTTGGTTTCTTTCAAGACTCTCAGAACGGATTCTGGAACCGCTCCATAGGCGGTACTTAACCTAGCTAAGATGCACGCAGATTTTAATAAATGAATTTTCACCTTTTCAGATACAAATTTAATTATTATATATCCATAATTTAAATATTAACGGCACTTTAGCTTGGCTAGGTGAGTCTAGTATAATATTTATTTTAAATAATTGTTTATTTATATTACAGGTTTTGGCTAGAAACTACCAAGATTGCCAACTGTAAATCTGTATAGCTAAATAAAAAACATTGTTTTTAGCAAAATTAAATGCTTGTGTAACAATAAGTTCACGTCGATAGTGCAATGTTTCAATGTCCTATCCAGTGCGACCTAAGTATGGCTGTGCGGAATATTTATTTATTTAATTAATAGCACAACCAGATCATTTATATATTTACAATATTAAATTTCGTTACGTAGTATTGTTTGATATGTATAACACTTTTGGTGTACATAACATTGGCTGGTTATAAAGAAGATAGGTGTGTACTTTTTTATTAGAGTTCGAAAAAACTCTTATACAACAGCTTTGTCCGTCCGTCCGTCTGTCTGTTATACAACTTTCAACTCAAGAACCGTAAAAGCTAGAGACTCGCGGTCAACGCCATTCGACTCAGCATAGTCAATATACCCCGAAATGACTATGACCTTTGATCTCTGACCTCAAGGTCACGTGATACCATTTTTTCGAACTCTAAGATTTACGGCAATTCATTGCCGTTTCTCACTTGTATTTATTATAACTTAATCTAATTTTAATTTATCTTATATGTGGTATATCTGTGCCTATCGCATCTGGGATAAATAAACGATATGTTATGTATAAACTAAGTACACTAATATGAAACAATGCCTACTTTATTTTTCGGAAGAAAAAGTTACTGCAGTATGAATAAATCGTGTATCGTGGAGAACTTTATAAACAACGGACACAAATACTCTGAAAAGAATTGTGGATCACACAAATGTTTGTCTAGTCTAGGATTCGAACCTACAACAGCGGCGTAGAGGCAGAGGCTCGGCGACCAATTAAACCACTATACCATCCGTGAAGTCACACACATAGTAATACATCTCTGCCTACCCCTTCACATATACAACAAGCTTTAGCCCGCGCCTTCACTCGCCTTAAATTATGTTAAGTTAGTAACAGTACTTTAAAAAAGTTACAGCATATGTTACTTGGTGATAATATAGCTTTCTAATAGAAAAATATTTTTTTAAATCGGTTGCTCAGTGGGGAGACCAACAGACTGCAATGCAGAGGGTCAGGTTCGAACCCACGTCACGCACCTCTGACTTTCGAAAGATATATGACTTTTCAAAATTATGTGCGTATTGGTTGACAATTATCGCCTGTTGCGCCTGTGCCTCGGAGAGCACGCTAAGCCGTCGGTCCCGGCTGCCATGAACATCTATGGCAGTCGTTATTGGGAAGTCAGTGCCCTCTAATATCCTGACACTGGTCTAGCCTCTAGGTCAGGTGGTAGCCGCTCCGTGTAAAAACTGATATCCAGTCAAATCCGGTTAGACTAGAAAGCCAACCCCAAGTGACTTGGGAATAATAAAGGCTAGGGAGAAGGTTGAGTATTTTTTTAGTTAACCCCTTACAATCAAACCAAAAATAAAATCTTTCCGCTTTATATAAGTAGGTATAGATAAAAAATAAACGTACATAAATATGTCTGCTTTATTTACCAACTCGATGTGTTTAATCAGACGTTTACATTTCGCAACCGACGAGAGCATGATTCAAATAAATTGCTGCGCCAAAAGCGGTATAATTTGCGTGTGCCAGATAGCTGGTGTTGTTGCGTTCACACGCTATGGGCTCTGACGTCGAGCGACGCCGCGGGGCAAAGCGACATCCATCATATCGGCACGCCCGACGTGCGGCAAATGGAGCGATTTGTGAGCGAGGATTGTGCAACTGTTGCTACACGATCGGACATAGTAAGAAATAAACGAGTAAAATATCATAGCATAGCAGCGATGGTCTTGTAGTCTTGTAGTCGGAGATCGTTGGGCTACCATGCAGAGGTCTCAAGTTCGATCCCAAGGCGCGAATCTCTAAATTTTCGCTGATTTCAGCATGAATGGGCCTGCTCGACTGGGGAAGGACTACCCTCTCACAGAATATCGACGTGAAATAGCAGTATTTCTACTGTTGTGTTTCGTTTGGTAAATGTGAGAGTGCCGGAGGCCCAATCACCCCCTTTTCCTCATCCCGTTCTTTCTCCTTCCCACTTCTTTTCCTAAAGGGTCGGCAACGCGCAAGTGATGCCTCTGGTGTTGCAGGCGTCCGTAGGCTACGGTGACCACTTATCATCAGGTAGGCCGTGTACTTGTTTGCCACATAAAATGTATAAAAAGAAAAAAAAATTAATAGTTAATTACACTAGGGAACACATTTTGCGGCATGGTAAGTTGAAGCCAATTTTCTGTAAGTTTAATATGCTGAATTCGTAAGAAAAATATCAGATTTGTTAAATTGACTCTAGTTTATGAGATAGGACTTTATAACTATATGACTGAAAGAAGGTCGAAATAAAAATACAATTACATATTAAATATATATTTTGAAACGACTATATAATAACGACAAGAAAACTTAATACGTATGCTATTAACAAAAATAAAAAAAAATAATAGAAAAACTTTATCTGTAAGCTATTGTATTGTGTTTATGTTCAAGACAATCCCTTATTAAACTCAAGCAATGTCTGCCATCATAATATGGCTGTCCCATCGGCCTTGGTATCTTTCTTTCATTGTTCTAATGTCCTGATGGAACCATTCTTTATGTTGAATATCTCAAGAACTCTGGTTCTTGAGATATTCAACATGAAGAATGGTCAATCCATACAAAGTAAATACATTTCGGGTGTGACTGATGAAGGTATTTATTAAAACCAGTAACAACATTAATGCCGCAGATGTTTCCCAGTGTTATCGCTCGCTTTAACGGTAAAGGAAAACATCGTAAGAAATCCTGATCTTCATTAAAGTTCTGAAAGGTATGTGAAATCTGTCTCCCAGCGTCGTGGTCTATGGTCTAACTCTTCTCACACAGAGAAAAGGCCTGTGCCCAGCAGTGGGACAGATAAATACAGGGTTGATATTTATATATTATGCAAGTGGAAGTAATTAGCATTGTCACCTACTATTGTAGATGACAATTCTTAATATTTTCGAAAATATTTATCCTAACTACAAGAACTTACAATAAAGGTAATACGAATTTATTTCTTTAAAAATGACATTACTTTGTTGTGTACTTCATGAAAAGTTTAAGAACAATCAAGAAGTTACATACCAAAATTCTGGTACATAACATACATATATACATGATGATTTTTACAATAAATCTGTTTCAAGCTACGAACTGTTGGCCCGAAACTTCGGCATTTACGTTTCTTGGTAAGCAGGTTCAAAACGTGTTCAGCGTAGAGTTAAAATCGGATTAAATTTACTTTACGAGTATGCCAGTATGTGGGTAGTGTGAAATAAAAGTAATTAGATTAAAGTAACATTGCATTAACTACCCAGGCAGTCCTATCAAAAACACAATAAATATTGCCTAATCTAATACTAACGAAGCGAAAATATTACCTATATTTTCTTTTCGTTAGTATGGAATATTAAATAGTTCATATGGCACGTATTATTAAATAATTCCTGAATGAATAAGCCCGTAATACATTCCGATACTAAAACTGGCAAATCACATTGCACAACCTCGTCTAACCCTCAGTCAGATCCTATCAAAATATTTCCGAAAAACAGAAATCTAACCAGCAAATCTGTAGCAAAAAGCTACAAATTTGCTGGTTAGGTATCATATCAATTATATTACGTGCCATTAGAATGCGAATCAGAGCTAATAGCGATGACCACAATCCACAAAATGTCAGCTCGCAGTAATTGTACCGATATTATTTGATTACAAACTCGTTACCACGACTAACGGTTATAATTTATTCAACAAGTGGTCGGATTATATCTACAGCCTTCGTGCTAATTTGAGAACACATAAATCTTTGTACCGATGCCAAAATATTGGAGCCGTAATCATTTTTTACTGGATAAAAGCTCATTTCAATCAATATACCGGTTCATTAAATGGTTTAAACTCTTTATTATGTATCGCCTGAGGTATTCATGTCGTGATTGAAGAGAGAAGCTTCTGAATACTTACTAATACAAGCAGGCATTTACTGCCTCCATGGCGCAGCGGTTTGAATGCGACTGCTGTGAATAAGGTCTCGGTTTCGAATCCTGGGTCGGGCCAATAAATTATTTTTGGGATTTTCTGCTAAGGAATCTCTATACGAGCCCGAAGTTAGGAAATTGGCGGAAATCCCCGGAAAGCACGTAAAGCCGTTTATCCTGCGTCTGATCTCTCTCCGGTTGTATCGGTTTATCCGTGCCATCGGATCATGAGGGTTAGGGAACAGAGAGTGCACTTGTGTTTGCGCACATACTTGTGCAATATAATATCTTCTGCGCAGATGGCCAGTATCCGTTAAGATTGAAATTCGGTTTGAAAGACATTATTATTATTAATATTATTTAATATAAGCAGCAATTAAAGATATCCTAATAATATTATAAATGATTATGTTTGGTTCTTTGTAACTCAATCACGTGAAAAACCTTTAACGAGTTTGAATGAAACTTAGCACACAATAAGACCATGTCCTGGATATCCATGGTTTTTCTATGTACCAAATTTATACAAAAGATATGATTTATTTTGCTATGCGTTATCATAATATGTTTACAAGGCGAAGCCGCAGGTAAAAACTGGTAAGTAATATGTGTCTAAGACTAGACTATAAAGTATAGGAAGCCTGGATATGATACTATAGCGACACTGCTTACGCGTTAGTTTTGTGTAGTCAGCCGCAAGTATAAAAAAGCGCCACTCGGAGTCGTCTCCCCGCAACCACTCAGTTAGGTCGTAGTCCATTATGTATTAATTATTTATTATTTATTTAGTAAATATATGTCCATATGAATCATGAAGTATTTGATTTGAAAACTCACAACAAGAACATATAAGAAATTCACCACAATACCTACGATATTACTTAATATATAGTCGAATTCCAAATCACATTCAAATCGAGAGCACTAAGTTAATATTTTACCGTATATCTTAAACTTTGGTAGGTTAATCTTGCTAGAAAATATGATAGGATCCTTTATATCTGGAGGTGTAGGCAGTAATGTATTACAACAACACTTCACTTACTACTTTTAGGTCCAACGTAATAAGAGGCAAGTCATAATTCAAGACTTAGCGACTTTCTTGTCTAAAAATCCCATTAACTTTGCTTGATTCGGAATACGAACCTGAGACCTCACGCACAGCTGTAGCATTCACTATCGGCGTCGTCAACAAAACAGTTGTTCTAGTAGTGATTAAATAGGAAATGCGTGGGATGGCAAATCAAAGAATAAAATAAACATGGTTGACATTAAAATTCTTAAGCTTTATTTATGTGCTACCTTAATAAACAGTTAAAACGTTTGCCAAATTAAATTTTATAATAATCTATACAAATAAATAAAATTGAAGTGTCTGTTTGTAATGTCTAAATAACAGCTATTTACCAAATGCATAATATGAAAGCATATACGTGACATATATAAAAAAAGACAATTTAAAAATTGTTGTCTGATTGTTTGTTCCGGCTTAACTCTGAGACGAATTGGCCGATTTTGACAGGGCTTTCACTGGCAGATAGATGATGTTATAAGGAGTAACTTAGACTACTTTTATTCTAAACTTTTTTTGTTAAATTCTCCATGGACGGAGTCGCGTCGTTACAGATAGCGTAAAATAAATTCACATTTAAATAAATTTATGATTATGTGTTAAACGAGGCTAGAGTAGTTAATTGCTCCAAATAATAATTAGTTGCTCGTGTTGGCCACACATCTGCCATCATGGCTGCGTATAAAATCTATCACAGGCTTAATTAATGAAATACTAAATCTAGGATAAATCTTGCGGTGAGTGTAGACCAGCAACAATTATGTATGTGATGATTTTAAATTTATGTTTTATGTTGCCTTCTACGCCTCTAACATGCAGTGTATGACACTTATATATCGTCATCTAAGTTTATATGCACGTAGATACATGCATAGCCTCATGTCTATAATTATTTTGTGTTAATTATGTTTAATTATTGTTGTGAATAATATAATACCCATTATGTTATGTAATAGGCAAATACATCTACGAGTCCCGGGCCCGCCTGGTTAGCAGTCACACCCCCTGTGTGACTGCTAACCAGACTGGAGTCCTAATTAGGGA
The DNA here is from genome assembly GCA_963675205.1 of Catocala nupta. NCBI lineage: Eukaryota > Metazoa > Arthropoda > Insecta > Lepidoptera > Erebidae > Catocala > Catocala nupta. Next base: position 2,765,961 of record OY776087.1, read on the forward strand.
AATTAGGACTCCAGTCTCTTACAAAGAATCTTTATTACCACCTATTATTGTTTATCTACTGTAAAATGCATATGTGAACCATTGTGATAAAATAAATTAAGGTTTATTATTATTTATTATCTTATTATCTACTAACAACTCGCTTCGCCTTCGCACGGGTTTTACAAAACCTTAACAAATTACACCTAAACCATCCTCAAGAATCACTCTGTCTATTGGTGAAAACCGCATGAAAATTTATTTAGTAGTTTTTGAGTTTATCGCGAACATACAGACAGACAGAAGCGGCAGGGGACTTTGTTTTATAATATGTAGTGATATTCCCGAAGAGGTATGTAAATATGTATCTACGTGATTCACATTTAGCTACCTATATAATAGATCCTACGTAATAGGGACCGGGAGTGTTGCCATGTATCAAGCACTTTTTAAGACCTTGTATAGCTATTGAAAATTTCCTAACAGAAAAAATCCAATAACTTCTGCCCGGTTTCGATTTTATCCGGGAAATAATCTTTGTCTATTTGAATACTAAAAAAATTTACTGTAAGTAAGATAGTGAATTTATTTTATCGTATAGATATTTAATTAGGCTGTCTAATAAATCCGCTACCACCTAACTAACTACATTGATATACAAAAACTAATGGTAATTCTCAATTGATTGGTTTCTATTATATATAGGATTAGCACACGCTATCGTTGGCTTTTTTGCGACGGTTTTTTTTTATTTATCTGCTTGCCTGTATAACTAGCTTGTTAGCCACATCGGTTATATAATTTTGTTTGTGTAAAAAGTCTGTCATCTAATTTCCAGCCTAAGTGCAATTGTGGGTTCGAATCCCACACGGAACAAAAAATTGTGTGATACACTAATGCTTGTGTTGAGTCTGGGTGTTCTTTGAGTTCGTTGTTTGAATGTTTGTTAAATACATATACGCAACACAGAAATTATTAGAGCGGAGAAGTACCTTAAAAAGAGCAGCGATAGCTCAGTGGGGAGACCAACAGACTGCAATGCAAGGGGTCTCAGGATTCGAACTCACGTCGCGCACCTCTGACTTTCGGAATATATATGACTTTTCGAAATTATGTGCGTATTGATTGACAATCATCGCCTGCTCCGTGCCTCGGAGAGCACGCTAAGCCGTCGGTCCTGGCTGCCATTACCATCTATGATAGTCGTTATTGGGAAGTCAGTGCCCTATAATATCCTGACACTGGTCTAGCCTTAGGGTATCGTTAGCCTTCGGGTTGCGGAGGTCAGATAACAGTCGCTCCGTGTAAAAACTGATACCCAGTGAAACCAAGTGACTTGGGAATAATAAAGGCTAGGGAGCAAAAGAAGTAGCTTAAAAATATATCTCTGATCTCTTTCTCCTTCTTTTTCTCTCTCTATTACAAGCGACCCTAGATTAAGGTAAGTGATTTTTTATTGGTTGCCTCGATAATATAGTGGTAGTGAATACGGATGCTGTGTATAATATCTCGGGTTCAGTGCCCGGGTCAGGCTTTGTTAGGAAACAAATTACCAGTAGTAGCATGAAGCCTGAAACTATGCTCGGTAATCGTCAATAGCCCCCTCCTATAAAGTGGGACCTAAAAAATAACCGACGAAACGTGGGTGCAAAACACATCTGACGTCTCTTCTCTTTGACTCCCCTCATTACTGATACTACTCGTATATATGTATGCATACTAGACAGGTATTTTGTTTGTTTGCCATGTTTATTAAATAAAAGCTATATTTTGTCAACAGGTTCACCCGCGTTAATGTACATTTTCTGCGGCGTCGCTCGCGTAGAGTTTGTCGATGAACTTCTATCCGGAATATAAATAGTCTGAAGGAACAGTATTTTTTTTGGGATGAAGTGTACTCTAGGCTTTTTCTGTAAAAGAACATAGTCTACCTTTTATTGTTGACCTGACACATTGTCAGGAGTACAGACTCCTGACAACGTATCATGACAACTACTCGACCGATCACCAATTTTCATGATATTCGGTCAAGTAGATAAGGCGTGAAAGCGTTACAAACGAACTCACATACGTATTTATAGTATTAGTTATTTTAAAGTCATGATGATATTTATTATTCTAAACTTCAAAGCATAGCACCAAGTATGTAGGTGATGGCATGTGTCAGTGTCTCAGATAACTACATGTCCTATAACCACTTTGCATACAGCGCCAACTAAACGGTATCAAGCTACTCTTAACACAAAGGTCGCCGCCGCGTGAACTGTCTATTAATTACGGAGACGTGCGCAGGCGCAGGTGTCCGGTGCGCACGCACACTCTCGACCTGCGCCCACGCAACGCCTCGGCAACAAGGTTTAGTTCTACATTTGAATTATTTAGGAGGGTACTTTGTATACACTTCATATTTTTGTTAACGTAAATTGTTTAGTAAAGATATCAGTGTTTGTTTGTTTGTTGGTTTAAATAGAATACTACTAGAAGATTTTATAAATAAACTTATTATAAAATAATTACTTAAAATCTAAAAGTCCAGTCTCAACATCTCGTACTCCATAAGGTTTACTTTAATACATAAGTTCAGAACTGTTTGTTTAATATTTTATGTGAAACTGATCTGCCGCAGAATCGAATAATATTTATTAATTTACAAAATAAAGACTGTAACATATACTGTGGTTATACATCGCAATTTGGCTGTATGGCAATCACCATTCACTCCACCATCCGTGCAATCATACCGATGCCTCTTCCAGGCTTCGACCTATCCTAAGTATATCTCATGGATCCCATATCGGAGTAATATATGCTATATGTTAAACCGAGACTTAGGCTACCTGTATGCCAAGTTGCATCCATATCTGATCAGCAGTGTACTTGTGATTGAAGAACAAACATTTAAACATCTTCACTAATTTTCATATTTATACTAATATTATAAAGCTGAAGAATTTGTTTGTTTTTTTGTTTGGTTGAACACGGTAATTTCAGGAACTACTGGTTTGAATTGAAATTTTCTTTCATTGTTGGATAGCTTATTTATCGAGGTAGGTTATAGGCTATATAACATCACGCTACGACCAATGGGGGCGGCGCAGTAATCATAAACGCGGGTGAAACCGCGGGCACATCTAGTTTATAATATTGGTAGGCTATACTACTTTAAGCGTACCATTATAAATTGATTAAGTTATTAAGTACATAGTTCAGTTGGCAAAGCGAGACCGTGTGTCGAGGTCGCAGGTTCAAGTCTTGCTAATTTACATTCTACCTTAGCATGGGAAATGCTTACGAAACAAATCTTAATATTCTAAAGTTATCATTTCTTTTTAAATAATTTTACGATTTTTGTTTGTTGATATTCGAAATAAATTAAGTAATTTTATTACATTTCTGAAATATTTGACGTATCCAAGTAATAGGTACATCAAATTACTTTATGAAAATAAAATATCGGAATTTCAATTTGAATAATATTTACAATGGTCTTGCCATTAAAACAACGGACACAAAAGACGTCCAATTCGAAACAACTTATCTGTAGATTTAGTTTACGTCCCTTGTAGTATTAAACTTGAGAAGCCTGCAATTAATAACATAAACAAATAAACCTACGAGTAGTTTCTGAAAGACGAATCATCGTCAGGTCATAATAAAACTTATCTCACTTTTGATTGACTGTTACCAATGTCATCAACAGACGTTACACAAACGAAAACATCTTGTATTATAAATCGAATTTCACAAAATAATTTTTATCCAGCTTGGATATTGAACCCATGACTCAACAACGTGATGTCCTTACCTGGTCCTCCGTGCATCACTAATTATAGAACCGAGCCACAATATAAAGGATAAATAGCTAAAAGTAAGTGAGCAATAAAGCCCACGCTATACCTCGGAGAGTCGGTCTCTCCCATGATTGAGAAATTCTCTACATAGCGTCGATAACCTCCACAGGTTGTATTATAGGTTGTTGTGTCGTTACTGACGGTAGAGCCGCATTTTTGTAATCAACTGCTCTATGATCGCCATTGTTAGAAACTCTCATGTGAGTGAACAGTTTTGTAGAGCTGATTTGGTTATTTATTGTTATGTTTGTCTGTATTGTACATTTTATGGCTACGGCATATCTTATGCATACAGGTCAAATTAAAAAGGTATGTCTTCTTCTATCTTTCTCTATACATAAATTGTATTGGGTTTATGAAAATAATTTTGCAGGAGTGTGCTTAAATAATAGACCGCGACGAAATCCGTACAAAGTAAATTAATTTCAATGGTTTTTTATATTATGTTTAGACATAGAATTATTAAGTAATATAAATTAATATAAAACAATGGGACCTAATATTTAGTATAGATAAATAAGTTCATGAGTTCGATTCCTAGATAAGGCAAAATGTTGTTGGGTTTTTGTATTAAGTAATCCATAGTACCAGCATGAAGTCTTAATCTATGCCCGCTAGAGATTGTAATAGGTTCGTCCCCTATTATGTGGGAATGGAACTCATAGCTGCCGAAAGATTAGAGTACTTAATACATTCCTTCCTAATTCTTAAAGGATACAGGCGTGAGGCTTATGCAAATTAACAATGGACGCTTATATTTGAAACAGCTTTACAAGCTATATAAATGTAGTAGTCTTGCATTATTCGGTCTCGTAAAAATTTGAGTGTTGGCAGTAACAAAGAAATATTTACAAATACTGATATAAATTGCATCCATAGAAAATAATTATGTGTCCATTTTGAACATGTTTTAACGATGAGTTTAAGCTGTTGTGGCCTTATTCAGACCACATGTATATATGAAAAGATATCAGTAAACATCCTTATAGTAGAGCAATTTTTGTCCCGGGAGCTAGCGACATATTTATCGCTCCAAACTCCTGCGTCGCACAGAGGTTTAAAAAATCGAGTTTCATAAACAAAGATATGTTAAAAAAGAAGTACATTATTTATACGAGAGTATATCAGGGGCAGAGTCTCGAGTCCTAAACAAAATAGACATTTCTGTATCTACCCATATATTTGTCGTAAACAAATAAATTGGTATTTCTGCTAAGAAATTACAAAAGTACGTAATGTCGTAATGGTCCTACGCCAGATCTCTCTCCGTCACGTTGGATTGCCGTTTCATCGGATCATGAGAGACATGCAACAGAGAGTGCTGCGCAGATAGCCAAAACTGTTAAGTTCGGCCAACATGACCGAAATTTCGGTCTGAAGGACATTATTGTTGAAATCAAATTAATTTTTGCTCATTAGTATCAGTTTTTAATGGTTACGGCTTCTATAACTAGTCTACTATGATTTCCTGTAATAAAATACAAAATTAAAAATGTAATATGCCTATGGCTATAAAATTCGATCTTCGACCCACTGTGCGTCGGTAGAGTCACAGCCTCATTGTGCTCTACGTGCTAGAGACATTCGTACAATTACATATTTTACGCTTAATTCCCTCGCGTTGACTCAAAACGTCTCTACATGCATTATTTATGGTGTCCACTCCGAGCATACTTTTTGTAGAGTTTTATAACTTTTATCAACAAATATTTTGTCGCTTTATAATTTATTTTATGATGTCACGTTAATATTTTAATTTGTTGCGTCGTTTAGCGTAGAGTACAGCGTTTAAAAATGGTTTTATAGAGGCTTTTCGGCTCTACAATAGTTTAACGTACTGGTAAGTTTAAGATTAAAAAGTTAACGACTTTAATAATAAAAGTGTAATTATTTATAAGTAGTGGTTTAAGTGGTCGCGTCGCCACTGTCAGTGCGTTGGTTGTAGCGGGTTCGATTTCCACACAGGACAAAAAAGTGTGGTTCACAAATAGTTGTTCTGTGTCTAGGTTTTCTTTGTGTCCATTGTTTGAACGTTTGTAAAGTCCGTGACTCCAGAATTATTCCTAATGAGGGAGTTATAATTTTAATTATGATGAATACCAATGAAGTATTGCTTATAGGCAACTATATTTACTACAATGCAGAGGGTCTCGGGTTCGAACCCACGTCGCGCACCTCTGACTTTCGGAAGTTATATGACTTTTCGAAATTATGTGCGTATTGATTGACAATTATCGCCTGCTCTGTGCCTCAGAGAGCACGTTAAGCCGTCGGTCCCGGCTGCCATGAACATCTATGGCTGTCGTTATTGGGAAGTCAGTGCCCTATAATATCCTGACACTGGTCTAGCCTTAGGGTATCGTTAGCCTTCGGGTTGCGGAGGTCAGGTGGCAGCCGCTCCGTGTAAAACCTGATATCCAGTCAAATCCGGTTAGACTAGAAAAGCCGACCCCAATTGACTTGGGAATAATAAAGGCTAGGAAGAAGATTTAACGAGAGTGAGACTGCCTCAGTAGCGCAACGGTAGCGAATGCCAATATACCACGATCTATTCATTTTCTAGATTAGCAAAAGGGCTATTCAGATTTTCTGGAAATTTCAAGTAAAATTTCAGAAGCAGCACAAAGTTTGAGGTTCTTGACAGTAGACGACTGCTGTGTATCTCGGCTTCAAAGTGTTATTGGATATTTCTGATAGTAAATTGTCAATACCATCACGGCGTCTGTAAATGTGTCTGAGTCTCAAGTGAGCAGAGGACTGTTGCTTCGTTCTCTATTACATAAGACCTAAAATTAAAGCTAGCCAAATACGAACGTGAACGTAATCCATCTCTGACTATCCCTTAACAGTTAAGAGGCGTGATATTAAGCATGTAGTTATTGTTTCTCACATAAATTAGGTAGAAGTCAACAATGTATGTGCGTGCGATGAGGAGGCTGTATTTAATGTATGTAAGTAATTACATGTGTTGCTTCGAACAATGGCAGGCGTGTGTGCGGCGCGTGCGCAAGTCCCGACTGTCATTCGCTCGCTAATTGTAAACGGTTTATGTGCCACGCTTATATGGCTGCAGGGGATGAATTATACTTCATTGTTAATTGCGTGTATGGTTCGGTGGTTCAACTTGGTTGCTTTTTTAATTCGCCGAAAGCTGTGGGTTTGATTATGGATGGATTTTTTATTATTACTTGTAAGTCACGGAATTTTTGACAGAAAAGCCCTTGATTGAAACCAAGAGCTCATACATCGCAGTTGTTTTCACCACTGCTGCGCCACCAATCCTTACTAATATTATAAATGCTAGTTTGTTTGTTTGTTACCACTTTCACGCCTTCACTACTAGATCGATCAACATGAAATTTTGCAGACACGTTGTCAGGGGCACAGAAAAGGATATAAGGTAACTTTCACCCAGAAAAAGTACTGTTACTGACTTAACCTAGCCTACATTTACGCGAGCAAAGCCGCGGATATAATCTAGTTAAATTATAAACATAAATTAAATTATAATACTTTTATACTCTATTCCAGCTATAGTATTCTATTACCTTTGTTTGACTATATTAATGTACTAGTTTTTCCCCGCGGTTTAACCCACGTAAGTCCAGTTCCCGTGGGAAAATTGGGGTAAAAAGAAGCTTATGTGTGAATCCAGGATCGCAATCGGTCAAATAGTTTTTGCGTGAAAGAGTAACAAACATCCATACATCCATACATCCTCACAAACTTTTACATTTATGATATTAGTAAGGAACTGCAACAAATGTACTTTGCAATTTCTTAAAAAAGACAAGTCTTTCCCAGGAAATCATTAATGTGTCACCAGAGACTGTACAGATATTCCAACAACGGACACTAATAAATAATAATAATAAAAAAATCTTTATTGACACAAATTAAACTATAATAATTTAAAAACTGTGTTGTAGGAGCCAGACTAAGACCCAGAACAACTATTTGTGAATCACAAAAATTTTAATCTCGAATGAAAATCAAACTTACAGCTCTTGGTTCAATGGCAATGCCTACGCAACCACTGGTCTGTTCTTATTTTCTTATAGGCCTATATTTAATTAATTAATGAATCACTTGCCTCAATATATCTTAGGAAGGCTAACTGTGAGGTTATGTTTCTTAGATCGATGTAATTATACGGTAGAGCAGTGCGTGGGTGTCCGTGGCGGCAGTTAACTGATACGTCTTAATGATACACGTAATTGGAAACTTAATTAAATTGAGTGATATGTAGTGCGGTGACCCGTCATGAGACCACCCCCTAACTACCTGTGTGTCTCATTATATAGTGTCAAACATGTTATAATAATTAAGTCCTTTATATGGCATAAGCAATTAGACTGGCATTGTAATTTCGCAAGTCTGTGAAGTCCATCATTAGAGTTTAACGCTGTATCACGGACTTATAAACATTTAAACAACGAAGGCAAAGAAAGTCCAGACTTGGAACAACTACTACACGTAGACAATGCTTTTGTCGCGAGTGGGACTCGATTTAGTGTCAGTGGCGAAACCATCCAGCTTAATGGTTTACGTGGTTGAAAGGATATTCATACCTACATTCCTAAATCAATATATGTACTTACATAGACTATTTTGAAAGTGGGACTACGTATGTATGCCTTTAATTTGTCTTCAAGCTACATCCTTAGTTTTTGGATTGGCCTTATCGCCTTTGTAAATGGTCTTAAAAGACACACCCGTATTACAAATATAATTTAGGCTAAGTGTGCTGGACACAGTTTCACAATCCGTTTTGCTACTGAGAATTTCTTATTGATCTCATGTACAGCAGTCACATTCGATACCGTTGCACTACTGAGGCAGTACTTTTAACTCTATTTTATACGCGACACAGGTTGTCTTCTGTTTATGCGAACGTTATTCATTGAAATTAAACTACTATATAGGGTGTCCGGTAATTAATAGATAACCTTGAAATGTCTTATAGTAGAACTGAAGGTCGTTCAGAAAAAAATAAAAATAATAAATAAAAAATTTAACACAAAATTTTAAAAAGTGCCAGCTATATTAGCATAGCATACTTTTGACTGTCTATCTATTAGCATAATTAGTGTTTAATAATAAAACAACAAAAAACCGATGGATTTCATTCATTTATGGTCGTAGTATACAAGAAAGTTATATGTACATGGTAATTAAAAAAAAACACATATCTCAGGTAGTAGTTAGGACAGATTTTTTTTCATATTTTTTTCTGAACGCCCATCAGTTCCACTATAAGACATTACCAGGTTATCCATTAATTACCGGACACCCTATATACGGATTTTATCGCATTGTTTATTTAACACTGTATTATATAATTTTGAAACTGTTACACTACTATACTATTGAATTTTACTAATTTATAAGCTAAGAAAATTATTAAAACTTTTTTTTTACACAATTAAGGTTTACACTTTTCTCGACGTTTCGGTTGCTCTTCAGCAGCCATGGTCACGGGGACCATTTAATTTCAATAAGCGACACAGGTTTTTGCCCTGGAATGGGACAATACAAGCTAAAAGAAATAAATAAAATGTTTTGGTTTTACTTTCGCGAGTCAAATTAAAATGTGTCCACCGGATGTGGTGGTCTCTACCGTCTAACGTTTCAAAGTGTGGAGAGACCGCGTCGTGTTCGCCGCTACATATTAGCGCTCGTCACGCCACTTGACTCTACAACTCTACACCGACACAGCCTTCGTGGAAGGCTTCTGTTCATGTTGCCAGCTAATTTGTAGCGTGTAATGTGCCGTTTATCGACGACACGGGCCCGTGACGGAGGCGGGCGTTCCCGAGCGTGACGCGACGTGACCCGCCGTGACGAACGGCCGCCGCTGTGCCGTGGGAGAGACGATCATTTGATTAAACGCCGCGTTAACAGACCACCCGACTCTACCGCTGTACCGCTTCGCTCTATGGCTCTACCGACACGCATGCTCCACACTTTATTTGATTTCTTAGTTCAATTTGAGGTATAATGGACCGTTCTAGTAACTAATTATTGTGAAATTAGTTTAGTCACTGAAAGAGTTCCACGAAGACTTAGCGTTGGCACGTTGAGATATGCCCGACTCGCTGAGAATATATTCTTAACGATGTTATGTTTATTAAATCACTTTTATTAGCATTTTTATTAATTAATTAACATAATTTCTTCTAAATATACTGCTGTGACAAAGTGTTTACATATTTAATGAATTTATTTTGGATACATGAATAAATTGTGAGAATTCTTGCATATTTTTGATAATTATCACTTTTATCACATTGAGGACATTTAAATCAGCGCGCGTTGAAGTCTTTTCTTTGTACAAGTGGGGAGTAAAAGCATAGTACAAATTGCGTCATCGGTGGCTAGTCGTACGCGTTGCTTAGTAGTAATGTAATACAATAGATCGATATACTATGGATCCACAAAAAGATAGTTGGTTTCCTGTTGTATTTTTTACCAATGCTGTTAATTTTTTGGTGCTGTCTTTTTTTTTCATTAATTTAATTTGTTTTGCTATTGCTGTTGTATCAAACTTGACCATTTCACGTCTAATGCTCAAGAGGCTAATGTTTGCTACGCGGAGTAAATTTAGATGCAATTTGTATAAAAAAATGTTATGTACAAATAACACTTAGATTCAAAACAACTTCAAAATTTCACTATACACAAATAACGATACAAGTTATATATGGTGATATATAAGTTGTATCGTTATTTGTGTTTATTGTAAACGTTTAATCCAATTAAGGCGTGTTACTATGGATGTATTTCGAAATAAAATTTTGTCATTGAACTAATTTGATCGATAGATTTTGGATTGGATTGATTATTGACTTGACCGTTAAGGGGATTACACTAATGTCCGCCGTGCTGCACCGAGTCCCCAGCATCCGACGTATTGGCAGGCTCTATGTACAGTTAGAGACGAGAGGCTGTTTGTTGGTGTATCGGTGCCTCGCTGTGGAGACTGTCCCGAACAGTACCGCGCTGTGGGGTGCACGTAGACAACAAGTACTGGTGAGCACACAAGTTTTATGCTATTTTGTAAGGTGTAATAAAATGATATAAAGAAATTGTAAAGTACTCCAAATAAATGGTCTACTTAGTTAAGAAATACTTTTGTATAATAATTATAATATCAGCTGTGTATTAAACTGTCCCACTGCTGAGCACGGGCCTCTTCTCAGTGTGAAAAGGGTTAGTCCATAGTCCACCACGCTGGCCCAGTGTGGGTTGGCAGACTTCACATATCTTCGAGAACATTATGGAGAACTCTCAGACATGCAAGTTTCCTCACGATTTTATCCATCAGTTTTAAAAATAGAAATTAAATATTATTTTTCGTTATATCTACTATATTGATCTAGAGCCCAGAAGAAATGACTTTTGGTAAAAAAATGAGGCCTATATTTATTCATATTTTTATCCGAAAGACGTTACCCACATTCGTGTATGTATCACTTGGGATCACAGAAGTGTACAACGCACTCTTCGTTACGGAGTATTTTTCAAAAATGCAAATAGGGTTCACAAGGTCCATTGTCACCCAAAACAATTATTTGTTGATCCTATAAACTCTTTGCAAATTTGGAAACCGAACCCACAACACTAAGCGTGCTTCACCAATTCGTCCAGTGGTGACAACTTAAAACACTACGCAATCTACGCAAGTGGCCCGGCGAGAATTTGCAATTATATTCATACTGTAACAACTATTAAGATAATCTCAAATATCACTATTAAAAATCTAAGTCCTAGAAAATATAGCTGGTACTTTCATGCTAGAACATAGCTCTGCCTACCCCACAACACAGATGCCCTTATTCGATATGGTTCGAATTTATTGTATATACAACAGGTACACGTGTCTTCGGCTGTACGTCTCTCGTCGGTGTAACCAGCGCTATCTATAATTGAGATCGGCGCATGCGCAGCGCGCCGCGTCGCGCCGGCCTGCGCCCGCGCACCTCGCCACAACAACTCTTTGTCCGAAGCTCTTTAAATAGCCTCACTGTTACCACAGCGAGGATTTCGTTCCGCTATGCAAGGTAAATATAGATCACGAACTGTTGCTGGTTTGAAAATAGCATGTGTCTAAAATTAGTGGTCATGTTTAAGGCTTGTTTCAGACATTAAAGTTGGTCTCAATTATACAGGGAGTAATAAGGCTACATTCACTAAGTACGATTTCAGTACCCACGTTTAAAATACACGTAAAATTAAGTGGTAGTCTAATAGATATAAATTGTAAAGAAGTCACGGTAACACACAAATATTGAATTATGCCACTTTGATCTGACTTTGACTTTGAAACTGAAATCATGTGGAATTTGATCACTCAGGTGATTTGAAGAAAAATAATAAATAAATTGAAATCATGTGAAATTTGATCACCCAGGTGATTTGAGGAAACATAATAAATAAATAAAAATCATGTGGAATTTGATTACCCAGGTGATTTGTTGGTAGGTGATTTTAGGACACAAAAATGTGGAATTTGATTTGGGATTATTCCACTTTGATCACCCAGGTGAAATCACCTGGGTGATCAAAGTGGAATAATCCCAAATATTAACTCACTTTTACTTCAAATATTTAGATTAGCTAGAGAACCACAGTTAATCCTTAAGGCCCGGTGCCCATTGGCGGCACGGCATGGCAAGGTATTTTTAGGCGACCAATAAAAGTATAACCTAATTTTATGGAAATAAAGTTGAAATTTCTATGTCAACAGTCGTAAGTACAAAAACTAAACCGCGGTATGCTTAGGCATGCCGTATCGGCAGCCTTCGGAGCGCTTCGGCTTCCTTCGGAACGCTTTGGCAGTCTTCGGGATACCGCGGCAAGACAACGCTCGCCCGTACCCCGCGGCCCCGTGCGTAGCTTCATTAGCTTAGCGTCGTTCATGCCACCACGGCATACCTAAGGACGCTTCGGTATGTTTAAGGACGTCGCGGCATACCTAAGGATGTCCCGGCATAGTTACCGCCAGTGTGCGCTTACATGTAGGGATGCCGAAGGATCCCCTGCCGTGCCGTGCCGCCAATGTGCGGCGGGCTTAAGCGGCAAAAAAATTATGATCCACTAATTATAGTCATGCTTCGTCTGGGTATTCTTCATGGTAATATTGTCTTCTGTTTACGCGAATGTTATTCATTGAAATTAAACTACTAAATACAATAGTAGTAGTAGTGTAACAGTTTCAAAATTATGTAATACAGTGATAAATAAACAACGCGATAAAATCCGTACATAGTAGTTTAATTTCAATGAATATTCTTTATGGTCTTTGTTTGAATATTTGCAAGATCTCCGTGCCATAGGATTCATTAGTAGAAAAATTGTCTGTAACAATTCGCTCTTCTCAGGACATATTATGTATCTTGCACGAGACAGGCCCAGCCTAGTGTGGACGGTTTATGTCTATTGTATACATACAAAATTTGTTTTACGTAATAATTGATTTTATTTAAGATTATTAAATTTCTAGACATGATGAAAAAATTAATTACCGATCAGAAAAAAAATTGACACTTTACTCAATCTGAGACCTAATAATCAATTGCAAACTTAAGCCAAAGAACCAATGAAGAAATCATCCGAATAATTTTTTAGGCAAGTATAAAAAGAAGGCGTGTCATGGGTTTTTCTAGTATTGCCTCTTAGTCACACTATGTATGCCAATACTCCGACGCAAAAGGACTATGCGTAATGGCTGACCAATCATATTGAAGAACTTAATCCTTTTGCTTCTAGTACCTATTTACCGTTCTATATAGCTAAAAAGGGTCTCAGTGGTGTAGCGGTAATAAATTCGACTGTTATGCATGATGTTTTTGTATAATAATTTTTTTTTGAGTCATTGTTTAATATGATATAATATACTTACGATCATACTACTGTTTACTTTAATTTCAATGTTATGTTATGCTCGTTGAGTAAATTGTAATGTTCTTTGAGTAATAATAAAGATCTTTTTAAACCTAATTTCCGTGTCAAGCAAAATGTAATTGGGACTTGCGATTAGAATAAGCGAATACAAAATCTTCCGAGTAAAATATTTTAACATAAAGGAGACTGTCTAAATATACATATATACATTGTTCCACGCTTTTATTCCCGAAAGGTAAGGCAAAGATGTATAACACCAACATTTGGGAAACTTAGCTCAGCCGCATATGCAGTTCGGAAAGTAGCATTTACAATTTAGGACCACGAGTTTCCCTGAAAGATCGATTTAAAGAAATAGGCATACTTACTGTTGCGTCGCAATATATATTTGCTAACATTATGTTTATTAAACATAATATTCACTTATATAATAAGAATAGTGATATCCATAACGTAAACACTAGAAATAAGCATAAGTTAGTAGGCCCATATCATCGTTTACATAAAGTTCACAATACATTTGCGGGACTCGGTATACGTTTTTTTAATAAACTACCTATTAATATAATAAATTTACCATTACTTAAATTTAAAAGCGCCGTTAAAATACAACTTATTCGGAAGGGTTATTATTCAGTCAACGACTACTTAAATGACAAAAACTCATGGAACTAGTTGCTTGTTGCATACAGGATTTAAAGATCTGTATTACTTTTAAGTCAATTTAGTAATGTAGAGGTACCTCGTGATTATTTGTGATGTTGACAAGTAACTTGTTTCTTAATTTGATTATTATTGAAGAATATAAATACACAACCGCATTTAGTCACGGACTGCCTTTGCATTGTCACAAAGTGTAAGTGTATGCGCCATCATGCCATCTTACTGCCTATTTTAGATTTATATTAAAACATATACCTTAGCCCAAATTATTTAATCTCTATAATATTATTAAGTTATTATCGGATGGTTGCAGACTCCATGCTGCTAATGATAATTTCAATGACATTTTGCATGAGGTCTAGGGTTTGAATCCCGGGTCGGGCTAACAAAAAGATATTAGATTTTCTGTTAAGAAATCTCAATACGAGCCCGGAGATAGGAAGTTGGCGTTGTTAGACGGGGTGTCTAACATGCCTCGAAAAGCACGTAAACTCTTTGGTCCTGCTGATATCTCTCCGTTCGTGTCGGATTATCCGTCCCATCGGATCATGACGATTAGGGAACATGGCCAGTCTCCGTTAATATTGGTCGCCGTGACCGAAATTCGGTCTGAAGGACATTTGCCTGACCCGGCAATCGAATTAGAGATCCTATACCCAGCTGTGGCATCCACCGATGCCGTCTGCTATATATAACTAAAGAAAACCTATTAGACGTCCAGCACATCGACGCACGCGCAAACTAACATGATGTTTTAACAACAGCTTAAAAAACTATTGCTTATAGAAAACTAAACCCGTTACGCCCAGTACAAAGACAACAAACCCACGCTACAGAACAACTCCGCACACATAGGTACTATTTATTCTGCGTCGGTGGCTCGTGAGTCGGCCCGTGTGATCCGCCGCCGATCGCCCATAATCCTCTTACTGCGAACAAACAGACATTTAGATAAAAACTATAGATAATTATACAAGCCACCGTTTCTAATTGCGTCTGTGACGAACAGTTAGACCTGGCTATGATTACGTAATGTAGTTATTTTGACATTAATATATATGTACATATAGGATTTTATGTACTATAAAATCCTTTATGTACATATGTAATAATAGTAATAATAAATGATTTTATGAAAAAATATCCAGATGCAGACATATTTTTTGATAAGCCTTATGTATTTAGTAATCACGTAATGACATATTTAAATAATGCCTAATTGTATAAGTTTTAATTAATTCTAAAATGTAATTTAGCTTTTGACATTTAACTGTATTATAATTTTTCTCGCTAATTGTATTCTACTATTATTTTGTATATTATTAATTTGTATTTTAATGAAATAATACTGTAAAACCCAATTTGACATAACATATAAGCGCCTTGGTGTTACACTGTAAGCTTGTGTTGTTTAAATAAATAAATAAATAAATGTATTTAGCCGGCCAAAAATGTGGTCTACCGCCCTACAAATGAGTTTCATTTGAACATCATGAATCAACAAGGTCGATTTCGCCATGCAATAATATTATGACAGTAACCATTGCTCTCTTTATTATGTCATATATTATGTCTACGTCATGCCATGAGTCAAGTTAGAAAACTCAACCTTACCGACAATTAGATCTCATAGAAACTTTTGTAAAAACTGGTAGACCATTTTCTTCATAATGATATATATTCTCACGCCTCTGTCCCCAAAGGGAGGTAGGCAGGAGAGTATTACACTCACATTTCGCTAACACTGTCTTTAGGTCCCACGTTATATAAAGTGAGCCTTTTACCATCTTTTCGGCAGAGCTTCAGACTTAATTCTGCTATTGAGAATATTTTACAGTAAAATCCAAACAACCCTACCCGGGCATCGAACCCGGGATGTACAGCAGATAAATTCACTATCGATGCACCGAGACAGTTTCGATATTGAAGTATGGCATAAATCTACAGTAGGTCTACAAAGTCTCCCGGTGACCATGGCTGCTTAAAAGCAACTGAAACGTCGAGGAAAGTGTAAAATTAAATCTAAAAGTTGTATAATTTAAATAGCTTAAATTGAACTAAACAGTAACTAGTAAAAATGTTTAACAATAGTAGTTTAAAGTTTCAAAATTATTTAATAATAGTGTTTTATAAAAAATAAATAACGCGATCAAATCCGTGTAAAGTTTAATTTCAATCTACAGTAGGTATATTAAAAAGCTGAAAAGTTTGGTTTTGCGTCATAATCTTAGAAACTACTAGACCAATCTGATAACATTTTTGCATTAGATAGCCTAGCTATTGATGATCATTATAGGCTAGATAACATTACGCTACGACCTATGAGGGCAAAGCTGTAGCAATGCCTAACATATTGAGTCATAGAAGCACACCGGCGGCCAGAGACAATCGATTTTCAATTCTAATTCAACAACTAGTCTGTAGGTGTTTCTAGTGGCCTGTTTCTTGTCGTGTTGTAACAGCCAGGTTTTGGAGGGGTATTACTTGCAACCGCAGAGGTGACAAGAATTATGTTAAGTGTGTAAACGTAATGTAGACCCGTCAATCACCGCAATGGCGACACTTGCTTGAATAATAATGATACAACATATTCTTAAAAGTGTATATTTACCAAAGGGTAAGCAGAGGTCTTGGTTGGCTGCACGAATAGCGTCTTGTTTTCGGTGGTCGCGTCGCCACTGCAACTGCGCCGTGTGTGTTGTGGGTTCGAATCCCACACGGGACAAAAATTTGTGTGAACCGCAAATGGTTGTGTCGAGTCTGGATGTTCTTTGTGTCCGGTATTTGAATGTTTGTAAAGTGGTGTACTGCCCTTTAGGCAAAATATTTTTGGTTATATTTTACTTCCCAAAAAAACTTATCACCCTAGTTTCATTTACCAAATGAATATTTAGCAAATTTTCATTTCGCATTTTATTTACTTCGTCGAATTATCATTTGGCATCATTTTACTTTGTCATCAAATGTTTATTTTGGCAAATATTATTCAGAGCAATTTTTATAACCACCCAGAAATAGAAGCTCTTTCGAGCTGTGCTGTGGTCCGAACGTGAACGGTGGTGAGGTCTCGGGCCAGTAGGCCCATGTGAATTTTTTTTTGGGAAGATTATTTTATGCTGAAACATGATCATGTAATTATTTGTTAATCAATTACTTGCCAAAAAATAATTTGCTAACTGAAAAATTGCGATAAGTTGTTTTGACAAATGTCTTTTTGCCAAATGAAAATTTGCTAAAAATAATTTGCGATGTGATATTTTGGGCAAATATTTTTGCCTATACTTTAGTAATTCTTGTAAACTCCCCCGCGAAAGAGAAAATATTACTAGTGCGAAACAGGTCATTTAAAAAAAATATTTTAATTGGCTTGTAATAGAAGACGAACTTATTGTTATTTACCTGGCATATTCCCAGACGCCATGGTGCTAATGAGAATTACTTAGCAGTCTACCCAATAACAGTGTAATAGAGCTGGGCATCAAATCCAAAACCTTTTGCACATCAGTTGCATTCACCACCACTGCTCTATCAAGACAATCCACATTACGCAATATACTAACATTAGTCCAATGCAAACATTATGCATGAGTAGTAGAGCCTTGCTAATTTCAGCATGAATGGACCGGCTCGACCGGGGAAGGAATACCCTCTCACAGAATATCGACGTGAAACAGCAGTATTTCGACTGTTGTGTTTCGTTCGGTGAGTGAGAGTGTCGGAGGCCCAATCACTCTCTTACCCCACTTCTCCTTCCCACTTCTTTTCCTAAAGGGTCGGCAACGCGCAAGTGATGCCTCTGGTGATGCAGGCGTCCATAGGCTACGGTGACCACTTACCATCAGGGGGCCCGTAGGCTAGTTTGCGAACTTACTTGTATAAAAAACAGAAAAATTATAGTAGACTTATGCCAAAGGCCCGAAAAGGCAAACATTACAATATAACCACTTGTTAAAACCATTTGTAGTAGAAATGTGCAAACATTCAACCCACAAAATTATCAATGCATATCAATTATATTCACTGTAGCAGGTTTCATATCTGCTCGTGGAATGTCACGCAATACTACCGACTGCGCAAATTAAACTGTCAGCCAAATATTCTACAGGTTTCTCTGAACTTAACGAGCACTCTAATTAACTAAAACCATAAAACTTAGCCATATTTTTTCACACTTTAAATTGGACTAGTGACGTAACTCTATGATTCATAAGCAGAAACATTAAAATAGTGATGCTATCTGCTATCTCGCGATCGCGATGGTGGCGACACCGGGCGGCGATTACTAGAACTAACGAATTAGTCCAAACACACGCGATAACATCTCACAGTCTGTCTGTATGTGTGGTGTTCTCAGAAATTGTATTAATTGTCAGCCACCGCCGGAAATACAAGGTGAGTGAATGCGGCGTTACATCGAAAGAGATTTGCAGTAGGTTAGATTCAAACAACATCTTATAGTGATATTACTTTTAAGTTTCATTTTTCGATGGTAACTTCGTAGTTCTCCATAGGTAATGTTCTCGAATCCTAACTGATATTATAAAGGCAAACGTAACTCACGATTTCCTGGACGAAAGGTACCCTATTTCCTTTTTTGTACTGCTGACAACGTGTATGCGGTATATCATGATCGGTCGAGCAGTGAAGGCCTGAGAGCGTTACAAATAAACAAACACACATTCGAATTTATAATATTAGTTAGGGTCCAATAATAGTTGGAACGACATAGGATCGGTCCTATATCTTTGTGGGACTGACATATTATTCATATCACAGCCAAACTGTTATTGATTGCTATAGTGGCGCATTAGTAGTAAATGTAGTAATTTCTTGCCCGTTCTTCTCACGAGCCCTACACCCTTGCTTTACTGAACGTGGCAGTAAATGTAAATTCACAGGCAAAATTAACGTGTAACTTTGACATTCATAAGTGTTACCTTGTAACCTAACTTGAATAAATTTATTTTATTTTATTTTTTGCGACTGGCTGTATGACGTTTCGGTTTCGACTGCCAGTTTGGGAAAGTGTTAATATTAGTATTTTCCGGTCGTTTTTTTTTTGTACTAGTACGGCGTCTTGAATTGTGAACCTGGTAGAAGGTAAAAAGCACGTCTTCTATTCCGATAGACCTTAAGTGATGTGGTACCAGTAGCATATAGATACTTATATATGTACCTGTGTCTACTCGTACAGTAATATATGCGTAAATTGATATTTGTTTAGAAAAGTAATATGAGGCGAGTATTTTGCAGCCAATCAGAAAAAGCCAGACCTAATGGTCTTAGTATGGAATATGAGTTTTATAAAAATAATCCTGTAACATTTTGACTAACTCAGGTAATGATCCCGGGACCACGTAATAATAACCGTTAATGCAAACTTATGCCACTAGCCAATAGATCTATGGTGTTATTAGCATGGAATTAGAAAATTTCACAGAAAAGGACTGTGACAATTTGGCTTTAAATAATGGTCTTGGCACGAAAATTTTTAAATTTTACATGTATAATTCTGTAAGATTTTGGCTAACTCAGGTAATGATCCCGGGCCTTACGTATTAATAACCGTTAACGCAAACTTATGTCATTGGTCGACAGATATTTTCCCCAAGATAAGATTACGCACATTTTCGCTGCGCAAGACGTTAAATAACACCAGCCATTTAACTTCGCTAAATAATTCATGTTATCGTATATTTTATTACTAAAATGCTAAACTGATTTTGATACATTTATAAAGTATCAGCCGGGTTATTGTCGTCATTAAAATCGTCAGCTTGCTTAAGATTAGTAGCACTGTTACTGAGTTTAACTTTGTAGGAAAGGTAAAGGTTGAAAGGGTTCTGGAGGCCGCATACTCGTCCTCATTCCTTTCTATTCATCTCGTATTAAATTTTCTTTTTGGATTTCCATTTGACAGCGCGTAGGAGGACTATGGTAACTGCTTATTAACAAGCGAAGTATATATATATTATGTCAGCTTTATAATATAAAATATCAATCAAAGAATATTGACGTTCTTTTAAACGTTACGCTAGAGGCAACTGCAACAGGCATTTATAAGAGACCTTCTCCCTAGCCTTTATTATTCCCAAGTCACTTGGGGTCGGCTTTTCGAGTCTAACCGAATTTGACTGGATATCAGTTTTTACACGGAGCTGCTGCCACCTGACCTCCACAACCCGAAGGCTAATGATACCCTAAGGCTAGACCAGTGGCAGGATATTATAGGGCACTGACTGCCGGGACCGATGGCTTAACGTGCTCTCCGAGGCACGGAGCAGGCGATAATTGTCAATCAATACGCACATAATTTCGAAAAGTCATATAACTTCCGAAAGTCAGAGGTGCACGACATGGGTTCGAACCCGAGACCCTCTGCATTGCAGTCTGTTCTTCTCCCCACTGAGCGTTCATAAGAGACCGTAATGAGGAAAAGAGCAACACTCTCTTCTCAAAAAAATATCTCTCCCGCACTAAGAATAACTCCTGCGTCGCGGCGGCTATACAAACATTCAAACAAAGAACAACCAGACTCGGGATCATAACATGTTTGTGCAATATTGGAACCCACACGGTCGTCATAGGAATGGTGGTGCGAAGATCGAATTAAACCATTACGTGATACGTGATGATAGTAAATAATTTAGATGTACTCAACTTGTAAGGCAAGGTTTCAGTTCCATAACGAGAGAAGGTAACTTTTTTAATATGTAGCTCATATTAAACGTAACATGAGATTGTAATCTGTGGTTCACCTTCATATTGCATTCTTTATTTAAAAATCAGTACCGACTATTAGTTCCCACCGTGTAGTTCATAAGTTTATTTGTATTACTGCATATTGCCGCGTGACTCGGCCCGTAACCGGCTTTCAATTTAAAACGCCATAACATTTTATGTTGGCGCGGTTTATTGCTGATCCCCGCTCGTTTTTGCTCTCGGCCCCGCTCGGCACAACTCGGCTCTCGATATGTCATAAAAATTGACTATATTTTACACGGCTGCGCAGGCGCACGAACACACACATACGCACCAATCATAATATGTCGATTATAATTTATCGCCGTCAGTTCTCGACTTTTATTGATTTAATTTGGAATAACATTTATTTTGGTCTAGTGTATATTTTATGCGTGTTTGAACTAAAAGTAAAACGAGAATGTTAATGGAAAGAAGCAGGTTTTGTGAGGCTTTTGTGGAGCCGCGTAGCCTTCGCACGGTTTTATCGTTTACATAGTGTCGCCGTGTCCGACGCCGATTTACACACGCTAAATTCACGTCAAAATATACAAATGAGCTCACGAATATTTTAGTTTCTTTTTATTATGGGCCTTTGCAGATATTCAAACATCGGACACAAAGAACATCCACACTCGGAACAACCATTTGTGGATCACACAAAGCTTTGTCCCGTGTGGGATTCGAATCAAATGATTTTGAAATGCAAGGAATTTTGTTTTGTAAATAAAAGCTCCTACCGCTTTAGGCATAATTCCTGTATTGCTGAGAACGTAATAACGGACATAAAGAATACCAACCATTGAGTTGCGAAAGACATGTTGTTAACATAGAAATATGTTAACAGATTGTCAAACGCATCTCAACTGCTATGATTAGACGACATATACGAATAAGTAACAACCAATTAAATCACTTGACATGACTTTGACTTTGATATGTCTTTGATTAGCGTTCCAGAGACCAAACAAAGATTAGGTACTACTGAAAAACTATATCCTTTTCTATACCCGTGACAACGTGTATACGAAATACATATCATGGTAATTAGTTGAGTAGTTATGGCATGAAACCATAACAAACAAACTCACATTCGAATGTGAGTTTGTTTGTAACGGTTTCATGGTATGTGACGTATCTGCACGGATGCCATAGAGGTGTAGATGGTTGTCTCGCCATACCAACGCGCCGAGTGTTATGGGTTCGATCTCAGTACGGGACGAAAAATTGTGCCTTAAATAGTTGTTCCAGATCTGGGTTTTCTTTGTTTCCGTTATTTGAATGATTGTAAAGACGTTCGCGGCAGAGAACTAGAACAAAAATAGAAGTGTAGAAAGTATCAGTAATATTAATTTTGAATGACTAATTTTTTTTTTGTATATTGCTTGTCAAAATGATCACACTCCGCCTGATGGTAAGCAGTCAGTGGTCTAAGAGCAGCGGCCTCTACACCGTCCTCATAACAGCTGAGGCGATGTTGAGGTCTCTACTTAGACGGCCTAAGAAGGTGCTTTATTACGCCCCGGTTAATGGACTCAGGATTAAAGGACGAAGGAAACACGTGTCTTGACAGAGAGTTCCAAGCCCTGATCGTTCGGCAGAGGTATGAGGACCCAAACTTGTTGGTGGTTGATGGCATCTGAGCCCAGCACGCGTTGTTCTGGATAGTAATGTGGCTGTTTCTATGAATTGCCAAAATTTAACAAGAACGCAGATCAATATGTTGTACATATATTTTTGAACCGAGAGAGAGCGTTAGCTGGGCGTCAAACCTAGAACCTCGCGATCAACAGGCGCACTCGCGACAGCATCAAACAGGCAATGATGACTATCTTTCCTCACATACCAATATGCCATTAACTACGACGAACAAAGCGACAACACAGGCATAAGATGTATGTATTTATGGAGCTATATATCTGTGTGTGTATTTTGTAACTTTTACTCTATCAATGTTTACAACAAGCTCACACTTAACTATACTATTATTGTCTGTCTGTCCGTTCACACATTGTAACTATCAAGTTACCAGTGTTAACTCATTGAGACTAGCCGCGCCGCCCGGCGAGGCTTCAATTTACAATATGTATAAGATTAAGTTTTGGACATGACTGTGTGGGTTGTGGTAATGATTTTGATGGTAGGTACTTGAGTATTTTGTATTGGCAATGTTTTACGTACCATGTGTTAAGTGATGTTGGTTCGATGCTCGCTTGTGACAAATACTAAGTAGATTGTCTACAGATTATTGATGTCTCTGTGAAGTATTTATGGTCTTCGTATCACAGTTTGTAATGCCATGCGATACAGGGATAGTCCCTAATGTTATATTGTCATATATTCCTTCTAAACTGAAAACTGATTGCATATATTCCACAGTGGTATAAGTAACTGCTTCCGTGGCACAGCATTAGTGAATGCGACTGCTGTGCATGAGGTCTCGGGTTCGAATCCCGTGTCGGGCCAACAAAAAGTTATCGGGTTTTTCAGTTAAGAAATCTAAATAGCAGCCCAAAGTTAGGAAGTTGGCGGTATTAGACACCCCCGTGCCTCAGAAAGCACGTAAAGCCGTTGGTTCTGCGCCTGATCTCTCTCCGGCCGTGTCGAATTACCGTCCCATCGGATCATGAGAGTTAGGGAACAGAGAGTGCCCTTGTGTTTGCGCACACACTTGTGCACTATAATATCTCCTGCGTACTTGGCCAGTCTCCGTTAAGACTGGACGCCGTGGCCGAAATTCAGTCTGGAGGACATTATTAAGTGGCTGCCTCATCACGGCCATTGCGCAGAGTATTGCTCAATCCCCACACGAAACAAACACTCGTATGATTCACAAATAATAGTTCCGAGACTGCATATTCTTTATGCCCGTATTTTGAATGTTCGTAGAGTCCCCCGCAATACAGGAATTACTCAAAGTAGGCTTTAAGCAAAATGGTCAATGCCGTTTAGTTGTAAAAATAATAATAACTATCGATAGATAGAAGCCAGGCCAGCGCGAACATTGCAGTGTGTTAACGACAATTAGTTTTGTTACTAAAGGTCTAGCTGCAAGCTACCAACAAATATATCTCATAATTCAATCCCCATCGTTGTCCTTGCAACTCACAAAGCTTCACAATACACATAGATAACATCCCAACTGCGCAATTGTAGCGAGGCATTCTGTACCAGCCGACAGGTTCAGTTCCAGTTCTGAAGGTCACATTACGAACAAAAGCGTCCATCGGGCTTAGAGCTGTTGACCTCGTACTGCAGGCTAACCACAGCTACCTATAGAAAGAGTAGCGTTCTTGAACTGTGACCGATCGCCAAAGGTTGCGCCTGCGCCCAGTAATTGTACCTCACTTTTTGCTCGACTTGTATCTTGCTAGC
The DNA here is from genome assembly GCA_963675205.1 of Catocala nupta. NCBI lineage: Eukaryota > Metazoa > Arthropoda > Insecta > Lepidoptera > Erebidae > Catocala > Catocala nupta. The sequence goes on from OY776087.1 coordinate 2,790,476, forward strand.
AGAGAACCATTCATTTTTAAAATGGTTCTCGATATAAGGATGTCTCTAGTATTTCTGGAACAATAAACTAATATTAAAAAGTAAATAAGTTTGGTCCTTTAAATGTAAGTAGTGTGTTTTGAAGTATACATGCGAAAATTTAACAAGGATTTTATCTTGTTTTATTGTTGGTGATAATTTTTCGTGAAGATGTATGACTAGTAATCTAGTAGGACTAGAAAATTATAAAATTTTATAATTTTCAAGTTCCAATACGACTTGATCCTAATGTGGGAACTATTTTTTTAAATAAAACTTTTTTTAAATCGAAGAAATGGTCAATATTGCACCTGTGGTCGTAAATACTAGAATGGACCTGTTACCTAATTTAAATACAAATTCAGAATTCAATGATTGGTATGCTGTAACCTTTGCCATTCCAAATGATTCCGTTCGCACGCTATTATACAAATAAATTACTGATGACGATGACGATTGGTATCTATATTAAAATTCATTTAACGATGACAAATATTATAAATTATCAGACATGGTCAAAACGGACTAGTTTACTAAAAAATAATATACTTTATGTTATTCCTGTAGACTATTTAAAAGATGACTGAATTTAAAACGATAGTTCATATGTATGTTTTTTGTTTTTCTGTCTGTCTGTAAGTTCAGACATACGTAAAAACCACTAAACACTGCTTCTTTAAAATGTAGTGTTATTTATTATGTAAAACTATTTATATTTACAAACGTATTAAAAAAGATAACATAATTACAAAAACACAAATAATTATAATACTAAATATTTACAAAAATGGTTTAGGCATCGTAGAATTCTTCAGCATCGCTGTCAACTGGTAACGTGCCCAGAAGACTGGCAGCTATCTTTTTTAATACGTTTGTAAATATAAATAGTTTTAATAGTTACAAAAATGTAGGATGTCAATTTGTAATTGAATATCATTTAAGAAACATTGTATACAAGTGTTAGTGAACCTTATCAAATAAATAAAGTCTTATGTAAAATCTTTATTAGACTTAAGTATAATTATTAGGTTGTCTCGAAGTAAATGCTGGGCATATTTGTAATCGGCGTAAGCACACGACCTTGCCTTAGACAAAAATTATGTATATGTATGTGTTTATTCTATTAATATGCCCAATAAATAAACGCATTTTGATGCAGTTTTCGTAGTTTGATAGTTCCGAGTAAGCAAACAATTGATATTAGATTTTTTTGGGTAGTCTATCCATCTCTCTGTCTATAATTATGTTTGTACCGTCATCTCATTAAATTCGCTAAAAAGATTTTGATCCAGTTTACATTACGTAGTAGTTTGGGTATTCATCCAAATATATAGCCTTAATATTTTAGAAACGGTGTCACAGTTAAAGTCTGAATCCTTTATTTACATAAAATAGTGTAAACAGTCCTTAAAAGTGTCAGGTAACGTACATATTAATAATAAATTGTTACCTACATTAAACAAAAATAAATAAATCTTTTTCATTGAAAAAAGGCGTGTTCGAGAAACAGGCAAGAATCTCATGGCCACACTTTTCAATCGCCAAAGGAGATATGAAATCCATGTGAACAATGTCACGGACAAAACCCAGTCTGAAAGAAATTTGGAACAATGCCACGATGAGTCAATGAGTAATGTGTGTAGAAAACATGTGAATGTCCGAACGTGCGGTATTCTAATGAATGCAGGAAAGATTTCAATCATTCTCACGCCTCGCCAAACATCGCACTCGTTTAGCGTACAAAGCTTTCACTAACATATGCTATATAACAGCATGTTGAAGTATATTAGAATTTGGCTGCCTTTGTCGCGCAGCGGTATGCAGCGGGTGCTGTGCATAAAGCCTCCGGAGAGAATACCACATTGGGCTAGCAAGAATTGGGGCTTTCTGATACGAAACTCTCAATTGCAGTCGGGAGTTAGAATATAGGCAGTGTTGCACATCCTCGTGTCCCGGAAAGCACGTAAAGTCGTTGGTCCTGCGCCTGATGTCTCTCCAGTTTTTTTGGATTGCCGTCTCATCAGATAATGAGAGTTAGGGAAGGTTAAACAAAGTCTTCAGCACAATAATATCACCGTTACAGATGACCAGTCCCCGTTAAGATTGGCTGCTATGAAATATAAATCGAGCCTGTAGAATATCATATTGTTTAGTTTTTGGCAGCGATAGTTCAGTGGGGAGACCAACAGTCTGCAATACAAAGGGTTCAAACCCACGTCGCTCACCTCTGACTTTCGGAAATTATATGACTTTTCGAAATTATATGCGTATTGACAATTATCGCCTGCTCCGTGCCTCGGAGAGCACCTTAAGCCGTCGGTTGCGGCTGCCATGCACATCTATGGCAGTCGTAATTGGGAAGTTAGTGCCCTATAATATCCTGACACTGGTCTAGCCTTAGGATATCGTTAGCCTTCGGGTTGCGGAGGTCAGGTGGCAGCCGCTCCTTGTAAAAACTGATATCCAGCAAAATCCGGTTAGACTAGAAAAGCCGACCCCAGGTGACTTGGGAATAATAAAGGCCAGGGAGAAGTTTTTGGCAGTGAAGATCTTGATCTTACTTTTCTTTAAAATAAAACTCATTAACAGTCGCTGGCCTAGGAATCGAATTCTATAGAGCAATGACGTAAGCTTTAACATGTCACTACATGTATGTCTGATTTGACAAAAAGCTAACATTTGGTATGGTTTATGACCTTCAAATAGTATTGAATATTAATCATATACCTCAAAATAAAAATATTAAAATAAAGTAGAAAATATTGAGTTATTTCCTATTCTATTTTATTATAATAATAATTTCATGTTCCTCATTCGTAGTTACCATTATATCGGTCCTTCAAACTTCCACCGCTATACCCAAGATTTATCAGATTCCATACGTAGCAATAGTTCTGCACTTGCTATGGCTAGTGCCTCGGAAGGTCTTTAAAGGCACGTCGTATCCATCTCTATATCTCCGTGTAAGTCTTTCAAAAGACCAAATATTTTTCTAGCATCTATGTATATCAGGAAAGTACTCATGATGAAGGAAACATAGTTTTTGGAGAAAGCTGCTTAAAGCCGCTTTCAACGAAAGATTCAAGCGAAAACGTCGTACCTACTCTTTTGATTCGTCGATTGTCTATTACATCAATATTATACCTACAGTACATTTTATTTCGTTTTATCTTTTCTATTAATGACTGAACTGGTATATGGCTATCAAATATTTATATACATCTATTTACATAACAAAAAGAACTGTTTAACATAATCAGTAGATAATAAACACAACAGCTCACATTCACTTAACATAAAATAAATTATTCAGAAATAATCTATGGCGGAGAGTAATTCAATACTATGCATTGTTTTCTATATAATATATTATAGTCATTAGAAAAAATAGAATTCAACATAAAGTTATTCTAATCCTAACTAGTATTATATACAGGGTGTCCGGTAATTAATGGATAACTTGGAAATGTCTTATAGTGGAACTGATATCCGTTCAGAAAAAAATATGGAAAAAATCTATCCTAGCTACTACCTGAGATAAGTTTTTTTTTTAATTACCATGTATAACTTTCTTGTATACTACGACCATAAATAAATGAAATCCACCGGTTTTTTGTTGTTTTATTATTAAACACTAATTATGCTAATAGATAGACAGTCAAAAGTACGCTACGCTAATATAGATTGCACTTTTAAAAAAGAATATTTAAGATTTTTTTTAAATTTTTTCTGAACGGCCTTCAGTTCTACTGTAAGACATTTCAAGGTTATCAATTAATTACCGGACATCCTGTATAGATGCGAATGTGAGTTTGACTGTTTTTTTTTGGTATTACGTGTTAAGTACTTGACCGATCTTCATGTAATTTCCTATACATGTTGTCAGGGGTATAGAATAGGACATATGGTAACTTTTCATCTAGGGAAAGTATATTCCTGCGCGAGCGAATCTTAAGACATGTTTTCTTTCCTTTAGAGTAAAAAGATACTTCACTGTTTAAACTAGTGTCCAGTCTTAGGCTGCTTTTGTATACTCACTTGGAGTATTAAGGCGTGTACATCGTAAGTTGAAAGCCAAAATCTTTAGCTTCGTAAACCGTATATTAGAGTACTTTTACCTTTATCTTTCATCCAGAAAAAGTGCTGTTACAGACGGATAGATGTACAAAATCTAGATTAACAAGAGCAGCGGGCAAAAACTACTTCAATAATAAAATTTTCGATGGCGGCCTCGATGGTGGCCTCGATAGCGTAGTGGTTAGTGTAACCGACTGCCACGCCTGAGGTCGCGGGTTTGATTCCCGCACTAGTCAAATATTTGTGTGCATGAACATGGATTTTTGTCTTGGTCTGGGTGTTTCTATATAATAATAATAATATAGAAACAAATATATATAATGTGTATGTATTTACAAAAGAAAATGTATATAAGTATGTTTATCCATTGTCTAGTACCCATAGTACAAGCTCTGCTTAGTTTGGGCTAGATGGTGTTGTGTGTATGTGATAGAATATTATTATATTATTATTATTTAGATTGGTCTTCACTGTGATATATTTCTTGATTACCGAGCGCTCAGAGATTGAAGGTAGGACACAAAACGCTCGTGTATACAAGCTGTAAGGCTGCTCGGCGCGACATCCACCACAGATCACCATCAAATCTATTACTTGAACATCGTATCATCCATCAAGAAACGTTATAAATAAATCGCAAACTCCCGCGGTATCTTCGGCTGAGATCGGGCGTCTCCGCCGTCCGTCGGCTCGTGACCCCCGTCCGCCATAATTGATTCCGACTTGTACGCTAAAACAATCGGGAGATACGTCCGTCTGTACGTCCGTCCCATACATCAAGATAGGGATCTCAATCTGTATACTATATCCCATATTCAATTATTGATAGGTTTACTATCGCGTTAGAAGTTTATCTGCGCGTTTATGGATCGTTTTGTCATATTTATCGTGAAGTTGAATGCGCGTTGTCGAAATAAATCTTTGTACAGTTTACAACTGTTAGGCGTCATTGTTCGGGCTGTATAAAGAGTAGAAAGGGACTATAAAGGCACCTCTGACACATAATAGGGCGCGTTTAGATCCACTAAAGATTAGCTCGGAGGCGAGCTTCTGAAACTGTACACAAGCGGGCGAGAGCCTCGTTTGAACTATCGAGATGGCCTTAAACGGTCTCATTAGAGGCCAATAGATGCTGTGTTGTAACTGAACACCAAGCTGATTGTGTATTCATGTATTATTTACTAATTCCTGAGCTTTATTTGGGACTAATTCCGCTTGAATTCCTATCACTGTAGCACCTGTGTAGCCAGGTTTAGCAATAGTGATCATGGAAATACCGGCCCTAGGGAAGTACCGAGGTCTTTGGGTGTTTGTTACTCAATTACTTGAAAACTGTGAAACAGATTTGAAATAAATTGTCTTGGGTTAATACTTATATCCTGCTTTTTTATGCCAGTATGTGTACCGAAATATTCACGGATAGCTGCGGTTAGAATTTAATAGACAACTCAATTAGATTGTTTTTATTTTAATTATTTGAAGCTCATGTAACAATTTTTTTTATTTGTAATATATTTGTGCCACCCCTATTTTTACGCGACTACGGCGAAGCCAAAAGCAAGGGTAATGATTTTGGCAGTCTGGGTATGTATGTTTGTATGTTCCACAGTAGCGCCTAAACTAATAAACCGATTTTAATGAATGAGGTGTCAATAGATTCGTAATAATGGCCCGGGTGACATAGGCTACATAAAGTTAACGAAAAATATTTAAATAAAAATATAAAGATTAGAAAACTATAACACAACTACGTAAAAAAGGTGTCTAAAAAGGACGAAACAAGAAAATAATTCAGATAGAAATCCAGAAATGCTTACATAGGTACAAAAATGGTCAAGGTGGAGCCGTGGTCACACCTACTATATATAGGTACCTACTATGATTATGTGGGTGTCAGGAACATCTCCATTAAACAGACAGGGTAGGTATACAGTGGATACGACCACGGCTCTACATTAACCATTTTTATACCTATGCATTTCTGGATTTCCATCTGAATTATTTTCTTATTTCGACCTTTTTAGACCCCTTTTTTACGTAGTCGGGTTATAGTTTTTTAAACATTATATTTTTATTGTTTTTGTTATAAGGTAGATAATAATTAGTTTAATTGTATGTTATGAGTGTTGCCTTCGTACATTATTTAATGTTTTATAAATAAATAATATTTACTGCTAGTTTTTCCGGCGGCTTTACTCGCGTAAATGTAGGTAAGGTTACATTAGCACCCATAGTAATTCTTGATATAAGGTGTATGTCATTTTCTGTTACCCCAACAACGTGTATACGAAACTGCATGATGATCGGTCGAGAAGTTAAGGCGTGAAAGCGTAACAAACAAACTCGCAATCACATTTATAATACATACTAGTTAGGACCAGTTAGGCTTCAGTTCTTCTCTAGTACAGACATAATATACATATGTATGTTTGTAATATTCCGTACTAAAGAAAAAAGGTTATGTGTTATTGGAAACCACCGTTAATCTGTATGCTCACATTCCTCTAAACCAGAGGTTCCCAGACCTTTTTTCTCATAGACCACTTTCAAAATTTAGCTGGTTCCGGTGGACCCCCTGCAGCTAGAAATGATTTTATCAAATCTCTACGGATAGAAAATTTTTTTTAGAAGAAATTCTCTTGTCTTCAGGTCATTCTTGGTATTCCTCAAAATATCCGTCGATCGACGTTTAAACAAATAACAGTCGCTGAGCTTCTTAAAAGATTATCTACCTACATTGATAGGTGAAGTCAAGCCAACATTTTAGTTCTTCACTATCGAAAGCAAATAAATTTTCGTGGACCCACGTTTACGAATTGTGAACCCCCATTTTTTTGTCACGCCTACGTAGACCATTTAGTATCCCGTGGACCCCTGGGGGTCCACCTGGATCACTTTGGGAACTAAGACTCTAAACCAAATATTACCAATACTCATATTTGTATAAAATTATAGGTTTACATTTGGTTGCACCGATAGTGTGACTTTAAGTAGTCATCTTGGAAATATGATGCGCTGAATGCTACCAAAAATGTTTAAAAGGTTTATGCCACTGTTAAGAGGAAACACAAGGGCTGTTTTTCCATACAAATGTAGTCACCTGTTTCCTCCCTGGATAATGCCAGTAGAACAATAATATTTTAAAATAACATGTATAGCCTTTATTGGCATGTCCCTACGTTTTCCTTTTTTTCATTAATTAATTATTAAAAGAGATATGAGCCTTCAAAAAACTCAAAAATTGGTCAGATTTTCCGCTGTGTTCAAACATCCAGAAAACAAATTTGAGTAGATTATATAAAAAAAGAAAACATAGAAACACGGCCAAAGCCTTTCTTCAATATTTAATGAAATATGTAATTAAATCGGTCAAGTGTTGGAGAAGGAATCAGGGGACTACGAAACGTTGATTTTGTGTACTTTTATAAGTATTTTCGGTCCAAGGTGCAGTTGTCTCTAACACGCTCTGCGGGCACTGCGCGACAGCAATAGATTTTACAAATACCTATTTTTCAATTCTCGCGCCCGTGGTGTTTCCTCTTAAAGAAGGTGTTAAAAATGATTTCTTATTAAAATCAATATGGATTTGTTTTTATAAAGTCCGTATTTGGTCAATGACATAATTAAATAATTAACATAATATATTCACAAATTATTTACAAGAAAAATATAAAGTGAAGAGAAAAATAAAACTGCAAAATCAAAAAGCGTCATTATATTCCTCCGCGTCGTCGTCAATTGGCAACGTGCCCAGAAGACTGGCAGCATTGCCACGTTAAATGGCAATACTTATTATATATATATATATATATATATATATGTATATATATATATATATATATATTTTAGACGGAATTATTTGTGACTGCTATGATAACGTAGAGGTTAATGATGTTGCCTCTATATTGCCACAAGGTCGAGCATTGTGCGTGCCTTTTACATAGGGACAAATATATGCATGATCCTCAAATAATTTTGTCTAGACTAGATATTCTGTGTATCCGTTGTTTGATTGTTTGTTAATTCTCACGCGACACGGGAATTATATCTAGTGCAGAAAGTTACCTTTCCTTCTTTAATAGCTAGTTTTTTAAATGGACTGCACGAGTGGTAAATCGCTTCAAGTCGTCACTTCAACACTTTACTGTAAGAGTGATATCGTACAAGACAATATTTATTTATTTATATTTATTCGAAGTCTGGGTGATCTTTTTGTCAGATGTATCAATGTTTTAATAATTAGCGATAGAGCAACTATTCCTACTAAGACAGCTCTCTTTCATAAATGTAAGTTAAGGCTACCTGAAAGTCTTTGACCATGCAAGCATTAAAGCGGTTAAATTAATATATAACACTAGCGGAGCCTCTCCGAAAAAAGCAATTGCAGCCCTACCGGGTCAAATTGTGATTCTGAATCATGACTTACTCCTCCAAATCGGTCTAGCCGTTGAGGAGTTTTGTGGCACATATACATACATAAGAATTATATATATAAAGATATATAGTTGTATACCATGACATTTATAGTTGTATAACATGTTACACTGCCAGTTAAACTCTGTAACGTGCCATACAATAAAACGGTGAGTGTTGGCCGTTTACCTCTTTTTTTATCGAACACTAAATGTAGCGATATTAAAGTACCGAAATTATTTCGTACAGATACGCGCGATGCAGTCTTGCTTGTGCTGTATAGATACCAGGCTGTAGAGATTTTGTGGATAGTGATTATATAATATCAGCTCTGTTTATAATTATCCCACTGCTGGGCACGGGCCTCTTTTCAGTGTGAGAAAGGTTAAGACATAGTCCACCATGCTGGCCTGGTGCGGGTTGGCAAACATCACAGGTCTCCGAGAATATTATGCTGAACTCTCAGACGTATGAACAGGTGTCCACACTGTTTTCCTACGCTGTTAAAGCGAACGATAATCAACTATTTAATGCTTACTTAACTTCGAAAAGAGGTGCCTTAGGATCAAATTCGGGACCGCCGCGTGGCTTTTTTTGGTTACCCACTAGGCTATCTATCACTGCTTTTCCAACGGAATCCATCTAGTCTATCTAACTTGGCTTTGCCAACGGTTTCCCAAAGTTTAAAACCAACTGAATAAAATAAAAAATTGCCTTAATTAAAAAGACGTACAGACATTACTTCAAGTCTTCAGCAAAAATATCTCAGTTTTTACTGGCCACCACAATATGTATCCTACAACAAAACTCACATATGGTTACCATTTTAACTCATTTACCCGGTAAACGATACAGTAACACATGACCCTTCTTTAACCCATAGCAGTCCACGTCAACCACTCCATAAAATCCACAAATTACTACACATACAATCCAAAAATGCGATTGTCTTACAAACTTGTTATAACGAAACCAAAAATATGGTACTTGACCGTAATGGTAGGGTCATAATCAGGTGTCATAAAGCCTTATATGGTAGTTACCATTTAAATTCGGTATAGGTTATATTGGTGACAATATGATGTGGTTGTGTCAAGGGTGAGTTGTGCAACTGTTGATTGTACTGAAGGGTTTGAATGTCAAAGGTTTTATTGATAATAATGTTGATGAAATATTACATATGGTGCACTTAAAATGTTGGTACGTTCAAGATTAATGGTACTGTCTTACGTTTACTCGAATGTTATACATTGAAATTAAACTACTTTATACGGACACCATCGCGGTTTACTTGATAATTGTAAGTATACAGTCGAAAAGGAAAATCGATAAAACAATTAAAGTAACTCAATTAAAATTTAATAGGCATATTAAAATTGCATCACAATTTAATAAGTATTATGTGCTAAATAACAATTTTATTTTTCGTGATGTTTTCTTTTCAAGTGATCTCTTTGGTTATATGGCTTGTGTTTGGGTGTTAGGTCCCAGGTTCCAATTCCTGGTCGAGTTTAGGTTTATTAGGCTTGCATGCCAATATCAGAAATTTTACTTCTTATTTTTCATAAGATTGTCTTCTGTTTACGCGAATGTTATTCATTAAAATTAAACTACTATATACGGATTTTATCGCGTTGTTTTATTAACTTTCTTATTCTTATTTTTCCTTGGTCATTTTCGGACGAACTCGGCCATGTCATTAATAGTCAATTGAAAGTCATTAATTCAGAGTTAATTCCAATCAGCTCAACTATCTTATGATAAATTCACTGTATATATTTTCTTTGCTAAACTTAGCAGCTACCCTGCTGCTACCCTAAATGTAATTTAAGCAACTTAGGTAAACTCATTAACTATTAACCTATGTCATTCATAGGTGTTACTTAGTGTCTTAAATGAATAAATGGTTTTTGACATTAGCTATAAATTCAAGACCGATTTTTTCCTTTATTAAGTACTAGCTATATCCCGCGGTCTTAACCATGTTTATGATTACTGCTCTCCAATAGCTTGTAGCGTGATTTTATATAGTGTACGTTAGGTATTTTTGGATAGAGAGACTAACTTTCTAGTAGTTAACGATTGCAACAAATCTTTGATCTTTATAATATAAGTATAAACCATGAATATGGCGTTATAGGACCCTAAAATATGACCACACTCTACTCTTCCACACTTATGAACGTATACACGACCCTATGATCCAACAAACACTTACTTACCATAAACACAACAGCTCACATATTAATTTTCTCCTGTGTCATTAACAAACGTTTTTATCCATTTTAAAGTGTCGTATAACAAAGTGCGCAATACCCTATGTATAGAACTCTAGTGATAACCTCCGGCGTCACTCGTAACCCTCCAATAACACGACCACATTCCTATGACACTATAAGATATGAGAATATGCCTTCGCCGCAGGGTCACTGCCAGTAAATTCAATAATCGGTGTGAAATAATTGGACAACATCACAACCATTTTAGTGTATAATATATTTATATAAATTATTTAACTTATTGGTTATATTTTTATTTATAAAGTAGCTTCCAATGTAAATTAATATGTGCTGGTATTTGGGTATGTCAAAATTTTGTTGTGTATCGATTCATCATTAATAATATTGTCATATGAATAGGAATGTGAGTGGACACATTTGATGAACGGTTTTTATGTATGTGGCTAATAAAAATATACTGACAATCGGTATGTGTGTTAATGGGTAACCATTTCCTTTCTGTGGCAACCCTCACAAAATATTATTTTTGAAGAAAACTTTCATTAAATAATGTTTTATATGAGGTTAACATTTCTAGTGTATATAAAAGGAAATAAACCAAAAACGTCTAACCGTTTTTAGGTTATGTTATGAATGCGACTGCTGTAAATTAAGTCTCTGGTTTGATGTCTAGGTAGGGCAGCTATTTGGATTTTTCGTTATTCTCAGTAGCTGCACGAAGTCTAGAACTATGCAGACAAAAGACGTGAGACCTAAAATTGTACCTAGTGAAAAATTAAAAGTACTTCAGTTACTGATATTTTTTTTAAAGTACAACTCCTCTCTTGGTATAATTCCTGTGCCGCGAGAGACTTTACAAATATTCAAATAATAGACACAAATAATACCCCGACTCAACAGCAATTTCTGTCTTGTGTCTATCTAACCCGTTACTCGCGATGCAATGACAGCGGCGAAGCCGACTCAGTTACTATATTAACTCTCAATAACCACAAATCTTTATACAGCTGTAAACTCATACAACTTCTTTACCACAGAACATCCACTCATTAACCGGCATGAATGCCATGCGGTTTGCGCATGCATTGCTCAATGCTGCGCCTGCGCATTCGGCCCCGTGTTGCCGGCTACGGGCCCGGGACACGCCCGAACACTTCCGAGAAACTTCGGCTAAGTGTTTATGGTAATGCACGACATGCGCCCGCGCATACAAAACGCACTAAACACGCAATTTGCGCGGAATATTTTGTTGCAGTTTATTGTAATATGTGAATATTGCTGCACGTGTGACGCTGGAAGGTTAAAGGTTAAATAACGGTACAGTTATGGAAATATCGGTGAGTACATAGTTTACAACGTGTTAGAAGTGATGTGTGAGCTCCATAGTTCACACTAACATGCTTAGCGTGTTCGTATCTCACGGGACTGGATTTAAATACGAGCAATATTACTCGATTGCGTCAAAAGGAGAGTCAGTTGTATGTATTAGTTCGCATTGTAGTCAAAACGGCTCAAACATTTAGTAATATCCTTTTTTGTTAAAAAATATGTGTGAGTGATATTTACATTCTCACGCTGCGACTGGGTAGGTAGGCAGAAATGTATTATACTCACAGTACGCCGGCTTTGATTTTATATATATGTATATATGGTAGATAACCATATGACAAGCCTAATGTTGTCTATGGGGTTCAGCCCCAGACTATCTGCTGCTACTCAGAATTTCTTGATTAAAAGACCCGTTACACTTTTCTCAAGCCGGAAATCGAACACAAGACCTCATGCTCACCAGTTGCATTCACTACCACTGCGTCACCGACAAAGACGCTATAAATTTGTAATAAAAAAGGTTAAATAGACAACTTTCTTACAAAATCTTTTTAAATATTATCTATAATTAGTTTAAAAGCAGTATTTTGAAAATAAACCGCATCAAAATACGTATAGCGTATTAAATTTCAATGTTTTTGTTTATTTAAAACCCAGCAGAATACTTTCAACAATATCTCAAATTACTTTTAAAAGCAAATACTCTCTTAAAACTTCAGTAGTTATGCAAACATTAGACGCGGCCCCACAACACCATAGTACAAGTAAATCCATCTCCTGGACACCTGAACACTTACATCTGAAGTCGCTTTATTTCATTCTATGAGTGTACGGCCGCCACCTCTAGCTCACTGCGCCTGCGCAGCCGCGCACACGTAAATCAGAGACGCGTGAAGCACCCATGAAATACCATAACTTATACCCGTACACAACACCATCAAAATTAAACTTTAAGCTTTAAGTATAAAGTTGAAAATCAATTGTACAGTCTCATAATAAAATGTATCATTGACAATAGTAATGAAAGGTGTAATACGATCAAACATGGTGGAGTATCGTTCAATGCGAGGCAGTGATGTATGCGCGGTGTGGAAAGTGATGGGTGCGCGCCTGTGCACCTGATTTAGTGGGGAGTTATGTAGCGAGCTGTGAATGTTCAGCGGTAATGCCAGTTTGTGTCTCTACAAGGAAGTGAATGGAACAAGCGACCGTTTAATTTGAATTTAAAGAAGTATCTTTTAATAAAATATTGGCTTCAACTACTATTTTACAGAGCAGAGGATTCCTTTTTATTAGTAAGTAAATTCATACATAGTTTGAGCAGCGATAGCTCAGTGGAGAAACCAACGGACTGCAATGCAGAGGATCTCGGGTTCGAACCCACGTCTCGCACCTTTGACTTTTGGAAGTTATATAACTTTTCGAAATTATGTGCGTATTGATTGACAATTATCGCCTGCTCCGTGCCTCGGAGAGCACGTTAAGCCGTCGGTCCCGGCTGCCATGAACATCTATGACTGTCATTATTGGGAAGCCAATGCCCTATAATATCCTGACACTGGTCTAGCCTTAGGATATCGTTAGCCTTCGGGTTGCGGAGGTCAGGTGGCAGCCGCTCCATGTAAAAACTGATATCCAGTCAAATCCGGTTAGACTAGAAAAGCCGACCCCAAGTGACCTGGGAATAATAAAGGCTAGGAAGGAGAAGAAGATTCATACATAGTTTTACGCCAATATACCAAAAGAAGTAAGTATTTCTGTGACAGGTATGGAGATCAGCCAACTATATCAAGCCTGGCTTCACCGTTAAAGCAAGCGATAATTAACTATTTAATACGCATACAACTTCAAAAAGTCAGAGATGCGCGCCTTGGGATCGAACTCGAGACCTCTGCGTGGCAGTTCAACCATTTTTCACTAGGCTATCGCTGTTATATAATATGTATGTTAGTAATGAAAAATGTTTATTTTAGTCATGACCGTGACCACATTATGATATCGTTATACAAACCTCTCTTTCAATGTCTAAGCGAGAGCAGAGCTCATAATATTGAGCCCAGTCGTGAAGCAGTTCCGCAAGTTGGTACAGTTGCGCGTCATGTCGTGTCGATCTATTAAAACTTCACGCCTCGCAATGCCGACCGGCTGTATTCAGCTAACACTTCTGCAGAGTTTATAGTTCACGTGTTGAAATGATATATTGACTACACCGACTATTGCACCGAGGGTCATCAGCTTTTGTTACAATAATATAACCCCTGTATATCTTCTCCCTAGCCTTTACTATTCCCAAGTCACTCGGGGTCGGCTTTTCTAGTCTAACCGGGTTTGACTGGATATCAGTATTTACACGGAGCGGCTGTCACCTGACCTCCGCAATCCGAAGGCTAACGATACCCTAAAGCTAGACCAGTGTCAGGATATTACAAGGCACTGACTTCCCAATAACGACTGCCATAGATGTTCATGACAGCCGGGACCGACGGCTTAACGTGCTCTCCGAGGCACGGAGCAGGTGATAATTGGCAATCAATACGCACATAATTTCGAAAAGTCATATAACTTCCGAAAGTCTGAGGTGCGCCACGTTGGTTCGAACCCGAGACCCACTGCATTGTAGTCTGTATATACAGGGGTGATATTATTAATATACAGGGTATACTCTGTTATACTGCTGGGTAGGTACAGGCGTCTTCTCAGTGTGGAAAGGGTTAGAACCTAGTCCAACCTGGTCCAGTGCAGTTTGGCGGAACTCACATGCTATATCATCAGCCTTCTATATACATTGACCCACTGTTAGGCATGGGCCTCTTCTCAGTATGAGGAGGGTTGGGTCTTAGTTCACCATGCTGGTCCAGTGCGGTTTGGCAGATTTCACATACCTTCGAGAACATTATGGAGAACTCTCAGATAAGCTAGTTTCCTCACTATGTCTTCCTTCATCGCTAAAGCATAATACCGTTTTACGGACCTCTGTTTCTATGTCAAAGCGTGAGCAGACCTCATAATATTGAACCCAGTCGTGAAGCAGTTCCGCAAGTCGGTACAGTTGCGCGTCATGTCGTGTCGATCTATTAAAACTTCACGCCTCGCAATGCCGACCGGCTGTGTTCAGCTAACACCTCTGAAGAGTTTATGGATCACGTGTTAAGATGAAACATGGCTGCACGAGCTCGCGGCCTATTACATGGAGTAGAAGCAGCGTTTGTTTCAGCTCTATGTGTGATGGTTTTGCTGTAAAATTTATGTTTTTGGATAATAATAATAATAATAGTTTATTGTTTCTCTCTCACATAGATACATAATAAGAAATTGCACAAAATAAACTTAATCTAGACATATACATATTCGCAACTATGTGAGAGACTGGTATCTGTACTAGGCTCAACCTGTATGACAGATTAACAGCCTCTCCAGGCACTGGACTCGTGCAGTACTAGCATGTCAGTAAGTGTCCCGGTGGGCGTGCATAAGCATTACTACCAATTGCAATTGGCAGTATGTATACTGTATAAGTTATGAATGAGAGTGTGTGTGTGAGTGTGTGTGTGTGGATCCTTATCTCTAATTTTGATGGCACGGATGGTGTAGTCGTTTAATGATCGGGTTCGATTATCACATGGGAAAAATATATGTGTGGTCGACAAATAGTTGTTCCAAGTCTGATATCCGTCGTTCAAATGTTTGCAAAGTGCTCTGCGATACAGTAATAATTCCTGATGCAAGTGTTGCCGTTATAAAGAAAAATGTCATGTCATATACATATATGTATGAATATAATATTAATATATTGTAATAAGGTTATATTTATTATTTTTATTCCATTTTTGTATGTTTTATTTGCTTATGCATTGGTTTTTAATAAATTATTGTTAGTAGGCCTGCGAGAATATCAGCGTCGTTGTCTATACTGCAACAATAGCTGACGCAGTGCCTAATTTGATCTCCATTTACCGCCTTCCGTCAAATTGTATTTAATAGTGATTATTTTTAAATTATGTGTGTAGGAGATTCGAATAAACATATTTCTTTATTTCTTTCTTCTTCTTTGTCACAATAAAGAATTATTATTATTATTATTTATTTCCAACTGTTTATTCGGAAATTAAGTGTTTACAATGTACCTGTGCTAAAACTACTTAAGGTTCATACTTTAAAATGACCGTCCTATTTGTAGTAAGTTAAAGTTCACGTGATTCACATAAACATTCATTCACGTAAACATAAGAGAGTATAATGTATTGATTCTACATTAAAGACAAAACTTTTTACTATATAGATATATATGTTTTACTTAATAAAATCTTTATCTTGCCAACTAATATTATAAATGCGAAAATTTGTGAGGAAGATTGCATGTTTCTTACACAACCGCGCGAAAACCACTAAACAGCTTTAGATAAAACTTAGCACATAGATAAACCATTGCCTTTATTAAAAGATATAATACTTTACATCTCAGTAATGCCTTCCCATAGCTTTCAGGCGAGTATAATCCCGTACAGAAACTAGTTGTAAATAAATTGAGCACTTTCTCAAGGAAATTCCAATCAACCACATGATGAAACCGTTTAACTACAACCACCACAACATACACACCGATGGCATTATACCAACCACTCTCCCACAATTACTGAAGCTCTGCTTACCCCCATTTAATACAAAAAATCATATATACCTTTTCTTTTACTCTCAAAACATTCTTTATAATGGACAATAACATGTACCATCCGATCCCAAACCGCAGACCAGAGCGCAGTCCGTACCATCAGATACCACAGTTAGCTGTGGTCGCGTGGAGACCACATAATGCGCCTGCGCATGTTCGCTTAGCTCCTTGAGCGATGGTCATGGGCCTGTGGTTGCGACCGTTACAGACGATTTAGTTTAAATGTGATCATTTAGTTTTTTAGTTTGATCGTGGTAATATGGGTAGCATGTTAGAGCGTTGATGGTGTATCAGTTCTAATGGTTCATAGGATTTGGAGAGTGGACCACACGTACTGGAACATTTGCCATGGTATGGCATGGGTAAAGGTATGTTAAAGTTCAGTATTGGCAAACATTTTGTATCGCTATAGGGGAATTTAATAGTCAGCGAAGGGTAAATGATTTAAAGAGGATGTTAATTTTTTTATTAATGTCAAATATAAGAGTTCGTGATGATATCCACTGACAAAAATCTCGAAAAGATTTCATCGAAATAGCGTCTGTTTTATTTTCGTAAAATATAACGAAGAGTTGTAAACCGAGAGAAGTAAATTAGTAGCCTAATTTTTTAATATTTCTGGTAACATGGTCACAATTCTCGATGCCAATACTGGGACAGAAGAAACAAAATGTTTCGTACAAATTGTATTTGTAGCTAAGATGAAAGACAATTTTCTTAGAATTCAAAACATTGAGAGAGCGTTATTCTATTCGATAGCATTACTAAATGAACTGGTGACACGGTGGTTAAAGTGATCATCTTTCTGCCAGGACATGGAGTGTTGCGGATCCGATTTCCACACAAGATGTTGTGTGATGCACAAGCAGTTAGGGAGGTGCCTCATTAGTGCATTGCGTTGCGTCGTCGCAACGGATTAACGCATTGTATGCCACATCTGCGCAGCAACGACGCACGAAATCGCAGTGCAAAAGGGCGACGCACGCACAGATTTCAGTCTTCATTCCACAATGGATCGAAACACTGTCCGTGGTTGCACCGGAGCTCCGACAGATTATTATATTATAGATTATGCCCGCGGCTTTGCTGTGTCCTGTTCTGTTCATGATAATTAGTCTAGTAATTAAGCCGTGAAAGCTTAACAAACAAATAAATAAACAAACTCACATTCGCATTTATATTTAATACTAGTATTTCGCGTGGTTGCGCGGGCCGCAAGCGGCCCATGAAGAGGGGTGTACATCGAGGGGAGAAGGAATCAAAAAAGTAATTTTAGATTCGTTTTCAGGGACCTTGAAAGCATACGCTCCGTTACACCCCTAAGCTAAAAAGTCACCGATGACCCCGGTCACCTTGAAAATGATCTTTTCTGGATAGATCTCGTCGACATCTATGACATTTGTTCGAACATACCCCGCCAATCTCTAACCATTTCGGAGATATTAGAGATCAAAGTTTGTACGTCGGCCATGTTTTTTTGTATGGAAACCATGTTTTTTCGCCCCCCTAAAAGTTACCAGGGCTTTAAGAAGATTTTGTCCAAGAACGACTCCCGTAGATATCACTTTTTCCGAGATCCGATGGGTAACCACCACCAAGAGCTGACCTTCCGAAGGTCAGGCATTTTTTCCAGGCTTCTTGAACGATTCTCTATACGATGCTATATTTACTTATTTCCTACGACTCCTCTTTGTATGACTTCTATTTCTCTAAGTCAGTGAGTGAGTGGGTGAGTGGTAATTTAAGTTTATATAATATGAATTAGTAAGGATATTAGTTAAGATTATGTACGCTACATAGCATTTTGTGTTAACGTAGTATTTGCATATTCAGCTATATAACCATATCAATGTATATAACCAGATATGCAAATATACCTACGCAATCGTATGAGATCGTCAATCAGTGTAACATACCGAAGTTCTAAATAACTCCGCAAACTGTCGCACAAGCGTTCACCGACATACGTCACGCGGAGGCAACTCAGTTCTAGCACTAGTCACTCGTCAACGCATACAGTGTCCAGTCTGCGCAGTATTTATATCTTCCGGTGCTGCTCCTCAATAAGGAAGACGACTGTCAATGCGTGAAGGCTGTGAGCAAAGTGACGGTAAATAATGCGCAGGTTTATTTAACATTTATGGTAGGAAAGGTAGATGTCGCAGCTTCGTTTGCGTAGAATATTTATAAATGTTAGGTTGTCCACACATCTTACGTGTGGTTATCAGTAACTATGATAACAGATGTGAAACAGATGTGAGTTTTTATTTTTTTGACTTACGTATAGTATGCTGTGTTTGCAAACATAAAAATTGCGCGTAAGCGGTTACCATATTACCAGAGATAAAACACGCTCATTGTCAACCTGAATATTAGGAGTTGCTATTCTGTCAGTGTAAGGGACAAATATTATTGCCCCTAGCATGACAACACAGTCTTTAGGAGCCTGCTTGTCCTAATTATCGCAGGAACTTAATACAATGTTGTTACGCTGCAATTTTCTGTAGGGTGGAAGTTCTTGCCAATCTGGGCTCCTTAAGAGATATTCTAGACTTAAAAGAGGATTCTGTGGAGCTTAGCTTACATTAAAGCTGTCAAATTGTAAAATAACAAGTTAAATAAATGCATAGAATTCTTTTACAAAGGATGCTGCCTATATGTCAACAAAGATGTAAGACAAGGTATACTAGACACACACGTCTCTGGCTTTCAGCGGGTACACTACGGTAGCTACTTACCATCAGACATGATTATTAATGGTTAATTGTATACCACATTTGGTCCATAAGAAAAAAAAAAAACGAATATCGTTCTAGTAATTACCCCTTTATATAGACAAACAAAT
This sequence comes from Catocala nupta, assembly GCA_963675205.1. Taxonomy (NCBI): domain Eukaryota; kingdom Metazoa; phylum Arthropoda; class Insecta; order Lepidoptera; family Erebidae; genus Catocala; species Catocala nupta. The sequence continues at coordinate 2,810,067 of OY776087.1, forward strand.
CCCTCAATATTAGTATTAGTACAAATAGATTAGTCTCTAAATTATTGTCATCTCGATCAATCAAATCAATCAGAAAACTCAATTAAAATTATGTATAAATGTAAAGGCAATTACTGAAATCTTATTATACAAAATAAATAATTGCCGCACTCGGAATAATCTCTGAATCACGGGTGAATTTACAAACATTCAGTTGACGGACATAAAGAATACATAGATTCCGAACAAATATTTGTTAACCTCATAAATTTTGTGCAGGGTGGCGCTCGAACCCCACAACATTCAGTGTAGTGTCAGTCTTAAGACAAAAACTTATGCACCAGAGTCATTCAATCATTGTGCAATCGTAATTAGCATGTAGGAGTGATATAAGCAATTCGATACAGTTTTGTAAATTATTCTGTATGTTTGTATTTCCCACCGTTGTTCGTGTGGAGCTAATCGTACGGTGGTGAGAGTGGTGACGACGATGCTCTAATGTATTCAGCGATCCGGTGCGTTTGCGCTCGTTATGCAAGTGTAGCGGCGGTTGAGGCGCGTGCGCAGATACAAGCGACGGCGACCGATACACGAATACAATACACTAACTGAATACATGGGTTCATTCACATTTATGATTGCTGCTTCTCTCTCACGGCTCATAGCGTGATATTTTAATTTTAGTGTTTATCGATTACAAACAAACCTTTCCTATTTATAATATTAGTTTAGAACATGTGTTACGGATGCCAATAGTCAGATTGGTTGGAATGACCCGATGTTTGAACAAATGGATTCTACTGTCCTAACTCAGAGCACAGAATTCGATGCAGCGCACTTTTGCTAGAGACGGAAGTTAGATATAATTTTTCGCGTCAAGGAATGAATGGACGGCGTCCAGCGCAGGAACCACGTTCAGTTCGACAATATAAGCGTAAAATTTGTATTGTGTTTAGTTGAAATTGACATGATTGGAATATATAGAATATTAGAATACGACCAATATGGTTTCGTTCTCTCTAGTGTTAGTGACAATCGGAAATAATTGCTTAACGTGGTTTCTGAAATACGAAGTAGATGTTTACCCGTCTTGCAAATACCGTGTTACTCTAAAAACCGTGTTACCCTACAAGAAATTATTTACAAATTAATCTCTGCGAAAAGCAAACCCTAGATCTTATCAGTATGCAAGCGTTCTCACGTATGTTACAGGACGAACAAGCCAGGCACTCCATACACTAAATTAATCTCTTATTGTACTATTGTACAATTCGTTGCCATTAAAATTTAATTCCACTATCAAAGTTCTACTCCATATACCCGCTCCGCACATCTCGTATGACCATCACCCTAGAGTGAGGCGTACTCTGTCCAAGAGCACGGCACGTCGTTTGCGCACACAACTTGCAAGCGCTACGTTATTCACACCTCTCACTACACACTTATTACACTTGTCTCCAAACAACACAAGTGTTACTGAAAGCGGAGAGCGTTTATTACTATCAAACTCATGCCAAATGATTTAATTTGCTACTTCATCCAGAAAATCACAGCGTTTGGTCGTTTATTAACAAATTTTTGTACAGTTTTACTCCAAAATAAATCTGTGTAGTATAAAGTTGACTCTAAATGAAAGATAAGCCCACTATGTTCTAGGCGAAATTTAGAACTAGAACCCCAGTAACGATCTCTTACGTGTAACATAATAAAAATGATTATAAAAACGTATATTATTAAGGATTACTAGCAATGCTTGTTGACACTACTTCAGATAAACTGACATGCTGCTTGACTTCTCTAGCTAAGCTAATATCGCTGTTTCAAGACCACGACCTCACGCATTATCAATACCTTACCTATTGGGCATATTGAAACCACATGATCAAATAAATTCTAAAGGTTTAAATCCACCAAATACACTTAAAGACGGTCGTGTCACTTCTCCGGAATTCGGAACATAATTCGTCAGCCGTTAACAAGAACAAATTCGTCAACTAATCATCCGTATGATTAATATTACACACAAACACACACGCAGCACGCACGCACATAAAGTAAGTAATGAATGTGTCGAGAGTCACTTACAAATTAATTGTGTCACAAAAATAACTCAAGTCAACGATCCGTTGATTGTTTGTGATGTCATCGGCGAGACCTTCGCTTCGTCTTAGTTGTGCCAACACATATGACACACACACATATAATTTCATGGCTGTATTCCCGAAGGGGTAGGCAGACGTATATTAAACTCAGTTTATCGACGTTAACTGGGCGCAATTCTAGAGTCCAAACTATTGAATAGTCTTTTGATTATAAAAATACTAGATTTTCTCGTTTCGTTTGAGCGAAGCGCTTACGTAAATTTTGGTTAGATTAGGTTAATTCTTAATGTGTGCGATATCGCATGACGGTGGCACGGCTATGATATAAACATTTATAGATTTAATAGCAACTCGACCTGGCTTCACACGGGTTGTACATATACCTAACAAATAATACACCTAAACCTTCCCCATGAATCACTCTGTTCGTTGGTGAAAACCGCATGAAAATCCGTTCAGTACTTTTTGAGTTTATCGCGTACAGACAAATAGACACAACGGTGGTTTTGTTTTATAATATGTAGTGATTATTTTACTAGAATTTCCCCATAGCTTCGCTCGCTTAAATGAAGGTTACAAAATAATAATATAAAAAACAAAAACACGCTTAAATTAAAAAAACATTAAATAAGCAAATTTACTGTAAAAAAGCGTGAGGTGGGAAAAAGAAAGCACCCCACGCTTTTTTACATTAAAATTATTGAATTATTTTCTACTTTTGTCGTTTGTTTTTTTAATAAAGCGTGTATTTTAGTTATTTTAATATATTATTTATTTTTATTTATTCTAAATTATTGTATTGTCATCGGTCCTCGATAAGTGCGCAAATTCAAATCAATCCGTCGATTTGAAAGGGGTGAAAATCACGTTCAAAGATTCCGTTACATAGATACATACACACCAAGCTGATAAAAGCGTGTTAATTAAATAAATAGCAATAGTTTTTTTCTGGATAAAAGCTACCCTATGTCATTTTCTGATCCCCTGACAACGTGTATGCGAAACTGCAAGATGATCAGTCGAGTAGTTAAGACTTGAAAACATAAGAAACAAAAAATCTTACATGCGCATTTGTAATATTGGTTAGGATTAAATGCCTCGATGGTACAGTGGGAGTGTATGTCACTGCGTGCATGAGGACGCAGTTTCGATTCCCAGTTCGCAAAATGTTATTGGATATTACTGTTAAGAAAAGAATTTCTCAATACAGTTTTAGCACAGTTCCAAACTCCGGGCTGCTACTGTTCTCTGTGCCCGGGAAACGATATAACAGGAGTGTGGCGGCCTACGTAGGACCTAAACCCTGGCGAAACGTGAGTGCAGTACACCTCAGCCGACCCCTTTGGGGATTTAAGCGTTAGTATGAAATGTAATGAAAGTACGTCTATCGCTACTCGCTGGAAATATGACCGCATCTTTAATATATTTATTGATAAACAGATGCAAGATTGAGATAGCGAGCGCATAATTCGGGCGGCGTGGAGCTGAGCGGATGCGGGTGCAGCCACGGCGCGCAACTAGTGCGTTCCCACAGTGTTGGAGGCTGCGCGGTGCGATATTTGTTATATAACTGTATAATGTTCTACTAAGTGTAGCACGTAAGAATAGGCGTGCACTTGGTCGTAGTTGTTTAAGATTTTGTGACATGAGGGATGTTTAGTTAATTTTTGGTGTTATGGAAATTTTATAGCAATGATACTTTTCGTTTTATGTTCAGTTTTATGTAGCATTGCTACATATTATAAAACAAAATCTCCCGCCGCGTCTGTCTGTCTGTCTGTTCCCGATAACTCAATAACAACTGAAAGGATTTTCATGCTGTTTTTCAGCAATTGGCAGAGTGATTAATGAGGAAGGTTCAGGTGTATTATTTGTTAAGGTTTTGTACTATCCGTGCGAATCCTGGGCGGATTGCTAGTATAGATATAATATAAGTTTGAAATGTACAACGATTTTGTTTATACCGTGATGTTGTTCATTTGTGTTTAATAAATAAATTGGTAATTAATTGGTATTATGTGAATCAAAGTAACTTAACGTCTTGGGTATCTTTTCTTTTAATACTAGACATTTGTTAGCAGCGATAGGGTGACCGTTGGACTGCCACGCAGAGGTCTCGAGTTCGATCCCAAGGCGCACATCTCTGAATTTCCAAGTTATGTGCGTAATTAATTATCACTCGCTTTAACGGTGAACATAAACATCATGAGGAAAGCTGTATGTCTTAGAGTTCTCCATAACGTTCTCGAAGATATGTGATATCTGCCCGCACTAGGCCATAGTGGTGGACTATGGCCTAACCCTTCTCACAGTGAGAAGAGTACCCAGCTGTGCACCAGTTTAATACAAGGAGGATATTATTTTATATTTTTTGTTATATTATGCTACACGACCTTAATGGTTAAACGCGTGATATAATAATATAATATTCTACCACATACACACAACACCATCTAGCCCAAACTAAGCAGAGCTTGCACTATGGGTACTAGACAATGAATAAACAAACATATATACTTTTTTTTGTAAACACATACATATTATACATAGAAACACCCAGACCAAGACATACATCCATGTTCATGCACACAAATGTTTGACTTGTCCGGGATCGAACCCGCGACCTCAGGCGTAGCAGTCCGTTACACTAACCACTACTCCATCGAGGCCGACATATATATATATTACATATACATATGTATATTTGAGGACTTAACAAATTTTCTACTAAGTAATAAAATGTAATAATAAAACAACACACAAACATTCCATACATAGGTGTAGTTGTTTATTAACCTCTGAGTCTTCTTCGAAGAGGTCAATGAAAACACTATGTGGATCTGTGTGTCTGTCTGTTAGTGACAGGCATAGCTCCAGAACCACTGGACCGATTAACTTGTAACTTGGTGTACCAAAATGTAGGAGATCTAAACTAGGTATATTGACTATATAATAATTGGTAATTACACAACAATGAAAAATGTGCGTGCGTCGGTAACGGAATATGGTAGCGCAGTACCTTGGGGTCATCCCTCGGTCGAGTTTGAATATGAGCCCTGCGGGTCAAGAGACCACCGAGATATAGGGGTCACAAGGTCATAAGGTCAGAGGATATCCACCAACCAAGTGATCTGGAAGTCCAAGGGACAGGTTTTTGTCCAGCTATGGGAAATTACAAATAGCTGAATAAAAAAAAGGTCACATGAAGACGAAGAGTTTGAATCCTGGGTTTTTACACCCATCTCGTTATTATCGTAAATGATGCTTTTAGGAGAATCTGCACTCGTATAAACTGAAATGGCAAATTGCTCGAAATTATCGGAATATAAGAAATTAAAACATTTTCTCTTTAGACATAGCCTTGGTGCGGCAAGATTTCTCATTGACAGGACTGAATACCAACTTCCAGCCATATTTTATGGGAAGGCACTCCAGATAATTCTAAAGAGTTGAGATACTCTTTAGGGTGCGATGGCATTTGTTTTGTGGACGCAATGGCATAGTATCTACATAACAGTGGCTGTATTGTGCGCTAATAGAAAGTTGCCTCCGTGGCGCAGGGGTAGTGAATGCGACTGCTGTGCATGAGGTCTCGGGTTCGAATCCCGGGTCGAGCCTACATAAAGTTATTGGGTTTTTCGCACCTGATCTCTCGCCGGTCGTGTCGGATTACCGTCCCATCGGATCATGAGAATTAGGGAACAGAGAGAGCACTTTTGTTTGCGCACACGCTTGGGCACTATAATATCTCCTGCGCAGATGGCCAGTCTCCATTAAGATTGGCAGCCGTGACCGAAATTCGGTCTGAACGACATTATTATTATTATCATTATTATCATTTACTAGACATTTCCCATAACTTCGCCCTCTTAAATGTAGGTTAAGTTAGATTAGTAAAAGTACTTTTTTCTGGATAAAAAGTACGCTATATCCTTTTCTGGTTCTCTGACAACGTGTTTGTGAAGTTTCATGATGATCGGTCGAGTAGTTACAGAGTGAAAGCGTAACAAACAAACTAACATTCGAATAATATTAGTAAGGATTATACTAAAGCTGGTAGGTAGTTGTAATATGTATGTGTTTATATGCTGAGGCAAAGCAGTGATTATGTATTAAGTACTAGTACTCTGGCAAACTGAAGGGATCGTTGAAGCTTTACTCTAGATCAGAGGTTCCCAGACTTTTGATGTCATAGACCACTTTCTGGTGCCGGTGGACCCTCTGCAGCTAGAAATTTAATCCGCCAAGTAAAATATAATATGAATGAACATGCGTATGAATAATATAAGTAACATCATAATGTATTACATTTGCATGCCATTTGAAATGGCTAAATAGGCTTGTACTCTTAAATAATCTATAACATCAATTTACCCTGTTTATAGTAAATAAAGACTTATTATTATTATAAAATCGCCATAAAATGTTAAATTGGGAATTCAATTTTTTTATCAAATCTCTACGGGCTGGCCGTTTTCTTCTTTTTTTTGTAGAAATTCTCAGGTCTTCAGCGTGTGGTATTCCTCAAAATATCCATCGACCAACGTTTAAACAAGTAACAGTCGCAGAGCTTCTTAAAATATTATCTACCTACATTGATAGGTCAAGTCAAGCCAACATTTTAGTTTTTCACTATAGAAAGAAAATAAATTTTCGTGGATCGCTGCTTACGAATTATGAACCCCTATTTGTTGTCACGTCAGCCTAGACCCCGTCGGGTCTCCCGTGGACCCCTGGGGGTCCACCTGGACCACTTTGGGAACTAAGGCTTTGGATCAAAACTAACGTTAGACTCAATATCAGCGCGATGGCACTAATAGTGCAGTGATTTAAGTGCTCGCTTCGCCACTGTCATTACGTCCAGTTGATAACCCGATACCTACACGGGAAAAAGAAACTGTCCATAAGTAATTAAATAGTTGCTTGACTTCTTCTTCTCCCTTCTCCCTAGCTTTATTATTCCCAAGTCACTTGGGGTCGGCTTTTCTGGTCTAACCGGATTTGAATTTGAATGGATATCAGTTTTTACACGGAGCGGCTGCTAACTGACTTCCGCAACCCGAAGGCTAACGATACCCTAAGGCTAGACCACTGTCAGGATAGAGCACTGACTTCCCAATAACGACTGCCATAGATGTTCATGGCAGCCGGGACCGACGGCTTAACGTGCTCTCCGAGGCACGGAGCAGGCGATAATTGTCAATCAATACGCACATAATTTCGAAAAGTCATATAACTTTCGAAAGTCAGAGGTGCGCGACGTGGGTTCGAACCTGAGACCCTCTGTATTGCAGTCTGATGTCTCCCCACTGAGCTATCGCTGCTTGCCTACTAGTCGGCTCAAAATCTAAATATCTCGGTAGCGCAGCATTATTAAACACGACTGCTATGCTTGCCGTCTCAGGTTCAATTACGGGTCAGTCAAAACTTGTAATTCTTCTGTCAAGAGATTCTTAGTAACAGCCCGCAGTCTGAGACTGTAGAGTGCAATAACCTTATTAAAAACTGCCTCGTATATAAAGAAGACTGCAAAAATGCCATTGCTCCTACTGTTGCGGGTGGTTTGCGTGTTTTTAAAGTAGGTACCCACAGCACAGGGATTATCCACACTGCAGCAGTTGTGTTCATAAAAAGCAGAAGTAAATGAGATTCATATATTTCTCCATTCACCTCAAAAGGCTGTAATCCTTATGAAATTAAATGGCGAATTATCACGAGAATCTCTGCAAAGAAGCATCGCAATAAAGTTTTCTCTTGTATCACGAAACGATATATAATTTACGCCTCCAATAACAAAGAGATAAGATGGCGCAAAAAGATCAATAACGAATAAATAATCGGCTAAGACATATTTATAAAATTAATCAAGATTAATATTTACGTCGCCAAACATGGCCGACATCCTGCTACACGCTCAATGTAATAAATCCGACATTTTTTACTTCTTAATAACGTGAACGATGACGTCACTATAATCCTCGCCAGGATGCCTTCGCTCCGTCAGTCACGCAGCCTGACGATTTAGATAGAAAGTGACAAAAACTTAATCGGATTATTCATCAAATTACCCGCCAGTAGTATTGGTTCTCACGGCGCATGCGCGGTGCGCGCGCGCAAGTCATGCGCGCTAATGACGCCGCGCGGCGCCGCCCGAATAACCGACCATTGACAGCGCAGGAATTTTGGATTGGTTGTTCAATAAACAATGGTTTTGAGTATTATTTTGTTACTAATGAGACAATTTGAATTGGACCCTTTCGAAATGGTTCCAAGGATTTATAAAATCACTAGATTTTACACATGGCTACGCTCGCGTAAATGTATCTTAGTAAAAATGTTTTTCTGGATGAAAACCTACACCTTACTACCTAAACCTAATCCTATGTCCTATGTTGTACCACTGACAACAGGTACGCGAAATGTCATGATGATTGATCGAGCAGTTAAGGTGTTAAAGCCTAACAAATAAACAGACAAACTCACTTTCGCATTTATAATATTATAGTAAGGACTGGTATTTCGCGTGGTTGAGGGGAGGTGTACAGCGACGGGGGCAAGGAATCAAAAAACCAATTTTAGATTCGGATTCAGGGACCTTGAAAATCCAAAGAAGCCAATAATTACCCCCGATGACCTTGAAAATGACCTTTTCTGGAAAGATCTTGTCTAAGTCTATGACATTTGTTCGAACACACCCCGCCTATCTCTAACCGTTTCGGAGATATTAGAGGTCACAGTTTGTATGGCGGCCATGTATTTTTGTATGGAAGCCATGTTTTTTTTGCTTCCCCTAAAAGTTGCCAGGGTTTTAGGAAAATTTTATTCGAGAACGACTCCCGTAGTTATTACCGTTTCCGAGATCCGATGGGGTACCACCACTAAGAGCTGACCTGCCGAAGGTCAGGCATTTTTCCCGGGTCTTCTGAACGATTCTCTATACGACACTATATTTACTTATTTCCTACGGCTCCCTCTTGTATGACTTCTATTTTTCTAAGTGAGTGAGTGAGTGGTACTTTAAGTTTATATAATATGAATAAAATAATTTTGATGCAACATAATACTTTGAAATTTGTACGAAAATACGAATCTCATATTAGGTAAGTAACTAATTTAGTTGCTTTGCAGATAATAGCAATCTGTGAGATCAAATTACTTTAATTTGAGATCTATACCTTGACAATTTTGAATATTATTTTGTGGCAAGAAGTAGGCCAATGGATAAGGTATTGAATTTGCGATTGTACAGTCCTGGGTTCGAATCCTACCAATTGCACTACCAACGTGAACCCACTTATAACATTCTAGTTCAGGTGGATAAATTAACAAGAATACTAATATTTTTATTTAAGAATTTTAACCGGAAATCTTGATAAGATTTTTTCCTACTCGAGAATCGAATACGAGACCTCATATACAATATACGCATTCACTAACGCTGTGCCATCGAGGCAGTCGATACTTAAAAGTTATAAAATAAAACACTATTGATAAAATATTGTTCGCAATATAACCGTTATACATTATTTATATTATGTCGTCAGACCGCTTTTAATCAACATCTAGCCGCTTCGATTGTCGAATAAGATAATTAATGACAATATCCATTATTAACCAACCTCTGAGTCTTCTTTGAAGAGGTTAATGAAAATACTATGTGGGTCTGTGTATCAGTCTGTTAGTGACAGTTTTTTAGTGACAGGCATAACTCCGGAACCACTGGACCGATTGACTTGTAACTTGGTGTGCAGACACCTTGTGGTCATACCTCGGTCGAGTTTGAATATGGGTCCTTTGGGTCAAATCACCCTCGAGATATAGGGATCACATATTTTAAATGGAAATATATTGGCCTGTAACTTGGTGTGCAGACACCTTGGGGTCATACCTCGGTCGAGTTTGAATATAGGCCCTGTGGGTCAAAAGACTTTCGAAATATAGGGGTCATTTCTTTTCAATACTTTTACATATAAGACGAAGTTGAATCCTGGGTTTTACACCCATCTCGTTTATAATCCTTAACTCACTCGCAACACTTAGTTTGTTTTTTTTAAAAAGACGATTCTCGTACTCTTTATAATTCCTGTGTCGCGGGGAACTTTACAAACATTCAAACAACGGACACAAAGAACATCCAGGCTCAGAACAACCATTTGCGGATCACACAAAGTTTTGTCCCGTGTGGGATTCGAACGAGGCGACCACCTAAACCAATAACGCCATTCGTGCAGTATATATAATCCTTAACTCCTAAAAACAGTTACTCAACACGCTCGCACCTGAAAGCCTACGTACATTAAACGCTGCCACTTTCCACCTACAAACAAAATATTCTTATTAAACATTTACTATGTAAATATTTATCATAAATACTTCTGTAATTCCATCTAAAGTTCACATAACATACCCTTTAACACTAAGCTAAAATTATTAACGGACAAAATATTTGGACAAATTTACAGCAGTATCTATTAATTAGCATAATTTTACTGGCTTTTACCCGCTAGCGTAAAAATAGGCGGTTAGGTGTAGCAGTACTTTTTTTAATTAAATATATAGCAGCTATAGCTCAGTGGGGAGACCAACAGACGGTCGGGTTCGAATCCACGTCGCACATCTCTGACTTTCGGAAGTTGTACGACTTTTCGAAATTATGTGCGTATTGATTGAAAATTATCGCCTGCTCCGTGCCTCGGAGAGCACGTTAAGCCGTCGGTCCCGGCTGCCATGAACATCTATGGCAGTCGTTATTGGGAAGTCAGTGCCCTATAATATCCTGACACTGGGGTATCTTTAGCCTTCGGGTTGCGGAGGTCAGGTGGCGGCCGCTCCGTGTAAAAACTGATATCCAGTCAAATCCGGTTAGACCAGAAAAGCCGACTCAAGTAACTTGGGAATAATAAAGGCTAGGGAGAAGTTACTCAGTGATAATATAGCATTCTAATAGTGAACGAATTTTTAAAACCGGGTGCTTTGTTTTTGAGTTAAACCGTTACAAACAAAGTAACAAGAAATCAAATCTTTCCTCTTCATAATATTAATATAGATAAATAATTGTGTAATTCCACTTAAAGTTCACATAACATACCCTTTAACACCAAGCCAACTAAATTGATTAAAAATATTAACTGACATAATATTTGGAAAAATATACAGCAGTGTCTATTATCATAATTATATGTAAAAGCACCGCACAGCGTACACTAAGCTACAGACAATCTACATTCATAATATCCATAAACAGAACTTATAGTGGCGACACATTACATTCTCCACATTTATTTACACACCTTATTTAAATCAATACATTTGCCTTTATAACTTAAACAAACTTATTTAGATTTTTGTAAACAAATCTTTAAGAAACATTAATATTAAGTTTAGGCTCTAAACAGACGGACTGCATTTCAAAAGCTGCAAATTTGCAGTCTGTATGCAGTTAGTACGACTGCAATAAAACTGCAAACCAATCGTGCACTCCGATTGCAGTTCCGGTGTGCAGTTCCAACGACTGCACGCTGACTGAGAGCTAGCTTCAGGGTCAACGTGCAATTCAAATGCAGTAAGTCTATAGCAGTCTTTTTGCAGTTGGTCCAACTGTATTCGAACTGCACACTGATTGCAATCGGGTTGCACAGTTGGTTTGCAGTTTTATTGCAGTCATACTAACTGCGTTCAAACTGCAAATTAGCAGTCGAAGAGCAGTTGAAATGCAGTCCGTCTGTCTAGAGCCTTAATATTAGTTATAACGCGTTTGAGTATAAACACGTATTTAAATGTATATTTCGGTCGGGGTTAATCATTTATCAAAATTAGCTGCGCATATGAAGTCTTTCGTGGTCATAGAAGTGTTTAGGGTTATGACACGTGGAGATGTGGATGAGTTAACCCGGTGGCAGGCTGTTAACCCTACGTCTGCCAACATAAAGTGTGTGTTGTACCCCGAGGTGGATATTATTTGGTAGGTGGAAGGTGTAATATATTATGAAGCGATGTGTGGGACCGAGAGAGGTCGGCTTCACGCGCAACGGTAATTGAAATAGCTGTCTCACGCGCACAGGTTGTTCACTATGTGGATCAATGGATGTTAGATGGGGTTTCAGTTATTTCAATCATTTATAAGTAAGGTACTGTACTTAGATTGTCTCCGTGACATAACTGTAATGAATGCGACAACTGTGCATGATGTCTTGGGCTCGAATCCAGGGTCGGGTCAACAGTTATTCGGTTTTTCTGGAAAGAAACTTAATAGCAGCCTGGAGTTAGGAACATGGCGGTGATAGACACGCTCAATGTCCTCCAGGCCAAAATACGGTCTAAAGAACATTATTATCACTGTATATAAAGAGCTAGATTGAAGTCTATCTATAAAGGATATATAAAGGATATGATAAGCTTTTTAACTAATTAAATGAGTTTTGTTATGGTAAAAAGTTAGAGTGCTAGAAATTCTGGCTATATTAGATATTTTCTTTGATCCCCGTAGATATTTTGTGGAAATTACAAAAGAAAATTATTAATAACAATCAACAACCAGGTCTTCAGATCATCTATAAAAATGTTTATCCAAAACTTTGGTCCGAAGGAAAGGTTGTAAGCTTTCGTTCGGCCCGAAGTTGATGAAGAAATTTCTGCGGATTTCTTTCTTTTAAAATGACATTTAACCCTTATTTGAACTGCTTCATGAAAGGATAGGACAATAAAGAGGTTATCTCCGTACCGAAATTCAGGACAAGTTTCGGCTTAAATGTATTTCACGGTACGATTATACGTCGCGAAACTTCGACGTTTACGTTTTATGCTGCAATTGTTTAGTCAACTTACATTTTACTGCGCACACGCCGCTTAAACAATACTCCTCACTACCTATTTCATTTATTAGCCCTAACGTTAAAGTCTCCCCTCAGGGGCTTATAGTTAAGACGTTTGTATTATAGTAATTGACATTAATTCGATGAGTCGCCTCGAGCGGGGCATGCCGTGTGCGCAGGCGCACGGTTACAGTATTCAATAATAGTATACAACCCTATTATAATAATTTAGGGCTGTCAACTTCTACATTATTATAAAAGATATATATATATATATATATATATATATATATATATATATATATATATATATATATATGTATTTAGTTTTATCCATTGTTTAGTTCAAAATACATAGATACACGCTACGATAAAGTGATGGACAGAGTTGTATAATTTAATAATAATAATAATTTAATTATTTATCCATATTTACAAATGTACCGTTCCATGAAACACTTATCCCCATAGACATAGATATATATCCATATCTAGCAATAATATAGCAAATTAAAACTCTCGAAAGGCCTCTTCATTCTTCTTCTTTCGGCTCCCAAAAATGAGCAGCGATAGCTCAGTGGGGAGACCAACAAACTGCAATGCAGAGGGTCTCGGGTTCGAACCCACGTCGCGCACCTCTGACTTTCGGAAGTTATATGACTTTTCGAAATTATGTGCGTATTGATTGACAATTATCGTCTGCTCCGTGCCTCGGAGAGCACGTTAAGCCGTCGGTCCCGGCTGCCATGAGCATCTATGACAGTCATTATTGGGGAAGTCGACACAAAATATCCCACTGGGTCGAAGTGTCGCCGGTCTGTACTGACTGGCCCCCACACAAGATAAGATAAGATAAGCCTCCCAAAGGGCTAGGTATTTTTTAGGTGAACGTTTCTCAATCAGATTATTTAGACAAAGGCCAGGTTAAGAACACCTTAAATCGGCGAGCGTATATGAGGAGTATGATGAAAGTGAATGAAGCCAGAGAAGTGCGTCCGGAGGAGTCTCTGCTTACCCCTCTGGGAAACAGGCGTGAATCTATGTATGTATGTATAAAACCGGCACACTTTGCTCCATCCAGAAATCAAAAAGCTAGATACGTACAGTAATCACATCCACTGCCACTGTACCATGTTAGTCTTTGTTCAACAAACAGTTATTATAAAACTAATATATTCCGTTGCTCCTAATCATCAATTTCTCTAGCGCATATAAATGTAACAAATTCAAATTCCGACAATTACCGGTGTAATTTTCTAAAGTCATTAACACCTATCAATAAATTGCCGTAGCCCGTGGGCTATAAGGCTTCGCGGGCGGGGCTGCGGGGGGGTGAAGGCCCTGATTTATGCGCGCCCGCCTGCTTCCAGGTGATCGGCATTAATGACGATTACACACGAAGATTGCCGAACACGCCCGAAGTGACCAAGTAACTGTTGTTCTCAATAATATAGTGTTATTGCCTACTGGTCGAAATTGATACACGATAATGAGATTACGTTGGATATCTTATTAGAGGTCGGGCGTCGCGCGGGTCGGAATGCGCCCTCTGCTTATACCCAAAATAATATGAATGTTAATACATCTATTAAGACGCTTAACTAACATGGGTCGACACTTTTTACATCTATACTATTATAAAATTGTGTAGAAGATGTCTGTACATCCCACTAAATTATTGAATGACAAAGTTTGTGTAGTTACATTAAATTTTAGTTAATGCGTAATTGTTTATTCATAATCCGTTATACGGATTTAGAAGAAGACTATTTTTCGGACTGATATACCTATGGATTATTTCTATTCCAGTTTGCGTTCCCGTAAGATTCATACAGGCAAAGGCGTGAGGAACTAATTAAAGATTTGTTTTAAAATTAAGTTTCTAAATCCGAAATATAATTTTTATATGTTTGTTTGTTAAAATTTCACAATAAAACGCAGTACGTATTCTTATGCGGTTTAATGTATATGTAATAAAATATAAGAAAGTTAATTTTTAAAAAAACATATTGAAAGAAATCGCCTAATGATGTCAGAAAACAATTATTTTTTATTTTTTATCTGTCTGCTTGCTTGGGCGTCATAGACCGGATTTAGATGAAGATTTTTTAATTAGAAACTTTGAGCCAAATTTCATCTAATTCCAGTTAGAAAACTAAAGCTACATTTCAATTTTAGTTATGTATACTGTTAGATTAGCAAAACACGTGTTCGATCCTATTGCATCAAACATAGTGTGGTCGTCAAAAACGACGTTGCGAGCATTCTGTCAACACGAGCAATGTCGTGGGCATAATCTAGCTATGAAATAAAATGTAAAATCGACATCAGAGGCACTTCAAAGTGCTTCACTCGCCAAGCAGTTGTATTTGTATATTTGTCTTGACTTTATAAGAGATGATAATAAAAAGCTGATTGACGGTAGTTTTCATTTTGTTTTGAGCATATATTATGAATTCTTTTATAGTCACGGTTTTGACATCGTTGGTAAACTTTGTCATGCATAAAATACCTGTTTTGTATATTTAACATTAAAATAAAGCCACTGTTAAAGTGTTCTGATGAATTCTTCAGTTTGATTCTTGGCTTAGGTAAAGCTTTATTGATATTTTCTGTTAAGAAATTGTCAGTAGAAGGTAGGACTCTAGAACAGTGTCTGGTAATTGCAACAGCAACAACTATAGCCAGCTACGGTTTTACCTCATATGTAATACAGAACGAGTCAATTAGAAATTTCATGGCATAAAAATGCAATAACAATATTTATAACCGGGTGTCGACTTCGCACGACAGTCACATTCCCTACCGCTGCGCCGTCGTGGCGGGTATTTTTATTTTGAATTAAGAGCTGGTATCCCTAAGTATGGCTCTGTACCCTTTGTCTGATTAAGGAATTGACGTCATGTACAGCAGTCGTTTTCACCACCATAACATCGTCGAATCGGTTATTTTTTTTTAATTCTAAGAAATCCTTGACCTGCCCTCTCTTAAGTACTGCCCTGTATCCCAACACAGACAAACTTAACCATCGTGTATCTAGTAGTAAAATATGACGCTGGATACAAACAGCCACTATCACAATATAAAGTAAGCCATCAAACAGCAAACGATCAGATCGGTTGGGAACTGGCCCCAGTACCGAGTCACGGCCTGACTTTTGATTACACATAACAAATATGTGAGTATAAAAGTAATAGGTGTGCTGGCTTGTCGGCCGCGCTGCGCTTGCGCCGATAGCCCGCAATTATGTTATTAGGCGCGGGTGCGCGGCGCGGAGCGGCGCCGGCGCATCGGTAGCGTGACCGCACTACAGTATAGGGATGTGCTACGATATAGACAGTTGGATGAGTCGACTGCCATAGCAAAACAAAAATGAACAAAAGTAGAAAATCTTGCGTTTTGTTTTAATTGATTAATAAATTGACATACGATGTAACGCAATGTGTTGCGTAACCATATATTTTATGTTGAAGCTACCAAATTGTAGAAACTGCATCTGAATAAGTTCCGTAATTTGTCTATGATGTCAGAACAAATGTAAGGCCCTCTAAATAGTCGATTTTAATGAGATTTTCAAATACATCTCAAATATAGCACAGCCTTGTTATAATTTTTTTAATATTAAGTATAGATAGATCAATATTGTCATCGTTTTATCTCTTGTGTCCTAATGCCATGTAATATTAGCGATATGAAATTACTGGGGAAATCGAATAAATAGTACGTGGTACGACCCCGCATTATAGTTATGTATAACACTGATTGTTCTAAACGAAATCGCATTATCCAAACATTATTTGATGATTGCAAACCGTGGTGATCTTGTGATGCCCTTTTAAGAGGTTTCCTTGCCAATCACGATATTTTAAGTCCACGTACTGCGTGCTCGTAATCAATCAATACCGCCGACCAATGCATTCGAATAATTACCAACGATTCGAATGATTCGATTCACTCGACAATTCAAATACTTGGAATATTTATTTCATAATCGTAATTTGCTACTTAATATTCAGATACATAAGCAAGACCCTGAATCTTATCTCACATTATTATCGGATATTAATATAACTGAACCTTCAGGCATCGTTTTCGCTAATCGGGATAGGGATGGCACAACATGATAGTCAATCGATACATTCGACTAGATACTGTTCGAGACGCTAACGCTTAGTTAGCAGTTATCTTAGATCTCGTATCCGCGCGGCGATCTAATACTTGATTACATTCAACATATCATGATGAACTTTAATAAGTTTAATTAAAATACCTATAGATTAGTTTCTGAGTTTGTAGTTTTGACATTTGCACAATGTGGTCCAGTTTGTATTTATGTTTGTTTGTGTATGTGTGTATATGTGTGTATGACAGACACATTAACAAAGCTGTTGCGACACAGAGATGGTAGATAAGCAAGTGAAGCGGATATTAATAATATCTTGTCGAGATACATTTATTTATCTGATATGTTCTTTGTTTTTATTTGCATGTCGGATTACAATCGTATTTTGGGGCACGTTTTGTTTGAATGATTCGATTGGGAAGTAATTCGAGTGGTTTTGAGTTCATGTATTTGGTATTGGATAAAAAGTTGAGGTATTTGGTTATTTGAGCTGTTGTTGTGATCATTTATTTTGTTGCGTGCATCACGTAGAGGACAATCGGTCGAGTCGCCGTTGTTGTGAGTTCAAATCTCACATGGGTCAATTATTTGTGTATTATACAATTAATTGTTCTAAACCTGGGTGTATCTATCTATCTTTGTATCTATGAAGAAGACATATCTAATGCGACAGTTTTCTTAAAAGAAGGTAGGCAAAAAAAAAATATTGATATACAGGGTGATTTTGAAATCGTGTAATTCCTTTTAACCACGCATTCTACTGGTGATATAGAATAACCCTGACCATATTTTTTCTTAATTAGAATAATGGTTTCGGCAAAATTAGAGTACAGATTTTTTTCATGAAATGATTTCATATAGTCATATTTTAACCACCTGACACAATCTTAATATTTTTTTAATTTAAAAATAATAACATAACAATAACTGATGTCGTAAATAATAAGGGGCAATAAAAAGGACCGCCCGTTATTATTTACGACATTAATTATTAATATGACTTTTTATTTTAATTAGTAAAAAATTAAAATTGCCTCGGTTGGTTAACATATGACTATCTGACACCATTTCACGAAAAAAACGGAATAATAATTTTTCAAAAAAAATAAATCTAATTAAATAAAAATATGGTCAGGGTTATTCTATATCACCAGTAGAATGCGTGGTTAAAAGGAATTACACGATTTCAAAATCACCCTGTATATATATTAGAATTCCTAATCATTGGTTTTGATTCTAATAATGTTTCATATCAGTCTATGAAGACGATTTCAAGTGGCAGAGCCAGCCGACTGAGCTACATATTGTACACATGTATACTAACCAGTTACAGGAAACTGGCGTAAGAATAGTAACACTGGTATTGTATTTTACCCTTCGATGGCGTAGTGGTTAGTGTAACCGACTGCCACGCCTGAGGTCGCGGGTTCGATTTCCGCTCAAGTCAAATATTTGTGTGCATGAACATGGATGTATGTCTTAGTCTGGGTGTTCCTATATATAATATGCATGTATTTACAAAAAAGTATATACATATGTATGTTTATCCATCGTCTAGTACCCGTAGTACAAGCTCTGCTTAGTTTGGGCTAGATGGTGTTGTGTGTATGTGATAGAATATTATTATTATTATAATATTATACCATATATACCTGTCCCACGCTTTTTATCTCATCTTCAATTCCTTTTCCTCAGGACTAATGATTCTCTTAGTACTTTACTCGAGGTCTGCAAGCGATCATACTCTACACTAACCGCTTACCATTTTACAATATTTTTGTATTAAAATATCTATAGTTTTGTCTGTAAGCACATCACTAGTAATAACAGTATGTGAGTGAGCTGCTCCCGCGCAATTACCGTCCAATTAATACCGCTTTCACTTTTATATCTCGTCGCCATTGTTATATATCATTACACGCTGAACGCCACCGCCCAGTCTGACGTACCTTTATTTTACAAGCGCTTGTAATCAGTTCGATTTCCGTTCTAAGCATATTATTTTAACCGTATTAGTTCTTATTATAGAGAAAATAATCTTGGATTACATCAGTTTCTTTGACATGTATAGTCCTTTAAGGCAGATATATGCTATCTATTGCCTAGTTTTGTTGAATGTACGGGTGGCGTAAAAAGCTTAAAGATAAATCAAATTAAAACTTTATTTTGCAGCACATGAGTAGGTACCAAGGCACTTACAATGATATTAGTCTCATCATATTCTGACCTTAATTAATATTGTTTTTCTAAGGAAGGAAGAACGCCAGTGGTATGTTAAGATTGGTAGATACTTTTCCAGGCGTATCGGCTTTAGACAATTCCTTTCACTCACCAGGCATCAGCAACAGAAAAATCGCCAAGGACACAAACACTCACACTCATACCACCGAATTAACAAAATATTACGAGATACAAGCACATGGCACATTCGACCCGGGCGATGGTAAACATACTTAATATAATGTTAGATAACGGGTCTTACTCGCGATAAAGTAGTTAAAAGGTAATATATAAGGGATACCGTATGTTTACATTTTGGAGTCCAGTCATCAGCAAATGTAAACGTCGCCGTAGTGACTTAGGTAGCCAGTGTGTAGACGTCGTTAGTGTTGTGTGTCGAAATACCGACAGTTCGAATATAAATAATAGCGACCAAGTGAGGGTAGTTGCCGAAATCCGCACTTCACGAAGGCGCCGCTGAGCTCACATCAGTCAACCCGTGACCACGATGATGCAAGTCGGTCGAAACGTCGGGCAATCAATAGGTATTTATTACCTTTTAAATACTTTATCGCGAGTAAGACCCATTGTCTAACATTATATTAAGTATGTGTACAAATCGCGATAGTCTAAAAACTTTTGATGGTAAACAGTTACCATATATATAATATATAATAGCTTGCAACACCAGAGGTACAAATACAATACAAATAATTTAGGCTTTCACACTTTATGAGGTTAAAGTTTAATCACAAGAATGCCAACCACGGGTCCAGTTCAAATAAAAGTTTTTAATTCTTCTGATGAAATTCTTGATTAGTAAATTCCAGGGCAGTATTTAACTAAATATCTCAATAAAATATATTGTGTAGCTCACTATAAACGGTTTAGTACGTAGTTAAGGTAGCGTTCAGTTGCCATAACAGTTCTGCATAGCTGGGAGTGAACCCGCGACCCGTGCTGTAGCGAGACCAGTTTTGATATCTAATAGCCACTTAATAAAGTATACGTAACTGATACGGATATCAGGTTGGTTGATTTTTTAGTTAATGAGGCGGTTTAATTAATAATTATTGATTAAGTTATTTATTAAGTTTTGATGTGTAATGAGCAGAGTAGTAGAAGTATTTGAATGAAAGAGCCCCCTTTTGTCAATTATTTGTTAATAAAACTGAGCCGGCTTTCCCAGCAAAGTACGAAGGTAACGTGTTGTTGCAATAATAGGCATGTTGACAGGGTTAACAATAAGTGATTCTAATTAGTCCATCTTTTAGATTAGCAAAAAATAGAGGACTCTTAATTTTTGGCGATTAAAAAGAGTGGCTATGGGTTTCTTGCCCGTTCTTCTCATGAGCCCTACACCCTTGCTTTGCTGAACGTAGCAGTAAATTTAAATTCACAGAAAAAAAATTACGTGTAACTTTGACATTTATAAGTGTTACCTTGTAACCTAATTAGTTATTTTTTTTTTTTTTTATTTTGCTCCTCAAAATGACCACACTCCACCTGATGGTAAGCAGTCGTGTGGTCTAAGAGCAGTGGCCTCCACATCGTCCTCATAGCAGCCGAGGCGATGTTGAGGTCTCTACTTTGACGGCCTGAGAAGGTGCTTTTTCACGCCCCGCTTAAAGGACCCATGATTGAAGGAAGAAGGAAACACGTGCCTTGGCAGAGAATTCCATGCCTTGATCGGTCGGCAGAGGTATGAGGACCCAAACTTGTTGGTACGCACTCTAGTCGACTCCACCGTGTAAGGATGGCATCTGAGCCCAGCACGCGTTGTTCTGGATAGGAAAGGGGAGGGCGGGATAAGGAGGAATAACTCTTCAGATCACTCCCCGTGGTATGTTCTGTAGGAACATCCCTACGGAGTTGCAGAGGTTCCAGTGATTATTTTGATTTTGATTTTGAATTACCAAATCAATAAAAAAATACTAAGGTATAACGTATTAAAGTTCGGGAGTTCTGTCTTATAAAATTTGTACCGACAAGTGACGTAACACAAATTTTAATGTTGTTTTATTAGTTTGTGGGTCAAAAGAAAAAAAACGTGTCCAATATTGTTGACTAATCTAAAAGAAGGATTACTTTTTAGTCATCATGCCTATTGCCCAATGCCTATATATATTAAGAAACGAGATCATTTAGCTACGGACTGTTCACTTTTGAAATATTTTTCATAGAATATGTATCGAAAATTAACTGTTCGTAAGTAAAACAACTTGTTTCTTGATATAGGAACCGTGAAACCGCCTAAGTGAGTTAGAGCGCGTGATACAAACTAGTTTCTTTTTTTTTAATGGCAACTCTTGCTCTAATAATAAATCCTGTGTCGCAGGGGACTTTACAAACATTCAAGCAACGGACACAAAGAACAGCCAGACTCGGTACAAACATATGTGGATCACACAAAGTTTTGTTCATAGTATATATCAACTTAATATATAAAATAATTTATTTTCAATATATAACATTCACGTTACCGTAATACCAATCTATTCAATTCAAAATAACCACATAGTTATTGCGAATTGAATACAAACTTATCAGTACACCGACCATATTTCTACGACGCAACTCTACACGTAGAGCATTC
Organism: Catocala nupta; assembly: GCA_963675205.1. NCBI lineage: Eukaryota > Metazoa > Arthropoda > Insecta > Lepidoptera > Erebidae > Catocala > Catocala nupta. The sequence goes on from OY776087.1 coordinate 2,831,898, forward strand.
GAGCAAGTTTTTCATATGTTCACAGACATTCCTACCGTTCACTTACACAAAAATATACAGAATAACAGTACCGACTAACTATTTGCCTGCATAATTTAATCTCTACAGATAGAGACTCGAAACATTTGCATGTAGTATGGGAGAGTACGAATAAATCTCGATGTTGAACGTAGAGTCGGTTCCGTCAGCGGCTAATTGAGTTCGTTAATAGAGACGGTCACGATAGAGCCGGGTTATTTGCACCTGTAGCGGTGTAGAGCGGCTAATGTAAAGTCGTTATGTTGGATGTGCGGCAATATTAATGAAGAGTGTCTCTACTGCGGGCTATAAACTATAGAGTAACATTTATAACAGCACGCGAGCTATTTATCTTGTTTTAGTTTTAATATGATTGTGATAGCTGAGAGGCTCTGGGTATTAAATTGGAAAGTCCTCATTTCGACTTTTACTCCTATAATGTAAGTCTGTTTTTTTTTGTGTTTATGTGCCTACTTTTTGTCAGGAGTTGTTAAAGCCTAGTAGACTTCTGACATGACTTAGCGACTGCTGTCAATTTGACAACAACCGGGACCGACTTTTACGTGCCCTCCGGAGAATGGAGACGCTCAGATGAAATACCACTAAACGGTCACCCATCTATAGACTGACCGCACTATAAAAATAATTAATACATTACGGTGACAAAGTAACTCTCATAAACATCAAAGTTATAATCAAGTCAAGTCATAATTTATTTGCAAACATAATATTTTATAATAGTCACTCAATACAGCAATGAGCAGCGATATCTCAGTGGGGAGACCAACAGACTGCAATGCAGAGGGTCTCAGGTTCGAACCCACGTCCGCACCTCTGACTTTCGGACGTTATATGACTTTTCCAAATTATGTGCGTATTGATTGACAATTATCGCCTGCTTAGTGCCTCGGAGAGCACGTTAAGCCGTCGGTCCCGGCTGCCATGAAGATCTATGGCAGTCGTTATTGGGAAAGTCAGTACCCCTTAATATCCTGACACTGGTCTAGCCTTAGGGTATCGTTAGCCTTCGGGTTGCAGAGATCAGGTGGCAGCCGCTCCGTGTAAAAACTGATATCCAGTCAAATCCGGTTAGACTAGAAAAAGCTGACCCCAAGTGACTTGGGAATAATAAAGGCTAGGGAAAAGAAAGTACTCTAAACAGCAGCAATAGCCTTGATGGAGACCGGTGGGTTGCCACACACAGGTCTCGAGTTCGATTCCAAGGCGAATATCTCTGAATTTTCGTTCGGAGTTATGTGTTTATAATAAAAGTTAATTATTGAAAATCGATAGTATTACAAGGACGTTTAAGATAACATCACACTCAGATAGAATAATAACATAGTTTAGTAATGGCGCATTTAAACACACACACACACGCACACACACACACACTTGATACTAACCTATATTGAAATTGTTTTCTTTTCTTGTTTTATTCTCTTTTTTTGTATAATTTCCCTATGATTCATAAGATGATAGAGGCTTACAATGGATACATGAATACGGGGGGCGCTGACTACTGAAATACAGGTATAAATACCTAGTTCAAGTGCCAGAGTTTCTAGACAAGTGCATATTCTTAAGCCTTAATTTTTATTGTATTTTGTGTCATATTATTTTGAACAATAAAGCTTATTATTATTATAATTAAGAGAGAAAAAATGAAATTGCTCGCATAAACGATGAAGGAAACATCGTGAGGAAACCTTCATGTCTGAGGGTTATCAAAGATATGTGAAGTCTGCCAACCCGCACTGGGTCAGTGTGGCGGAATATGAATACTACAAAGAGGCCCGTGCTCAGCAGTGCAACAGTTTAATACAGAGCTGATATTATAATTATTATCAGCAGTCTTTTAAAGCCATAGCAAATTTGAGGGCACCGCAAATATAGCATTCTAAATTCATACATATACATATATGTATATATATCGCCATATTACCTTTTTTATTCGTAGATTTATGTTATGTGATGTAGGTGTCGGCCTCGATGGCGTAGTGGTTAGTGTAACCGACTGCCACGCCTGAGGTCGCGGATTATATTCCCGCACAAGTCAAACATTTGTGTGCATGAACATAGATGTTTGTCTTGGTCTGGGTGTTTCTATGTATAATACATACATACATACATAAATTCACGCCTGTTTCCCAGAGGGGTAGGCAGAGACTATGGATTTCCATTTGCTACGATCCTGACACACTTCTTTAAAGTAAGTAATAATTTGTGTATATTATGATTTTACTTATAAACTAAGACACACTTGTAACCTTAAAAGCAATTAATAAATAATTAACAAACGTGTAACACTAGTACGTAGGACTCACGCAGCTGACAGAGTATCATTCACTTTTATAACATTCATCATACACGCTTGCCGGTTTAAGGTGCTCTATAAAGAGAATCTCTTCTTAATAATCCTTATAATATTTTATGAAGCCTGGGCATCGGCCACGCGACCTTATCCATCACATCCACAAACGCTACACTACCGAGGCAGTCAGATTGGGCAATATAAACAGTGCATATATTGAACCAATACCGTTAATGTTTTACATTTAAATGTATATTTATAGTATACCCATATATATTTATAGTGTAATATGACGTCATGTATTGCACAGATAAATTTATCCGCAGCGGTATTAGTCGTTGCGGTGAGTTAGTGTGGCTCAATGAATGTCTGCGCGGGCGCACGACGCCTTGTTTATTGCTAATGGTGTACTGCTCTTATATCGAGTTGTAATTATTAATACATCTGCCGATCCGACTGTGTATAAGTAGTATAATGATTCGGAGAATGGCTCTTTAGATTATATTTATTGGGGGTATTGGTTTAGTTAGTACTCGGTTCACGGATGGCTTTGTTTAAGTGTTCGTTTTGCTACTGCTTGAACTAGTGGCAAGGCAACCAATAATTTATTAAGGGTTTGAATCCTACACGCAAGAAAAATTGTGATCCACAATAGTTATTTTGAGTTTGGGTGTGGGTATTCCTTTGTTTAAATGTTTTTTCGCTGCGGCACCGGAACTATTCCTGGTGCTACATCTCCTTGTATACTCACAAGTGGAACAACTCCTTGTACCTATATTAAAAAACAGAAATTAACTAACAAAATTTTGTAAATAACTTTTGTATACTTTTTACTTTGACTTTCATAATTAATAGTTAGTGACCAAAAATAATAAAATATGATATTTGTCTTTGACTTAAAGTAAAGAGAAAGAAGAATACATGAACGCGAATTGTTTTTATGTACGTTTTCTGGCAAAAATATCCAGAAAAAAAGGACTGTTCTCCAGCGAGCAAAGTCGCAGGCTAATTAAGTTTTAAATAAATTTCAATATCTATTTCCAAAATCAATACTTACAACGAAATATAATCTTTATGTAAATAAACAACTCACATAAAATGCGATTAAAATGCATGTATTTGTTTCACTGTTAATGCAAACACAATTTATTCAGATTAAAGATGCTGTATTCAAAATGTATGATAACGATGCTGTGATTAAGTAAATATCGAAACGGTCTTTTTGTTCGGCTTATTTATGATGTCATTATTTTAATATTGGTTGCATTAATAGCACAGCGGTTACTTTGTCATTACTAAACTGTAGTGTGTTATGGATTCGATTTCGCAAGTGTTATTTTTTTTATTCATTAGTAGCGCAATAGCCAAATTAAATCGGCGACCATTGGACTCCCACGAGAGGTCTCAACTTCGATCCCAAATCTCTGACTTTTCGAAGTTATTTGCGTATTAAATAGTTAATTATCACTCGCTTTAACAGTGAAGGAAATATCGTGAGGAAACCTGCATGTCTGAGAGTATTTGTATTAAGTTATCCTACTACTGGGCAAGGACCACTCCTCAATGTGAGAAGGGTACGGCAGACTTCACATATCTTTGAAAATATTATGGAGAACTCTCAGACATGCAAGTTTCTTCACGATGTTTTCCTTTACCGTTATTAAAACTTTATGTTTACTAAATCTCACACTCATTTTACGCAATATACCTAAAAATGACTACAAATGTTTCCCTTAACGTTTTAATATATATACTTATTCGAACAGCACTGGGTGGCAGTTACAAAATAATAACCAGTAATTGTATTGTAAAATAACTTAACAACTAATTCTGGCTTTTAATTATTCAGCCTCCAATAATATTTATGATGACGGGGCTACACAATCGCAGCACCTGTTTGTGCTCGCTCCGTATCTTGGCCTATCGACTGACTGCCCACAATCCTGGTAATAAATTCATTGCTTACTGCCGATATCTCGTCTGCTATCACAATATAAGTAATGAAACTGTCTGTCTGCTTGTTGTTATATTAATATGACAGAACTGGGTCGAATGAATAAGTAATACTTATAATAATATCAGTCCTGTATTAAACTATTCCACTGCTGGGAACGAGCTTCTTCACTGTGTGAGAAGGGTTAGACTATAGTCCACTACGCTGGCCTAGTGCGGGTTGGCAGACTTTACATATCTTCGAGAACATTATGGAGAAATCGAAGACATGTAGGTTTCCACCCGAAGTTTTCCTTAACCGTTCAAGCGAGCCCATTATTTGATAATATAACCTTATTATTATATTTTTGGTAAGTAGACATAAATAGTCTTAAGTTTTCACTTCCTCAAGCAGTAGTTAGAAGAGTAGTAAACCTACGTCATGCTAGCTATACTTACCTGGCAACTTTGCCAATGTAGTTTGGTAGTTACTAGGAAAACTACTGAGAAATATCTTAACACAAAACCTATTTTAGAGCGGTCCGCAGTGTTGAGTACCATGCGGTGACGATGCGATTTAGCTTGTTTATCCAGAGAAGCATCACTCGCTGACAGGAAAACGTAGTAACGCTGTGACTGCGTTTCATTTGATAAGAAGGAGTCTCAGAGGTTCGTGTTCCATTTCTTTCATCCCATTTTTAATCCATTCTTAGCAGCATCGGCGAAGTGCAATATTGGACATTGCAACTCTTGTCTTTAGAAGGCCCGTTTTCCTATTTGGCACCCTTGCTATATAAACAAATCTTTCTACGACTCGGACCACGACCCACAAAATGACAATTTGTTTGTTTTTATCTCGGAATTAATAACTCAAATACCATTCCAACACGCAAACCAAACTCAAGCAAAACACGATTAATAATAATAAATTCATTGCTTGCAGTTGATACTCGCATTATAACAGCTAAGCTGTGATAGGTGCTCCTGCGCAGCAATGATTTACGTCCGACAGCTTATCGGCAGTTTATCTGTTGTGCTCGAACACTCGTCCAGAAATGCCATGTTTACTGCAAACACATTGCGACACTGTTAAGACCCTCATGGACCCTTAGGTATCCAACGTCGAGTGTTTTGACATTTGTGTGTGCGTGAAGTGGAGCGCCCACAGCGCCCTCTGCCGGGCACCGTTAGAGATAACTCGATGTTAGTACGGTTGCGCAGGCGCAGACACTGCGTCGAGTGGTTGCGCACCTGTGACAGGGTTGACACTTGTTGAAAAGTGGTCGGGAATTTATAATATGTTTGTAAAATTAGGTCTGTTTGTATATAACTACTTGTGCAGATTTATTATCTACTAGCAATTGCCTGTGACTTCGTTTGCGTAGACTACTGTTTAGCGTCGTTTCTTCTGAACAAAATATCAAATATATCAGCACTATAATAAACTGTCCCGCTGCTGGGCACAAAGCTCTTTTCAGTGTGAGAAAGGTAAGGCCATAGTCCACCAAGTGGACCACACGGGTTGGCACACTTCATATATCTTTGAGAATATAATGGAGAACTTTCAGACATGTAGATTTCCTCATGATCTTTTACGTCACTGTTACAGCAAGCAATCGTTTACTATTGAATACGCACACAATTTAAAAAAGTCAGAGATGCATTGGGACCGAACTTAAGACCTTTTCGTGGCAGTTAACCTGTCTCACATTAAGCTTTAATACGTAACTTTAACTACTTTAACTTTTAATTTGAATCTATCATACTGGCAAGCCACATTATAATCTGTTTAGCAATTTTAAGTGATGCTTAAACCTCTGATGCTGTAATCTCTGTTTTGAGTTAAAGACATACATAAACCTATACCTATATGACTGAAAGGGTAACCGGAAATACATTTATTACACCCGCATTTTGCTATCGACAGTTTTAGATTCTTCGTTTTAAGGGTGAGAATTTTGGCGTCTATTGACCATCTTGCAGAAGCAGCTGCATTTTTAGCGGCAGAAGAATGCCGCTGCTGCTGCAAGCTACTAAGAATTTCATGACAACAAAACCTATAAACACTTTGTTCCTACGGAAGTGGAACCTGGGTCCTCATGCAGAGCTGTTTCTTTTACTACCTTTAGGCCACGGATTAGTATTCAATAAATATCTGCATAGCAGCGAGTTTTAGAATAACATATAGTTAGACAAATTAACAGAAGTTTGTATATATTAAATGCTAGTTTTGCTCAATGCTTAAAGTAACACTTACGACTGAATGGTAGCGTGTTCGAATCACATTTGTTGCCCTATTGACACGAAACTGCTCAAGCAATTACCTTAATTAACGGAATTAACAAGAGTAGTACTAATTTTCAACCCACACTGTTAGTAATCCGTACTAATATTATAACAACACGAAAGTAACTATGCACCTATGTTTGTTTGATGCGTTTTTAAGGCAAAACCACTGTACCGATTTTGTCAAAATTATGTATGGATATGGCTTGAAACATATTTTTATTAGATATTATAAATAAAGACGAAAAACATTGGAAGAAGACTCCAGGAGAACTGTCTCGGTGGCGCGGCGATAGTGTATGCGACTACTGTGCATGACGTGTTAAGTTTGATTCCTTGGTCAGGCCAGATTTTTTGGGTTTAGTCAAGCAATCCTCAGTAGCAGCCAGCGGAATGCGATCGTAACACATCTACCCATTGAAGAATATAAGCTGGAGACTATATATGTATTGTTATACTCTCAAACAAACACATTATATAAATAAGTCCAAAGATTTAAATTATAAAAGCGCTTTACTACCTTTTTAGATATTAAGTTGTCATCTGAAACACAATGCCAACGTGACATCTGAATTATAAATATAGTGTTGTCACGCTCACTCATATTCACAATGGAACACTATCCTTCTTCATCTAACGTATGAGATCACTCTTCTTAGTAGAGACAGTTTCCCTTTTACCTAAATACAGTGAGGTACGTCTATGATTTAAATCTTCGCATGAGACATCCCTGTCAGCGCCATGTTACGACGCGTCAATGCGCCGGCGCAGCGTCTTCTCAAGTCGCGCTAATGAGTCGTTCTCCACCCGATTGAAACGTCTCCACAACTTGTCGAAGTCTCCAAGTACTACTGTTTGTGTTCGCTATATATAAACACAGTACTTGTATGTTTGTTTGGCAGATGTCACTTGAAGACATGGCGTGTTTGTATCAAATATTTATATTAATATATAAGTAGGTACGCTGTCAGAGTTCAAGTGGTTCGCGTCTCTATTTGTTAGTTGAGAGTACACTATTTAGCTGATATGTCGAAATATTATAAACTAGCTTATGCTCGCGGTTTCACTCGCGTTAACGTAAATTTTGACAATAATTTTGTTTCCCATTTGAATTTTCGGGATTGGAGACAATTGACGCTGGACAGAAAGGAGTGGAAAGATCTAAGGGAGGCCATTGCCCTGCATTGGGACGGTACATGCTAAAAATAAATAATAAATAAATGATATTTTTGTTTCCCACGGAAACAGTACCTTTTGTCTCGAATAGTCTAGATGAAAGGTACCCCATGTCCTTTTCTATATCCCTGACAATGTGTATGACAAAGTTAATGATGATCAGTTGAGTAGTTAAGGCGTGTTAGCGTAACAAACAAACAAACTTACATTCGCATTTATAATTTCTTCTCCCTAGCCTTTATTATTCCCAAGTCGATTAGATGAGAAAAGATCGATTTAAAGAAATAGGCATACTTACTTAAATTTAAAAGCGCCGTTAAAATACAACTTATTCGGAAGGGTTATTATTCAGTCAACGACTACTTAAATGACAAAAACTCATGGAACTAGTTGCTTGTTGCATACAGGATTTAAAGATCTGTATTACTTTTAAGTCAATTTAGTAATGTAGAGGTACCTCGTGATTATTTGTGAAGTTAACAAGTAACTTGTTTCTTAATTTGATTATTATTGAAGAATATAAATGCATAACCGCATTTAGTCACGGACTGCCTTTGCATTGTCACAAAGTGTAAGTGTATGCGCCATCATGCCATCTTACTGCCTATTTTAGATTTATATTAAAACATATACCTTAGCCCAAATTATTTAATCTCTATAATATTATTAAGTTATTACTGTTTTTATCTTTAGTTTTTTTATAGTCTGTAGTATATGGCATAATGGCTGCAACACCTTCTTAATCTGAGTTGTAAAATACTGAAATTATATTTAATTGGCGATTTAAAAGAGTGGCCGTGAGTTTCTTGCAGGTTTCTTCTCATAGGCTCAACCCTTTGTCTGAACCTAGCAACTAACCTAAATGTAGCTTCAGTAACTTAGTAAACTCACTAACCCATATATTTTGACGTTCATAAGTGTTACTTTGTGACCTAAATGAATAAATGATTTTTGACTTTGACTTTGACTTTGAGTCACTTGGGCTCGGCTTTTCTGGTCTAACCGGATTTGACTGGATATCAGTTTTTACACGGAGCGGCTGCCACCTGATTTCCGCAACCCGAAGGCTAACGATACCCTAAGGCTAGACCAGTGTCAGGATATGATAGGGCACTGACTTCCCAATAACGACTGCCATAGATGTTCATGGCAGCTGGGACCGACAGCTTATCGTGCTCTCCGAGACACGGAGCAGGCGATAACTGTCAACAATACGCACATAATTTCGAAAAGTCATATAACTTCCGAAAGTCAGAGATGCGCGACGTGGGTTCGAACCCGATACCCTTCTACATTGCAGTCTGTCGGTCTCCCCACTGAGCTATCGCTGCTTAATAGAAATTTACTGACAAAATGTTCTATAATGCGAACGAAGCCGCGGGTACATCTAGTAAATATATTAAAGTGTTTAAAATATTCACACCTGCGCTAAGGTGATCACGGTTCATACTCGAATACTTATGCGTAAGGTCACCACTAAAGTTGTGAACACGAGTGTACATATATAACTCTAGTAAACGCGTGTGAATCTTTCACCGTTTGTGTTCTAAAGCCTCCAGGTGCGCACTAACACTTGTATGAATCAACATACTCATGTTGTATGACACTGAGCGTTGAGCACGTCCCGCCATATGTCATCAGTTAGCGTTAACAACATGCGTTTCTAAACGATTTAACTGTTACCTATGATTTAGTGACTAAGGCTACAGTGCATTGTGCGCATGCGTGTACGCAGAGGATCTTGTAGCATCACCAACAGACAGATCGTTAGCACCGCATATCATGAATAAGAACCAAATCTAACCAGCGTTTACGAGCCACCATTGAATACCCGACGAGTATTCAATTACCACGGCACTATCTCAAAGCATAAAATATTTATATCCGTTTAAGCGTCGCATTGTGTTAGCTATGAGAATGGCAATATAAACCGTGCTATCGGTAAGCGCGGCGCGGAGATGTGCACGCGCAAGCGCGGCGCGGGGTGCGCGGCCGACGCGCGTATAAATATTCCGTTATTCAATTAACGCGACTGATGTATGCGCGCGCACGCTCCCCCGCCGCGCATGCGCGCCGCGCACTTGTCACACGCTGCCCCGGCGCATAGGATGCGAGATGCCATCGGCGTCGAACGATAAAAAGCCTATAAAGTATAACACAGCTCGGCGGTAAAAGCGCACTTAATTACATAATAAACAATGGAATACGAATCATCTCATTTATACATGGCTATCGAACGCTGCGTGAGTTTCACGCTTCTGGATGCTGCTACATCTCCAGTTGGGTAATCTACGTTTTAATTTACGACGCGATTCAGACTTCCATCTCTGTGTTGTAACTAAATATTTCATTTAACTAGATTTGATAATTATATAGATATTTCTTTAATGGAAAAGCTGCCGTTATACCGCTGTTGCTAATTATTTGTGAACGGTATTGATGTGTTTCTCTAAGATGCAATAGCACGAGTGTTATCTTTGGTTTTATAAGCTGTCACCGATTGAAAAGTGCGGCACCAAGCTGGTCGTATACTTGTTTTCTTGCTTGGATGCACTAAAAAGTGTTATGTACACTGAAATTACTGGAATAGCCATAAGTTTTCAAGATACTTGATCTATATTTACTTCATGCCTTTGTTTAGTTGTTCTGTTAAGAAAATTCCAAAATACGCACGGAGTTTAGTGCTGTACCCGGGAGGTGGACATAGGCTCGCTTCCGATAACGAGATCAAAAACTATATTTGGCGAAATTAGTGTGTAATAGCCTATACATACATACATAGATTCACGCCTGTTTCCCAGAGGGGTAGGCAGAGACTACGGATTTCCATTTGCTACGATGCTGAAACACTTCTCTGGATTAATTCACTTTCATAACATTCCTCATACACGCTCGCCTAATAGAATATATCCTGGGGAATTTGGGATTTATGCGTGCAACTGCAACAACAATTTCAGTTACCTAATATTTTGTGAACATTTCGCACACTTAATAAAACAGAGCCTCAGTATATTGGTTAAAAAATTTACCTCCGTTGCAATTACTTAACACTATTATTAGAATGTCACACAATTAGAGTTAAAATTACCTAGATTCCAAATTTCGATTTTAATTGCTATTTTATTAGGAGTGCGATGCGTACAGAATTTCGGACCTATAGGAAAAATCGAACCATTAATGTAGATGAAAAACAGAAGTGGTTCTAAGGCACTCCCTTGAGGTACCCCAAATTAACCTTGTTTAGCTATAGACAAACATTTTGTTTCCACTTTGGCACTAGAAACAATTTGGTAGGCAATACATAGCAGAATATGGTCTCATTTTCAATGACCTTACCTCTAAATAAATTGTAATTAAAAATATGGCGACACTTAACCTGATTATCGTTTTGATAAGGCTAACGCGTGACAGGTTAAGTAAAAACAAATGTATTTGCGACGTTTATACATAATAATGATAATCGCAGCTCTGTATATAAACTGTCCCTGCGTGAGAAGGGTTATGCTAGTCCGCCACGCTGGTCCAGTGCGGGTTGGCAGACTTCACATATCTTAGAAAACATTACGGTGTACTTTCAACAATGCATTTCCACACGATAATTCTTTCACCTTTAAACCCGACAATAATTAACATTTTATACGCAAAAAACATCGAAAAATCAGAGGTGCATACCTTGGGATAAACTCAAGGTCTCTGCATGGCAGTCTCACGGTCTCCCACTAGAGTATCTTTGTTTATTACATTATGTTTACACATACTTAACTTATTTTCCTCAAACCCTGTATTGTACTTCGTTTATCCTGAATGTTTATCGTTAAAGATCGCAGATCGTGGTATCGCCCGCGGCTGCGCTCGCGCAAGTCGCACCTCATGCGTTATGTATGTCGTGTGCGGCGCGGGCGCACACCGCCCGACAGAGTTTCACACGGACGCTCAATGACACTGCCACCACTTGTATAACTTTATATATATAATAACATTGGTCTTCTTGTCTGTATGACTCACCATTTTGTGTAATACAATCAATCTTTGTAATAATATACTAATATTATAAAGAGTAAAGATTTGATGTTTTGTTTGTTTGTATGGGTTTAACTTAAAAACTACTCGACTGATTGTAAAATTGTTTCACCATTAGAAAGCTATATTATCACCGAGTTACATAGTCTATATATATTTTTTTAAAGTACTATTACTAACATAAACTAACGTAGTTTTATGCGAGCGAAGCTGTGAGCAAAAGCTAGCAACATATAAAATTCTTAACTAATATATATCAAGAATATATTAAGGCATAATCGACATGATATTGTTTTACAGTTCATTATACATCTTAAGCCTATAGAGGTACTACTCTCCGAAAGTCTAGAATGAACCAATTCTATTCCATCCCATTTTATTGATCTGATTCGGACAGCTTTAGTTTAAGATGCCACGTTATAAGAGGCGAGCCTTCTGCCTCTTCCGGGCACACTTGCACACTGCTTATTAAAATTTCGCGACAAGAAACCCAATAAAAAGTCAAAGTCAAAAACCATTTATTCATTAAGTTCACAAAGAAACACATATAAAACTCGATGGTCATTTTAGATACTAACACTTTGCCCAACCTGGGATTCGAAACCGAAACGTCATACACAGCATCGCATACACTGCCGCTGCTCCATGGGAAGGTAGTATTAAGTAGTATATCCATCGCTATCCTTCTTTTAATTATTTAATTTTGCTAGTATGTAATGAATGAGATCAAGCAAAAAGAAAAAGCAAATCGAACGCATTCTTGTGCATTAAATTAAACTATTATAAATTTTAGATCGAGCATTGAAGTAAGTCAAGCCGGAATTTTGACCTTACCTGTTAATTGTTGAAATGCCAGATGTACGAGCCGTTATATTAAAAATGTCAGAAACTATTGTAAGTATTATGTCACGGAAAGAGCTATGTGAAAGATTATTAAAAATACGTCAATACGAAACGAATGCCTTTAATGCACTGCTAATTACATATTACCATAATACGTAGCACATTCCAAATAAGCCGATTGTGCAAAATGACGCCGCATCGATATAAGATTAAAATGGCTTGTACACCAGACATATTTGAAACCTCTTGAATCTGGACGCTGGCACTCTATGGGTTAAGATACAGGCCTTGCCCCTAACATGATTTCCACAAATCACTATCACTCCAGGTTTTATAAACGGATATGAAAAGTTCCCTTTTATCATAAGTTTAAACCAAAGCTATCAAACTGTGTAACTACATCCTAATAGATGCAGTAGTTTTGCATGAAGAACAGAAACACAACCAGTCTTTTTCTTTTCTTTTCGTGTGGTTAGTGGCCAACCTGTTGTCAAGAGTTGTTGCTTGTCTGCTGTCAATTTGGCAACAACCAGGATCGACTTTTTACGTGCTCTCCGAAGCACGGAGACGCTCAGATGAAATACCACTAAGCGGTCACCCATCTATAGACTGACCGCACCCAACGTTGCTTAACCTCGCTAATCGTTTACCGATCAGTGAATGCAACTGGCTATGCAGTATCAAAAATAGTTTCTAATGTAGATACTCTTAATAAATTCCTCTAAATATGTTTTAATATATTTTTCATTAACTTTATAATAACACTTGTTTCAAACCACGGCTATAAAACGAAAAAAGCCTATCTCAGCAATCTTCAGGATACTATCTATCTCCTTGCTAAATTTCAACACAACCGGTTCAGCCGTTTAGCCCTGAAAATGTAACAGATGGACAGACTTACTTTAGCATATAATATTAGTATAGATAGATTACTTACGCATGACACATTTATATAATGCACGCATATTACATCATCTTTCACAAGCAAACCCACAAGATTAACCTCGTTCAATTTTGTGACGACATCACAGTCACAATACATCGTTTCCCGCGTTACAGAGGCATGTAATGCAGCATTACACAGTTGTGCGACTACTAACTGTACAGACGGGCGACCGGCGACGACTGCAAGGGACGTCCTCACGACTTTTTGTCGCTATCTATCACAAGTTATGAAATGGCTTCCTTGATACATTTTTATATTTCCAGTTCTTACTGCAATCATATGTAATCCATTTTGATTGATCACATTTCATAGTTTTTGTGCTAAGCAAGTTACATAGATACCTATAATGTCGTGTTTTATTATGGGGGAAAGAAGTGGATTATGATTTAAACATTTAGGATGTTGTTTTGTGTAAATTGTATTGGATTTGATGACTTGAAACAACAACTAGATTTTGCACTTGGCTTCGCTCGCAGTACTTTAAATTCCGTCGTTAAATTTCAATACCTCGGGAATTGTAGTATTTAGAGTTCGAAAAAACTCTTATACAACAGCTTTGTCCGTATGTCTGTTATACAACTTTCAACTCAAGAACCGTAAGAGCTAGAGACTCGCGGTCAACGCCATTCGACACAGCATAGTCGATATACCCTCGAAATGACTATGAACTCTGACCTCTGAACTTAAGGTTACGTGGTATCACGTGACCTTTGCATATTACTTGAACCATTTTTTCTAACTCTAAGATTTACGGCAATTCATTGCCGTTTCTCACTTGTTTTATCTGTTTCATAAAACTAAGTAATAATACACTAAACAATTTTAACAGTTATTGTATAAATATAAGACAACATTAGTGTATGCTCTTCTTGAATTGAACACAGCATGTTATTTAAAAAATGCTTGAGTATTTCCATCACAATCAATTACAATCTAAATCTAAACCTTTATGTTCTTTTCTGTACTCTTGACAAAGTGTATGCGAAACTTCATGATGATCGGTCGAGTTAAGACTGCGCCGAGCGAATTGTGCCAAAACAGGCGGTCACAGTTAAGTTGATAAAATCAACACTTTTTGTTTAATACTAATATAAAATATACATTTACCATAACAATGAATGTGTTTACAATTACTTCGTGTAAAAAACTTAAAATAATTAATATTTTTGCCTACAAAATTAAGTAAATTTACACGAAAAATGCAAAAACGTAAGCTCGTGTTACGTGATTTTTAGATTATAAGAGTAGAAATCTATCCTATTTTACAGCCTAAACGATACATAAATATATTAAAATTTGTCTGTCCCAAATATTTAAGTTATTGGTTGACAATAAAGATAAATATTTATCAAAAAAGCACTTCATATCCTCCATATAATTTTACTATGGCAGCCGCGCGCGCATTTGAATATCAAGAGCTCTGTCATTCAGTCCAACCGCGTCTTACGCTCGGCGCAGTCTTAAGGCGTGAATGCGTAACAAACAAACTCACATTCGCATTTATATTATTCGTTAGGATTTATCATTTGTAACAAGAACGGGTTGTGATACAGTTCTGATAAAAACCTTATTTAATGATCTGATTCGGACAGCTGGGCGAGAAACGGGTTCATTCATTGCAGACAGAAAAAATATTTCTATCCCACTTTGACGTATAAATGCATCTCTGTCGTTAGGTGATCAAATCTGATCGTTTTGCGATCCTTTTATTGTCTGCTTGTAAACAAATTTAACAGCAATTTTGTGTAAATTTAAAGTTATATCATTGCCGAAATTTGTTCTTTGAAATCGTACTTAAGTGAAGAATGTTTTCTTTTAGACAATTCATAAGTGTTACTCTTTGACGTTCATATATTACATTAAGTGACCTACATGAAAATGACTCAATTTTCTTAATTATTTATTTATAATGTTATGGTAACTAAAATCTGAATTACAAAATCATACATACATACAACATCATACAATTATATTTAAATCTACCTAAAATAATATAAATTTGAATCTAGTAGTGGTACAATAATGTTTGAACCCTTGTAATATCAGGTATATAATTCGCCCGTTGCCGTTCAAAAAGAAAGAAATCAAAGATAAGATAAAAGGAAAGAAACGAGAAAGGTATGTGTGAGCGTCAAAATCTCTTATTGGGCGAAATGCAGTATAATAATATAATACTAACTATCATCCATCATCACCACCATCTCCTGTCCAAAGTCCCAAGTCGAACCATCTCCTGCAGAAAATCCGACCAAGAGGATAACCTCTTAGTCGGATTTTCTTCAAGAGATGGTTCCACTTGGGGCGCTATATCTTATTGTTCCACTCATAATTAATTGTTTCTCTTTCACAAGTATTTTCCTAATGAAAACCCGGCCATTTGGGAGGCACACGGGACATGGGTCCAATATGTATTGTGGTTTTAGGTTATGTTAGTCGGTAGTGAATACAACTTTTGTGCATTCAATTCAATTCTCGGGGCGCGCAAAGCGTTACTCAGTATCTTTGACATGAAATTCTCAGGCTTGAGACTATATTTATATATAGTTTTAGGTATAGCTTATATTGAAGAGGAAACCTCAACCATTCCTCTATATCAACATAGCTATGTTAATACAAACTATTGTACCAGAGCGAATGAAATGAATTCAATATATTCCACCATTAGACTCAGAACTAGAAAGCGCATCACAAGCAAAAAGTCCCCAATGATCAGATATCGTATGTAAACAATGTGTCGCGCGGTGCGCGCCGTATTATGCGCCCGCGCAGATAACAGCTGACTATCGACGCGCAAGCGCACACAGGTGCAGCGCGCTGCTGCATTATTCACACGCAATAATGTTGACATTGTATTCAAATACAGCCTGTTTTATGGAAAATGTACGATATTAACTATTAGAGGGCTCGCTTTACAAGCAATGTCGTTAATGTTGCGGTGCGCATGCGCAGTCGTGACGCCGCCAGATATTAGGCGACATCGTGATTACAATCGCACACTGATCATAATAACACGCACGTCTTTTAGTACATTTCCTGCGCAATTAACATAAACTTCACCATTCGATGTTGTTACCTCGTGCGAAATATGTGCTCGTGCGGATATTGACCTGCATAGCTAATATTTGATTGTAAAGTAAACGGTTTGGCTAATGATCTACGACTGGACAAATATTACATGTCTATACAAAATTTGGATAACTATTCAAATTAGTTCGGTGGTAAAGTATAATACTGTTACTACGTAAAAAAGCAACACTTATAACGTAGCAGTATGACTGGCAGTACTGTCATAAGGTTGTCATCGCTCGCGTGCAAACAAAATGTACTTTTATGTTGTTTGCATATAGCGTTGTCCTTATTACGCTGATCACTATTATGAACTGATGGAGGTATGGTTGAGGTATTGTCTTATGACTGCCTCGGTGGTCTTCTTTGCTAGATTCCAATCCCGGGGCGAGCCAACAAAAGGTCATTGGGTTTTCCTGCCAAGAATCTTTCAATAGAAATCTGGAGTTGGGCCATTAGCGGTATTACACACCCCGTGCCACGGGAAGAACGTAAAGCCGTTGGTCCTGCGCTTCAGCTCTTTATGACCTATCTGATTATGCAAGTTACGGAACAGAGAGTGCACTTGTGTTTGCGCACACACTTGTGCACTATAATATCATCTGCGCAGATGGTCAGTCTTCGCCAGCCGCTGCGACCGAAGTTCGGTCTGAAGGACATTGTCAAAGTTTTTAAAATCGACGCAAATGAAATATTTTAATCAAAATTAAAGTTTGATCAATCTGGATAAGGATATCACATCATATACAATACGCCATTTACTCCACTAAACTGTTTCTATTACATGCGCCTGCGCAACACGCAAACGCGCCGCATCTTTAATCAAGTAAATATCGAAAATGTCTGTTGAATTGCACTGAATTGCTATGAATTGCACTGAATTGCTATTGCGACTTTATAATTAAAACATGAGAGCGATAACAAGGCTAATTTGTTTTTTTTTAAGAATGGCTTGTGCTAGTTAGTTCTCTAAGGTAGGTGAGCTAGCGGATATGTGATGGATTGTAGTAGAATATAATTATGGGTTGCATCACGCGTGCCAAATTGAAGCCTGCATCTATGAAATAATAAAGTGTCTCTAGGTTCCACGTAATACTGGCTGATATCGTTACTAATTTGCTTCACTGAAAATCTCAATTACCGTAGCTTGTAATTTATTTATTTATTGTGAATTTTACGGAGTTACTCGACTAAACATTAAGTACCACAGAATTTATTTATTGTTAAATATCAGGGATGCCACTTATATATTACTACTTTAAGCAAGCATTTCCACTCGATTAAACATTAATTAATGTAGAATTTATTTATAGTTATTTAACTACCAATAGACTGCAATGCAGACGGTCTCGGGTTCGAACCCATGTCGCGCACCTCTGACTTTCGGAAGTTATATAACTTTTCGAAATTATGTGCGTATTGATTGACAATTATCGTCTGCTCCGTGCTTCGGAGAGAACGTTAAGCCGTCGGTCCCGGCTGCCATAAACATCTATGGCAGTCGTTATTGGGAAATCAGTACCCTATAATATCCTGACACTGGTCTAGCCTTAGGGTATCGTTAGCTTTCGAGTTGCGGAGGTCAGGTGGTAGCCGCTCCGTGTAAAAACTGATATCTAGTCAAATCCGGTTAGACCAGAAAAAGCCGACCCCAAGTGACTTGGGAATAATAAAGGCTAGGGAGAAGAAGACCTAAATATCAGGAATACCACATGAATGCATATTACCGACTTTAAGCAAAAGCATTTTTACTAATAGGAAAATAATGAAGTAGATTGAAATGCAATCAGAAACTCTTACTTATCGGCTAAAACGCAGTTACAGTTTAATTCTATATTCCACCAGCAATGCTTTTAGTTCGCAGGTAATAGAGACCAAACTTATTGCTGGCTGCTACTAAAGATTTTTTGACAGACAAACCCAATAGCACTTTTCCCAAACCAGAATTGAACCTCTTCGTACTCATACACACTATCGCTGTTCCTCAAGACAGCCTATAATTTAATGCCTACTTCGTGACTAAGAAACTCGTTCACGAGACTCTTTATTGATCCAGTAATAACATGTAATACCTAATTGGATGTAGAAACTGCATGATCTAAGCATCCAATTGAACATTAATTTTGATTATGACGAAATAGGTTTTACGTTCTAACGGTGCTTACTGTGTATTATGTCTGACTACATAATGTTGTTTTACATTAACGCGAATGTTATGCATTGAAATTTAACTACTTTATACGTATTTAATTGCTTTGTTTATTCAAATTGCTTTTGTTACATAATTTTGAATTAGTTACACTACTATTGTTAAACATTACAATTTTTTTTTAATTACTGGTACTATTCGTCTATAAACTTGCACCTTTCCCGACGTTTTGAGTTGTTTTCAGCAGCCATGTTCACGGAGAGTATAGTAAAAAGTAAGTGTAATAGTTTCCAAATATCTTTGATATTTTGGCATAATATTGTCCTTTATTTGCTTACGATGGCGAGTTCTGGGATTACCTGTGACGAAAATAATGCTATTGTAAACCTGGAGACGGCCTGTTAGAACCTAAAACTAGCTGACGGAATAAGAGTTCAATACCTCTCTGCCTATCCTTTCGAGGGATAACAGGCATGAGGCTATGTATTATTTGTTACAATTATCGGACTTCACCTATGAGGCTATGGACATGCACGGCGAGTCTTTGGCTGTCAGCCTAGACATAGCCAAAGCTTTCGATAGAGTCTGGCACCGGTCTCTTCTTTCCAAGCTTCCGGCCTCATCTCTGAATGGGGTGGCAAGAACTTGGTCCAGTTCAACGCCAAGAAGACCCAGGCATGCGCGTTCTCAACAAAAAAGTCTCTGTTTCTTCCCCTCCCTTCTCTGAAGAACACTCCACTGGTGATACGTGACAGCCTCTCCATCTTAGGTATGGATCTTTGCCGCTCCCTTAATCCCAAAACCTACATCGAGAGCGTCATTAGGCAAGCTTCGCGACAACTCGGAGTTCTGAACAGGGTAAGGCGGTTCTTCACGCCTGGGCAGCTGTGCCTATTGTATAAGGCACAAGTGCGCCCTTGCGTGGAGTACTGTTCTCATCTTTGGGATGGTTCCGTGCAATACTTGCTAGACGCTCTTGACAGGTTAAAGCTGCGGGCTCTCCGTATCATCGGAGATCCAGAGGTCACGAGTTCACTGGAAGCTCTGCAACTCCGTAGGGATATTGCCTCTTTGGCATGTTTCTACAGAATATACCACGGGGAGTGCTCTGAAGAGTTATTCCACCTTATCCCGCCCTCCCCTTTCCTATCCAGAACAACGCGTGCTGGGCTCAGATGCCATCCTTACACGGTCGAGTCGACTAGAGTGCGTACCAACAAGTTTGGGTCCTCATACCTCTGCCGAACGATCAAGGCATGGAATTCTCTGCCAAGGCACGTGCTTTCTTCTTCCTTTAATCCTGGGTCCTTTAAGCGGGGCGTGAAAAAGCACCTTCTCAGGCCGTCAAAGTAGAGACCTCAACATCTCCTCAGATGCTATGAGGACGATGTGGAGGCCACTGCTCTTAGACCATACGACTGCTTACCATCAGGCGGAGTGTGATCATTTTGACGAGCAAAATTAAAAAAAAAAAGACCTAGTAGAATAAGAAGAGGTATTTTAGTTCTACATCTCGCTATGATTTTAGCTCTTACATAAAGAGCCCATTGTCGCCCACGGGGCCCAGTTTCAGACACCGAGCTACTACTTATAGTTTTTGACAGGAAAATCCAATAACACTTTTCAGAACCATCAATCGAACCGAAGATCTCATGCCTCGCAGTCACTCATTGCCGCTGCGCCACCGAGGCAGAATCAGCACCGGAATCTACTTTAATTAAAATTTCTTTTATACCTTTTCATAGACGTATGTAGGAAGCCTTTAAAACTCATCACAATATCGGTATTGTTCTAACAATAAACAAGACTAATTGCTCAATCTTTTGTGTGAGACAAGAACACGGGTCATTTGTCACGGCGATTCACGGCGACGTTGCGTGACGCTATGAGTGCTGTGACTGATGTCGCCTCACCAGTCACTCGTGTCGCTTGTCAACTTGCCGGCGACGTATACTCCTACGCGATCTTTCTTCGACGGCGCAGAAACCCGGCGCCAAACAAAGATCTCTTACAGAAATGTTACGTATTATATACATTCTACACAAAGTACATAGTCTTACCAATATCCCCTAAGGGGTAGGTATTGCAGCCACATTTCACCAACTTTGGTTTTAGTTCTTACTTATTAGCATCCACTGAGTCTGGAATTCTCTCTCTCATAGCGGACAGAATAAGTCTGCACTGCTGCTATTGCTAGACCTGGGAATCAATCTATGGCCTCTTATAAAGCAGTTGCATTCAATACCTCAATATATATAATTGATATTTGTACCTTTGTGTCTAACTGTCACTCGCAATAAAGATAGACTACACTTACCACCATCCCGAATAAAGATGTTAAATGAAAGTCCTTACTACATGGCAATAAAAATATACAATAAGTTGCCTAAAACTATAAAAGATGCCATTACCCTACCTTCATTCAACAAGCAAATCAGAACCTATTTAATTAATACCTGCTATTATTCAGTTACAGAATTCCTAGAAAATAAATAAAAATCAAAAAAGCACTGAACATAAACACCTAAATAAATGCGATGACAATCCGCAACCTCGACTAAGACCATATAAAAACAATATAGTAAATAAACCTTTAATAAAGAAAAAACATAATTGTGATGTTAGAAATTTATTTTATTTGCAAGCGTATGTATGTATATAGTGCAATAATAAAATAACAGACTTTGTATAAGCTTATAATATTATATGGTTTAGATTTAAGTACTAAGTAACATTAATTATAAATTGTTAGTAGAAAATTCGTTCGTTTTTTATAATAATATTGCAATGCTTGTAAAAGGCACTAAGTTTTAAGCACTATACTTTTACTAAACACCTTATGTATCTACACTTAGTTCGCAATAAACACTTTGACTTTGACTTTGACTTAACTTTAAATAGGGTGGCACAGTTTAAATATCTCGGCCATATACTAACCGAAGATTTGAAAGATGACGAGGACATAGAGAGGGAGAGGAGAGCGTTGTCGCTCCGCTGTAATATGCTCGCCCGTAGGTTTGCTCGATGTTCACAGGAAGTTAAGATCACGCTTTTTAAAGCATTTTGTCAATCTTTTTATACTTGCAGCCTGTAGATCAGACATACGCAGAGAGCCTACAACGTTCTCCGAATCCAATATAACAATGCTTTTAGGGTGCTGATGGGGCTCCCACGGTTCTGCAGCGCATCAGGGATGTTTGCTGAAGCGCACATAGATAGCTTACAAACTATTTTAAGAAAGAGAACTGCATCCCTGATGTCTCGGTTGCGGGGTAGCACTAACAGCATACTTAGCATTATTGCAAACAAACTGGACAGCCCGTTCCTGTGGCACTGCACCCGTATGCATATGTATGGATCGAGTGCACCAGGAAAGAGCGCAGATTTTTAAAATAGGTTTATATTTGTTACTTACATAGTTTTAAGGAATTTGTATGACTAACATTTATGGTCAATAGTCTGAAATAAAAGTTAATTATTATTATAATTTTTAATGCCTTGATGGTCTAAATGTTCGCCTTGACACTGCCACTAAACCGAGTGTTGTCTGAATGTGGATTCAATCTCTACACGGGACAAAATTGGATCCCTATCCAATAGCATAAAATTTTAAGACCTAATATAACTTAGCATAATTTTGTTTGGCATAATTATATTTTCGCATAATATAATTACGCATAACAGCTTACGCATAATTTTTTAAGCATAATTTCTCTAACCATAATAATGATTAAGCATAATATCTAAAGCATAACTGCAAGCATGCAGCATGCAAGCAAGCATGCAGCATGCAAGCAAGCATGCAGCAGGCAGAGTTTCTGTCACGGCTCCGGCGCTGCGGGCCACCGGCGGCCCCACGCTTCTACACGATTTTAAATTATACTCTAGGGGTAGGACAAACAAGACTACGTAGAGTCGGTTTTGCAGCAATGCGGTTCTGACACTAACTTTTATGCGAATCAAATTTATGCCAAAACAAATTAGTCTTTAAGATGATTATGCCAACATAAAATGTATGCCTAAAAAAATTATGCCGAAGTATTATTATGCCAAAACAAATTGTGCCAAAATCGTTATGCCGAAGTATATTAGGACCAAGAACATTATGCGAAAAGAAGGGATCCCGACAAAATTATGATGTTATACACGAAAACTTATACTGAGTATGGATATTCTTTGTGTTCGCTATTTGAATGTTTGTAAAGATCCCCGGAGCACAGGAACTATGCATATTTTTTTTTGAAATAACACAAGTTTCAGCATTATATTTAATACTTAGTTGATGCTTTCCATATATTAGCGGTCGCTTATTGGTCGAAGTTCGACAATAATTGTCAAACAAATTATTATATTGATATGTAGCCATAGTTACGAAGAATAGTACGACTGCGTGTGTCAAATGCATGGTTGTGTGCGTGTAGTGTTTTTTCATTAATTTAATGTATTTCTAATGCATTTTTTATATAAATATTAGGATCACCACTTCTTCTCCATATAAACTTTAACTGTGCCAAATTTCATACTCCTCCGTCCGCGCAATTTTCGTAAAAAGGGGTACAAAGTTTTTGCTTCACGTATTGATACCTACTAGCGGTCGCCAAGTGGTCGAAATTCGCCCATAATTTATTGAAATTTTAATTTTGATCGTTATTAAAGTTTTATTATCTGTAACTTAATACCCTTATAATCACATTTTATTTAGTCACCTACTCCACATACATTATGTAACCATAGTTACGAAGCATTCTACGAAGTCAACCAAACAATGCCAAAATACTACGAACGCGATTCGACTGCTTGTGTAAAATGCATGGTTGTGTGCGTGTAGTGTTTTTTCATTAATTTAATGTATTTTTAATCCATATTTTATATAAATATAAGGATTCGCCCCTTCTTATGCATATACACTTTAACTGTGCCAAATTTCATACTCCTCCGTCCGCGCAATTTTCGTAAAAAGGGTTACAAAGTTTTTGCTTCACGTACTAAACATTCCCGGACAGTACGTTGAGAGACGTGAATTATGACCCTAATATGGCACTACGGTTGTAGGCGGCGATCCGTCCATGGCCGACTATTTCTCATAGCATTTATAGGAAGGATATGACTCTAAGCCGTTTTAGGCTAAAATACAGACCGCTAGAGCCACAGCAAACACCCCTGCCTTAACACAGGGTTTAGAATTCACTTGGTATGAATATCCGCCTACAGGCTGTTACGTCTCTGACCGTTACTGCCGCAACACATACTTTAAAAACCGTGTAATGTGGCAATACGTTCTCAGACGTGATGTCACTTTATATGGAAAGTTTGTGTGCACTATCACAAATTATTGAGAGTGGTTTTGTGTCCATGAAAGTGTTAATATATAGATTTGCTCTATAATTAATACAGATTAAAAACATGAAACATAAATACAGATGAGCCTCTATACATTGTCTCTGGCTACCAGTAAGCAATATTAATTTACTTAATAAGACAAATAAGGAGAAATGACTATATATAATTTCGTTGATATTGGATACAGGCGCAGCCATCGAGCACGCAATGTTATTATAGAACATAATAACCCAAACACATAAAATAATTTTAAAAGCACAGTTTATAGCTAACAAATGAAACTCTATCTCACAGATAATATCTTTACTTGTATAATATAAGTATTATTTTTATCTAATTGAAGCGTGTCTATAAAATAAGATGTCTTAATTGAGGGTAGACAGAGGTTATTGTTGATGCTACTAATACTACTCATATTATAAATGTGAAAGTTTGTGAAGGTGTTTGTATGTTTGTCATTCAGTCACGTGCGAAATCTTGGAGAGATTAGACCTTAGATCATATGTTTTAAGATCTCACGTGATAGGGGAAGGGCCTATTGACGCCTATCTGATAATTCCTTTATAGATAATCAATTAATAACACTATTTTTGACCCGGGAATTCAGATACCCGGGTCAAAAAAGTGTCGTTGCTATGCCTAAAGTTTTGGGTTAGTCCAAGACTTTATGTACAGCAACAATAGGCATGATGGCAGGGTTAAAAGTAAGTGATACTTATTTGTTCATCTTTTAGATTAGCAAAAAATATTGGATACCAATTGTTTGTTTTAACAAAACAATAAAGATTTATTAAGATATAACGCATTAAAGATTTGGAGAGGGGACTTGTGACGTCACTCTTTTGTAAAATTTGTACCTACAAGTGACGTAAAACGAAATTCAAACGCGTTGTATCTTCGTTGTAATTAATTTGTGGGACAAAAGAAAAAATACGTGTTCAATATTTCTTACTAATCTAAAAGACGGAGCAAACACTTTATCATGCCTAATGGTAACAATTAGCTCATTTTAGGAGAGAATTGCCCCAACTAGGAACAAATCCTGTGTCACGAGGGTCTTTACAATTATTGAAGCAATGGACTCAAAGAACATCCAGATTTGGAACAAATATTTGTGTATCACACAATTTTTGTCGCATGTGGACATGAAACCCACAAAACGGTGTAGTATACCTTCTTATTAATAATACATTTAAGTTTATAAAAATACTTTCCATGCGGGCAAAGTCGCAAGTATAATCTTGTGACGTCATAAACAGTGGTGCGCAAGCGCAGCGAGTTAATCATCGCGTAATGATCAAACAATAAAATTGATCGTAAATATGTGAAACCTAGCTGTGATGAGCTATCACTTTTATTGACGGATGTTGTGGCTACAGGCTATAAAGAAAAATAAGATGAATGACTTCATCATTCGGAAAGTTATTAAAAATTCTGTGAATTGCACGCACTGTCTTGTTGACGACTGCCAATACTTGTGAACTGAGTATTTTATACTTATGGCAAGATATGAGACGTCTCTGTTTTGTTAAAAATGTTTCTCTTTTGAGGTAAAATTACATCGCTCGTGCTGTAACAATACCTACTTCTTTTATTGGTATGTATGTATCTATTTGTTCTTTAAACCAAAGACTTGCTATCGCAGGAGATATTATAGTGCAGGAGTTTAGCGCGTCTTCGTAAACACAATTGTACTCTATATTTCCTCGTTCTCATATGGGACGGTATTTTGGCGGTACCGGCGAAAGATCAGTCACAGAACCACCGTCTAATGTGCTGCCGAGGCATAGATATTAAAAAGACCGCAATTTCTGCTGAAAGACCGGTTAGTCTATATTCATATATGTAACTAATTTAATTCAATCTAACTCTACATGCTTTTATTCGAGTTGTTTTGCTAGTGCAATTAAGAGATATTAGAAAATTATTATTATTTACGCGAATATGTAATTAAAATTAAACTACTTACTTTAAACGGCATACCATTTGTGATTCCAGCAATGAAACGTGCGTCAATATGTAGACAGGATTCTACCGGATACAATTCTAGACTAAGCATTGCTGGACAGATAAACCTAATTTGTGCGACATGAGCATCAAACAGAAGACAATATTATGAGCATCAAAGCTAACACCTTATGCATAGCAGTCGCGTTCACTACGAGACAGGCCTTTTTTTCGAGTCCTTCAAACGATCCGCGAGTGATATCCTTGATATAGCAAGCGATCGATCAAAGGCTACAGTAAATACTAAGCAGTGGCAAACAATCGGCCTAATAGTAAGCCATTAGGGCTTTTGCCACATGCTACTAGTATAAGAAATAATAAACTATTGAAACTAATTTTAATTTATACTTAGATTTTCCCAAAGGTGAGAGTTAATAGTTTCCCCGTGATCAACCGAAGCGACGGCGAAAGCGTAAATTTTAATTTATATAGCTGTGACCAATGTAAAATTGTAAAACTTTGAACATGTGCAACAGAGGACCAACCACTACCTGAGATTGACAAACCACAGATTCTCGTCTTCCGTCGCTTCCGCGGACAAGTACCAGCCGAGCGCACTAGTATTAAGTGTGCGAAGTGAAGTTACACTAACATAGTATTAAGGTGTATTTACTAACATCAAATCGGCCTCGATGGCGTAGTGGTTAATGTAACCGACTGCCACGCCTGAGATCGCGGGTTCGATTCCCGCACAAGTCAAACATTTGTGTGCATGAACATGAATGTTTGTCTTGGTCTGGGTGTTTCTATGTATAATACGAATGTATTTATAAAAAAAAAAAAACTATGTATGTTTATCCATTGTCTAGTACCCATAGTACAAGCTCTGCTTAGTTTGGGCTAGATGGTGCTGTGTGTATGTATTATAAAATTTTATAATATGTAAATCTAGGTTATGGTATTTATCTATGGGCCTATGCAGCCCAAAATAAATGATTTGATTTGATTTGATTTAAAAGAACACCGATTCCTACCAAGGATGCTTCGCGAGGCTATTGAAATCAAAATCATAATTTCAATAGAGAAGATGATTGGAATATACCACCAGCTTGGGATCCAGTAATTCAAATAGTCAAACCCAAGAAGAAGCAAACCACAGCTAGACTTCATGATACTTTGAGCTCATTCTGGGTAAATAGAAAAACTAATGATTAAATTATGTTTGGGTACTTTGAAATAACTACACTGGAACATTGAGACAACTACCATCTTAGTCTCCCCATGACCATGGTCGGGAAAAGTGTAAACTTAAATATAAATAGTTTTAATAGTTTTAATAATTAGTAAAGTTTAATAGTAGTAGTAGTGTTACAGTTTCTAAATTAAGTAATAAAGTTTCAGATAAACAACGCGATAAAATCCGTATATAGTTTCATTTCAATGAATAACATTCGCGTAATCAGAAAACAATATTATGCAAATCTTTGTTTTTCGTTAAGAAACAGCCATAAAATCCGTCTAAAGAAATATAATTTAAATATTCTACTACTCCAGGATGTTATCCGACGGCATATTATGTAGAAGGATTGACATTGGCAATATCTACAGTTATCTAACGATATCTGCCGATCCGTCGTTCGTCTTGAGTCGTATCGAGACAGCGGGAGGGATACAATCACTACATGATTGATGCCTCACTACTAATTAAAGGCCCCGCGTGTAATCGTTGTTTGGTACAAATAAAAAGTATTTATTAAGTGGTGCGGCGCTCTTAGGTCTCGGTCTCGAAGTCAGCGATTGCGGAGCGCTGGCGGCGGTGGCGCGGAGAGCGGGACGTTTTAATGCATAGATTTATATGAAACTGGCCTCAAAAGAAGCGACGGCGAGCGGCGTACGAGTGATGCGCACCCGTCTAGCAGTGCCCGCGCGTCTGCATTGATGCAGTATTGCGCATTTTCTTTGTTTGCGCATCTTTTGCTTTTTAACGAACGACTTTTGTATCAAAAAGATGTTGTCGTCGCTGTTTAGACATTTCGTTCGCAAACAAAGACACTACCTATTTATTTTACTGTTTCTACTTTCTCATAACAAAACACCACCGCACTGTAGCGCCGCGCGTTTTGGCCGTTGGCTTCGAGACCGGGTCTGCGTTGCCGCGCCGCTCGCCGCGCCGCCGTCGCTGCCGCCCCGCCATCGCTGACTACGAGACTAAGACCTTACTGTGTTCTGATCGGCAGCTTATCAAACGTTCGTGTTGTTATACGATATACATTACGTATACCTAATTTCTTTAGTTGTTTTTGAGCTTTTAAAGTTCGATATCTGATTGATTTAAATGATAAAGATTTTTGAAAGATTTTGTTGCGTATATATAACAATATTGTTTATTAAAATGACGTATACATCCTAAGTAATATTATAAATGCGATTAGGATTTTGATATGCTTTCACGTCTTAACGACAGATCATCATGAAATTTCGTATACACATTGTCAGAGATACAGAAAAGGACGTACGTTTCATCTAGGGAAAAAGTACGGATCTTGAGCGAAGCCGCGGGCAAAAGCAAATTAAAATTATAACACGATTGGTGTAAGATCCCAGAATTCAACCGTCTTCATGTGACCTTTTCTTTCTTTTTTTCTTCAGCTTTTTGTAATGTCCCACTGCCGGGCAAAAGCCTCCCTTGGACTTCCAAATCACTCTGTTGGTGGATATCCCCTGACCTTATGACCTTATGACCCATATATCTCAGGCGTCTTTTGACCTACAGGGCTCATATTCAAACTCGACTCGAAGGATGACCCCAAGGTGTCTGCACACCAAGTTACAAGTTAATCGGTGCAGTGGTTTCGGAGCTATGCCTGTCACTAACAGATTGACACACAGACCCACATAGTGTATTCATTAACCTCATCGAAGAAGACTCAGAGGTTAATAAGGTTTTGTCTTTGAATTATGGACGGAGTTATCAAGTGAAAACCGAAGCTATATACAGTTGGCATTTTGTTAAGCATTTCACCAATTTATTGTCCCGGGTTAGTAAAGAGTAGCATAATAGCTAGATAACCACTAAAACCATTGAGCCATCTGCGCAGACATGGTTAACAAACAGATTCATTTACTAAACATAGCACAATTATGCTCATATTTCGTCAGCCGCTAACATAATAGAGCATAGAATCCGCCACCTCAAGATTAACCGTTACATAAGTGCACTTAAGCCACGGGACCAACTGAGCAATCATTTAATTAATATGCACTCCGAAACTGCTGTTCCCAGAGTGAAGCGATTCTCACAGAGGAGATAAATTTAGATATAAAAATAAATTAATACATACAAAGCACACAGTCGTAGAAAAACTAACAAATAGAGAAAATATTTCTGCTAACGATGTGAACCGAAGTGCAATAAAATTTTATATATCCGCATTTTTTTAATATATGGTATATTAAGTAATATTTGTTGTGAAAATCCGTATTTCTTGTAGAATTACGAGTTTATGATGCTCGGTAAAGACCATGTTGAATACATACATGTATATGTATGGTCATAAGCCTATTTCAACGAAGAGGAGGCATGCTCTGCCTTTTTATTATTGCCTATCAAAATGACTACACTCCGCCTGATGATAAGCAGTCCGTCGTGTAGTCCACACTACGTCCTCACGTGAAGTTGCTTTTCACGTCACGCTTGTAGCAGATTGCTTGCTTCTGGAAGAAGTAAACACGTACCTCGCTGGAGTATTTGTAGTATTAACAGTTCCTCCACACCATGTCCTCGTTACAGCTGAAGTGGTGCCGAGGTCTCTATTTTGAAGGCCTACAGAGCTACTGTCTACCTATTCCAGGATATACCTAACAACATTAGAATATTTAGTTCCGTAGTAATTGCAAATTGCTAATGAAGGTAATTATATTGATTGGGATACCGTCGTTTGCCTCCTAAGTAAGCCGCTATTGATCGATCACTCTACTTTACTGGCAGGAACGTCATATACTTTCCCATGCCCCGTAGATACTTTGAGTGCACGGATGGCCTATTGGTTTAAGTGGATGCCTCTGCCGCCCCGCCAAGTGTTGTGGATTCGAATCCTAAACGGGAAAATTGTATGGTTCACAAATAGTTGTTCCAATTCTGGGTGTTGTTTGCACCAATTGCATTTGTTTTTCTTTTTCGTTTCGTCAGCTGTATGTGTATAGCTCTTATGAAATATGCTGGTCCTAAATAATTTATTATATTCCTTTAAATGGCTTACGATTGATTGAGTAACAAACATCTTCACAAACTTTACTTGTTGTAGATAAACTTACTAGAACGCACTAAAGGCATGCGTGCTAAATTGAATATAGTAAACTGTTATATGCCAGCTTTCACAATGACAAGCAAAAACCAACTACACTCGTTCGGCACAATGTTTTCTGGGTGAATGTACACCTAAATCTTCTCCCTAGCCTTTATTATTCCCAAGTCACTTGGAGTCGTCTTTTCTGGTCTAACCGGATTTGACTGGATATCAGTTTTTACACAGAGCGGCTGCCACCTGACCTCCACAACCCGAAGGATAACGATACCCTAAAGCTAGACCAGTGTCAGGATATTAAAAGGCACTGACTTCCCAATAACGACTGCCACAGATGTTCATGGCAACCGGGACCGATGGCTTAACGTGCTCTCCGAGGCACGAAGCAAGCGATAATTGTTAATCAACACGCACATAATTTCGAAATGTCATATAACTTCTGAAAGTCAGAGGTGCGCGACGTGGTTCGAACCCGAGACCCTCTGCATTGCAGTCTGTTGGTCCCCGCACCTATGTACACCTAAATGTAGGTAGAATATCTATTCTATTTAAAAAAAATGTAAGCTTGATAAGCATACTTATAATAATAATCCAGACCGAATTTCAAAGTCTTATCGAATAAAAGTGTCTAATCTCAGAAAGTGTTAAAACCGTCTTACACCGCCAAGTTCGCAACTTTGGGCTGCTATTGAGATTTATTAACAGAAAAACCTAATAACTTTCCTTGGTCCGACCCGGGATTTGAACCCGATACCTCATGCGCAGCAGTCGCATTATCGATTTTGATAGATAAACAAATATCAATTATCTTTTAAGCAACGGTTCTTTGACGCAAGCTGGAAAAAGTTGCCAAGCTACAATAGCAAGGAATATATTTTATTGCGTACCGCTTTACCAATTCGTTCTAAAATATTTATCTATACAAATTTTCAAAAGAGGAAAGATTTGTTCGTTTGTCAAACCGTAAACTCTAAAACTACTGAACCAATTTTAATAATACGTTCTCCTTTAGTAAGCTGCTTGATCTAGAATTAATAACGGCTAAAAAGATCACGCTACAAGCCACGGGAGGAGAGTAGTAATCTTAAAGTAGACATAAGCTAGTTCCAAACATTAGTATTTCATAAATGTACATGAACACAATGAATGTTGTATAATTAAATAAACTTTAATATACTAGCTGATCCGGCAAACGTTGTTGTGCCATATAAATTCATTCGATAGGGACACCCTAATCACCAAGCGAGATGATATATACTTTACGACCTATTCTCATACCTACCATATATAAAAAAATCATAAGAATCGGTCGAGCTGTTTTTTTTTTGAGAAGTGTGACCACAAACACTGTGACATGAGATTTTTATATATTATTTTTATATATTATTTTTATATATTATTTCTATATATTATTTCTATATATTATAAAAATGTTAAAATTGGGCTAGAACTCAAATCTACTCATTGAATATCTTAAAACAAGCATCTTACTAAAGCAAGCCGCCTTTTTTGTCCGCCACAGACTCTATGACGTCATTTACCCACAGATATTCCAACGGAGCTGCGCATGCGCACGCTATGCCAGCTAGCTATTATCATATTATAGAATGACGTGAACCGTTTTGATAATTATTGTAGTTGGTTACCAGTGATTATACGTCTGGTAAGCAATAAACTAAGTCTTGAGGTCCATCAGACTCGCGGCTTCGGGGGCCTTCCACGTGTCATCGTGACGTGAGGCTTCGCTCTGTGTCCTCGAGGCATTGATAGCTTTCACAAATCAAACGAGCGCGCTTTGAACCTTGTGATTTTGTTCATACCCCGTGGTTGGTGACTGACAGTGGCGAAGATTTAGAGTAATTTTGATGTTGTTAATAGTTTATTAGTTATCTTGTTGGTGTGTTGGTAATGAATACAATTGCTGTAAATGAGGTATCAAGTGCGTGTGATGTTGCAAGCTTCCTTATTATATATTTTGGCGCTGCTTGCAAGCGGCTGCCGCTGCGGTTAGTATTGTGGGTTTGAATCCCACATGGATCAATTATTTCGGCGATTTACAAATTATTGTTCTGTCTGCGTTTACTTTTGTAGGTATCCGTTAAGTGTACACTTCCAAAGTCTCCGCGAATACAGAATTTACTTATTGAAGCGGGCGTTGTAAAAGTCTATAGTAAAAGGTTTAAGGACAAATATAAACTAAAATAAGCTGTTGGTCCTCCATAAGTAAATAAGTAAAATTTTATATATAATGAGAGAGCTATGAGACCTGAGAGTTGGACTGCTATGCAGAGGTCTCAAATTCGATTCAAAGGTAGGTTAATTATAATTTACTTTAACGGCGAAGGAAAACATCATGATAGTCAACTATAAGGTTTCCCAAGATATATGAAGTCTGTTAGCCCACACTGCGCCAACGTGGTGGACTATGATTCAACCTTCTCACACTGAGAAGTGACCCGTGCCCAACAGTGGCATAATTTATAAAAAGAGCTGATATTCTTATTATATAAAGTATCCTGATTATATCTACACAAATTGATTTGAAAACATAAAATGGGCGTTACTTACTTCCGTGCATAATTCATTAATACAAAACTCATACAAATATAGTTTAGCCGGAGGGTAGAGATGGCGGTTTTCTCACCACTTATTACCAATTAAAGCTCTCGGTAGAGACACGCCTCGAGCAATGGCGGCTCACCAGACTCACTGTAGGAGCTCTACTATTAATGTACTAGATTGTAATGTAGAATCGATGGGAACGTGTCTCAATTACACTATCACTTTATGATATACGGAAGGACTCTATTTTCTAGAGTGAAGTATTGCCTGCGGGTTAATCTTTGCAATATAGGTTCTAATTATAATATTGGCTTACGTTTATACAATGAAATAAAATGCTATAATCTATAAATATAACAGCGATTTATTTTTATAAACACTACTTTTAGTTATTTTGAAATATATGAATCCACTAGTTTTCCCCGCGGTTTCACCTACTTAAGTCCCGTTTCCGTAAGAATATTGGGATAAAAAGTAGCCTATATGTGAATCCAGGTATCCAGCTATCTACATACCAAGTTTCATCGCAATCAGCCCAGTAGTTTTTGCGTGAAAGAGTAACAAACATCCATACATCCTCAGTATAGATGTACAGACATCGACTAGTTAGTTTTATTATACATATGTATAGACCACATATACTTATATGTCCTGTGGTATAGATGATCGTAAGTGGTATAGGTGACGTATAGTAAAATAATAATTGAGAACAAAAACAATAGAATCGATCTTTATAAGAGCTGTAGAAGCCAACACATACATATTTTTGAATTATTGTCCGTCTGTCTGAATGTTTGTACGCACTTTAAGCAAAAACTACTACATGAAATTAAATGCAGTTTTTACAGTTATGTTAAATTAAATTGCTGGTGTATCTTGAAATCTGGTATATGTTTCATCTATAAATTAATACATGAAGCAAAAACTTTGTACCCCTTTTTACGAAAATTGCGCGGACGGAGGAGTATGGAATTTGGCACAGTTAAAGTTTATATGGAGAAGGAGGGACGAATCCTAATATTTTTATAAACTACATGCACACAACCATGCATTTGACATACGTAGTCGAATCGCGTTCGTTATATTTCGACATTGTTCGTCTGACGTCGTACAATTCTTTGTAACTATGGTTACCTATACCTTATTTATATGTTATAGAGAAAATCAAAAAACAAAGTAGCAAGCTTAGGAATTTTGGTCGAATTTTGACCACTAGGTGATCGCTAGTATTCATAGATATGCTACTTGCTACATGGATATCATGAAAAATTAAGATAGTTTGGTACCTATCTTCATTTTTCTTTCTACGTATGGTATGTTCTTCGTACGAAGTCGCGGGCTAAAGCTGGAACTATTATATTTTTGAAATTTTCGTCTCTTTATTAACAAACTTTCCTGTACTTTATATATGCCGTATAAAAGCTATAAATATTGCAATATTTGGACATTTACTATACGTTGTAGTATTATATAGTTTTATATTAATACCTGATTAATAAGGGTGTTTAGTATAGCTCAGTGAGGAGACCAACAGACTGCAATGCAGAGGGTCTCGGATTCGAACCCACGTCTCGCACATCTGACTTTCGGAAGTTATATGACTTTTCGAAATTATGTGCGTATTGATTGACAATTATCGCCTGCTCCGTGCCTCGGAGAGCGCGTTAAGCCGTCGGTCCCGGCTGCCATGAACATCTATGGCAGTCGTTATTGGGAAGTCAGTGCCCTATAATATCCTGACACTGGTCTAGCCTTAGGGTATCGTTAGCCTTCAGGTTGCGGAGGTCAGGTGGCAGCCGCTCCGTGTAAAAACTGATATCCAGTCAAATCCGGTTAGACTAGAAAACCCGACCCCAAGTGACTTGGGAATAATAAAGGCTAGGGAGAAGAAGAAGTATATCTAAGAAGACTTATCTCCATGAAGATGTCTGCCAGTCTGATGTAACAAGAAAGTTGCTAACAAAACAATGTGTGTGTTTTTAAAATCTACTGAATTTATAAACGAAGTATTCTTAACGAAAAATACTTTTAATGCAATGTATGGCTGCAACATACTTGCCGGTAATAACAGCCTTATTTTAGAATACACGTTAGTATTTTGGACTAGTGCTTGTTCTTCTGTTTCATCTACGATTATGATT
The DNA here is from genome assembly GCA_963675205.1 of Catocala nupta. Lineage (NCBI taxonomy): Eukaryota > Metazoa > Arthropoda > Insecta > Lepidoptera > Erebidae > Catocala > Catocala nupta. The sequence continues at coordinate 2,866,942 of OY776087.1, forward strand.
ACTGCTTCGCTCCCGTGGCAGTAGTGTTTTTTATATAGCCTATGTTACGTCTGCAAAAGTAGCTTTCTAAAAGGGAAAGGAAGATTAAAATTGGCCCAATACTTTTAACAATAAAAATGATTAATTATATATGTACATAATATAAACACAATTCTTTAAAACTAACTTATACCTAACATATTATAAAACAGAAATAAAAAAAAAGGAAAACTAAAACCCTTTAATAGGCGTCATAGAATTCCTCCGCATCACAGTCGACTGGTAGTGTGCCCAGAAGACTGGCAGCATTGCCACGTTGAATGGCAATGCTTATCCTTGCCGCGACATAAAGGCCAGCCCTCTGGTCACGGGCAGCGTCGATTAACCTTTTCGCTATGTCTCTATAAAGAGCACGAGCACTGGGACCCCATGACCCTAGCGTTTCGACCCCAAACGGATCAAAATAAAATAATCCCTTGCCAGGTTTTTGTATTTGCGCCATTTGAGAGTCTCCGCGGATACAGCAGCAGCACCAGCACAACCCACCGTACTGGGAAGATGTGATGGCACAAGGGTGTCTACACACGTTGCGTCCCACCCCAAGTGCCTACCTATCTTCCAAGGTACCAATGACATACCGTCCGATCTCTTCCCATCGTCACGTGCCAAACCATTAGGTTCAAGATGACCTGGCACACCGTCGGTGACAAGAGCACGACGGATAATGTCATTAAGGTTGGCGTGCCGCGAAAAACGACCGGCACTCCTGCTATATGATAGGCCATGGTGGCCAAGGCCATCGACGGCTTCACCACAGTGACATCGATGCAGTGAAACACATGGAGCACCTAAACGAAGACAAGAAGCGATGCGGAACATTGTGTCGTCCAACATAGTGCCTATGTTGGACGATGGGAGTGCCTTGAGCCAAAGACCTAATTTGGCCCAATAGTTTATAAGTTTACACTTTACCGGATTTCAAGATACATCTTAAGCAATTTAATTTAACACAACTGTAGAAACTGCATTTAATTTCATGTAGTAATTTTTGATTAAAGTGCGTACAAACATTCAGACAGACGGACAATAACTCAAAAATATGTATGTGTTGGCTTCTACAGCTCTTATAACCCCTCACATAAATTTCGTAAATATGTCCTATGTATAAACATCGATTAGTTACAGTTTTGTTTACACACGAAAATGGTAACTTTCTTCTGTACAATATTAGTATAGATATAAATCCAGCTATCTGACGAAATATGTTGGGAATAGGTGATGCGTTGAAATGATTTGGAGCTGGCCGGCATATAGTTAAATAAACATGCAACACCATAAAGAAGTAAAAATATTGCTGAATTGAATGCTCGTTTAGTAAATCTAAAACAAAAGAATAAAATTTATACTCCAATTAAGCTACAAAACCAAAAAGAAACTATAAAACATATCCTAGCAACAATATTAATTAGTAAGAAATTGTAGGATATCCTTTCAATTTAATATGCCTTATTTATTTTAGAACAGCGGATACTATTAAAATTAAAACGTCTTATGTTATATTATCTTATATATTTTAACTGTTCTTGTTTTAACAACTGATCCGGTAAATTTAATTAGTTATTTAATGAGTAGGAAGTATATACTAAATATATGAAGCCGTCTCGCCACTGCTAGTGTGGGTAGTGTTATGGGTTCGATCCTAGACGGGACAATACTTAGTGTGATTCAAAAATATGAAGTTGTATTGAGTCTGGGTATTCTATGTGGCATTCATTTTCAAAGTATGTAACATTTTTTGATTTTTTTGGAAGTGAGGTCTTCTCTATGCTCGTTGAGCACTTTTTGGGTGAACAAAAATCATGAAATTCGCGTCATCGTCACCGAACGCTTGCCATGAGCTATATGTATACTGTGTATATATTTGTACTTTTTAGTGAACAAAAAGCGTGAAACTCGCGTCATCGTCACCGCACGCTAGTTACTTAGTTTTCACTTTTATCGGGAGTCCCCAAAGACTGTCCCGCATATTTTTTTCTTTACATGGGGACTTAGCCCAACCCCATAGTCGTAATCCTAACTAATATTATAAATGCAAATGTGAGTTTGTTTGTTTGTTACACTTCCACGCTTTAACTACTCGACTGATAATCATGAAAATTCGCATACACGTTGTCAGAGGAACAAAAAAGGACAACGGAGACCTTTCATCTTGAAAAAAGTACTGTGACTAATCCAACCTAACCTACATTCGCGCGAGCGAAGCCGTAGGCAATATCTAGTGCAGATATAATTTAAAGAGCGTAGATAGTCTTTTAAAATAATCAAGTGAGAAACGGCAATGTATTGCCGTAAATCTTAGAGTACGAAAAAATGGTATCACGTGAGCTTGAGGTCAAAGGTCATAGTCATTTCGGGGTATATCGACTATGTTGAGTCGAATGGCGTTGACCGCGAGTCTCTAGCTCTTACGGTTCTTGAGTTGAACGGTCATCGTAATTTAACTAATATAATATGTAATACATTAAAACCTGGTTTGAAAGACACATCAATTTATTAACAGACGGTCAAACATTCGTATCAACTCCGGCTATTGGCTGAATTGTACTTTACAATACAATTTGCAAAAGAGATTTGTGTTTATGAAAATGTTTGCCAGTTAAGCAAGAAAGTTGCTAATAAAACAATGTGTATTTTTGTTTTTATTATATTGGCTATGAAAATTATTTTTATTATTTAACTCTGTATAAATAACTAATTCAATCGAAGTATTATGTCAAAATAACTCTTTTTAGAGCCTACTGTCAGACATTCTACACGTGCAATCAGTGGGTTGCTTATATTGATGAACACGCAGAGCGCTGTAAGCCCTCTGCGTGTTCAATATAATAACGCGTTCAGGATGCTTGCTGGCTGCAGCACTATTGAAGCGCTTCTGGGATGTTTGAGGAGGCAAGGGTAGACGGTTCCTTTTCCGTTCCCTGGTAGCTCATTGTGTGATCGGTGGGACAGTCCGATTTTGGGACGCTGGATATGACTGCACACGACGTAGACAGCATCCAGGAACCGGGTCTGTCACATCATATTACGTGTGAAATTGAAATGTTATTAACACTAGATAAATATTTATTATTATTATTATGCATTATTAAGTTTAAACAAATGTAATAATGGGCAAAATAAATATATGCATATGAAATAAAAATTGCTATAAAATATAAAAAATAGACATAATTTACATAACTAGTTAAGGCGTCGTAAAATTCGTAAGCATTAATGTCGACTGACAATCTGCCCAGAAGGCTGGCAGCATTGTCACGTTAAATGGCAATACTGATTTTTTTGACCAAGAAAAGACCAGTCTATAAAATATTTTAAATGTAAAATATATGTTTTCTCTGTATACTAATAGTCTACAACATGTCATGCATATGTTTACACAGTATAAAGGTTGATCTTTAACTCACATTAATTTTAGTAGTCTCACTCAACTGACGAGTATATATTAATTGTTACATCTTAGTACGACTTGTTCCGCAAGTATCTCTATAGAGTTCCAATCGATTTAAATGGACGTTAAAAAAGTGTATTCGATTAAACAATCGATATAATCGCACACTTGTGATCGAATGATTAATGATCGATCTATGTAATGTGTCCGCCGTGACGTATGGTGATGTCACTCACGGTGGTGTTAGCAGCAATTTGTTGCGCGCGCGCATACATCATGCTCGTGCGTTCCCGAGCGTGACGCGACTGTATTGAACTTAATGATTGGGTGATATGATCTAATGTTATTGATTGTTGGGCCACGGTTATTGAGCAACAACTGACGGTATCGGTGGTAAAAGTTTTGTTATGTAGCTGTTTTAGATGTGCGACGAACGCGTTCAAAAATGCTATATTTAACCTCTCAGCACGGACGCCAAGGCTCTGACTGAATGCTTTTGTCATTGTGTCGGGTGTTTGACTGATTCATGAGTTAATAAAATATTGATTTCATATTTACATACGCATATGTAGCTTAACGCATCTAATAAAAATAATTTAAAAGAAATTTTTTTTTTTGCTAAATATAAATACAATATTTGTTCATATCCAGTATCCCACACTAGCCTTTCCAGTGGGCGCCTATTACGATTAACAGAATATTCTCGGAAGTCATCATGAAACTAAAAATATTAAAAGGTAATATATACTTAGCACTAATCATGGTTATAAATGATAGGTACCTATGAAATTGTACATAATATTCTATTTATACATAAATATTATTTATTAGATGCTTATAATACTACACATACTAAACAATCCGAACTAATATTATAAATGTGAATGGTGTTTAATTGTTTTAATTGTTGTCCCATTTACCTATAGATTTCAGGTTCCACGTAACACAATACCTTGTAAAGTGCGTAATATAAAGGTGTGGTAAAATTTTAGGTCCAAAGTGTATATCTGATAAATAAAATATGTGACCCACACCGGATAAAAAAAGAAATAATTTTATGACAATTTCAAACTTTTTTCTATAATCGTTATTTAAACATTAAAATAAACGCACTTGAACTATGAAACTGCGCCTGGTCATTTCGGTTTGACAGAGATAACCTGAGTCAGCTGTTAGTGTTAGATACGAAGATATATAATTAACTAGCTGCCCCGCGCAACTTCAACTGCTTCATATAAGATAAGAGAATTCACCCCGTTTTTGCAACATTTTTCATTGCTGCTCCGCTCCTATTAGTCGTAGCGTGATGTTATATAGCCTATAGCCTTCCCCGATAAATGGGCTATCCAACACTAGAATTTTTCAACTCGAACCAGTAGTTCCTGAGATTAGCGCGTTCAAGCAAACAAACTCTTCACCTTTATAATATTATATATAATTATATACTAGATGTGCCCGCGGTTTCACTCGCGTTTATGATTACAGCGCCGCTCCCATGGGTTATAGCGTGATGTTATATAGCCTATAACCTTCCTCGATAAATATGCTAACCAACATTAAAATAATTTTTAAATTTGGTCCAGTAGTTCTTGAGATACGCGCGTTCAAGCAAACAAATAAACAAACTCTTCAGCTAAAAAAGAATGCTATATCTTAGTGAAAATAATGTATACGGTTTTGTTTGCCACAACTTTTCATTGTACAAGGGCTATATATTAATATGTGATACTTAAATATGACCTCACCTTTCTTTTACACGCTGTATATATAGGTAACTGAACTAAACTTTCCAAATAATGTGATGATGGTCCGTTGTTACGTCACGGTTCATTAATATCTAATGTTTAATTAATAACTGCGGGTGTACTCACGACGCTGTTGTTCTAATTATTGCGTTGTGTAACACACACTGTTATTATATACAGTTGCGATATATTAATTGTATTTATTGTTACTGTTATTAATAAAGACTGGGTTGTTATTTTCCATAGAAGATAATAGCCGTCAGACGCCAAAAAGAACATTGTTTGGCAAACAGAGGAAAATAATAATAATAAGCAATAAAAAAGTATATTTCACCACAAATAAAATAGCGGTAGACAGTTTTAAAATGGAAAAATTTGGTAATAAAACTTTCCTATATCATGACATACATATATATAATTCTTAACGTGACTGCGGACTGCTGCGTTAAAAATATGTATTATATATAAAAATTGAAATAAATCTTGCGTATTTACATGACGCAAGGAGCGTGCCACTACACTCGCAAACCAACTGGTTTTGAGTCCCATTTTTGAAATATGGCGGTGGAAGCGGCGTATTTACGAGGTGGTAAAGTGAAAATTAGAAAATAGTACGTAAAATCATTAATTTTCAAAACTACTCGATAGTTTGCTTGACAATCTCCCTTTGAGCACTAAATGTACTATTACCAGCGGTACACTGTTACGTCGTAAATCTGTTGTACTTTCGTTCTTACTACGTAAACATTATAATAATATATAATAATCAGCCCAGGATATAACTGTTCCACTGCTGAGCACGGGCCTATTCCCAGTGTAAGAAGGGCTAGATCAGAGTCCACCACGCTAGCCTAGTGCGGCTTCGCAGACTTGACATATCTTCGAAAATATTATGGAGAACTCTCAAATATGCATATCGGCAAAGGAAAATATATTTAATAGGCACATCAATTCGAAAAGTTACAGGTTTGTGCCTTGAGATCGAACTTGAGACCTCTGCGTGGCAGTGCAACAATGTACCAGTGCGCTATCGTTGTTAAGATTATACTTCGCTTCTTTCTAAAACCGATATTATTACGAACAAAACTAGTCAGGGAGCGGTGGCCTCCCACTCGCTAACTACCATATAATTGCTGTTCAGTATCTCTAAGTGGAACTATAACATTGTTAACAAGTGAGAAACAGCCGCCATTGCCCAACGCCAAGCACCCAATGTCCAACAGGCCACCAGTAGTAATACCCACCGGTTTGCTCAATTACATGGAGATAACGTTTCACCGCCGCCGCGCCGATTTCAATTACAACGAACTAATGCAGAGGGCTCGAGATCGAACTAACTTCAACTAACTGATTTTGAAGAATAGTGACTATTCATTCCTGTATTCGATAGCCTAGTAGAAAATTTTTGATTGTAGCAGAGCCTCGCTGATTTCAGCATGAATGGGCCGACTCGACCGGGGAAGGACTACCCTCTCACAGAATATCGACGTGAAATAGCAGTATTCCTATTGTTGTGTTTCGTTCGATGCGTGAGAGTGCCGGAGGCCCAACTACCCTCTTTCCCCCTTCCCGCTCCTTGTCCTTCCCATTACCTTTCCTAAAGGGTCGGCAACGCGCAAGTGATGCCTCTGGTATTGCAGGCGTCCGTAGGCTATGGTGACCACTTACCATCAGGTGGGCCGTATGCTTGTTTGCCAACTAAGATGCATAAAAAAAAATGGAAACTGTTGTACTGCTACTCAGTGATCTTGAGTTCGATGGTAATGCACGCCTTTCTGATTTTATGTTTATGTGTGTGTTAAATAGGTATTTGTCGCTAGCTTTAATGGTAAAGTAAAATATTGTGAGGAAACTTGCATGTTTGAGAGTTCTCTTTAAGTAAAGTTGACCAGCCCGCACTGGACCAGCGGGGTAGACTATGGCCCCTTATAATACTTATACAGGGTGATTTTGAAATCGTGTAATTCCTTTTAACCACGCATACTACTGGTGATATAGAATAACCCTGGCCATATATTTTTTTAATTAGATTTATGTTTTTGGAAAAATTAATGTACCGATTTTTTTCATGAAATGGTTTCAGATAGTCATATGTTACCACCCAAGGTAATTTTAAATTGTTACTTATTAAAATAAAATAACATATCAATAATTAATGTCGTAAATAATAACGGGCGGTCCTTTTTATTGCCCCTTATTATTTATGACATCAGTTATTGTTATGTTATTATTTTTTAACATATGACTATCTCAGACCATTTCATGAAAAAAATTATACATTAATTTTTCATTTATTATATATTTTAATAAAAAAAATATGGTCAGGGTTATTCTATACCACCAGTAGAATGCGTGGTTAAAAGGAATTACACGATTTCAAAATCATCCTGTATATAGCGCAGCGTAGCAGTCCTATTCACTATATCCATCTAGGCGAGTGTGGAAGTAAAATAAATATATTCTATTTCCGATATACATAGTCTTACACCTTTATAAAACCAAATGGGCAGTTTAAAGGTGTTTAAAGCCACAATGCCTTAGCGTTAGTTTTAAACCTATTTCCGTCTTCCTATCACTGTACCAGACTCCAAGCTACTGTAGAAAATTTCTTGAGAATAAACCTAATAACTCTTAACTTGACACGAGTAACAAATCTGAGACATTCTTCATAGCAGTCGCATTTACGCCATTTAGCCACAGATACGATGTTTCATGCCGCGAAAGAAAATTTCATGACAATGAATCTCAATAACTCTTTACCCAACCCAGATATCGAACCCGACGTCATTCGCACTCACGACCGCAGTGCCACCGACACATTAAAACATCTTCATAAACTTTCCAATTTATAATACCAGGATTTATCTATTTACAATAATATTATGATCTGAACCATACCCGCTCAAGTTCGAAACACAAAGAATGACATACATACCTACATAAGTGAGCGATACTTTAGGACTAATGCGTCAGTCTCCAGAGATCCATATCTTAAAAGCTTTTCAATAGTTTTTTTTTTATATGTTTGTGTGTACCATATTGTAAACTGTGTATTGTTCTGTCTGTGCGTCTGCCACTCTCGGCTCTACTGTGTGGTGTAGGCAGCTATTAATGGAGTATGCGTGCGCATGCGCCGCGTTACTGTATAGTTGTTATCTATCTGTGGGATGTTTTAAGTTCGATATCCGTTGGTTGCTTTGTTTTGGTTGCCGAAAAGATTTCGTTAGAGTTGAGTTGGTTCAATCTCATAAAAAGTACTTATTTGTATACGGGCGAATTCATGAACCGGGAATATTGAATTCAGAATTTGAACCACAACCACAGAGGATTCAAAGTTTATATGAAGAAATAATAAAATCATTTTATTAAGATGATTCCTCGGTGGTGCAGCGGTAATGGATCCGACTGCTTTGATTATGGTCCCAAGTTCTATTCCCCCGTCGTACAAAGTATTATTGAGGTTTTATGTCTACAAAAACTTTGAAGCAGTATGTCGTCTGTAGCTGTGCTTGGTAGATGGATTCCCATGAAATGATGATCACAAAAACTAAGTGTAATATAACTACGAAATCCTTATTTTACCATATAAAAAACATTTAGTATTGCATAGAGGTTAACATATCATCCGATAGTATATGTAGAAAAATGGTATGAAGAAGAAATCTGAGTAACGTGTCGTATAAAGGTGTTTTGAGAATACTAATTTGAATAAATTCGACTATGAACATCTAGGTGATTATTTTTATAGGCGATTAATGAATACTAAAGTGCCACTATGGTCACCCAAGTGATTATTTTCGCAGGTGATCATAAACACAAAAGCGTCACCTATACCCGTGATCATATTCGATTAGATTCTTACTATCAAGCGGTCGAATGTTTATTAGCCACTTCGTTAGTATAAAAAAGGCTTCTTACCCAACCCCAAAGTAACCCTCTCTTATATCCATCTGATAACAGCTAAATAACTTAAAATATAATATAAATTTGTTGATTCGGTCGTAAAGAGTTCACCCAAATATGTATACAGTCACAAATATCTTCAAATACGCTCCACCGATAGGATCTTTGAACTGAGTTATTTTATTAATTAAGTATTAGTTAAGTATCAGATATGTTAACATTTATCCCGAATTGCAAACGAACCAAAAAATGTACCGAGATAACATCTGGTTGGAGGCTGTATATTTTATTAATTAGGTATCTGAAGTGATATTTTACAATAAATTAAAAAAGGAGTTGGATTTATTTTATTTTTTATTGTGGTACCTTCGTTACACATTCTCAGGTAGAGCCGTGCTTCGAATTCTTGTATATAGACTTATCTCGCGCGCCATAGAGTCGAGATACTCGTGTCAAAGTGTGTGTTATAAATGATGTCGGTGTTGCGCAGGCGCAGGGTGATAGATGTGTTCTACTGTGGAGGCTGGCGCTCTGCCGACCCCGCAACCTCGGTCAATGTTTGTGATAATATATCAATGGTGAGTATTTGTGTTGTTGTGCAAATGTTGGACGGCCGAGTGCCAGCTTTAATTAATGATACGTCGTTCCACTGAAGTGAGAGTCTTGTGAGACTAATAGATTATTGGAATGGTCGTGGTCTGGGAGGATATTGAATTTAGGTGTAGATTGTTCTTACACCAATCGAATGTAAATTTTTGTCTTATTAGTTCCGTGTGCTAAGTTTGCGACCAATTCAGGGTTGATGGCTTCGATTTTTGGCTTGGGCAAAGTCTTTTTGTGTTAGGAATTTACAGTAGTAGGTCGGTGTCTGAAAATATACATTGTATAAGACAATAGGCTCTGGCTTGCCTCCACAATGTGGCTGTAATGCTCTGTCCACCCTTTTAAAGATATACAGGCGTATATGTAGGTTAGAGAGCAGCGATAGCTCAGTGGCTCCCTCTCCCTAGCCTTTATTATTCCCAAGTCACTTGGGGTCGGCTTTTCTAGTCTAACCGGATTTGACTGGATATCAGTTTTTACACGGAGCTGCTGCCTCTGCAACCTGAAGGCTAACGATAACCTAAGGCTAGACTAGTGTCAGAATATTATAGGGCACTGACTTCCCAATAACGACTGCCATAGATGTTCATGGCAACCGGGACCGACGGCTTAACGAGCTCTACGAGGCACGGAGCAGGCAATAATTGTCAAACAATAGGCACATAATTTCAAAAAGTCATATAACTTCCGAAAGTCAGAGATGCGCGACGTGAGTTCGAACCCGAGACCCTCTGCATTGCAGTCTGTTGGACTACAATTATTTGTACTTGTTGATATACAATCTATTTTACCTATTCAAGCTTGTTAGAGCCATATATTTCTTAAAAATCAGGCCAGGTACAGCGAACTGTACGGCACAAAGCCGGCAACCTTACCGTATCATCAGGTGCCGTAGACAATTGCCTACATACCTACAGATAGATTATAAGTACTGGGTACCGACGTGTAGGCAAGCTATTACCGCCGCGGGGGGAGGGTGGCGGTACGGGGGGACAGGCTACAGGTTCACGGGCACCGTAAAACTGCGCCGCCGCAAAACACGCACACAAGCGCATTTTCGCGTATACGTATGCACACATGCATAAGTTCGGCGTCAGGAAAGTTTTCTATAATTTTCTCTATTGAACTAGTAGTTCGGCTGGTTGTAATCTCGCGTATCGTTGTCTTCAATCCTTTCGTATCGATAGTATGTCTTTATTAAATCGAGAAATAAGAATTAATTCATGAGGTCATGAGTGACAGAGTTCGCTATTGACAATTATTTGGTAATGTTACAAATTAGCTTCCTCCCCCATACTGTCCTCTTACAAAATCTAGCTCTTACTTTATATATAAAAAAAACATTTAAAGAGGGAATTAAAAGTATGCGAGCTGTCAGCACTCATGTTTATCGGGTAAAACGCAGCATCAGAGTTATTTACGCTATGCGATAGAGAATGTCTATCGCTTTTACTATGGGGAATGCTCCGAGGAATTGTTCGGACTGATCCCTGGCGCCTCTTTTCACCTTCGTCCTACGTGACAGAATTTCCATCCATTTAGATGGATGGCAGTCTACAACAGTGCGTTTTCCAGAAATTTTCTACCTCGCACAACTAAACTGCGGAATGAACTGTCGCCTGCGGTATTTCCGGACCAATACGGCCTACAAACCTTCAAGAAAAGAGCGTTATCCTTTTTAAAAGGCCGACAACGCATTTGTAACTCCTCTGGTGTTGCGGGTGTCCATGGGCGGCGGTAATCGCTTACCATCAGGCGATCCGTCTGCTCGTTTGCCTCCTAACACATAAAAAAATATAAAAAAATTGTAACACCAGTTACCTAAATGGTACTTCTCCTGTTGGATCGGCACATGCGTACGTAGAGCATAAACAGCTGTAAACCTATTACTTACTTAGTACATTTATTAAAACTTCACCTGCGTGAACGATGGTTCCTCCAAGAATTCGTATATGGATCACATTATAAACCAAATCTTCAGTTCTACAGAACGGAATTACTTGAAATGTAGCTTAAATTTTAAGTTGCACTCCAAGCTACAAAATCTGTCATGAATCAGCGGGTTTTATTTTTGTATTCTATTAAAGTGGCAAACAAGCATACGGCTCACCTGATGGTAAGTGCTCACTGTAGCCTATCGACGCCTGCAATACCAGAGGCGTCACTTGCGCGTTACCGACCTTGTAAAAACCTTAAAACGCCCTTTTTGAAGAACCCCAAACTGTAGTCTTGTGAAAAAAACCTGGGCAGGGAATTAATTTCACAACCTGAGCGTCCGCGGGAGAAAATGGCGTAATGGCGACTCAAACAGACCGACAGATAAACAAAACTCTGAAAGCCATCGATTTTGTCTGCACGGGTGGAGACAGAGTACTGTGAAGTCGATCCCAAGACCAGACCAAAATTGATCAGATCCACAAATAGAAGTTCAAAGTCTTTGTGTGTTCTTTGTATCCATTGTTTGATACAAATTATTTCAAATGAAGGAGCAGTCTTAAAAATGAAAAAGAAGCGTCGAATTTATTTTTGTTTTATAAAACAATATCTCCTGCACGCTCTCTTCTTCTTCCTAGCCTTTATTATTCTCAAGTCACTTGGGATCGGCTTTTCTAGTCTAACCGGATGTGACTGAATATCAGTTTTTACCCGAAGGCTAACGATACCCTAAGGCTCGACCAGTGTCAGGATATTATAGGGCACTGACTTCCCAATAACAACTGCCATAGATGTTCATGACAGCCGGGACCGACGGATTAACGTGCTCTCCGAGGCACGAAGCGGACGATAATTGTCAATCAATACGCACATAATTTCGAAAAGTCATATAACTTCCGAAAGTCAGAGGTGCGCGACGTGGGTTCGAACCCGAGACCCTCTGCATTGCAGTCTGCTGGTCTCCCCACTCAGCTATCGCTCCTGCAAGCTCTAATAAGTAATAAAAATAAACTTCTTACTTCACTCAGTCAAAACATCTGATTTGTTATCTTTGTTGCCAGCATCTACAACATCTAAATAGATATAAAAATAGTAATTTTAAAACCATCTGCATACACTTTAAAATATATTTAATGTCAGCTGTTGTCTGCCGCAATGAGTCAATCGCGAGTACTCCAGTATGTCAGTCGGTCAGTCCATCCGGCGATCTGAGAGCTGATAATGGCTACTCGACATCATTAATCTATTATGTGCCTCTTGCTGCCACGTTCCGCATCAATACTGGTCATTTATCTATGCGAACTTGCGTCTTCTTCTATATTACTGCTTGTCACGCAAGTATGCAAGTAAAAACTTATTTTCGTTCAGAGTATATTATACTTGTATTAAATCTATCTGAGCTAATATTAAATGCCAGTACCTAGCAATGGGATCGTTGAATACAGGGTTGATATTATTATTATATAACTAATAAATTTTGTTTCGTTTATGTTTGTATAACCTGGCTCTGTGCGAAGACCTGGTGACCTGTAATACAGGTAATTGTAAACCTACCGCAGGCACCAGCTATCCTCTACCGGAATACTATTGTTAATGTTTTATATTACTACTCTGTAACTATGACCCTATGTGTTATTATTATTTTATTATTATGTTTCTCTTATCACAGGTACTTTCTAACATATTATATTAGAAAATACCTGGCCCTTTGGGAGGCTTACACGGAGACATGGGTCCAACGTGAAGAGGCCCTTCGAGAGTTTTAATCAAAGATGTGATGGAACACCTACAGCGGCACTAGCCGCAGCAGGCGTAGGACTATTGCTACGTATAGATTCTAATATATGGGCTATAGGTATGGGTGTTTGGTGGACCGGTATATTGCTAACTATGGATGAAAAACGGCGTCTGCCCTGAATACTCTAATAGCATCAATGCAATGGGCAGACGGTGACTCGCCAACTCACTAGATGGGCCCCCTGATAAGCCACTATAGGCATACAAGCCAGCAGCAGAGGGCAACACCGGTGCGAGTGGCTAGGGGTGTCGAGCGGTGCGGCGCCGGTTTCACCATCACGGGTCTCGTGACAACGGAGACCCGGAGCGGGTTTCCCCGTAGTTATGCCCTTGAAAATGACACTTCCACCCCCAAGCATATAGCTCTAACGGCCTCCCTCTGACCGGCCGACCAAGGCAAGCCAGAGTTGAGAGTCCTACGGGCGCTCTTGAAGTTCCACCCCAGCCAACCAGTAACGGCAAGCCGGGGACGAGGCCCTAACCAACTCTCTGAGGCATTCAGGACCGCAGTGTCGCCACTCACATTCAGCCCGCCACAAGCTGCCCTGCGGTTTGTGCGCTTTAATTTAACCTGGTGATACATTTTTTGTTTATATCACAAGGCGAAGGTGATAGTTTTAAAGCTAGTGTACTGTGCCCTCCGATATCGCGTTAGTCTCATGATGAGATAACGACTGTCCCAGAGGGGTTTTATTATTATTTTTTATTATTATTATTATTAAAATTCTCTGAGAGTCAGTATTTAATAGGGATAGCAGGCAACCTTCTAAAAATTAAATCAGTTACGTAACATCATGCTATAAAAATATAATCTTAGAGGGTTAAACAGGCAGCTTTTATTATATACACGTTATGAACGTATGTATGTATAAATAAAACCGGCCTAGTTTATTATTTTATTCGCATAAACGTAAGACAGGTTTACGCTAATGTCATCATGGGGAGACTAATTTAAATTAAATTAGTCTCCCCGTGAATATGGCTGCTGAAAAGCAACCGAAACGTCGGCGAAAGTGTAAAATTTTATCTAAATAGTGTTTATAATTTATAGAAATAGAAATCTTTATTCGCTTGAGACATTTCTCAATACCATGGTATACAAAAAAGATGTCACAAGTTTTAAAGGTTCAAACACGAGATGTGTTTGAACCTTTAGTCCCTCAGTGGACATGCGAATATATTAAATTTATATAATACTTCTTCTAAATTACATCATTATTTACTATACTTATTTTTACACATGATAAAACTTAAAATATCAATAACAAATATTAATAATTTAAATAGCTTACATGAAGTAAACAGTAACTAATAAAAGTGGTTAACAATAGTACTTAGTTTAATCTTTCAAAATTATGTAATAATAGCGGTTTATAAAAATTTACAAGAATTCGTATAAAGTAGTTTAATTTCAATATACGTTCATGCTTATAATGGTTTTGTGTATCCCATTAACATTTCCAGTGAACCTATAGTTTCATTACGGCTCTCATACACACATGTGCGCAGGCGCACGGAAATAATAAACGTGAGCGTGCACGCACGGCGGGGCGTGAGGCGCGGGAGAGGGTGAGGGGGTACGCGGGCGCAGACACAGCCTCCGCCGAGCTAATTAAACTAGATACCTGTTCCTGAACGGATGGGATTTTGAACTAAGCGTTCGTTTGAAGTGAACCTTTTCGAGTAGGTCGTCTTGTTTATGTATTGGATCTGTGAATGTTCTGGTATCTGTTATCATGTTACTAATATTATAATTGTTTATTTATGAGGCATATTAGCAGAATAATCACTACATCATTATTATGAAAGCCAAGTTTATATGCTTACGCTAATAATATAATTTTACATAATACCTACTATTTAGCAAAAAAAATAAAGGAAATACAAAAACAAAATTATAGAGATATTTTTTGTTTGCGTAAAGAAGTTTTTTGGAAATACCAAAATGATTCTAACTTTATTTTTATAAATAGGAAGCTACACTATTCCTTAGTAACACCCTTATCTTATCTTATCTTGTGTGGGGGGGGCATGTCAGTACAGACCGGCGACACTTCGACCCAGTGGGATATTTTGTGTCGACTTCCCCAATAACGACTGCCATAGATGTTCATGGCAGTCGGGACCGATGGCTTAACGTGCTCTCCAAGGCACGGAGCAGGCGATAATTGTCAATCAATACGCACATAATTTCGAAAAGTCATATAACTTCCGAAATTCAGAAGTACGCGACGTGGGTTCGAATCTGAGACCCTCTGCATTGCAGTCTGTTGATGTCCCCACTGAGCTATCGCTGCTCATTAGTAACACCCTTAATTAATATAATAAATAGACACATATCTAGTCTCACGCTGATTTCCTTTATTATTATAGTTTTTAACATGCTTTCGTTCTTTATGTTTCTATGTATAATATGTAACTATTTACAAAAAAAAAAGTATATATGTATGTTTATCCATTGTACAAGCTCTGCTTAGTTTGGGCTAGATTGTGTTGTGTGTATGTGGTAGAATATTATTATTATGTTTCTCTTAGAAAATACCTGGCCCTTTGGGAGGCTTACACGGAGACATGGGTCCAACGTGAAGAGGCCCTTCGAGAGTTTTAATCAAAGGTGTGATGGAACACCTGCGGCACTAGCCGCAGCAGGCGTAGGACTATTGCTTGACTATGGGCTATGGGTATGGGTGTTTGGTAGACCGGTATATTGCTAACTATGGATGATTATTATGTTTCTCTTATCATGATTATTATTATTATTATGGGTTATAAAATATTTCAATTCTCAGCTTTGATGCTGGTGGGTGTGAACCTGTCACGGGCTTACGCCAAGTGGGTCGGTTCATTGAGTATTGTTGTAGGTGTCTGAGTAGTGGATGTTAGAAATCGCCGGACTATAGAGCAAGTATCGATGATAACGGATTTCTGTAGTTTTATATATGAATTTTTATGTAAGCCTAATTCTTTTAGTGATGTATGTAGTGACTTTGGAATGAGTCCTGTAGATGAAATTATGATTGGGATAATTTTAACTGTATGCTGATGCCACATTTGTCTTATTTCGTCTGCTAATGGTATATATTTTTGAATTTTCTCCGTGTATTTTTTCCTAATATTTTCAGAGTTTGGTATTGATATATCTATTAGGTATGTGATTTTTTCTTGTTTGAGTGTAAGGGTGATGTCTGGTCTATTATTTGTAGTTGTTTTGTCTGTTATAATGTCTCGATCCCAGTAAAGTTTAGCGTATTCGTTGTTTAGTACGTTTTTGGTTTATATTTATAATATGGTTCTGTTTTTTCTTCTAGTTTATATTTTATAGATAAGAGTGAATGAATTTGTTTTGCAACATTATTGTGTCTTTCTGTATATTGTTTGTTCGCTAGAAAGGGGCATCCTCCTGTAATGTGGTCTATTGTTTCTTGATTTGTGTTACATAACCTGCACCTGTCTGATACTACTGTAGGGTCTTTTATTATATATTTTTGATAGTTCTTTGTTTTTATGATTTGGTCTTGGATTGCGACCATAAATCCTTCTGTTTCTTTATATATGTTTCCTCTATACAACCACGCGTTTGATGCTTCTTTATCTATATATTCCTGTTGTAACTGGTGAGGGTATTTTCCATGTAAAGATTTTTGTTTCCAGCTTGTAATTTTCTGATTATCTGTTATGTGGTCTTGTATAATATTAAAATTGTTATCATTTAGTTTTAATGGTGTACCTGATGTGGGAATGTATGTGAGAGAGTTGTGAATGTAACTATCAGTGGCTTTATTATGCATATATGTGCGAATGTCGTGTATCTGTTTATTATGTAAGTTTTTTATATCAACTAGTCCTCTGTCTCCTAACTTTCTTTTAAGATTGAATCTTTCTGTAGCTGAGTGGATATGGTGTATAAGGTGTTTATTACATGTGGTTCGTGTTAGTCTATTTAGCCGATCTAAATCTGTAGCTGACCATTTAATAATACCGAATTATTATTATCATTATTATGATCGATTTTTTTGTTTTTCTCAGCATTTTAGGAATGCCGGTAGTCTAATGAAACCACGGGCCTAGGCCAAGTGAGATTCATTTAGGTGGTTTGGTTCAATATTTGCATCTTCTTGTAAAAATTTGCGAACTATTCTACACGTGTTTAGTATGGCGGCTTTTTGCATGGTTATGTATGTATTCGTTGGCAATTCAAGTTGTTGTAGGTAATGAAGAAGGTGTGTCGGTATTATACCGGTGCTAGAAAGCACCAGAGGCACAATATATACTTTGTCCATCTTCCAGATTCTAATTATTTCCTCTTTTAAATCTGTGTATTTATTTATTTTTTCAGTGATTGTCTTTTGTAGGTTGTGAGTGTTAGGGACTGCTATGTCTATAATGTATGCATGTTTATTTTGTTTATCTATCATGGTTATATCCGGCCTATTGTTGTGTATCGTTTTATCAGTTAGTATTGCTCTGTCGTAATATATTTTGTGATATTGATTCTCCAGCACCGGTTTGGGATTATATTGATAAGAGGGTACAACTTTAGGTGGTAAAAGGTTATGTTTTATAGCTAACTTCTGGTGAATAATATGGGTAACTTGATTGTGTCTGTGGGTATAATCGGTTTGAGCTAAGTTTGGACAGGCACTGGTGATATGTTGAATAGTTTCGGAGGCGCGGTGACATTTCCTGCATTTATCATTCTGAACGGTTGGATCTTTAAGTATATGTTTTTTGTAATTTTTTGTATTTATGACCTGGTCTTGTATGGAAATCATAAAGCCCTCGGTCTCTGGAAACAGTGAACCTAATTTCAACCAAGCATTTGAGGCGTCTATATCGACGTGTGGCTGTTCTAGATCATGTAGATGTCTTCCATGCAGTTCTTTGGAACGCCATTTATTGATCTTGTCAGTGACATGAATCTGTGGAGTTTTATAAGCAATGTTTCTATTGGATAAATTTAGTGGAGTATAATTTTTATCGGTATCAACTATTGCTGAATGAATACTGCTAGTGGTAATTTTGTTGAAGAAAAAATCTCGCAGGTTTTGTATTTGCCCTTCCCATAGCACATTTAGGTCTATGAGTCCCCTTCCTCCTTTTTCTCTCTTCGCAGAAATTCTTTCGATAGCTGACTTGGGGTGTAGGTATTTGTGTTTGGTTAATGTGGTCCTAACTTTAATTTCTAAATTACGGATATCTGTGCGTGTCCATTTAACTACACCAAACGAAAATGTCAACACAGGTATTGCAAATGTATTAATAGCTTTAAAGAGATTTTTTGAATATAATTGTTTTTTGCATATTGAATTCAATCTTTTAGTGAAATTTAAACATAGATCTTTCTTTATTTTACTGTGGTCAATTATGTTAGACTGGTGAATACCTAGATATTTATAAGTATCTGTCGGTCCCATGAATTCAAATGTATCAGGTTCGTCTACATGATCAACGTTACTAACTATTTTACCTTTCTGAATGTGTATTGTGCGACATTTATCTAGGCCAAATGACATGTTTATATCTCTACTGTACAGGGCGGTTATTTCTATAAGAGATTTTAAGCATTTCTGGGACTTAGCAAATAATTTGATGTCATCCATATACATGAGATGTGTGATGGCTGTATCTGAATTTAATTTGTAACCATTTGCAGTCCTGTTAAGAAGGTGAGATAATGGATTCAGGGCAAGGCAAAACCATAGCGGACTGAGAGAGTCTCCCTGGAAAATGCCATTTCTAATATAAATTTCATCTGTTGTAATAGACTCTGTACCATTATTAAGGTGTAAAGTCGTTCTCCATTCTGACATAGCATTCTTCAAGAAGTTAATGATGGTAGGGTTTATTTTGTATACCTGTAAGATTTTAAGTAACCAAGAATGCGGCACGCTATATTATTATTATTATTATTAGCTTGGTATGAATGTATCTATGTATCTATATATCTATGAATCTATGTAACGGAATCTTTGAACGTGATTTTCACCCCTTTAAACCCACGGATAGATTTAAAACTCTGCACACTTATTGAGTACCGATGAAGATACAATAATTTAGAGTAAAAAATATGAAAATAAAAAAGAAATAATAGGGGTGCTTTCTGAGATATTTTGATAACCCCCACCCCATGCTTTTACAATAAAATTATTAAATTATTTTCTACTTTTTAGTTTGTTTTTTTTAATAAAGCGTTCTTTTTAGTTTTAAATTAATCCTACGTCATAGGGCAAGAGGCTTTTGTCGTTTTCTGGTAAAAATTTAAAGTCTGGAGTGAAAATGACTAAGAATTTCATTATAGTAAACCCCAATAACACTTTACTTTAAACAAAAATCGAATCCGGGACTTAACGCACAGCAGTCACTTCAATACGTCTTTTCAATCGCGCGCCGTGGCAGTTAGATTTAATACTCTACCTCTTTATTTGTATCGAAATCGAACTCTGAACCTTGCACATAAAGTCATAAAGTCATAATAATAATTATCAATAAATTTCTCGTTAATTTAAGTAGTTTCCGTGGGTGGCATTTTATTACCGCACAATAAAAATGAATCCGCATACTCAAGTTTTGACTCGCCGCAGTCTACCCAACTGTGACGGTCGTTAATGAGTACCTACTCTTTTCAAGATAGCCGCTTCAATAGCAATGAGTTTCAGTTTTAGTAAGAAATCCACTACAATCAAATTACTGATTTATTTATTGTGTTGTTTTTGCGTTATTATAAAAAGTGTGGCTACAAACGGATAAGTGCGTCTTCGATGTTTTATAATTATGTTTAAGCTGTGTTGAATCTTAAATGTGAGTAATAAAAACAAAAAAAAGTATTTCCAATAACAATATAAACTACGCAATATCCATTGGTTCCACACTAGACAAAGCCAGTTCTGTAGGTATCTATGACGATTAAAATTTGCTTGATTTGTTGCTCGGAAATACCAATAACAATGTTTGTTTGTTAAGTTTTCACGCCTAAACTATTCGACCGATTATCATGAAATTTCGCATACACGCTGTCAGGATTACAGAAACCTTTTCATCTAGAAAAATATACTGTTCCCGAAAGATTGGATGTTGATATAACCTACATTTTCGCAAGCAAAGCCTGCGATAAATCTAGTAAATACAATTTTAGCGTATAATCTGCCTGATGGTATGCACTTACCGTTAGGAGTTGTATCTTTTTAAAAGCCAAAAAGTCCGACTTGCCCCAAATCAAAATAAAAAATTTGCTTAATCAGAAAATATCAGTACTTATTAATTTATATTACCTAGTACCTGTTTAGCAAGTCTTACATTCTATGGGCAGAAGGGGTAAGAAACTCACTGCCTCTCTTTTTAACATCAAAGTTTACAATACAATTTATTATACAAATCAGCTCCGTAAGGAGTTGCAACCATTACACCACTTACGACCCACAAAATTGTAAAGCAATACATTTAAAAGTTAGCCTCGAATAGTTTATGGTAGAATAGGAGCATCGATTTACACATAGACATAATCAAAACTATTAAGTTAGGCTTGTAGAACCCAAAACTATAACTGAAAAAATAATATTGTCTTCTGTTTACGCGACTGTTATTCATTGAAATTAAACTACTATATACGAATTTTATCACGTTGTTTATTTATCACTCTATTATATAATTTTGAAACTATTACACTACTACTACTACTATTGAATTATACTAATTTATAAGCTTATAAAATGATTTAAACTATTAAAACTATTTATATTTATATTTAGGTTTACACTTTCCCCGACGTTTCGGTTGCTTTTCAGCAGCCATGGTCACGGGGAGACCTATTATTTATTAGCTTATAAATTTGTAAAATTCAATAGAAGTAGTAATGTAATAGTTTCAAAATTATATAATAGAGTGATAAATAAACAACGCGATAAAATCCGTATATAGTAGTTTAATTTCACTGAAAAAATGACTGTAGTAATTGAAGTGGTTGCGGGATTGCCACTGTGCCGAATGATGTGGATTCAATAAAATTCCTCCGAGTCTGGGTGTAATCTGGCTGTTATTTGTGACCGTTGTTTTCAATGTTCGTAAAGTCGCATGCGACACAGGAAACATTACTAGTGTGAAAGTAGTCTTCAAAAAATATTTGTTGTAGGGAACCATTGAAAAGAGGTCCCGTGCCCAGCGGTGGGACAGTCTAATAAAGGACTGGTATTATAACACACTTCTACCTAACTCTTCAGGGATATAATCGAGAGTCCAAAAGACAATTAAACCTGCCTAAATGATGGTCTAAGTTTAAACAGATCTCGACTTTCTCCGCTACTACATACAGTGTGTTTAGTTTGGGACGTCCGAGCCTCGAATCGTTATAAAGCGCAATTAAAATATAGACAACAAGTGTGGCGCAGGTTCCATTTACAAGCAACCAGCGATTATAAAGTGCTATGTAGTGATTTAGATTTAGTGTAGTGGAACAGTCGCAAGGGGAAGACCTAGGCGCACGTTTCTTAATCAGATCGGAAACGTTCTGGTTAAGAGCATTTTAAACCGGCGAGCGTGTATGAGGAATGTTATGAATGTGAATGAAGCCAGAGAAGTGTGTCAGGATCGTAGCAAATGGAAATCCGTAGTCTCTGCCTACCCCTCTGAGAAACAGGCGTGAATCTATGTATGTATATATGTAGTGATTTTCTACGATCTTCGAATATTTGTCTTGCTTCAGTCAATTTAGCGTACTCTTAACTTGACCTTTTTAGGCCTTTCCTGTCCTTTCCTAAAAAATATAATTGTAATTATCATCAATCATTACTCTCATAGGTGACTAGTTTCCCCTGCGGTTTCACCCACGTAAGTCCCGTTCCCGTAGGAATATTGGGATAAAAGTAAAAGTAGCCTATGTGTGAATCCAGATTTTCAGCTATCTACATACCAAGTTTGGTTATAAATCACACCTAATAGTGAGCAAGCCTATTGTCTTTAACAGGGCTCGGTTCCTAAATGCGTGCTGCTGAGAATTTCTTGTCAGAAAAATCCAATATCACTGAGCTCCAGAAATCAAACCCGAAGCCATACCCACAGCAGTTGTATTTCCAATCGCTGTGCCATCTCGGCAGTTGGAATCGGATTGATCGCTATTCGCTCATCGCTTCCACCGCGCTTTACCTAAGTTGATGTGATGTGGTAACTGGGCCCAATTACACATATTAAACGGCGCACTTTCTCCTGCGCGCGCGCATCTCCGTGCGCCTGCGCCGGTCACTGATCCGCGGGACACAGCGCGCGGTGCGCCGTGCACCACTTGTGATTGAGGATCATTATACTTGAATATGTTACACTCGCAGCTCGGTATATGGTGTAGTTCTGATTGATCTTAAGTAGACTACGCATAGGCTGAATGGTATTTATTTATTTTACATTTAATAGAACGACTTGCGCCAATTACACTATTTAATCACAATAATAATATATATTTAAAAGCCGGGGAGGCTCGCTAGTAATGTTAAAAGAAGATATAGTTGTATTTTCACGGATTGAAACTACAGTACGTAGTTCCATGAGAAGGTGGTAAATAGGTTTTTGAAGAGTCATTAATATGATGCTTCTGGAGTTGCAAGCAATCATAAGTTATAGGAACCGTTCACCATCAGACGGACCGTATTATTGTTTGACATGGTATAAAAAGGTATCATAAAAACATTGTATGGAAACTGCATGTCAAAGAGCTCTTTATAATGTTCTCAAATATGTGTAAAGTCTGCCAATGGTTCTATCCCACTTTAATCACCTATGATATCACCTGAATGGTCATGGGCGATATTTTAGTGTCCTGGGTATCACATGAGAAAATAATTCCCTACGTGTTTATAGTCAACTTCATACTTCTTAGTATGAAAAGGGCTATGCCGTAGTTACTAAGGCACAACCCTTTTCATACTGAGAACAGGCCCGTGTCCAGCTATGAGACAATTTATTAGCGACGCTGGAAAAATGTGCAGTTTGGAATATGCTGATAGAGATAAATCTATTGGCAGAAAATTTCAATAACTTTTTGTCTTTGTAACTGGAATCGAACCCGAGACATCACAACCTGCAGTATACCTAGCGTCTAACAAAGTAACAGTGATTATATCACGTATGATGCAGCGCTTTCACAACCAAAAGTAATATTTAGTTTTGATGTGACTCATTAATCATACGCAGGAAGTATCAATCACTAATAAATCCGATTAATTTGAATCGAGAGCATCGACTCTGATTAAAATAAATCGATTTTCTCTTCGACTACTAATGTACTATCACTTTTATTACTCACGATTTTGACTAACACAAATAATCGTAGAAACATATTTGTTTAAATATTCATATTAATATTATATATGCAAAAGTACCTAGTGTTTGGCTGTACGTTTTTAAAGTTATATTACTTTTATATAGATAGCTTTAACTTAGTTGATAGACATAGGGCTTGTCCTACTACCTCCAGATATCATTTATCTATACGATAAAACGCCATTTCTCTTCTTTAACCTAACATGAGTGACTGAACTACTGTTCTCATCTTTGGGATGGCTAAGTGCAGTATTTGCTAGACGCTCTTGATAGGTAACAGCGGCGGGCCGTCCGTATCATCGGAGATCCAGAGGTCACGAGTTCACTGGAACCTCTGCAACTCCGTAGGGACATTGCCTCATTGGCATGTTTCTACAGAATATACCACGGGGAGTGCTCTGAAGAGTTATTCCACCTTATCCCGCCCTCCCCGTTCCTATCCAGAACAACGCGTGCTGGGCTGAGATGCCATCCTTACACGGTGGAGTCGACTAGAGTGCGTACCTACAAGTTTGGGTCCTCATACCTCTGCTGAACGATCAAGGCATGGAATTCTCTGCCAAGGCACGTGTTTCCTTCTTCATTCAATCCTGGGTCCTTTAAGCGGGGCGTGAAAAAGCACCTTCTCAGGCCGGCAAAGTAGAGACCTCAATATCGCCTCGGCTGCTATGAGGACGATGTGGAGGCCACTGTTCTTAGACGACACGACTGCTTACCATCCGGCGGAGTGTGGTCATTTTGACGAGAACAAAATGAAAAAATTTGGACAGCTTCCGATTTATCATTCAGGTAACTTTTACTTGTTAGATGTAGGACTCGTTATTATGAGTCTTATAAAGTAAACGACTATTAATTTATTCAACTACTAGGTTTTGCGCTCGGCTCAGCCTGCGTGGTACCTACATTAATTTAAAGTAGCCTATGTCCTTCTTAAGGTTTTAAACTACATCTGTTCCAAATTTCATCTACATCAGTTTAATGGTGTAGCCGTGAAAAGGTAACATACAGACAGAACTACTTTCGAATTTATAACGTTAAGTAAGGAAGTAAGCATTTTGTCCAATAGCTTTAATACGACTAGGCATTTATATGACGAACGGTACACCAGATAAGCTATTACATTATTACCCAATTCCAATATTGCGTTTTGTTTGTAGGAAATAGAGCCACGGACTCACATATATGTATATAACTCCTTAATTTTTCCTTCAGCTCATACTTAATACCTTTACCAAAAGGGCCACAATACGTGACTGATCCCTCTGGTATTGGAAGCGATCATAGCTTAACCCCTTACCATCAGGCGGCCCCGTTGGATTTGCGATTACAAGGTCGCGGATTCGAATCCCACTCATTGCTCAACCGACGTGAACCCACTCCTAATACAAGCTTACTAGTTAAGCTGAAAGGGTTAATAAGAATACTGGTAATATGTAAACTAATTTGTAATAAAAAAATACAGATGAATAAAGTGCGTTTCATAACGGGCTAGTAAAAAAAATTAAGCTTTCATCACAATCGTACACTTTACTTTACTTACGCATAATGATAGAAACGTGATCCAAACACGCATGCCACTCTTCACACCTAAGGAAGTAAACGGAATAGAAAAGGGATTTTTTCTACCTCGTGACAATTAGTCGCAAGTGTCGTTGCACGTGCGCGCGGCGTGACGTCACGAGGCGACATGCGCGCGCGCACCTCATTAGCGGACCCGACAGGACCGCGACACGCCGCGACCCACCGTCCGACAACACACTCATTGACTTTTTCACCTGAAAGGCGTGAACAGGGCTAAGAGATTGGACCAAATAAAAATACTGGCATTTGCCAAAGGTGAAACCATTTCCATTAGGAACTTCTATGCCGATCTATATCATATATATATACATAGTCTCACGCTTATATTCCTCAAATGGTGGGCAGTAGTCTACATACATATTTTGTCAACTATTTAAGGTGCCAAGTTATAGACAGAAAGCTTATCGCCGAATACTAGTCATAGTTCAAGTCTTCATGATGTTTCTTTGAATAACTTGACAGAAAACCCGAGACCTCATGCACAACAGTCACATGCAGTCCCGCTGCGCCACCGACCTATTTGAACTTTAAATAATTCGCATTTTACCATGACGTACATATTTCTAAAGTCTTCTTTCAAAGTCTATTATTTAGGGCAATAATATTAAACAGTCCTTGTGTCCCTATTAAAGGGTTTATTTAAAATAATGTCATAATAATGTCTTCTGTTTACGCGAATGTTATTCATTGAAATTAAACTCATTTATACGGATGTTATAGCGTTGTTTATTTAACACTGTATTACATAATTATGAAGCTGTTACACTACTACTACTATTGAACTTTACTTATTTTTAAGCTAATAAAATTATTAAAACTATTTATATTTAGGTTTACACTTTTACACCCCGACGTTTCGGTTGCTTTTCAGCAGCCATGGTCATGGGGAGTATCCCTCTCTATAAACAACGCGATAAAATCCGTATGAATGAGTTTAATTTCAATAAAATAATGTTCTCCAGAATTTTGATCACGGCAGCCAATCTTTACGAAGACTTACCATCTGCGCAGGCGATATTATAGTACACAACAGTGCGCGCAAATACAAACACTCTCCAATCCCATACTCTCATAATCCGAAAGACGGTAATCTAACACGAGACGAGACACATCAGTCACAGAAGCAACATTTGCCGAGACATGGAGGACCACCACCAACTCCCTAACTCCAAACAGCTAATGAAAATTTCTGGACAGCGAATTATTGACAAGTGGGGAGACCAACAGACTGCAATGCGAGAGTCTCGGGTTCGAACCCACGTCGCGCACCTATGACTTTCGGAAGTTATATGACTTTTCGAAATTATGTGCGTATTGATTGACAATTACCGCCTGCTCCGTGCCTCGGAGAGCACGTTAAACCGTCGGTCTCGGCTGCCATGAATATATATGGCAGTCGTTATTGGGAAGTCAGTGCCCTATAATATCCTGACACTAGCCTTAGGGTATCGTTAGCCTTCGGGTTGCGGAGGTCAGGTGGCAGCCGCTCCGTGTAAAAACTGATATCCAGTCAAATATGGCTAGACTAGAAAAGCCGACCCCAAGTGACTTGGGAATAATAAAGGCTAGGGAGAAGAAGAACTCTTTTGCTGGCTTGATCCGGATTTCGAAGCCTCATACGCAGTCCTTCACGTCTTCAGAATTTCTTTACAGAAAAGCTCAATAACTCTTTTTAGCTCGACCCGGTGTTAGAACCTATGACACTAGTCGTATTACAACCGCTGCGCCATAGAAGCTTGGTTAAAGATAACCAAGTGTATAGATCATACAGATATATAATAATAATAATAATAATAATAATATTCTACCACATACACACATTATATATGACTAATGGGTAGGCCGACACAGCACGTCTTGATTCCAACTGCAATCTCACCAGATTAGGTACCGTAACACTGGAGTATAAACAAGAAATGTGAAGTTTAATTTTAGCTCATCTATGGGGTAATCTGTATGTTAGAATAGGGCTACTACTGCCTACATATAGGAGGACTAGCAGAGGAAGCTAACTAAATTTTGCGTTGTAGATATCAAACAGCACTATGAAAATACTTTGACTTGAATAATTAGTCAGTATTTGGTTCAATTACGCATGGAAGTTTACCGTTGCAAATTATTATATGACGACACGAATGAACTGGCTCCGCCGTGAAGTACTATCGTTTTAGTTACCACTGAAATTGCGAGTTATCATAGGCTATGGAAATTGCTTACCATCAGATGATCCCTACAAATATTGCCGCGTTCGTGGTATGTAAAAATGTTGCGATAAGGTACTGTACTGTCAAAGAATTTTTATATGTTTAGGATTTCTTCCTTAGGATATTTTGCTGATAAAATATATATATATATATATCAATATATCTGCTTACGAAAGGGTTAATAATAACTACTCAAATGATATATGTTAAACCGAGACTTACTTCTATAACGTTTTTTATCTTATTTTGGTCGAAAATCTGAACTTTTTAATTTATTTTATTTATTTATCTTTGGAAGACCAACAACACATACAACTTTCGAAATTAATGTTATAACTTTCCACCAATTTGCTCTCTTAATACATCAATTACATTATTATGCTCTCTACTATATATTCAACCTGTGGAACTCTTCAGCTGGATATAAAGATATCCTGAATATTACTAGGATAGGCCATTGTGTATCTATGTGAGACTATTTTATAATATTAGTTGGATGTAAGTATGTTTTCGCAAAGTTTTTTGGATATTTGTTACTAAATAACACGTAAACCGCTTAACCAATTTTGACGAAACTTGGCACACTAATAGACCATGCCCTGAACCAACACATAGGATACTCTTTGTATATACGAGCCCAAGATATTTCCGTAGGGGAATCTGCTAACAGAAACAAGTTTATAATATCACGAGCACATCCAGATCCGCTGTCGTGTGGCAAAGACTCATTAAATAGTGATAGATTGTCGTATCTAAACGTTATTTACATTCACGCTCGTGTTCAAGAAAGCTTAGATTTAAAGTAGTGCTCGTTACCGAAGACCCTTTCGACCCTCATTAGGTATTCAACGCACTTGCTCCAGT
This sequence comes from Catocala nupta, assembly GCA_963675205.1. Taxonomy (NCBI): domain Eukaryota; kingdom Metazoa; phylum Arthropoda; class Insecta; order Lepidoptera; family Erebidae; genus Catocala; species Catocala nupta. The sequence continues at coordinate 2,895,303 of OY776087.1, forward strand.
ATTTACGTGTTCCCTTGGTACTCGAATCCACCTGCTACAAGATACAGGAGCCGTATATTAATCTTAATTAAATACCGCGTATTAATCTTAATTAAAATATATTTAGTAATAGTTGTATGCTTTAGTAGCACCGTAGTGATGAATACGACTGCCGTTCATAAGGTCTCGGCATCGATTTCCGGCTCATGCAAAATTTTATTGTGTTTTATATCAATACATTTTTAGTAACAGTACGGCGTTTACAATTGTGTCTGGAAGATAGCAATATCTCGACTTTCATTACGTGGTTTAGTTACCAACTAGAAGGTGAAATGTAATCGTAATACATAACTGTCTTTCTTCTCGGAGACATAGGCGTGTAACTATATATGCACATTTAGTAAAACAGCAGACTAATAGGAATAGGAAATGTACTAAGATGGTTTGGACATATAGCAAGAATAGACGGTCAAAGACAGATAAAGTATATAAGGCATATGCCAATAGGTTAGAAGGAGGAACCTTAAACCAAACCGATATAACGGGCTTCATGTTGATACTGAAATATTTTAACTTAAAATCTATTAAGAAGTCCTGCATAGTCCACGAGATTCATATATCCTTACTATTATTATTTTATTGATAGCTTCTTACTTTAATTTCTTAAAACAAGTCAATATGATATCTGAAATTCTTGTAACAAGTTCTAACATGTGAACCTAAATTTACCGGTTTAGTGAGGTGTGGTATGACGTTGTAAAGGGTTGCTTCACAATCGTGACTACACCTAGCAGCCCTGCGTGACGGCGCACCGTTAGCCAGCGCCTGCGCCTGCGCAGCGGTCGCCTAATTCGCGGCCAATCAGCCGCTCACAGTAAACGCAAAACTCCGCTAGTGTTCTAATGAGATGCGCCGGTCGATGCCCCGCACACACACACATAACACTATACACGTATGTATGTATGGCGGAAAAACCTTCGTATATGTAATAGCGGCATTTAATCAACAGTCATGTTTCGTGTTAACTCGCAAAAACAAGTATTTGATCTCTTGACTTGTAATTAAATATCATCAGTGTTCGCCGTCACGTCATGTGTGCGTGTGTGAGTGTACGCACATATGCGCACGAACACCAATCATACGTATAAGTGTTACGCTTTTTACTGCGATTTTAATGTTGCTAATATTTGTTTAGAAACGCTTCGAGATGTGAATAGTTCGTTTATTTAAGGACGCGTTAAGAAGTGTCGCTTGCGTCAGCGATTGAGTTTTTTCATTACTTTTCTTATTATCGAAGGCTATCTTTTGCCCGCGATTCTGTCCGTATAGACTTTGGTATTGTTAACTAATTAATTTCTTATACCTGGCGAATTGCCTGTAGAATGTTATTACTGATTAATTGTCTACCTGCATGCTATATTTGAAGTTTCGAGTAATAATACCTTTATAGCACTATCATCTATACTCATACCAGCAGATCCGATAGACATTGCCCTGCCCGAATGTTGGCTTGGCTGTTATACCGAAGTGCAACCTATCGGGTCCAATTGCAAATCTTAACCATTCAGGCACACACTCAGATACACATAAAAAATATCAAAATCGGTTTAGCCGGTTAGGAGGAGTTCAGTGACATACACGCATACAGAAGTATTATATATAAAGATAATAACGACGAAATGCAAATTTTGTGAGTTTGTGTGTCTGTTAAGGGTAATATCCGGTAATAACTACTTCAGCTATTTGGTAAATTATTTCAATGTTTGAAAGTTACTTTATGCTAGATAGACATCCCGGTCGTAGTCTATAAGTGCACTTTATTTTATTGTTAAGATGCAATTGTAAAACTAAGAATTTATATCAAAATAAACAAATTAAAAAAAAAGTAGTTGTCGGGGCGGGCGCCTGAGATGTACAAGGCGACTTTAAAACAAAAATATTAATTATTCCCTATCTCGTGGGAATTATGAAAGATCCGGCTAAATCTATCTAAATATGTACTGATCTGCAAGAATAAAGTTCACAACGGAACAATATCGTGTTAGATAACGTGAAACATCAGACATCCAGTGTCCGTTGTATCAAGCGTCTATTGTAGTTTCGGCAGTAGATGTCAACAACTGACAGTGACGGCCATGCCACTCTCACTGAAAGCTACTCTCGCGTGATTAGTCACGGTCCAATCTGACATATGCAGCTTCAAACTTTAAGATACATTATTAACAGTGCTGACTATTATTATATTAGAAAGGCTTTGTGCCACAGTTCGCTTCAAAAATAATTAATAAAAGATCTAAGATCTCATCAATCGAATCATTTGTCGACTACGAGTTAGTGTCACAACGATAGTGAAGGTTACCGCTGAGCATAAGGTCTCGAGTTCGATTCTCGCGCCAGCAAAAATTTTTGGTATATATGGTAAGAAATTTTCAATAGAGCGCTTCTCAACAGCAGTTAAGAAGTTCATGCTATTGTGTCTTGGAAAGCATTTAGAGCCGTAAAGCCGTTTGTGTTGGGCAAAGTAGAAATAGAGAGAGCATTTGTGTATGCACACATACCTGTGCACTATAATATTTCACAAGAATGGCTGGTCTCTGTTAAGATTAGCTGCCGTGTTCTGAATTCGATCAGTAGAGCATATCGGACTATGACAGAGTAGGAATGAAAAGAGGAATTTATTCATACACTAGTGCACCTATTACCTACGCAGATGGCTAGAATCTTTAGGATCGACTGCCATGATGGATATTCGGTCTGGAGGACTATTATAATATATCATGCCCTAGGTACTTCACTTCGACAACACTTCACGAGAACTTATAGTATCCTATCTAATATTATTAAAATGGATAAACATACATATATACTTATTTTTGTAATTACCCATCGTATATCAATATCCATATTTTTGTAAGCACCCACGAGATAGAGAATAAAGAATATTTAAAATTTAATTTATAGTGTTGGTATATGTTTTAATTTTTTTTTTCTAGTTTTATTATTGTTCTGTTTTTATTTTTATTTTGTATACTTTTGGTTTCTTTTCTTTAATTTCTTTGTGTTTTGCGTGTGCCCTTGTGTGCCAAAATAAATAATATATTCTATAATATATTCTACCACATACACACAACACCATCTAGCTCAAACTAAGCAGAGCTTGTACTATGAGTACTAGACTATGGATAAACATACATATATACTTTTTTTGTAATTACATACATGTTATATATAGATACACCCAGACCAAGACAAACATCCATGTTCATGCACACAAATATTTGTCTTGTGCGGGAATCGAACCCGCGTCCTTAGGCGTGGCAGTTGGTTATACTAACCACTACGCCATCGGAGCCGCCAAATATTTTTCTTTTCCTTCTTCTTTTCTTTTTTTTTCATTACAAATCCGAATGTGAATTTGTTTATTGTTACGTTTAAGCATTGACTACTCGACCACCTATCATGAAATTTCGCATACACCTTGTCAGGAGTACAGAAAAGGACATAGGCTACTTTTATCATCCAGTAATAGTATAGTACTACCTATCATCCTGGAAAAGTACTCTGCTCGAGCACAACCAAGGGCGAAAGTTAGTACACTATACATTCAGCGAGGAAGCTCGCACTGTTGCGTCGCAGGCACGAGACCACCAACAATGTTCTGTCATCCGGCCAGCGGAGGTCTTACAACAAAAAATTTTTATGAGCGCGGATACGTCCCGCGGTATCCAACGTGGTACTTAACACGAGGTAGACAGAAAGGGGAGAGGGGAGAGGGGTCACGCTAAACGTTGTTTTAACAACCGTTGCGAGAATCATCACATGAGATTGTTATCTCACACACATTAACATCAGACACGTCGTTATACAACGCTATTAGAAATGCTTCACACCATTATTTCATAGATATTCATCAGTCAGCTTTACGCCGAAATTGTGGTTTTCGAGTTAATTTGTAGCCAACAGTTATAGCTATTTTGTAACGTCGCTCGCGAAGCATGTATATTTCTTTTACAAGTTCCATTTAACAACTATGTGTAGATCAAAGAAATTGCGAGCTAGATGCGTGAATGCAAGTTTCTCGCGCAAGCTACCGGCATTATGCACAAGAACCGATAACGAATAAAGAAATCATAGAGGCATGCTACAAAGCGCAGTCTTGGTATAGCCTCGATGGCGTAGTGGTTAGTGTAACCGACTGCCACGCCTGAGGTCGCGGGTTCGATTCCCGCACAAGTCAAATATTTTTGTGCATGAACATGGATGTTTGTCTTGATCTGGGTGTTTAATATGTACCTATATAATTACAAAAAAAAAGTATATAATATGTATGTTTATCCATTGTCTAGTACCCATAGTAAAAGCTCTGCTTAGTTTGGGCTAGATGGTGTTGTGTGTATGTGATAGAATATTATACATTATATTAAGTACATTACTTATTACACAAATAAATCAAACTTGCTACACTGAAATGCTATGGTGTGATACCTGCAATAAATGTAATGCATCCATCGCTTATCTTAAATTATTCCGAACTAGTTTCTGCCTACAGTCACTGGAATAGAATAATCATCTTTTAATCTAGGACATGGGCTATCTCAACGCAAATTTTCATTTGAAACCATTCAAGCGTTTACGCGTGATTGACTTACAAACATACAAACATCTTCACAAACAGTCACATACTAATATTATAAATGCGAATGTTAGTTCGTTTGTTTGTTACGCTTTCACGCCTTAACTACTCTACCGATACTAATGAACACTTGTGTACACATTTGTGTCAGGGCTACAGAAAAATGCATAGGGTTTCTTTCTCCCAGAAAAAAGTGCCTACTGATACTAACCTAACCTACATGGGCAATGCCGCGGGCAAAATCTAGTTTATAATATTAGTAGGATGAATTCTTGATGGCCAGTCACAGACCCTTTTAAATTACATCAAATCGAATAAACAATGGGTAGTATTTAACTGCACAGCAAAAAAATACTAATTGCACAGCAAAATATGCTTACCAAAAATACTAATTGCACAGCAATATAATGAGACAGAATGTGTACAGCAAAATATATTTAAAGAGATCAAACTTAGGCTTTCTAACGAGGGCTCCTATTTTTAGGGGGGTTTAAGAAGGAACCTTACATAACCTAACCCTTCTTAGACGGAATGCAGTGATTTGAGACATATAGGTGCTCGTTATGCTGTGCAATATTTACTGTGCAATTAGTATTTTTGATGGTCATTATATTTAATCCTAACAATTAGATTGTTTATAAATGTGTGTTGTAACATATTAATAATTAAATAGTAGACCAGTTGGCTTCAATTAAACGATTCAATGGTTCATAATGAAGGTGTATTACAATACAGGTAGTGAAGTACACAGGCGCAGAAGCGGGCGGCGGCGCGGACTCGCTATGTAATTATATGAAAGGCTGAGAGTTAATTATCGATGACAGCGAACTGCCATCGTTTTTAAGATTCAGTGCGTCGAAAAGAAAATATGAAGGTCTTAAAGATAGCAGCTGTAGAGCAGTAGCGTAGTGAGAGACCGTTGAGCTGGCACAGAGAGGTATCAAGTATGAACATAGGTGCGTATTAAATATCGCTCGCTTTAACGGTAAAGGATAGCATCGTGAAGAAACTTGCATATCTGAGAGTTCTCCATAATGTTCTAGAAGATGTGTGAAGTCGACCAAACTGCAGTGCGCCAGCGCAGACTATGGCCTAACGCTTCTCAAAGTGGGAAAGGCAATTTGGTAACTTCCTTAAACTCATAAACTCCTACACTTTTACGTTCATAAGTGTTACTTTCTGTCATAAATGAATTTGCTGTTGTAGAGAAACAGTAAAAGTGTCGTTCTATTATAAAGTTCAGTTTTATTTTTAAATTCCACTTACTTTTCCGTTTATTTTGTACGGAACCCTCAGTTTCAGAGTCCGACTTGCAATTGATAATTTTTTGTGTCCTCCGAGACCATGTCTTCTGGTACATATGTGTGTACATACATATAAAATGCACCTCTCAAGTGTGAGGTACAACTGACGGTTCCAAGAACCGCACCGATAAATCATTTGTACTTCTGATGCATAAATGCAGGTGTCTCGATAATTTTAATGCGTAATGTCTACCGAAGGACTTTCTCACACTCACGGGGAAACTCAAAAGTGAATCACGTGCGTACCCGCGACGCATACAAAATGGAGAAACTCCATTCAATTAAAATTAACGGCTCAATCAAAGTATTTATAGACTTCTCACAGATATTGTCTTCTATCGAAATTAAAATAAAATAGCCTTAAAATTAATACCGATAGTCCGAAATTAAGGAGACGTTAGTCTAAATTATTTTTTAAGAATTTTCCTCATTACATATACAAAGTTTAATGGTTAAGGTATCGGAATTGTGATCGAAAACTCGCGGGTCATTGGACTCATTAGACTACCAATCCTGATATAAGCATTAAACATAGCTGGTGAGGTAAACAAGAATACTAATAATTTGTAGATCAAATTACTAGAACGTAATCTTAAAAATTACTAAATATATAACTCCAGAACAGAACTGTATTCAATTACTGACATCGTCCCATATTTTGTAAAAATAAATTTGAAAATTTGTCTTATTCTACCATGATTGTATAACGATAATGTTTAGTATCTGTGTTAATATTATTACTGCCTTAAATTATCTTTTTGTGGTTAACAGCCTTATATCAAATACCTTTGTTGTATACACATACACCCAATCCTTAATATCATCTTACATACATATACGTATATCGCGACTGATGGACTTGATAGAAGGTTGTCGCTTTTGTACATTTTGGTCCTCTTTTCGGCAAGCTTGTCGAATCACGCTTTATCTTCATGCTAGCTTCATGCCTTGTGTAATCAAGTTTCTCCACTGGTCCCTATCTTCTGCGAGATTCTCCCATGCGCCCTGCTCAATATTGAAAGAAGCCAAGTCACGCGTGGCGCAGTCTTTAAAGCGGAGTAATGGACGCCCAACACTTCTCTTGGCATCGGCTATAGTATTTCAGCACCCAGCATGACCTGCCTTGACATTCTGGAAGTGTCCATACGATGCACGAGCCCAAGCCACCGCAGTCGTCATTAAGCAGTGCAGTAAGGCTGGGCAGCTGCGCTTTCACGAGAACTACTTTATTTGTAGCCCGGTATATATATATATATATATATATATATATATATATATATATATATATATATATATATATATATATATATATATATATATATATATATATATATATATATATATATATATATATATATATATATATATAATAGATATCCCTTTACAGTAAATGTTGATCAGACGCGATGTCTTAATATGATCTTAGTAGTAAGTAAAGGCTTACCCCTACATTTTACCAGACACGTATTAAACCTTTTAAATTAAGTCTTATGTGTAAACGGTACTCGACTCTTCTCCTACTACGAGTATGTGCTAATAGAGGACCTAGGACCTAGAGCTCTAGTGCCATCTACCGTCCACATTTCTACAATTAGACCCGGTCCATTAAGTCAAGTCGTTTAACCTACGGACAGGTCATTTTGACACGTATTTTATGAAAAATATGCCAGAATATTTTATTATGACTTAACTCGACCCGAAAATGGAACCTGACACCTCACGATCGTACGCCAACAAATACCTACGGGACCAAGGAACCATTATATTTTTATCATGTATACTTTGTGCTAAATTAAATAGCACATACCAAACCTTGGCAACATGTTCGAGCGACCTCCGGGCCGTTCAGTTCGCTGTATCTCAGCATCGCTCGCAGTAACGCTCTCAGTGGGAGGTCTGCGTTTTGCAATATTTGTGGCCCGAATATGATAATGATCTAAAGAATATACCCAGACCTTTGCTTAAAAACGATACAACTACATACAGTAAAGTATAGGACTAACAACAATCATTAACTTCTTATATAAACTAACAAATACTCCTTTTGAATGTTTAAGTTCTGAATAGCCTGTGTAGAAAGCAGCTACTTAATCAAAGATACAATTTATGTGTTCAAAAGCGTCATTGAATCCGAGACAGTTGTATTGTGTGTGTTCATTGAGACGACGCGTGGTGTACTGAGTATTGAACAAGAGCATCGCATCTCGCTTGTGTCAGGTGTCAATGCAAACACAATCAATCAGGCATTGTGCTCGTCTCAGCGCGCTGTTCACCGCGCTATTGCTCATTAACCTGCGCCCGCGCAGCCGCGGGGAGCGCGCCCGCGATAATTAAATCGTCTTGCGGACAATGCGCGCGCGCTTGTTTGTGAGCGCTTTTAATTAAACTCCTATTATTGTCGGATACAAAAACGCGCATGCGCCGTAACGAGCCCCCTCTATACTGTGGCTAACACGATTTGCCGCTTAAACAAATACAGCCATCCTATCGTGCACTATCTGTAGTCCGTATTACAGTGGTATAAGGTTCAAAATCGTGTGGTCTAGCTGTGAAGATCGACGGTCGCGTGACGCCGATCAGCACGTTTCACACGGTATCCCTGACCCGCGAGGGGATTAATAAATTATTTTAAGTTTAAGATACATCATTTTGTTAAACTTTCACCGTTGGTTTATAATGAGATTTGAAACTGTGAAGCTGTTTTAATTCGTTTTGTATGAAAAAACAATGATTTATGTTGAGATATAAACGCGTGACGTTGATTTGTTTCGGCGCGGGCGCACGGCCGAACCGTTGCGGCCGCTCGCGAATAACTCCTAATAATATCGTCGAACATTGCCTGCGAAGAGCGCACGGACAAAGAGATTGCGCAAGTACCATCTCAGTTACGGTTACGCTAATACAAATTAGTTAATCTAAAGTTCTAAACGGTTGCACAAGTCTGGGAAGCGCCCATTGTTCCCGCAAGTCGATTAAGTAGCGACGTCGTAATTGCACAGATAGCGCGATATCGCATGATCGCGGAACAAATTGAGCGCGAAATCGATTACGATCGGTCGGCGGACAATGGCGACCAATCGGTCGGCGCGGCGGCGGCCATTGGTCGGCTGAGACGCACACAGCACGCGCCGCTTCACACAATGCGCAAGCACCTGAAATCTGAAACTTTTAAAGCACCACCATCTTGGATTCCGCATTCGACGCGGGTGGAAAATTCACAGCCGTGACGTTGCCGCCCGCCATTCAAATTGGACTGCAGTGCTACACCGACCTACCTGCATGTAGCTATATAAACGAATGGCGTAATGGTGCAAGGATTATCTTGCTACTGGTACAACACCGAGTGCTGTAGATTTGATTCCCACACAGGTCAAAAATTTGTTAGATCCACAATTCGATCTGTTCTACCGAAAATATACCTTCGTCTCTTTTTGCTCCATAAACTATCTACATACACACATACTTTGGACTGCATTTACGTCGTAGTGGCTTAAATGGACGCCATTGCCAGATATCCAGTTGTCGGTTTCATCCCTACACCAGAAAAATATTTGTTAAATCCAATCAATTGTTCCGACCCTGGGTATGAGTGTCGTAGGCGACAACATTTTGTTGGTACCACAATTGGTTGTTCTGAGTCTAAGTATTCTTCTATAAATGTTTGTAAAGTCCCCCAGGATACTATAATACCTAGACAGTTAATCCTAAATAAAAAATACTATATAAACAAACATCAACCACCATACTTCGAGATCATCTCAAGGCACATCCATTTGTCGTATAATAAACTTATCGGAAAGCATTTTATCTGCCTCACTATGGGACGGTAGCACGGCTCCTGTGCTGCCTAGAGAAGCTAGAGGGAGGGGGGGTATACAATACCGAATCAATGGGCAATTATCCACGGAGCGGGGGTGTGCGGGGCGAGAAGAGAGAGGACGGCCCACCGGCGACGCGATAAGTGGCGATAACCCGCTTGAGTAGCGACAACATAATTGCCCGCTATCGGGTATCTGTGGGGTGCGCCTGCGCACCCACTGTTCGCTCCAGCTTCCAGTGCACTCAATGATTGCTTTTGTATCTTATTAACGTTGTACTCTATATATAATTATGCATAACTTTAAAAAATAAGAGCATAATTAAATTTATGTTCAAAAATATTACATACATAATTATGTCTACCTGAACAAGACGTTAGAGGTGTATGACACTTGCATTTCGCCAGTAATCTTTTTAGGTCTTAAGGTATACGGGCTGCGCCTAGCCGTCTAACAGGCACATTGCCATTCGCGCATTGACACTGAAAATTCTCTAACATATAAAAGCCAAATTTTCTAGTCATCGGTTTGACAGTTTGGTCGGGTTTAGGTATCGAATTTGGAACCTTACGATATGCATATGATATACTTACAAGCGCGAATTTATAATGCGAGAGCAACTATGCAGAGTGAACTGTAAATAAAACCTACTTTCAATATTACCTGCACGGATGGCGCACTGATTGTTCTAAGTTCCATACCCACACGGGACAAATGATTGTCATTAGACAATTTATTATTGATGTTCTCATATACGGTAAACAATGATGTACATTATTATCATGATCCAAAATATTTCGAAGACCTTTTTTACCCGAGTACGGCGAAGCCAAAAGGCAGTCTGGGTATGTATGTTTGTATGTTCCACCGTAGCGCCTAAACTACTATACCGATTTTAATTAATGAGGTGTCAATAGATTCGTAATAATAGCCGCTATATAAATTTTACAGAAAAGTATTAATTAAAAAATAAAGTTTAACAAACTATATCTTATCTTATCTTGTGGGGGGGCCAGTCAGTACAGACTGGTGACACTTCGACCCAGTAGGATCTTTTGTGTCGACTTCCCCAATAACGACTGCCATAGATGTTCATAGCAGCCGGGACCGACAGCTTAACGTGCTCTCCGAGGCACGGAGCAGGCGATAATTGTCAATCAATACGCACATAATTTTGAAAAGTTATATAACTTTCGAAAGTCAGAGGTGCGTGACGTGGGTTCGAACCCGAGACCCTCTGCATTGCAGTCTGTTGGTCTCCCCACTGAGCTATCGCTGCTCTCTTAACAAACTATAACCCGACTACATAAAAAAAATGGGGTCTCGAAAGGACGAAACAAGAAAATACTTCAGATAGAAATCCAGAAATGCATAGCTACAAAAATGGTCAAGGTCAAGAGCCGTGGTCGCACCTACTGTATATACCTACTATGATTATGTGGGTGCCAGAAACATCTCCATTAAACAGACAGGGGACAGACACATTAATACGTGATCAAACAACTAAATCAACAATTAACGCATTCTAAACAATATCAATGATGCAAATATTTCAATTTGCATACGTGAACGAACAACCAATCAATATCATCGCATTCGAAATCAATGAATCGAATATTTCAATTTACCCAAAATTCCTAATTATTCGATATTTTATCATAAAGTGCACATCACTAAATTTTTTATTTATTTATTTCATATTTTTGTCTTCTTCTTTCTTTTCGTGTGGTTAGTGGCCAACTTGTTGTCAAGAGTTGTTAAAGCCGCCCGTAGGCCTCTGACATGGCTTAACGACTGCTGTCAATTTGGCAACAACCGAAACCGACGTTTTACGTGCCCTCCGAAGCACGAAGACACTCAGATGTAATACCACTAAGCGGTCCCATCCATAGACTGACCGCACCCAACGTTGCTTAACCTCGCTAATCGTTTACCGGTCAGTGAGTCTCTTTATTTATATCTAAAAGGATATCATCAAACTATTATAATCAATAGTTATAAAAGTAATTTATTTGAATAAGATCATATCGCTTATACGCATATCTGTGATCTGACCATAATTATCAGAAGGGTAGGTGAGAGGACTGGGCAGTCAACGACAACGCGTTGTCGCACTGATGGCCTCGTCCGTCCCTGTCGACAAGTCCATGTCGGCCATATGTTTCAATTAGCCGCGACACGCCCGCCGACTGCCATGCCCCAGGTTCCGTAACGGTCGTGAAGCTTATTAGGCGGACCCGATCACGACTTCGCATCTTGATGTAAAGCGACGGACCGGCATTTTGACTTATCAAAAACGACTTGACTGGAAATGAGACAACTGTTTGGTACAATGTAGGATTTTGTGGATTGAATACTTTTCAATGAGTATAAATATATTCTTGAACTTGTTTATCCCATGTGGGGTAAGTAGAAATGAATTACATTAACATTAGCTATGTTTTTTAAACCAAATGGCGGCGCGTTATTGCCGTTTACTGGGCACGTTCCATAATTTAATAATGAGAATTTTATAATCATAAAACATAAACATTTATTTGTACTAGCGGTCGCCTAGTGCTTCGACCAAAGTTTGCCTGTAAGATATTGCTGATATATGTCATTATATACTGATAATATATGTAACCATAGTTACGCGCTTCGATTCCGTGTGTCAAATGCACGGTTGTGTGCGTATAGTGTTTTTTCCTTAATTTAATGTATTTCTAACGCATATTTTATATAAATATTAGGATTCGCCACTCTTTCTCCATATAAACTTTAACTGTACCAAATTTCATACTCCTCCGTCCGCGTAATTTTCGTAATAAGGAGTACAAAGCTTTTGCTTCACGTATTAATATTTAGATGAACATGGGTTGTACATTAGATCTTAAAATAAACAATAGATCAAGTGTGCAAATTTGTATAATTTTGAATAATTAGTGATAGAAACAGTTAATAGGAAATGTCAGCTCAAAATATGATTATTGGATCCAATCACTCATAGAATACACCATTATTTAAAGCAGTAAAAATTTTAGTTTTCTTTTAAACATTTACATAGACACACAGTCCAATTTTAATTTATTATTATAATAATGATAATAATTATTTATTTCTGTAAGTAGGTTTGTAGAAACACTTTTAGGGACATGTCAATAATATTTTAAAAACTAGATGAGGCCGGCGCTTGTGTCTGATTACTCTGAGAAGAAAGGCTAAAACAAACTCAAGAGGTCACAGTCTCTTTTAAAATCCAGACATAATCTTGGTCAGATCATGTGAAGACCATAGAGATTGGTGTCTGAAATGGTCTTTTGAGGAAAGTACCACACAGATTGAGTGGACCTGTCAAGTCAGTGCACGCATTTGTCGTTTTTCGTTTTTTAATCATGCAGCTAAACTCAGAACTTAAGGAGCTCAACGATTCGACGAACAATACCAAAGAAAGGACATTTGGGGAGGCCGCAAAAAGTACTCATATTGCCAGACCATGACTAAAACTTACTGTGAGAAAAAAAATACCCACACGTTCCTCACATTCACCATGATAAAAACAATATAATACTTTACAAAGTAAATATTCATGTCATATGTAAAATTATATAACGAGAAAAATAAAATAAAAATAACAAATTTATGATAATAAGTCGACATTCACTGTGTAAATTGCCTTTTTGTCCTTAATATCGTCTTTCACGGTATAAAAAGGATTCTGGCATAGTATCCGCTTTATAAAAGATTTGAAATTATGAAGGCTTAGAATATTTTTATACACATATAAGACCTGTTTTTAAACAGGTTTATTCTTGGCGCTGTGCCTAATTCAAGTCGCTCCCCACATCTTGCATTACGAGGATATAAATCTTTAGCTTTTAGAAAATTTCATGATTATTTTTTACAATAACACATTGGTATTTCAAAAATGTATATACCAGGTAGACGTTTATGATTATGTTATTTTTTTATTTATAAACTTATGATTACTATATCTCTTTTCTGACAAATCTTAATAATTGGACCTAGGACCTCATAATTAGCAAATCAATCAGCGCATATTTATGCTACGGCACTAACAATCAAGTGATGTAAATGAATAAATCTGTTCGTAATTATCGTCTTCCATTTGTACAACGCTACGGTTGTTGTCAGCTGTAACGGCAATAAAATAATCAAGATATTTATTGTCTTGTTATTGTCATACCCCGCAGAAGTAGTTGGGCAATCCCTCTCTCTACGACTAATCCAGTTCAAGATATAGCGTTCCCCTATACCAACCTCATGGTTATAAAAGTGGGAGCCGCTGTACCTTCCAGTGCCCGAGAGCACCTGCCTGGACCAGTTATAGGTCTTGTCCTCAAATCTCGATTTCTGATGCCCCTTACCCAGAGATCCGATTCTCGTAATAACGAGCTAGCTCATACCTAAGTGACACTACTTATTCTCCAGATAGGTACCCGAGCAATAAAGCCGCTCAACACTTGCAACTCTGAGAGTTGTTAACGACCTCGCTGAAACCGACGGAGAAGCCGCTTTCCATATCTCCGGTACGGTACCGGCACTATATACCTATGCTTACTTCCCGACATTCCATACGTCGGGCAGTCGTCTATTACGAGTACATTTACATTTCGGCAGCTATGTTTTTAAGTTTAACTCTCACGTAATAGTAACCATTGAATCAATAACCCCCCAAATCGGCACATTTTCACTCTCCATGATTCTACAAAATTTTCTAATAAAAAATCGAAAGACACTACCCAACTCGTTAATTGAACCTAATTCTCACGGATCGCAGATAACCATAATTGAATTCACTGAAGTTTCCTCTGCAGCTTTAGAATATGGAGTATAATAAGATGTTCAGCGATACGCAGTAACACTGTAATTTTATTACCCAGGTTTCCTCTAAAAGTCAGAGATTCATTCCTACCATCATCAAAAAATTGGCACCGTCTCTCTTGCTACATTCTACTTCCATCACATATCACCATCAGGTAGGTCGTTTCTACCACCATGTCAGTATAAAAAATTGCCGTGAACTATCAGCTCGTCTGTCAAGACGCTATCGTCGATACCATGATGATTACACTCGATCACGAGGACGGATTTGTGGACATATTTCAAGTTAATTATCGCGTTCAGACGAATGGCTGGCCAGTAATTGGTACTATAAGTTATACGTGTAACATATAGCGGCTATAAAGTGACAAGCGTGCCGAAGCATCGCCGAGTCATCTGCGTGGTGGAGAAGTGTTCGACGATATACCTACTTGTAATCTTGGGGAAAATGTACATGTATATAAATAAATAAAATTGTTTGTAATGTTAAAATAACAGCTTTTTAACACGTTTTTATCAGCTTAGTGTGTATGTATCTATGTAACGGAATATTTGAACGTGATTTTCACCCCTTTCAAACCGACGGATTGATTTGAAATTTTGCACACTTATCGAGGACCGATGACAATAAAAAAATATAAAAACATATAAAAATTAATAATGGTTTAAAAACTAAAAAACACGCTTTAAAAGCTAGAAAATAATTTAATAATTTTAATGTTAAAAAGCTTGGCGTGGGGGTTATCAAAATATCTTAGAAAGCAACCCACGCCTTTTCGTGTACTTTAGTTTTTTTTACTTTTATTTATTACTAAATGGATATGAAAGTATATACGGTAGTTATCCGGCTAATCTCTGAAACGGCTGGACCTATTTTGTCGGCACTTTCACTGGCAGATATCTGATCTTATAAGGAGTAACGTAGGCTACTTTTATTTTAGAATAAAATAGGAATCCGCAAAAAAAGAATTAAACATTTTTGTTAAAAGCCACGCGGTCGAAGGCGCGGTTCTGATATGAAGCGATTGACTCAGTGCAGAGTGAATGCGGCTGGTTGACTGGACTTGGTGTTAAGTTTGATTCTCGTCGGGGCTTTATTTTCTATCAAGAATTTTTTTGGTACGATGTTATGTAAATTAGTGTTATGCCTCTCTGCCTCCTTCTTTGGGATAAATCCTTAAGACTTATCTGTGGGTTCACAGAACTAACTACTGCTTTGTCCCGTGGCATACGTTTGAATTACGGCCGACCGTGGTGCAGTTTTATGACGTACACAAAGCTACACATCAAGTTAGACACACTATATATGCATAACTACGCTACATACAAAATAGAGAATTGTCGGAAAGGGACAGTATATAGTGGTGTCGATGTAATGGTAAAGATAGAGCGTAACAAAAATATAACGCACTATCTCGCACGATTCGCAGCGTTCAACTTCTAATAGATCAAAGTCCAAACAGTCTAGGTTGATGTGTCGCTGTGTGTACTAGCTGACCCTCGCAACTTCATCTGCTTCAAATATGAGAAATATCCCGTTTTTGTAACATTTTTCATTGATGCTCGAATCCTATTGGTTATAGCGTGATGTTACACAGCCTATAGTCTTCCTTGAAAATAGGCTATTCAACACTAAAATTTCAATTTGAACCAGTAGTTCCTGAGATTCAACCAAATAAACAAACAAACTCTTCAGCTTTATAATATTAATATACTTTATGACGTATTACATATTTTTTGATAGCCTCATATAAAAAAAATACATACATAGGTATCTAATTTTACGGCTATATCGCGCAAAGTGTTAAAAACAAAGTGTTTTAGGCCTACGTTTCACCAGTTGTGATTTCAGGTGCCCTTTTAATAGGTGTCGGACCTTTTAAAGTCAACCAGGCACAAATCCAGACACAGTTATAGTGAGAATTAAACAACGGCAATGTAAACCTAATAACACTCCGCTTGGCTCGAAAATCGAATTTAAAACCTTATGCACAGCGATCGCAATTCCTACCACTGTACAACAAAAGACCAATGTTAATTATTTAACAAAAAACAGAGCTTAAATGTGCGGTCTCTGGGAACTACCACCTGATTCACAAACATGTGCGGCGCGGGCGCATGCTTGCGGTCGGTTAGTCGTGGACATAGCGTTGTATTAACACAATTAATATCATTACGGCGAGGTAGGGGACGTTGCCTTTGTTGTCTTAGCTTCAATAGCGCATCGCGAGCGCCCCGCAGCTGCGCGCGCGCATCCCGACTAATTAAGGGCAGTGCCACACTACACGCGGCGGCGACGTGGCCGCGAGGTACTCTCTTGTTCTAACGACTAATTAAGCTAAGTTGTTGTTAATTTTTATTGTCTACGTCTGTTTATCATGAATGTATGAATAGCTTAAGTGGTGGTTAGACAACCATTGCCCCTACATCGAGTGTAGTGAGTTCGATTTCCACACGGGATATTATTGTGGGATCCATAATGGCGGTGCCGGGACTAGGTATACTTTGTGTCCATTGTTTAAAAATTTATAAAATCCTCCGAGACAAAGACGTGTTAGGCTATGGCCTAACCCGCACCGAATAGGCCTCTGACCAGAACTGGGACAGTAGGTATCTAAATAGGACTGATATATAATAAACGATTGCGTTCAGTTTTAGGTTTATCTATGTTTTAACTAGTAATTTCTTTTTTCTGATTAATTTGTTTGTTTTACTTTTATATTTTGGGTTGTTTATAATTTATATAACTAATAAACTTACTCTTTTATTATTGTTATTAGTATACTGCTTGCTTCCGTGTTGGATGCAGTATTGATGGTATTTCTATTAACAACATCAATTATGCGGATGACATGGTGTTGCTGTTGTTTTGGCTCTAGGTTAATTTATACTAACACTAGGAAATAAGTTAAATTGTATTACTAACAGTCTATGGATTCATTGGTCCGAAATAAAGCGATGTTATTATTATTATTATAAAACTAAAATCTATACAAAGGTAGGTATAATAAAATTATAACTGGTCGATATATTTACATAGGAAATAGGTATTTTAGAAAAGAATAAGCGAGACGTCTTTAAAAGAAGAAAATAGGTATAGACGCCAAAACAATTATTTTTAGAATTTTTGTCTGTCAATATGTTTATATGCGCATTCCGCTAAATTACAGCGCGAAATTGAACGCGGTTATAACAATTGCCTTGCTGAAGGTCTAATTTAAAACCCTATGTATGTTTTATCTTGATACAACAAACAAAAATCGAGTATTAATAAAAATAAATGTTTGTTTGCCGCCTATTTCTATAGACATTTTTTATGTGTATATCAGCTTCTTCTTACATGCAAAGTAAGTAAGAAGTCGCGAAAACATTTTATAAATAAATAACATCCAAAAAGTTTCGCTCATAGCGTATAGCTTGCTATGTGCCCCAACCGCAGTGATTAGCCGCCGTACTGCAATAATGACATATTTGTTCACAATTAGCGGCAGACTGACCCTCTCCCTCGGTCAGTATCTCCTGCTACCATCAAGCCGAGACACGTGGGGTGAGCACAGATGTACACTTGTTCACAACACATTGTTTGTAAGCACTTGTCTGTCATTGACTATTGTTTAATTAGAGCAGACTTTAATATCTTTGTGCAATAATTATAAATGCTAATTTGTGATGTCGTCCCCTTTATAGTAATAATAACAATTTATTTGCCTTCAGTGTTGTGTACATTGTAGGTTAAATAAATATAAGCTTTGACACATTGTCAGTAATTTGACATGCAAATAATAATATAATAATATTCTATCACATACACACAACACCATTTAGCTCAAACTAAGCAGCGCTTGTACCATAGTACTAGACAATGGATAAACATACTACATAATTTTTTTTTTGTTTCGTATAGGTATACATACATATTATACATAGAAACACCCAGACTAAGACAAACATCCATGTTCATGCACACAAATGATTGACGTGTGTGGGAATCGAACCAGCGACCTCAGGCGTAGAAGTCGGTTACACTAACCACTACGCCATCAAGGCCGAGAATAATACACCTTAACAATAAAATAATATCTGCCCTATATTAAACTGTCTCACTGTTGGACACGGGTGTGTCTTCTCAGTGTGAGAAAGGTTAAAGCATAGTCCACCACGCTTGCCGAGTGCGGGTTGGCAGACTTCACATATCTTCCACAATATTGTGGAAAATTCTCGGACATGCAGGATTCCTCACGATGTTTTCCTTCACCGTTAAAGCGAGCGATAATTAACTATTTAATACGCACATAACTTCGAAAAGTCAGAGATGCGCGCTTTGGGATCGAACTCGAGACCTCTGCGTGGCAGTCCAAAGTTCTCCCACTAGACTATCGCTGCTACTCCCCTTTGATGTATAATCATGGTGATAATTTGGATGTTATGAGTAATTGTTATGGCATATTGTGTGTTTGGAAAAAGCATTTAGATGCTTGTATATCCCAAAGGGCAGAGTTTATTACACATATTCTTCAAGAGCTTTGAACAGAACTATGTTTTACCCGATAACTGCGTTGGTGGTGCAGCGGTAAAGATTGCAACAACTATGCCCGAGGACTGGCATTCGATTCCTGGGTTGTGTAAAATGTTTTTGGTTTTTGTCAACCTTTTCAACAGCAGCATATAACTATGTAATATGCTCCTTCTCTATTTAGTACCTAAAACCATACTAGGTGAAATATAGAAGTGGGCCTGTATATACAAGTATATGTAATTACATACATACATACATACTTAGTAGGAAACCGTTGGACTGCCACGCAGAGGTCTCGAGTTCGAACCCAAGGCTTTTCGAAGTTATGTGCTTATTAAATAGTTAATTATCGCTTGCTTTAATGATGAAGGAAAACATCGTGATGCAACCTGCATGTCTGAGAGTTCTCCGTAATGTTCTCGAAGATATGTGAAGTCTGCCAACCTGCACTGGGCCATCGTGGTGGACTATAGCCTAACCCTTCTCACACTGAGAAGAGGTCCGTGCCCAGCAGTGGGACAGTTTAATACAGGGCTGATATTATTATTATTATTATTCATAGATTCACGCCTGTTTCCCAGAGGGGTAGGCAGAGACTACGGATTTCTATTTGCTACGATCCTGACACACTTCTCTTGCTTCATCATTTTCATAACATTCCTCATACACGCACTATACGTATTTATGTTTTAAATAATAATTACCTTACCTAACCGGGCAACGAACTCGGGATTTAACAATCGGTCAGACTATAGCGCAAACCTATCGTCCACGAGCCATAATTATACACGATATAGATATTATAATAATTATGTTTTGCATATATATCTGTCTGTCTTTCTCGTTGTAAACTGTCTTGTTGCTCTCGCGGCATTAGCCTGTACTTATGTTTGACCGTAAGGTCCCGGGTTCGATACTCGGTTACTGTGTTTTACCGAATAAAAATTGTATCTTAATTGTAGCAGTAATGTGGAAATAATAAAAATAATATTCTATCACATACACGCAACACCATCTAGTCCAAACTAAGCAGAGCTTGTACTATGGATACTAGACTATGGATAAACATACATATGTATATACTTTTTTATTGTTAATACATACATATTATACATAGAAACAACCAGACCAAGACAAACATCGATGTTACTGCACACAAATGTTTGACTTGTGCGGGAATTAAACCCGCGACCTCAGGTGTGGCAGTCGGTTACACTAACCACTACGCCATCGAGGCCGTCAAATGTCAGTCAGTAGACGGTAAGTAGACTCTCCTTTTATTATAGGGGGCATTAAACCATTGCTAGCGAAATGTAGGCGTAATACAACTCCGCTTTTTTATGGTATACGAGGCCGACTAGCAGACGGATCGCCTGATGGTAAGCGATTACCGCCGCCCAAGGACACCCACAATACCAGAGAAGATACAAGTGCATTGCCATCCTTTTAAATTTCTCTCCACCCTCAGGAGACGGAATGGTTGGATACCCTCACTCACTCGACGAAACACGACGCATGCGCTATTTCACGCCGGTTTTCTGAGAGGCCGTGATGTCACTCCGGTCGAGCCGGCCCATTCGTGCCGAAGCGTGGCTCTCCCACGTTACCCCCTCGGTAATAAACAGACGTGACTATATTACCTTAATATAAATTCATCACGTGTTAACACTGTAACAGGTAATGAAGCTTTCAGATCAAATAAGTAATTTGTCAATAAAACAATTACGTACGAAGAACAATGGCCTGCTCACGTTCATAAGACGTGTTTGGAGATAAGCAGTGTTCGTAATCGATGCTGTCAATTAAGAGTTGGGCGGCGGCAGTGCGCAGGCGCGATCGATCAGCCCCTCCCCCCGACCCCGCGATGTTAATTAAAGATAGATGCGCCCGCGCCCGATCATAATTTAGAGATTATCTTTGTGTGAGCCCGAACAGGATTTTCAAATTTGTTAGCTGACAATCTGAGATATTTATTTGTAGATAACGCGTCGACAGCCGATGCTCGCATCATAATAGCTCGATACTGTAACATGGTTGTAATAAAATAGGACTAATTAAACCGGTGTGAGTGACCTGTGCACGCGGTCGAATCTTGCGCACACATCCTTGTTGCGACCCCGCGGGTTAATACAGCCTGGTAGCGTCAAGGATATGAAAAACCGCAGTAATGGCGACAGTCGACATACTTCCTAGTCTGCGGTTGTTTTAAATAAGGTCTCTAAAAGTAGAGCACTTTAAGATAAGAAGTCGATAGCTGATGCTCGCATCATAAAAGTCGGATACTGTATCATGTTTGTAATAAAATAGGACTAATTAAACTGGTGTGAGTGACCTGTGCAAGCGATTGAATCCTTCGCACGTGTGTTACACATCCTTGTTGCGGCCCCGCGGATTTATCCAGCCTGATAGCATCAAGGATCTAACCTGATGGCTTATGTGGTCATCTTGCCACTGCAAATGCACCGAGTAACTGAGTATTGTGAGTTCGATTCCCAAACGGGATAGAAATTGAGTGACACGTAAATATTAGTCAAAATCTGGTTATTCCTTGCGTCGGTTATTTGAATGTTTTTATAGTCTCACGTGATACAAGATTTATTCCAAGTGGTCTAAGTCTATTTAAAAACAAGATCGTAGTGACGTCAACGAACGCCATACTTCGAATTCTGTAGCAGTTTACATAAAGCTTTAAAAAGTAGGGCACTATTGCCCACCTGTTATCGTCACCTCAACAAGTATCTAACTAGTTTTAATTTCTAATTAATATATGTTTTTGTTTAAATTATATTTCCATGCAATAAACATGTTACTTTTGAGGTTAATTGCCCTGTTTAAAAGTTAATACGGCCGGTGGCCCTACCGCGGTCTAGCGCTGCCTAAAGCAAAAACAAGCAATACAAGCGAGCATCGAGAGCGTTACATATTTTATATAATTACATATCTGTCATTGTAAATTGTGCGCAAAAAGAATGGGCCGGAGAATGCGCGCGGTTCTCCCCTCTCCCTCTACGCCCCTCTCAGGCCCCCCTGCCCTCGCGAGTAGTTCGCGGTGGTTGCCGAGTGCGGTCGCA
This sequence comes from Catocala nupta, assembly GCA_963675205.1. Lineage (NCBI taxonomy): Eukaryota > Metazoa > Arthropoda > Insecta > Lepidoptera > Erebidae > Catocala > Catocala nupta. The sequence continues at coordinate 2,917,448 of OY776087.1, forward strand.
ATCATGTAATTATATCATTCCAGTGCGGAGAAATCAAGCGCAATTCGCAATAAGATTTATTACAGAGTTTTTTCCTAGATCGGGACGATTTATCTGTGGGCGTTGCTATACGGATGGGCGCGGAGCCGTGCGGCGTCGTGCGGTATCGTGCGGCGTCGTGCGGCGCAGCGCGGCGTGCGCGCTACATTAACTTAATTAAACTAATGAATTAGATTAACCGTAGCACTAATAGCGGCTTCAGTCGTATACGTTCGCTGCTGCAAGCCATTCGTTACGAAGCGTCGATTCTATTAATACCTGTCATTCTGAAGCTCTATGAACATCATTCGTCTGCACCTCGGCCTCGCTTCGCAATCGCAACACACCACCCAACGTACTCATCTTCTATAGATAACTAAAGCTGTGTTGGGGCGATCTAGTGTTTGTATACCTATTTTATTTAACTTATAAATTCCACGGGAATCGAACCCGCATCTACTATTTATTTCACTCTTGTGTCCACGATATGCAATAATGCGAGACTTCCTAAAACGCTACAAGGGAATTACCGGCACTGGTCCGACAGATAACACTTTTAATAATATATAATTTGTTTATTATGAACACACACACTGGTAATACATAATTATATAGTTAAAAATCACAATATATTTTACAAAACTAATTCTAATTACATATTACAAAGACCTAGCGTACTGTCGGGACAATGCACAGCAACTGGCCGACTCGCCTTGCATACACCACGCTTGCACACACATACATTCGACGCACACATACATACATACCCCTACAGCTGTATTGAGCTGTATATCCCTAACTAATAATATTTTCTATACAGGATGTCCGGTAATTAATGGATAACCTGGAAATGTCTTATAGTGGAACTGATGGCCGTTCAGACAAAAATATGAAAAAAATACATTCCCAACTACTACCTGAGATATGTGTTTTTTTTTAATTACCATATATAACTTTCTTGTATACTATGACCATAAATGAATGAAATCCATCGGTTTTTTGTTGTTTTATTATTAAACACTAATTATGCTAATAGATAGACAGTCAAAAGTATTTAGCTTGAAATTTGGCCCAGTTAAAGTTCCGAAGCCGCGGACAGTATCTAGTATTGTATAATGTCTTGCAAACCGAATTTGGTTACGTCGGCTGGTCTTAACAGAGATTAGCTATCAGAGTTAGAAGAGTAATAGTACACAAGGGTGTAGGAAAACACTAGTGTACTCTTTTCTTTAATTCTCATAGCCCGAAGGCTATGAGAATTACCACGGCAATGCGTCACATCTAGTGTGAGGATAGCCGCAGAACTAGCGGCTTTATGTGATTACTGGGTGAATGAACAAAGCATAATATTGTCTTCTGTTTACGCGAATGTTATTCATTGAAATTAAACTACTATATACGGATTTTATCGCGTTGTTTATTTATCACTGTATTACAAAATTTTGAAAATATTACACTACTACTACTATTGATTTTATTTTACTATTTATAAGCTAATAAAATTATTTAAACTATTAAATCTATTTATTTTTGGTTGACACTTTCCCCGACGTTTCGGTTGCTTTTCAGCAGCCATGGTGAAACTAAGATGATCACGGGGAGACTAAGATGATCTTAGTCTCCCCGTGACCAATTTTAATTTCAATGAACGAAGCAATCCTGAGAATTTCTTATCCATAGCCATTGTTTTCGGAGCCAAATCAAATTCGCCGTTTATTACGTGTGTCTTAAAAATGGTGAAATGTAGGAGCCAACCCAAAGGGATTATCTACATTTCACTATTTTTGCAAATGTAGTTTAAGCCTATATTCTCAAAGAAGAGCTAGGCTGAAACTACATATGTCGATGGACGGGGTACGGAAATATACTATGTACTATGCATATCCTGCGTAGATGTCACTGAAACGCATTGTATAGCATATGACAGGCGTGGCATCACTTATTTCATACTATTGTGTTCCGTAGTCTAAGACGGTTACAAGACAAACTATTCTATAAACATAAACACACGCTCTCACATGTAGTAATATATAATCGTTACGGAGCTACATCTAACTCCGAATCATACCGAGACTCCGATGAGCCGCCGCTATAAGCTCATCTGTAAGTTAATGTCGCAATTAGCATCGTCAACATGTTTATATTACAATGTTTATGTTCAATAATTTGAGAGTAATTATGAGCTTGTCGTCAGAATGTCGTGTCGTTTGTCTTTAAGACGTAAACACGTCGTACGACACGTGATTGCGGTGATTTGTCACGGTTGGTACCCACATTGTAACCACAAAATTTTGTTTCGTAATGTTGCTTCTATAAGGCGAAGTTTTAAAGTTCAGCCCATGGTGAAGGGCTTGCGATCTAGAAGTTTCTGTTCGATTCCTATCTATTGAACTATCGACGTGAATCTATTCTTCATAAAAGCGTTTAGTTGAGCTCTAGGAGTTATAAAGAGATTAGAAAAACAATTTGCTAGCGATATTTTATAAAAATAAAAACTTTAGTTTGGTTGATTATCGGTCGCTTTAACAGTGAAGGTAATCATAGTAAGGAAGCTTGTGTTCTAAGGAAAAAGCGTTTCTAAGAGTTCTTTATGACTCTAAAATATGTGACGTCTGATAAACCGCATTTAGCCTGCTTGGTGTCTACCAAGTAGTAGAAGAATTAGGCTATACGTCTGTATAGCCTAATTCTTCTCACATTATACACATCATATAGCTAGATGGCATAACAGACCGATATTATTATAATATATTATTAACGTAGGTAAAATTTGTTTGAGTAGTATAATTATATTAAGACTGCGCCGAGCGAAATGTGCCAAAACAGGCGGTCACAGTTAAGTTGATAAAATCAACACTTTTTTGTTTAATACAAGTATAAAAAATACATTTACCATAACAATGACAGTGTGTACAATTACTCCGTGTAAAAAGCTTAAAATAATTAATATTTTCGCCTACAAAATTACGTAAATTTGCACGAAAAATGCAAAAACGTAGGCTCGTGTTACGTGATTTTTAGATTATAACAGTAGAAATCTATCCTATTTTACAGCTTAAACGAAACATAAATAGTTATATTACAATTTGTCTGTCCCAAATATTTAAGTTTTGGTTGACAATAAAGATACATATTTATCAAAAAAGCACTTCAAATCCTCCATACAATTTCACTATGGCGGCCGCGCGCCGATTTGAATATCGAGCTCTGTCATTCAGTCCAACCGCGTCTTACGGTCGGCGCAGTTTTAATAATAATAAATAATACCAGCCGTGTATTAAACTGTCCCACTGCTGGGCACGGGTTTCTTCTCAGTGTGAGAAGGGTTAGGCCATAGTCTACCAGGCTGGCGCAGTGCGGGTTGGCAGACTTCACATATCTTTAAGTACATTATGGAGAACTTTCAGACATGCAGGTTTCCTTCACCGTTAAAGCGAGCAATAAGATATGCGCGCCTTGGGATCGAACTCGAGATCTCCGCATGGCAGTCCAGCGGTCTCCTACTACGCTAAAGCTCCTATAGTTATATTATGTGTATATAGTTATATATGCTGTATATTAATAAAATAGTAATGAAGCCAAATAAAAGCGCTGAACCAAAACAGGATTGAGGAAATCATTGCAAAAAATATCATCGCGATGTATGGTGTAATTGCGAACTGATAACAATTTATATTTCGGGAAACTTGCTGCCGATAAATTAAAACAATCAGACATGTTTGACTATATTTGGCGAATGTTTGTGATAACGAAACTAAATCATTGCACTTGTTGAATTGTGGACCGCGTTCTGAATGAGTAGGAATGTTTGTTGTTACTATGTGAAGTTACTGAACTAGTAGTATGCATTGAAATTAAACACTTTATACGGATTTTATCGCGTTGTTTATTTTACTTTAAACACTGTTATTACATAATTTTGAAAACTCTAACACTACTATTATTGAATTTTACTATTATTTAAGCTATATATTTTTTCTAATTAAATCTATTTGTATTTAAGTTTACACTTTGCCCCGACGTTTCGGTTGCTTTACAGCAGCCATGTTCACGGGGAGACTAAGATGGTAGTTGTCCCAACGTTCTGAAGTGTAGCTACTAGTCAAAATTATGTAATAACAGTGTTTAAAGTAAAATAAACAACGCGATAAAATCCGTATAAAGTGTTTAATTTCAATGTATAACATTCGCGTAAACATAAGACAATATTAGTAGTATGCATTTATTTGCATTCGAATGATGTACAACGAACCGCACGGATAGCGAAGTGATTTAAGTGGTCATTCCACCGAGTGTTGTGGGTTCAAATCCCACACGGAACAAAAAATTCACAAATGGTTGTTCCGAGTCTGGATGTTCTTTGTGTCCGTTGTTTGAATGTTTGTAAAGTCCACCGCGACACAGGATTTATTCCAAGTGCGGGAGTTATAATTATTAAAAACGAGTTATAGAACATTGTATGAGCCGAATGTTGATCAATTTGTGTTCACCGAATATAATTCGAAACGTCGAATTCGAAGCTTATGACTTGATGATGATTATTCATTATTGTATTGATGTATACATAATAATCAGCATTATATTATCAAAAGTTTTGTATTTAACGTTTGATTAACGTTTGATTTACGTTTCGAATGGTACTTAATGAACACAATCATTCGCGTTCGAATATTCGAATTTAAAGTAAAAGGTTTGAATATTTCGAAATTATTATTTCATATTGATATAACAGTCAAAGTTTTGAAAATTCTCAACTGATATGAAACTCAAAGTAAAGAATGTTCGCTTAAAGATACAAATAATTTTAATAGTTTATCGATAATCATCCATTGCTAATTAGCAACAGTTAAAGACATAGCAACCGTATTAATATGTAGTGTTGTCAACACATTCAAAATATTCGTATATTTCGAATAAAATTGTGCACAAACTGTGCAATGAGCTATCGCCTACGGTATTTCCGGACCACTACGACCTTCAACACTTCAAGAAAAGAGCGTACTCCTTTTTAAAAGGCCGGCAACGCACTTGTAACTCCTCTGGTGTTGCGGGTGTCCATGGGTGGCGGTAATCGCTTACCATCAGGCGATCCGTCTGCTCGTATGCCATCAAATCCATTAAAAAAAAACATAGCTAAAAGACACATCTTGATCTTTGATTATTTACAGCCTTCTATACTAATATTATAAAGCTGAAGAGTTTGTTTGTTTGACCGCGCTAAACTCAGGAACTACTGGTCCGAATAGAAATATTCTTTTAGTGTTGGATAGCCCACTTATCGAGGAAGGTTATAGGCTATGTAACATCACGCTACGACCAATAGAAGCGGAGCATCAATAAAAAATGTTGCTACAACGAGGGAAATTCTCTTATGTGAAGCAGACAAAGTTGCGCGGATCAACTAGTGTTACATAAAAGTTTTGATCGCCATGATAAGACGTTGAAATCTACCTTTGACAGATGTGATTGAATTGTGACATGTGACATTCAAACATCGTCGACAGTCGTGTTAACACGTATATCTACTTGTCATCCAATACTACTATCATGTTGGAGTCATTTAAAGAAGAAAATAATGTCAAAGCGTCGGCTTGTCCAAAGAAGTATCACAGAACAGAAAATCGGTATAAGAATAGTAACATCGTCACTAAGTTTAAAATAAGAATTTCGAAATCTCTAATATTAACCTGTATCTCTCCCATTCTTTTGCTTTATTATATAAGCTACGCAACCAATTAACTTGTTTGCCAGCATCCTTATTCAAACATATGTATATATCACTTTCAAATTAATAAAGTACGTGTTAAATAAAAATATAAACTGAGTCTGTCATACTTTAATATAGAAAGGATGCAATAGGATCAACATGGTAAAAAAACAGCAGGGCAGAAGAAAACTCTTTTCTGTTAAATTTTCATTTTACTTTCATTAAAGCTATAATAAGTTCTATGCCTAATGATGTAGCAGCTATCGCTTCTGATATGGATACAAGTGAAAAATATGAGACTTGTAGAATATCAATATTATGATATCTACAAATTTTATCGTATTTTGATAGCATGACGATTTCTATTATATCGCTCGTGCTTGCATTTACTCATGATGGGTTATGACGTCACGCACCATATGACGTCGTTTCCACTCATCATTGACAGCTCGTTACGATACTTGTAATTATAATAAGTATGTGACAATAATCTTAAGCAACGCGCTTCTAATGATGATTTATCGTAAGTAGGTGATCACGTGCGTATGTGCGTCGGCACCGCCTGCCGCGCGCTCAAGCGGCGACGCGGCGCTTGCGCACCACATACATCAACGGATGAGCAGGTCCACGGATCTGTCAGATCAAAGGGAAAATTCGGATTGCTTTACAAAAATATCTTAAGAATTTGTTTTATATCATAAGGTTTATCTCTTATCTAGCTATACGTTAATATAAATTCACACATACTATTGTGTTTCAACGGGACATTGTGCCGCAGATATAGAAATATCTTATTTAAACCTCGTATTTTATTCACAGTCCAGTAACTCAGGGAAATCATTCGATCCTGCAGAAGATCGCAGCCGAACAATATTGTGTTGTGACCTTCTAGTGAGTCGGTTTTTTCAGAGTCGTTTCGTTGTGCTTTCTGCATGGAATAAACGTGATCTTTGGCTCTGGTACTGCGATGGCCGAGCAACGTCTCCTTATTAACAACTTAGACAACGCAAGTGTGTTTAAAATAAATGTAAAGTAAAATTGGCTTATTAATGCAAAAATTACAGGGTTGGAACACCATAGAAGGAAAATATAAATACTTAAAATAGTGTTTGTGTCACATATAATATATTAATACTATTATATACATCAGTACCAATATGTATATAAACATATCTTTATTTCTCTCACCACAATATCATGTTACTTAATTGTTTATAACTATTACATAGCATTACGTTTATTGTGTGAGACTGGTGCCTAAACTAGGCGTGTGTGTGTGTATGTGTGTGTGTGTGAGTGAGTGTGTGTGTGTGTGTGTGAGTCTGTGAGTGTGTGCGTGCGTGCGTGCGTGTGTGTGTGTGTGTTTGCCAGTTTTATTTCCAATTTTTTATTAGGTTTTCGGTATTTATGTAATTTAATGACATACGCCATTCAGTCACAGCTTTTTACAAGCTAATTTTGTTAGCAAAAAAATATTTATAGCTTTATTTATTTTTATTATATATGTACCCTCTCATAACGCAAAAGAAACGATTGGAAAATGTATTATGATACTGCATACATTTTGCAGAGAGGTAAATTTTATAACCTAAATTTCCTTTCGTGTTATAATTAAAAATAAATATAATGTAATTATTATTTAAATTACCACTACATGTTTTAGTCAACTACTTTTCAATCAATGATACATTACAAAACTAGGCATTATTTTGCGTCATATGTTAGTCGTACCAATGCAAGACTAACAGATAATAGTTCAAAGGCATCGTAAAGTGGGTGGCACCAACCGCGACCCAGCGGTGGTACATTATTAGCTACGACATCGCGTGCCACATGATTTGTAAGTAATACTACATTATAAACTAATCCCTGACATGTTATTAAAACACTATAAACGTATCTCATGGTGTAAGTCACCAAATATCTGGAAGAGCGAGCATTCTTCGGTAATGCGTCTTGCTTAATAGTTAAAGCGCACGCTACGGTCATCAGCTCCCGATATCTGTAAGTACCAATGATTAACGGCATGTATGCACCATATTAAATTGAACCCTGACTTGTGTTGATACATTCTTGAACCCTTAGAAGGGCAGAAGAAGCAGGAGTGTACCTACTATACTAAATGATTTTAGGTTGTACATATTACGGGACGAGACTATTGTCGTTCAACGGGCAGTCCTAAACAGTGTGCTGCTACTAATAATTACTTGGTAGAAAAACCCATTAACAGTTTGCCTGACTCAGGAATTGAACCCGAGTGCTCACGTACAGCAGGCGCATTCACTATCGAACCCAAGAACTCATGCACAGAAGTAGTATTTACTCCGCTTCGCCACTGAAGTAGACTCGTATTAAAGTTGGCGATATTTGGAATCCGTAAATATAAATAATTTTATAATTTTAATTGTTTGTTGTAACATTCGTTTGATTGGCTTTATCGCTAATTATAAATAAAACACAGCACTAAAATGACAATAGTTTATTATTGAAAACTTTATACTTCACGTTATTTCAAAGTTATAATTTTTTATCACAATTGATACAACGAAGTAGATTGGATTATTATGTACTCTAGTGATTAGCTAGATCAAGTCAGAATTATTATTTGTAGATACATTGCTGATATCTAACCGAAGCTGAGAAGGAAACAACAAGATAAAGTGTAAAAACCCAGGATTCAACCTCTTCGTCTTCATGTGACCTTTTTCTTTCATCGTCTTTTTGTAATGTCCCCCTGCTAGGCAACCCTTGGACTTACAAATCACTCTGCTGGTAGATATCCCCTGACGTTATAACGTTGTGACCCCTATATCTCGAGGGTCTTTTGACCTACAGGGCCCATATTCAAATTCAACCGGGGGATGACCCCAAGGTGTCTGCACACCAAGTTACAAGTCAATCGGTCCAGTGGTTCCGGAGCTATACCTGTCACTAACAGACAAACACACAGACCCACATAGTGTTTTCATTAATCTGTTCGAAGAAGACGCAGAGGTTAATAACCGCATAGTTTTATTGCCTGCACGGAAGTTTAAATAGTTGTCTTGTTATTGCGATTATGCCGAGTGTTGTGGCTTCAAATCCCGCTTGTTACAAAAATTTATGTGATCCGGAAATTATTGTTTTGAGGCTGGGTGTTAATTGTGTCCGTTGTTAGGATATAAGTAGAGTCGCCCGCAACAAAGATAGAGGAATTAGTGGTCTAAAAAAATATTGCTGACTTGCAATAATTTCCCCTAAATAATATTCTACCATATACACACAACACCATATAGTCCAAACTAACCAGGGTACTTTGAAATAACTAGGTACACTTCAGAACGTTGGGACAACTACCATCTTGGTCTCCTCGTGAACATGGCTGCTGTAAAGCACCCGAAACGTCGGGGCAAAGTGTAAACTTAAATATAAATAGTTTTATTTAAAATATATAGCTTAAATAGTAGTAAATTTTAATAATAGTAGTGTTAGAGTTTTCAAAATTATGTAATAACAGTGTTTTAAAGTAAAATAAACAACGCGACAAAATCCGTATAAAGTGTTTAATTTCAATGTATAACATTCGCGTAAACATAAGACAATATTAAGCAGAGCTTGTATAATGGGTACTAGACTATGGATAAACAGACATATATACTTTTTATATATGCACAGAAACACCCAGAAAAATCAAAATTAATCAACTTAATCGTTAACTATAAATCAAAAGCTGTGCACCATCGTATTATCTATAGCGATGGCACGCGAGCGTGAGCATCACTTCGCGTGCTGATTGTATCAGATCATCTGCGCGATAGATAACTATAAATCCTCAACCGCGTTAATTATACTGATGCATGCGACAAATACAAGATTTGTGGCTTGTAAGATTGATGAATAGATGGTGCTAGCCAATTAATAATTTAATAACTTCATATGTATCTTTATGTCCCTTAAGACAAACATACTCCACACACACTTACTCACACACTGACACTCACACTACACCCGCATACACACATACACACACGTCCACACAATACACACCTTGTAAAATTAAACTGTATTGCAGCGACATTCTCGTCTTAAGCCATTTTTGTGACTCAATCCACGACTGAACACTGGTTTCCAACATACAGGCATTAGCATAGTTTGGAACACATCTTTGGTGTAATACATCTCGTACAGTGTTAAACATATTGTATCCACTGAATGTATTTTGTGTCAATAAACATTTTTATTCTTATTATTTTTTGAGTTCGAAAAATCTCTTATACAACAGCTTTGTCCGTCTGTCTATTATACAACTTTCAACTCAAGAACCGTAAGAGACTCGCACTCAACGCCATTCGACTCAGCATAGTCGATATACCCCGAAATGACTATGACCTTTGACCTTTGACCCCAAGGTCACGTGATACAATTTTTTCGAACTCTAAGTTTTACGGCAATTCATTGCCTTTTCTCACTTGTTTTTATTATAAAAGATGGTGGTGATTATCATCCATTTTTCGAGGACTTTGATTTTAAGTTCTACCATGTATGTGCCAGCCTAATGCCGTCTACCAGTAACCTATCCTCTTTTATTTTTTATTCATACCTTCGCACTGCTAGCTTATTGGGAGACCGTTCGAATGCCACGTCACGCAGAGGTATCAAAATCAAAATATCCTAACCAGATCCCAAGGCATGTACATCTTAATTAGTTAATTATCGCTTGCTTTAACGGCGAAAGAAGACATTTTGGGGAAACCTGCATGACTGGGTACGCATAATGTTCTCGGAGATATGTGAAGCCTATCAACCCACACTGGGCCAGCGTGGTGAACCATGATCTAACTATTCTTATACTAAGAAGAAGCCCGTGCCCAGGAGTGGAACAGTTTCATACAAGGCTATATAAACAGAGTCTCAATATTATATCCCGAAGAGATATTAGTGAGTTTCATAATTTTCTCGCATTTTCCCAGCTTTCGTTTTAGATACCATGGAACGCGCGAGCCTATTGTCTCCAACCAGGTACAGTACCAGATTCAGTTCTACTGCTGCATATTTTTTAACAAATTTACTAACGTAATTATAATATTGCTTGGAACTAGGAGCGAAACAGCTTAAAAAAATTACAGATGCACTTTTACCCAAATTATCATTGAATTATTCAAGAAATGCATAATCAAATAAAGTAAGAGATAATTGATATCACCCAACAGCGATCACACAGCACGTTCTTTCCGTCCACCGCTCGATGTCAAATGAGTAATTGCGCACTGAGCACGCTTTTATAACCCGCTCGATCGGACGATTCGTGACGTTACTTGTTTACGTCGTATACCGCAACCAACAATATATAATTCATAGTTTGCGTTGCCAAGCTGTATCTACGACAAGCAAATGACAAGGGGACAAAATATATTTAACTTCATGCACTGCTTAGATATAAGTATCGGGTTTGCCTTTGCCTAAAACCCAGTTTTCTTTGGTGAATGTTATCTTGATCTTAAACAAGTACCTATATGAAATGCCTTGGTCTCAATGCTATGATTCCAGTCATCCCAATCGCATTTCTAATTGTAAGCTAGCATGTTCCGTTCTTGCATTACATACACGTATAATTACCTCACTGGATCGACAGCCCCTTGCGTGTGCGCAGACTAATCCTAATTTATATAACCAGTGTTGTGACGCGGCGCCGCTCTCTCGTCGCAACATTTATCCGAACTCGTATAATAACAATAAAACGCCATAATCCATATTTATATGCATGCGACGTTAATACCCGCCATTTACGAATATTACAAATTAAACGGTTATCATTGTGGAGATGTGATGCGCGCGCGCTACCTGCGCGAGGGGCGTCGCTTGCGCATCGCACGGCTCGGCGATATGTGAGTCATTAACAAGTAATGTTGGCATTAATCTTCCACTTTTATTATTATGATAATGTTGGTACGGACACTTTTAAGGCTGTTTCTGCGGTAAACATGTTGATGTTACCTGGACATGCGATAACTGGGTATGTTTTTAGTATGGTATGCATTAATGTCTTTTGATCTTTAGGTACCCAAAGGTCTACCTTCTGATATTGTTAACAGGCCTGTATATCACAGTGTTGGTATTATATCGTTAAGATGTTCATGCGTCGTAATTAATCTCCTGTTGTGCGATGAAACTTATTACAAACCCATACCATTTAATTATTTTTTATTTACCAATGGAAATACGGATCTCTGTTATCCTTTTCTCCTATATAATATTATAAATATGAAAGTTTGTCAGGATGGATGGATGGATATTTGTTACTCTCTACTCATGCAAGAACTACTGAACCGATTTTGATAAAACTTCACCTTATTATTGTTCTATATCATATCTATCTGTTATATACCAGAATAACATATAGGCTACTAAACAATCTGCATCTACAATAACGCGATCGAAACTGCAGGCAAGATCTAGTCCTCAAATATTTTTAGAAATTTCGGCCATGAGGCATAATTTCTATATCGCAGTTGACTTAGCGAACATTCTATTGTATGTGCACAGTATCACATATATGTATATCCCCGAAAGGGTAGGCAAAAGTGTATAACACTCACGTGTGTTCAGCTATTTTGAGATGTGTTAACAATAATATTCTGCTGTTCTGAATGTCTCAGAGAGTCAGTTAGGGCCTCGTCCCCGGCTCGCCTTCATTGGTTGGTTGGGGTGGAACTTCAAGAGCGCCCGTAGGAGTCTCAACTCTGGCTTGCCTTGGTCGTCCGGTCAGAGGGGCCGCTAGAGGTATAAGCTTGGGGGTGGAAGTGAAATTTTTAAGGGTTCGGTCTCCGTTGTCACGAGACCCGTGATGGTGAAACCGGCGCCGTATCGATCGACACAACTAGCCGCTCGCACCGGTGTCGCACTCTGCTGCAGGCTTGTATGCCTATGGTGGCTATTCACGGGGCTCATCTAGTGAGTTGGCGAGTCACTGTCTGCCCATTCGATTGATGCTATTAGAATATTCAGGGTAGACACCGTTTTTCATCCATAGTTACAAATATACCGGTTCATCGGATATAATATTTATTTTTAATATCTCCCAAATTCGGAACAACTCTTGTGGACTGCACAATTTTTTATCCCGTTTGGGAATCAAACCCAACACTCAGCGTAATGTCAGAGGCGATGAAGTCTTCTAGCAAATTAATAATGTCTACTAAACAGTAACGCCTACAAATAAGGCACTACAGAGCGCTCAATCGTGGTCTGCAAGTTGTCGCCATATACGTGCGACGTCGGGTAGTTTTTGTCGCGTTGATTGACGCCTAGTAAGGGCGCAGTCGCACGGTCGCATTTATTCGCGACACATCTCGTGTTAACACTTTCCTGGGATACTACTTCATTATTATAATTACAGTTGTGTAACATGTAACAAGAGCAATGTAAGCTTCGAAGGAATACCGACCTATGGTTACCTAATTTGAGCGGCAGCGATTTCAACAGGTAAGGCATTATCTGGTGTGGAAATAAATTATTATTATTATCTTAGTTAATCTAAGCGATACCTATAGCAGGGATAGCCTAGTGAGAGACCGTGAGACTGCCATGCAGAGGTCTCGAGTTCTATCCCAAGGCGCGCATCTCGGACTCTCATAATTGTCGCTTATTTTAACAGTATCATCATTCTTAGTCACAAATTCACCCAGGTTGTATTTCTGATGGCGCAACGCAACTAAACGTATGCAGTGTATGAGGTCTAAGGTTTTATTCTCAAACCGATTAAAGTATTAAAAGGTTATAAAGATATTTATTAGCAACATGGACTCTAGAATTGTGCCCGGCAGAAGTCAATACGCTTGCCGGTCTAAATTTAAACCATAGCTAGCAAAACATGGATGGACACAATCTACCCTTTGGAATATAGGCGTTATAGTCTTAAACCTGTATGTTATTTTAGATAAGCCCAACATAGATTATAAATAATTGATCATATGTGTAATTACTAGCACGCTTATGCAATTGGCATAAATATACCCTTGTTTTTTCTTTTTTACGTGGCGGAATGCAATGACGCATATCCCTCCGCGGGGGCGAGCGGAGGGATTATGTCGGACTCGCCGGGGTAAAAGTAAGATGGAAAAGAAATAATGTTTCTCCCGGAATACCGACTAAACCTACCACGGTGTTCCTCGACAAAACCACTATCGGCGGGGCCGCGCAAATCGCTTTCGCATGCGGTCGCGACCCCGCCGAGGTTTCGGCCCGCCGTATGAAACGGCAGGCCACTACCCAAAGAGACCTACCCAAAGGACTCCCTCAAAAATTCCCTACTGTCTCCCCCCTAGAGGGGAGATGGACTTGACACAGAGGCGCGCGTGGGAACACGCACGCCGCCTCTCGGACCTGGTGCTGAACGGATGGCGGGCAGGCCCACAAAGCCCGCCACCCCCAGGTCAAACCTCAGGGTGGCTGGAGGTCATCGCGCGCCCTCCAGCGCCCGGCTCTGCGGTTGGGGAGAGGGTTTAAACGCTCCCTCTCCCGCTCCGCCACCTCCTTGATGGAAATCACTTCCTCGCAAAAGGAGGCGACGGAGTTCCACGACCTCTCACTCCGGACCATAGACTGAACTACGGCCGGGAGCGAGAGGGTAACCGATCCGACTGCCGCGATCAAATCACGGCACTGCGATGCCCAGGCGGGGCAAACCGCCAAAGTGTGCAGCGCCGTGTCCTCTACAACGTCACGGCAGTCGCCGCAGTGGTGACAACCGGGCGTCTCTTGCCGGCGTATACGACACAGGAACCGGCCAAAACAACCGTGGCCAGTCAATACCTGTGTCAGCCAGAAGGTGAGGGCGCCATGCCGCATCTCCAGCCACTCCTCAAATACGGGACTTACCGCCACGATCGTGGCGTGCCCGACCCTTACTTAACCTATTACCGCGATAAACTCAAAAACTACAGAATTGATTTTCATGCGGTTTTCACTAATAGACTGAGTGATTCATAAGGAAGATTTGGGTATTGGTTTGTTGAGAATTTGTACTACCCATGCGAAGCAGGGGTTGGTCGCTAGTCTGTAATAAATGTCAAAGTTATTTAAGGTGTTTGTTACTCATTTACGCGCAAACCGTTAAACAGTTTTAAATTTTATTTGCCACTAAAATACACCGGCTTATTCCCGCCCACTCTGCTATCTTGCTCCCAAGCGCTCCAAAACTAAAATAAAATATTATTATTATTTTATAAAAAAATCATTCCCAAGGGCTTCAAAAGCGTATGGAGCTTTATTTAATTATTTGTAATTATATTAAAAATAATTAAATAAAGACCTACTTACTAGTGTGTTCCCGACAGCTCCAAAACAAACTGTACGGTTAGCAGAATTAAAACATGTAATAATACATATAATATTAGTTTTTTTTATTAGAAATAATATCTCAAAGTACGTAGAGAATGTTTTGGAGCTGTAGGCAATGAAACTGCGAAATGTGGCTTGATTTAGTATTTTCATATAAAAATATTTGGAGCTCCTGGTAATAAATTTATGGAAAAATGAATTTTAGACAATAATAAATTTGGAGCCCACGGGAATAAACCAATACACCATGTCCTGGAAACACGGACACACTTTTTACTCCAGTATGCATTCCCGTGAGATCCACCAAAGTACACTTTATCACATATAAATATCGACTTAAACATGAATTTTCAAATTCGAATTTAATATTCACCGGAAACTTCCCAACAAAACTCCAATAATAATTTGTTGACCCAGAAATTGCTTACCATAACTGTAAGCGCTAACGTATGCAGCGTCGAACGAGGCCCTCGAATGGCATTAATTCACGAACTAAATAATTAGTATGATTGCCCATCGGCAGCGCTTACGCGTGTATTATTGTGTAACATTATCACGGCTTATGAGCTACTCCATACGTACAGTCGGCAAAGAAATTCTACCAATTTTGACAAAAGTTTCTGTGAGTTCTAATTATCGTTAAGGTTGACTTTTCTAACGAGGTGTAAGAAATCTTAGACAAGGTGGTGAGTTGTTGTGTTAATTCAAAATTGACATATGGCTTGTCGTAAATATAGTATGATAAAGACAGCAATAATCAATGTCATAATATTATTGCAACTGCCTCCGTGACGCACCAGTAGTGGAGGCGGCTACTGGACATGAAGTCTCGGGTTCGAATCCCGGGTCGGACCAACAAAAAGTTATTGGATTTTTCTGTTATATCTCAATAGCAGCCCGGAGATTAGGAGTTGGCGGTGTTAGATACCCCCGTGTCTCGGAAAGCACGTAAAGCTGTTGGTTCTGCGCCTGATCTCTCTACGGTTATGTCGGATTACCGTCCCATGGGATCATGAGAGTTAGAGAACAGAGAGAGCATTTATGTATGCGCACAGACTTGTACACTATAATATCTCATGCGCAGATGGCCAGTTTCCGTTAAGATTGGCCGCCGTGACCGAAATTCGGTCTGGAGAACATAATTATTATTATTGCAAGGGAAAATCGACCTTATCATTTCATGACGTTCAAATGAACCTCAACCGCCGGTAAACCACATTTTTGTCTGACTGTACGAGCGCAGTCGATCGAGTCATAGTTTTCCCACGATTGTTTAATTGCTCGCATTAGCATAATGTCACAGATACCCGTGCTGGCTACTCAAGTACCAGACAACCACGTCACTGCTACCTCGTAACACACTCAGATTATTATCCAACTACAAATTAACAAGAATTTGTAACCCAAATTGGTATCCTATTATAAATGCGAATGTGACTTTGTTTGTTTCTCTTTAATCTGTTAGTTATTGGAATGCCAGACATCATTGACAACGTATTGTCCGGCCGCTGGTGTACTATGGCGTAATAAGTTAACGACTTGACTGATCATCATGAAATTTCGCATACATGTTGTCAGGGGTACAGACAAGGACATAGGGTACATTTCAATCAAGAAAAAGTATTATTTTCGATCGAGTGGAGCCGGGAGCAAAAGCTATTAGCTATTCAATAATAAAATATGTAGTTGATATTGATACCTGCACGGATTGTTTTCGTCGCGTTGCTACTGCCAGTATTCGATCCCCACAGGGACAAATAAGTTGTGTCCAATGACAGATATGTGAAGTCTGTCAACCCGCACTGGGCCAGTGTGGTGAACAAATCTTTTTTTTTTACGCGTTCTCCGAGCCCTGCTATGGCGCGGGTGTCTGGGACTCGAGCTAGAGAAGCCGGCCCCATACCCACTAAACCCCTGACGACGTTCCTCCAGTACCTTGTGTCGGTGCCACGGGATTTGCGCTAGCAATCACCACGACACCGACAGGTCTTGGCCCGCCACGTAGACCGGCAGGCCCCAGCTGTTTGGGGGAGGACCAGATGGTACAGCCCTGCCCTTCACTGAGGAGGGCGCGGAACGGCTGAACTATGATCTAGCCCTACTTTTACTAAACAGACGCTCGTGCCCAAAAGTAGGACAGCTTATAAATAGTTCTGATATAATATAAATGCTAATGTGAGCTCGTTTGTTATGCTTTCACGCTTTAATATCTACGCTGATCATCATAGAATTTCCCATACAAGTTGTCAGGGGTACAGAAAAAGACAGAGTACCTTTTATGAAGAAAAATAATTACTTACGAGTGATAGCTAATATTAATATATTATATTTTGACTGCACAGATGGCGTATTTTAAGTGGTCGCCTCGACACTGCCGCCGCCTCGAGTGTTGTGGGTTCGATTCCCACACGGAACAAAAATTTGTGTGATCCACAAACAGTTGTTCCGAGTCTGGATGTTTTTTGTGTCCGTTGTTTGAATGTTTGTAAAGTTCCCCGCGAGACAGGATTTATTCCTAGTGCGGGAGTTCTTTTTTATAAGTAGAAAGAAATATAAAAGAATAGATCTTGTTATCAGATTCAAGGAACACAAATATATTGTGCTAATAATGATATATAGAAACCCCTCGTGACTCAGTCAGTTGGTTCATATCATTAATTAAAGCTAACGATGTCAATAGCTGACGCACAAGCGAGTCGTCCCCTCTGGACTCGTCCGCCGTGCGGCGCCACTTGCCGAATTAATTAGGATGAATGTCCTGCTTGTCACCGTGAGAACAAACGGACTCGCCTCGCGAATTAGCATGTAGCGTTCAAACCGGCTCAGTGTACTGTTACATCGACACTACACACCAATTGGTACAATTACAACAAATATTGATATGATGTAATCATATTTTGATGTATATTTTGTTATTGTATGTAGTTGCTTGTATATGTTTAATAATCTAGTTAATCTTACCTATAAAATAGATGAGTTATCTATGTTTAGTTCTGTATATTATCTTACAAAAAAACAGGAAATGGCAAACAAAAAAATCTATTTGTGCAAACAGTATCAAAATTGGTTACAAAATAACTTACTATCATATTTTTATTATTTTTATCCATGGAACAAAAATATTGTGTGACCCATAAATGGTTGTCCGGAGTCTGGACGTTCTTGGTGTCCGTTGCTTAAATGTTTGTAAACTCCCTCGCGACATAAGATTTACTCCTAGTTAGGGAGAAGTGTTATAAAAAAAAAACATTTTACATTATGGTACCTATAGGTAAAGTAACCAAAAAAATTCAATAAATATTTTGTTACCAATTTTGATACTGTATGCACAGAAAGATTTTTTTTTAATTTTATTTGCTCTTGTTTGTAAAATAATGAACAAAATCGGAGATAGGCAACTTACTCAGAATACCTACTTAACACCTTCGGCACCAGTATATCATTTTTGCACACACTTGTTTATACAATGTGTATCAAAAATGATACACCGTGCCCATTGCGTTCAAGGCATTGTGTATCACTAATGCACACGATTTTCATAAAACACCACTAAAAGCTAAAATATTATGTGTATCACAAATGATACACATGGCGCTGGAGATATGAGAACATACAAGAGTATTTGGTAGGCCAGTGTTTCATTTTTGATACGCACACGGAAAAAGCTGAAGAAAAAGAAGGGAAAAGGAAGAGGGAAGTTTAACACACATTAATAGAACAAATAAAAAATCATAAACATAAAACAAAAAAAAAGGTGTGATTTTGGAGATCATGCTTGGCGCCGAACGTGTTAAGCAAAACTTTTTTCTATAGAGCACAACTATCACTCTGTATACAATGCAACTGCTGTGAATTTCTCAAGGATAATTCCCGATTCGGGAAGTGTTGCTGGATTAGATTAGTGGGCCAGAAATTTTCAATAGTAACATATACTGTGTTTGATAAACAGCAATTCACTCTCCCTATTAAAAGTAAGAACTAAAACGGTAGTTGGCTTAATGTGTATATACATCTACTAGATAACCTTCTTTTTTATATAAGACGACTTCCGCACTAGAAATAATTCCTGTGTCGTAGGGGACTTTACAAACATTCAAATGACAAACACAAAGAACATCCAGACTCGGGACAACCATTTATGGACCACACAAATTTTTGCCCCGTGTGGGATTCGAACCCACAACACAGTGGCGAGATATAGTAGCGATAGCTCAGTGGGGACAACAACAGACTGCAACCTGCGTCGCGCACCTCTGACTTTCGGAAGTTATATGACTTTTCGAAATTATGTGCGTATTGATTGACAATTATCGCCTGCTCCGTGCCTCGGAGAGCACGTTAAGCCGTCGATCCCGGCTGCCATGAACATCTATGGCAGTCGTTATTGGGAAGTCAGTGCCCTATAATATCCTAACACTGGTCTAGCCTTAGGGTATCGTTAGCCTTCGGGTTGCGGAGGTCAGGTGGCAGCCGCTCCGTGTAAAAACTGATATCCAGCCAAATCCGGTTAGACCAGAAAAGCCGACCCCAAGTGACTTGGGAATAATAAAGTCTAGGGAGAAGAAGAATACAGTGGCGAGGTGACTTCTTAAACCACTACGCTATCCGTGAGTCAAGTCAAGCCTTCGGGGAAATACGCGTGCGACTATGTATGTATAACAACACAAAGAGTTCGAATAACTATTTAATTATATTCAATCACAAGTTGAATGAATATCGATCATGCGTCTCTGCGTGCGTTGCATCACAACACATACGCACACACACGTAAGGAAGCATGCGCCCGCGCAGCACAACAGGTGGTCCTCCAATAAAAACTAATAAGCGAGGGGGCACGGTGGGGTTCGGGGCGCGAGGGAGGAGGAACGCAGTCATTAGCCGCTCCCGGGACACACTGGAGGTATCCGAGTTCTCAACAGATATGTACCATCTTGCCGATTGATGTTATATTTTGTTTAAATTGCACGCTACGTTATATATGTCAGATGTAAGATAAAGCGAGACTGCACAGATGGCTTAGATGGTCGCCTCGCCATTCCCATTATTCCGAGTGTTCGAATCCCATACAGGACAAAAATTGTGTGCTTCGCAAATTATTGTTTCAAGCCTGGGTGTGCTTTGTGTCCGTTGTCTGAATGTTTGTAAAGTCTCCCGCGACATAGGAATTTTAACAAATGTCTTTTTATGAAATAGACTAAATAAACAAATACAAGATCTGTGTCCAATAGACGGCAATAGATTAATAATGCCTAAATAAAAGTAAAGTAATATATTAAGGCCTCGATGGCGTAGTGGTTCCCGCACAAGTCAAACATTTGTGTGCATGGACATGGATGTTTGTCTTGGTCTGGGTGTTTCTTTGTATAATAGGTGTTTATTAACAAAAAAACGATTTTTATGTATGTTTATCCATTGTCTAATACTCGTACAAGCTCTGCTTAGTTTGGGCTAGATGGTGTTGTGTGTATATGATAGAATATTATTAGAATATTATTATTTCCATGCTAAGTTATACTCTATATACCATGAAGAAACTTGAACCTGCGATCCATACAAACCGTGTCGTTGCTTTATCAAGATTGCAAGTAGAGAAATATTGATAATATACACCACTTATCAACTGGAAATACACAACAACTATCCCGAAAAGATTGGCAAAAGTGTTTTCCACACACATTTCACCAGCTTCGTTTTTAAATTCCCTACGACGATGCAAGTCTTGCCGTTTACCCGGCACATTTCCTAGAAGAACTATATGCTAGAAAATCCAATAACATTTAGCCTAACCCAAAAATCAATGTTTGAGTAACAGAGCCTCGCTGATTTTAGCATGAATTGATCGGCTTGACCGGGTAAGGACTACCCTCTCACAGAATATCAACGTGAAATAGTAGTATTCCGACAGTTGTGTTTCGTTCGTAGAGTGAGAGTGCTGGAGGCCCAATCACCCTCTTTTCCCCTTCCCGCTCCTTTTTCTTCCCACTTCCTTTTTCTCTTCTTCCTTTCCTAAAGAGTCGGCAACGCGCAAATGATGCCTCTGGTGTTGCAGGCGTCTATAGGCTACAGTGACCACTTACCATCAGGTGGGCCGTATGCTTGTTTGCCACCTTAGTTGTATAAAAAAAAATATATATATATAAGGGTATGCGTCTAAGCATGTCTTAAAGCTGCAGATACCATACCAATCTTCCAACAGTCAACGGTGCAGCGGTGCGACGGTAACGACGGTATCTGTTTATTATTAGTTTGGGGCACGTAACGGTATCCCGCACGCTGCGCCTGCGCAGGTACCGCGACTGCATGCGCACAGTGCATGTTACAACACAAATACTCACGTAATGGTTTACTAATACGTACTTTGTTGTTTAATATATAAATAAACTAATACATTTGTATCCCTGTAGATGTATTCACAGAATCAGGATATCAAAATTAAATCAATTGTCTTACTAATATTATACAGGATGTCCGGTAATTAATGGATAACTTGGAAATGTCTTATATTGGAACTGATGGCCGTTCAGAAAAAAATATGTAAAAGATCTATCCTAACTACTACCTAAGATATGTGTTTATTTTTAATTACCATGTATAACTTTCTTGTATACTACGACCATAAATGAATGAAATCCATCGGTTTTTGTTGTTTTATTATTAAACACTAATTATGTTAATAGATAGACAGTCAAAAGAATGCTATGCTAATATAGCTTGCACTTTTTAATATTTTTTTATTATTATTTTTTCATTTTTTCTGAACGGCCTTCAGTTCTACTGTAAGACATCTCAAGGTTATCCATTAATTACCGGACATTCTGTATATGTGCGGATTTGGATAGATTTTCGGCTCTTAATTTGTACGCAAACCATTGACAGGTAAGGAAATGGGTGTAATTTTGCACACAGATAGACGAAGACCTGGATTAACGTATACGTTTACGTGTTAATTTAGGGTGTGGTCTATCGGCATGGTAAGTTTTATGCAAATCTGTTTACTCGTTTACGCGTAATTGAGTAACAAACATATTTTAAACTAATCCTAATACCGTTCCGTTATTACATTTTTCTTATTAATATTACGTTTGATCCATCCGGCAATAAAACCTAGAATCGAATGCGAACTCCCGTGTACAGCGATCATATTCATAACTACCGCATCATACGACATAATTATGTAAAATAATGAATGTTACCGTATAGTGACGCGGCCGCCATTACGACGAGGCGTGACGTCACGTAGGACACCTGCGCGTACGCATCGCGCCGCATAGTCTGATCCTCCTCGTTTGTATGGAAATGCCCGGCGCGTTCACAGTGGGACGTTGCCCAACACTGGACATCTACTGCGTATCGCCGCCAAATAATATAAGAACATTATTGATTTTGTTTAACATATCTCGTTGTATACTGATCGTAACATCTGAACAACATCGAACGATCTGATAGAGTATAGATATCTTGTAGGAAATTAATGAGAATATAATAAAATAAATTATTTCATACAGATTATGTTTAATTCATAACAATTCGAGAACATGTCGCTTTGTTTAAACATTTATACATCTACATACTTAAATATCGTTATTCAACCAATTTTATTTTGTTATCTTGCAGCTACTAATATATTTGGTAGGTTTCGTAGAGGGTGTAAACACAATATTTCACGTGTTACATGTTTAGATTACACGTAATAGAGATCGCTACTCCGTGTGATGTGGGTCCAAATACCATACGAGTCAAAAAATTCACAAATCGTAGTGCTTAAATAAATTAAAACCAGTGACAACGAATTGATCAACTTTCGAATGCGTGGTATTCGAATAATCGAAAAACTATTTTCATTTAATTGACCATCGGCATTGTTAATATGAAGAGCGCACTCGTAACAACCGGCTATGCTTTTCACTTCATCAAATCCGTCATTGATATGTTCCATAAATGGTTGTTTAGACAATTATAATCAGTGACAGTACATTGATCAACTTTCGAATGCGTTTTCGAATAATCGATTAATTTTCCATGGTAATTGACCATCATTATTATGAAGAGTGCTGTCATCCCAACCACCATTGCTTGTCACTTCATGAAATCCGTCGTCAATACCATTGGGTCACTCTTCGGCAATCGGCATTCATCAACGCCAATTGGTAGCTGCTCGGCACCCGTCTTGGGTCGCTCCTTAGATCTGCGCACACGCCGTACAGTTACTGATGATTATTTTATTGATGAGAATTCAAACAAGCGCTACTTCAGTATGTTTACGAGTCGATACCTTCATAAAGTATCAGTTTTTATCGGGAATCGTTATCAGCTCGTTGAGATCAGCATCTGTTATGCGAGTTAACATAATCTGTGCGTTACTGTGCGTGTGCGCAGCCGATGGTGCCTCAATTAAGTGGCTCACTTACACGCGTGATGTAGGAGTTAGTCGCACGTGACATGTACTATCGTCTCTGTTACACCATCTCATATCTAGCATCTAAATGAGAGATGGGGCGAGAGGCAATGGGTCTACGGGAGATAATGACGATCAATAACAAGTTAGGTATAATATCGTCTGAATAATGCTGATCAATATCGTCTAAATAATGATAGTATCAATTGAACAGCTACATAGTAATTGAGAATTTTCTTATATACAAGACCAGCTTCTGCCTCGGTTTTGCTCGGGTAGGTGAGGAGTGTGAAATGTCACTCTATGTTCTTTTCTGTAACCCTGACAACGTGTATATGAAATTTTATAATGATCAATCCTATAGTTTAAGATGATGGCTTGCTAAAGTTACACTCGCGTATTATCAAGCCTAAAGACGAACACTTTAGATGAGTTGACCGAAAAGAAATGGGAGAGATAACGTATATGAATGTGAGCCTCGTAAACTCTTGCTTATCAGGTGAAACGTAGTTACAGCGTTGCCACTCTTACGTCGGTTTACTTAAAACAGTTTAGTCATAAACGTAATGGGTTTTCTGCGTTAGCGCAGCGGTAATGAATGCGACTGCTGTGTATTAAGTCTCGTGTTTGAATGCCGGTTCGAAAACCAATTTTTTGCCAAGAAATCCAAAAAAGTATTTTGGAGTTAGGAAGTGACTGCCTTATCCATTCGTTCGTCTAATCTTCATTGAAATTAGCTAACGTAATCGAGATTCAGTCAGAAGAAACGCAGCAACGTTTAATTTAATCCTGTCTGATAAACCTGGAAATTAATCATCTGATAAGATACTTCTCTCATAATAACTGGTCGTCAAGGATTAGCGGGAGCTCCGGTGTCCTGATGGCGCCTCGATAACGCACACTAAGCCTGCTATACGTACCAGTATGTCAGTCAATGGCGACATGAAACTTGAAAGAGACTCCGACCCGTCCCACGCATGCGCACGAACTGTGATCTGCGACTGTGAGAACAGTCACTAGACACGTATCTTTGCACACGTGATGGCTTGTTTCGAATATCGCGTAACACTAACGGAACTTACTGCCTACTAGTCATCTGTTTAAGTTTTACAACCGTTTTTAATGTAAAAGAGAACCCTGAATCAGCCCTGTTTCTTACAGGCTTTAATTTTTTTTGTTCTATTTAGGTGGCAAACAAGCATACGGCCCTGAGCATATAAGCATTCGGTATGGTGGACTCCTGCAACACCAGAGGCATCGCTTGCGCGTTGCCAACCCTTTAGGAAAGGCAGAAGTGAAAAAAGAAGTGGGAAGAAAAAGAAGCGGGAAGAGGCACTCTCACTCACCGAACGAAACACAACAGTAGGAATACTGCTATTTCACGTCGATATTCTGTGAGAGTCCTTTCCCGGTCGAGCCGGCCCATTCATGCTGAAATCAGCGAGGCTCTACTACTCAAAAAAGCAAAACGTCGGTTTCAAAGAATATCCAGAATCGGAACAACTATTGGTCACATATAGGTATATCCTGTGCGCAGATCGAACTTGCATTCGGCCTATTGCCAGAGTGCAGTAGCAAGGAGGAGCACTATATTTAATTTACTATACTTGCGTAATTTGAAAAACTTCTGGTGAGCGTTTTGCTGTTAGCTGGATAGCTCCTTGCTGACAATGCAGCAACTCCCTATTAAAATGTTTTGAGATGATGCCCTCAGCTACTTTTTATCATCGCAACGCTCGCCATCGGCAGGGATTTCATTCTTACACCTTACAACCTAATTGGTGCCGCACCAAGCGATTCCATAGGAATTTTCTCCCGCGGACGCTTAGGTTGTGGAATGAATCCCTGCCCAGGTTTTCCCACAAGACTACAGTATGGGGTTCTTCAAAATGGGCGTTTTCTCTTCTTCCTTTCCTAAAGGGTCGGCAACGCGCAAGTGATGCCTCTGTTGTCGCAAGCGTCCATAGACTACGATTACCACTTATCATCAGGTGGGCCGTATGCTTGTTTGACGATTAAGAAGTATAAAAAAGAAATGCTCGGGCATTACCAGCAACTATAAACTATTGTAACCACTTCCTATCAGGCTTATTTGCCACCTTTTTGTATTAAACAAAATTTAGGGACAATGTCATAAAAAATTGTTAAAATGTCTAGTTATTTCGGCTGTCTGTTACTTAACTAGGCTCAGGCGGTTGGACGGATTTGGACGAAACAACATACAACCATACATCATGGCTACAACTCGCACAACTGTCAAATAAATACATGCTATCTGCGTCAAGAACTAAGCTGCGGCAATAATATCTTTTAATCAATAATATCTTTCAAAAACTAGTCGTATATATAAAGCCACGGCAATCAAAGCATGTAATCTTAATTCAATAATTAATCACTTGACACCTTTCCTTGCCAAGGACACAAGAGACTTGGCTTCTTAAATAATAAAATCCGTAACCCGAATTTGGAAGTAAATTTTCTTTGTAAATCACCCAATTGGGTAGCCATATCATAGATATTCTAATCTAACCGAACCATTTGTAATAGTATAGCTTGCATGAATATAAACGTCACACACGAGCCGACAATTAGCTGTAAGAGTGAGTGGTTATTACATTCTAGGCGATTTAGTTTCAAGATCCAATTAAGAAGATACTGTTGAATGGCGGCCGAACGGGTTGCGTTGACAGACGTAAACTTATGTTAACGTACGGTTATATCATACTGCGGTTACACAGATGCTGTAGAGATATCACCGGAGCGAGCATCTCGCGTAAAGTGTTAATTAAACAGCATGAGACGGGCACCACTTGGAAATTAAGTGAAAACCTACGCCGTGATGCGTTATCTGCTTATGTTACTTGATTGAGTGTGTTCGTCTCCTGGCTGGTTAAGTAGTATTGGAGGCAGTTGGCGCCTTCTACGCGTTTACAAAACAATTTGGTGATTAAGAGAGGATTAAAAATTTAAACGGTGGCGTGATACTAAATGCGACTGCTGTGTTGAGGTCAAAGTGTTATTGGATTTTTTTGTCATGAGATTGTCAGTAGCATCTCGGCGTTTGATATGGTATCCGGTAGACGGTAATAGCTTTGCCCGAACGTGGGACGTAAAAGCATAGCTAAGAAATGTATATGTTAAGTGCATGTATATGTTCTTTGCCTTCTAGCACATAGGCGGAAAACTAGTAGATCTCCACTGACTCCTATTATACAGGGTGTCCAGTAATTAATGGATAACCTGGAAATGTCTTATAGTCGAACAGATGGCCGTTCAGAAAAAAATATGAAAAATAACTATCCTAACTACTATATACGATATGATTACTAGAGTAAATTTCCAGATGTAGTGTTAAAGTAAACTCTGGTACCCGAGGTAAGATTGAAGCTGTGTTATGGGTGTACCAGCGCTCTTGAAACTGAAGTTGGCAGATGATGACGCATTTAAATAAGTATTTACTATGACTAAAATTACTATATAAGCAAAGCTTTGAAATTCTTTTTATACAACTTTTTTGGCAAACATGCATACACACCTGAAGGAAAGTGTTCACCGTAGCCTATAGACGCCTGCAACACCAGAGGCATCACTTGCGAATTGCCGAACCTTTAGGAAAAGAAGTGGGAAGGAGAAGGAGCAGGAAGGGGGCAAGAGGGTGATTGAGCCTCCGGCACTCTCACTCACAAAACGAAACACAACAGTAGGAATACTGCTATTTCACGTCGATATTTTGTGAGAGGGCAGTCCTTCCCCGGTCGAGCCAGCTCATACATACTGAAATCAGCGAGGCTCTGACTAGACTACACACACACTTTGCTTCTGCCTATCCCTTCGGAGATAATATTACACC
The DNA here is from genome assembly GCA_963675205.1 of Catocala nupta. Lineage (NCBI taxonomy): Eukaryota > Metazoa > Arthropoda > Insecta > Lepidoptera > Erebidae > Catocala > Catocala nupta. The sequence goes on from OY776087.1 coordinate 2,944,736, forward strand.
CAAACTTCCCTAGCTATGTACTAATACGCCCATATTTGTAAGTATGCATGAAAGAGCCCGCTGTTGTATTATTTGATGAATTGGTATTAGTTGTCTTATTACCAATGAATAACTCCCGGATTCTGAATTGAGAATTACATGTTGAAAGCGACTTAAACTCTACTTAAGTATTATTTAAATATTATTTTTTGTTTTTATATCATGTTTCCTTAAACTGTAATAAAATTTCAGTTGGTATGTCCGTTGTTTGAATATTTGTAAAGATACTCGCGACACCTCGCGCGTGAGGTGTAAAATTAAAATAAAAAAACATAAAAAAAAAATTATCATTAATTTAAGTAAATGCTCATTTGATACCGGTTTGATGAAATTTCATTCTGTAAAAAATATTTGAGAATTATCAGTTGAGATTTGCTTATTTTATCAATTTAAAAATCGTGAGTAAGCCAGCTCATCTGAGTAAGTATCATCCTGGTACCGACAACAGGCGTAATAGTACTGACACTATTACTAAGATTACCCGATATTAAAGAGTTCAGAAGGTTCACATAATTATATCTTTCATACCTTACTTTTGACCCTACCTTTAATTTATTTTTTCAGAGTTAGCAACACAGAAGTGGTTCTCCTAATGTTGCGAGTGATTACAGACTACAATAGTCACTTACTTTGACTGCACAGCTGTTGTAGTCGATAAAGTTATTGCTTGCTTCTGCCACTGCGTCGAGTGGGTTCGACCACATTGAACAAAAAAAAAAAAATCTACCACATACTCACAACACCATCTAGCCCAAACTAAGCAGAGCTTGTACTATGGGTACTAGACAATGGATAAACATACATATATACTTTATTTCTTTGTAAATACATACTTAGTATACATAGAAACACCCAGACCAAGACAAACATCCGTGTTCATGCACACAAATATTTGACTTGTGCGGGAATCGAACCCGCGATCTCAGTAGTTGTTGTTCTGAGTCTGAGTGTACGTTGTATCCGTTGTTTCAATTTAGTAAAGTCCCCGGAATACAGGAATTACTCCTTGTGCTAATAAAAATAAATAAAATATACACAGTTCCAGACGCCAAGCTGTTGAATTAAACCTACTGCGGGAAAAGGCTTTCAAAAAAACTTACTATCTAACTGGCTGTCTGCTTGTTTGCCATCAGAGATGTATAAAAATACGTGCATCGTCAATTAACTATTACCGTGTGATGTCATATAAGCTTGCCGCACAAGTCAGTACAGAGCAAGTAATACCGCCACATACAGACATACATACGCACATACCAATTGCCGTTAATTAATTGACGTGTCGATTTCATTGTAGATATAAGGACGTCGGCACGGCTGCGACTTTTTGTCGTACGTACATGTAGCTGCGTCACGTGTGCGACTGCATTCTGTCGTTCGTGCGAACCTGTCTTGTATTGCCTCATTAAGACTTCTGTAATTATCGAATCGATTAAAATCAACTGAAAAAGTATTTTTCGTCGTTTACTATATATATATTTTGTCTCACGCTTATATTCCTTAAGAAGTAGGCAACGGATGTATTATTTAACCACCTTTTCCTAGGTTTGATTTAAGACTTCACGTAATACGCCATATTGGCGGCCTCGATGACGCAATGGTTAGTGTAACCGACTGCCACGCCGCAGTCGCGGATTCGATTCCCGCACAAGTCAAACATTTGTGTACATGAACATGGATGTTTGTCTTGATCTGGGTGTTTCTATGTATAATATGTAGGTATTTACAAAAAAAATTATATATGTATGTTTATCCATTGTCTAGTACCCATAGTACAAGCTCTGCTTAGTTTGGGCTAGATGGTGTTGTGTGTATGTGATAGCATATTATTATTATAGAGAGCCTTATTCTGGGCGCAGTTCCAGACCCCGTGTGATACTCTAAATTCTAAAATCTTGACAGGAAACCTCAATAACGCTTAGCCCTATCTGAAAATCGAGACCTCGTACATAGCAGTCACTAAAGGACCCAGTTAAAAACCAGCGTCAAGCTTTTGTCTGAACTTGGCTCTATATTGACACTACTATAAGATACTTACTTTATAAGTTAATTTCGATCGATACCATTTTTTTTAGTTTATACTTGTTATTATGTGTTTGTTGTATATGTCAAATAAACAATTTTCTCGAATGTTTCTTTATTTTTCAGTCGCGTACACTCCCGCTACGCCACCAAACTGTTTGAATTTGAAATAATTCGAATTTTACCATGACAAATTTTAAGTGTATCTTTGAGGTGCCGCACTCACGTGAGAGTCGTGTGTGCTATTCCAAGACTCTCCGCCATCAACACTCGAACATAAACTTAAGCTAATTAAATAATACCATGCACTAATTAATTTAAATTATTTCAAATCTATGTAAATGCTCGCCATAAAAGAAGCAAACAACCAAACAGTACAAACTGACCGCCTCACATGCGATCATATCAGGCGTTACCATCTTTCCCCAGCGCTGGGAACTATGCCCAATCTAGAAATACCATCGCTGCGACGGTTTTAATGCCATTAGAATTCTATTGTTGGAAATTAATTGAATATAATGCATTGTTGACGGGCATTGAGTGCATGCCTTTGAAATTTAAATAAATGGTTTCTATTTCAATGATTGCAAGGAAGAGGGTACTTAATTCAGTTTTTATTATTATTACGTCCTCCATGGCTTAGCAGTAGTCAAGGCGTTTGTGCATAAGGTCACCGATCATATTCCTGAATCGCAAAGTGTTATTGAGGTGTGAATCATTTCTCAGTAGTAGCACGGAGTCTAGAATGATGCTGGGTAGACGCTTTTGGGTCTTTCTCTAGATGTTATCACCTAGAGAGAGACCCAAAACCATGGTTGGTGAAATATACATGTTATATACCCCTGCTTATTCTTTTGGGAATATAGTGTATATAAGTTATAATTCAAAGTCATTGCCTTTTAATGCCTTTTAACTCTGTAAGTCAGGATCTAAAATTGATCTCACATAACGCAAAAAGGATGCACTATACACATTATTAGATAAAACCTATTTTAAAGTCGAGGAAGAGTCGATGGAGTTAGAAGAAGACTCATTACTTCTATCTTCTCCTAGCTTTCATTATTCCCAAGTCACTTGGGGTCGGCTTTTCAAGTCTAACCGGATTTAACTGGATATCAGTTTTTACACGGAGCGGCTGACACCTGACCTCCGCAACCCAAAGGTTAACGATACCCTAAGGCTAGACTAGTGTCAGGATATTATAGGGCACTGACTTCCCAATAAGGACTGCCATAGATGTTCATGGCAGTCGGGACCGACGGCTTAACGTGCTCTCCGAGGCACGGAGCAGGCGATAATTGTCAATCCAACGCACATAAATCATTTCGAAAAGTCATATAACTTCCAAAAGTAAGAGGTGCGCGACGTGGGTTCGAATCCGAGACCCTCTGCATTGCAGTCTGTTGGTCTCCCCACTGAGCTATCGCTCATTACTTCTAATATAACATAAAAAATATTATTCGTTCACTCATTTTGCAACAAATCTCAATACTTTTCTTACACACTTTAAATTAAAGAAATATATGCCATTTACTATGTCATATAAAATAATGTACAAAATAAAATATAGCCATATACCTTATTCAGCAAACCATCAGTACAGTGAAGACCTAAACTGTAGTAGCAAAGCGCGAGCCGTTAGTGCGCGAAGCGGCGCAAGCGCAGCGCACACCCCCACCTCTCCCCATCTTCCCACGTACCTGTTGCGTCACATTCCATTCATTTAAAAAAATGAACGAGTTAAATTGACGTCATGTCCATAACAGCGTTTAAATACATATAATTGTATTTCAAAAACACTTGAACCCGTTGAAGTCTTTTGTTAGAGAGAGCGTTTCGTTATGACAATGCTGTTAGTACGGCTAGTAAAACGTGCCGTGTGATCAGAATATGGTCGATATGTTTTGATTATAGTGAGTAATAATATATAATATCAGCCCTGTCAACAGTCTCACTGCTGGGCAAGGGCCTCTTCTCAGTGTGAGAAGGGTTAGGCCATAGTCCACCGCCCAGTCCGGGTTTGCAGAATTCACATATCTTCGAGAACAGTATGGAGAACTCTCAGACATGCAGGTTTCCTCACGATGTTTTCGTTCACCCTTAAAGCGAGCTATAATGAACTATTTAATACGCACATAACTTCGGAAAGTCAGAGATGTGTGCCTTGGGATCGAACTCGAGACCTTTGCGTGGAAGTAACATACATCTTGTTTGGTCTTTATTCAGTTCGGTTGGCGCCGCGGACAAGCAGTCAGCTTGACACTGCGTTGTGTCTTATGAATACAAACTACACAGGATTTATTTGTGCCATATATTATTGTTCTGAGTTTAGTTGTGCTTTGTTTTCGGTAATTGTATTATTATAAAGCCCTCGGTGAACATCGCTTGATAACTATTAATAATTTTTAATTAACGCAGCAATAATTTAATGATTCTTCTAAATCTGGATGTACGTTATAGCAGTAAATTGTACGTTATAGAGTACGCCACGTCTTTTCTAAACAAGGGGTCAATTACTTTTGTGATACACAAACAATAGATCTGAGTTATAGATATATTTCCCAAAAAAATATAAAAAAGCAACATGAGCAATAATTGCAGTATCGTAAGCCTGGCGTTTAGACAAAAGGCACTGCTAACAAGTACGAGTATGATGGCGCGATGTCGTCGCAAAGTCTCCCACGAGTGCGCAGGCGCAGTTCGGCGGTTTACGAGCGGCAGGCTCGCCTTACCTCCGCCGCGGGTTTACGATCACCAGTGATTGCCTGCAGAATAAAAGTCGCGACTTAATGAAAATATGATACCTCCCAAACCGTGAGAACCTTAGCCAATATGTTCATTCATAAACAAATATATGTAATGTGCGATTGTATCATCTCGCTCCTAATATGTCGCGCGGTATACTTGTCTCGTTTCCTTTTGTGGTTTATTAGTGATGTGACGTCAGACATATCTTTTATTTGATTTTTTTAGTGATGTTCCATTCTAGAAATAAATTCTGTGTGCTGAATGATGAAATAATGTTTGATTGTGCGGTCGGCGTAGTAGTTCGAAAGGTTTCCTCGCCACCGACATTACCCCAAGTGTTGTGGGTTCGAGTCCCACACGGAAAATTTGTGTGATCCACAGATGGTTCTTTCAAGCAAAACTTTATTGCTTTTTGCAGTACGTATTCCGCTTCTATGAAGATCGTAACAACGTATTTAAAGAATATGATTTCATGATTATTAACAAATTGGGTTTCAAATTATATTTGTGTTTTATATTATACTACCTTTTGCCCGCAGCTTCGTTCGCGTAAAAGTAGGTTGGGTTATGTTTGTAACAGTACTAGCAAAAAAAAATACAGCCTATTTTACTCGGTGATAGTACAGCTTCAGAATGGTGAAAGAATTTTTAAAATCAGTTGTGTAGTTTTTGAGTTTAATCCTTACAAACAAATAAACAAAAAATCTAATCTTTCTTTCTATTCTCTATATTATTATAGTATAGATTATACTACGCTTAAAAGTAGGTTAGGTGTAAGAAACAATACATAGGTATAGCCTATGTTACTCGATTATAATATAGCATCCTAATAGTAAAAGAATTATTTAAATCGGTTGAGTAGTTTTTGAGTTAAATCCTTACAAACAAACAAAAAACAAATCATTCCTATTTATAATATTAGTATAGATATAGATTTGTATTCTTGCTAACCTTCCCAATGGCAAGTCCAATATCTTATCCATTGGGCGATCATCGCTTTTAACCAACAAGTATTTGTGACACACAAATTACCGTCCCATGTGAGAATCAAATGCGAAGTGACGACCTTCGTAAGTTATTGTGTCATCCGGGCGTGTAATTCCTTTATTTACCTATTAAGTCACAGATGTACACCGGTGACCAGACAAATAAGTTTTCAATTATGGCTGACATTCCAACAATTGATAGGTTAAACTATCACCGCCTCTGACTAAAAAGCTATATGTGAATCATACAATTTATCCCCTAAAAGGATCGACTTTAAAACGGCGCAGTGGCGAGGTGTTTAATTAGTAACATGCGAATGTCAAATGTCATACCTTTTAATTAAAAATATTATTTTCAACTTTAAAGTTCATACATATCGTAGCTTGCCTTAGTAACTAGTTTGAGTAAAAATCGCCGTGTCCCGTGAAGGCAGTATGTCTGTTTTAATGCGATCGAGTGCAATAATGGTGTACTGTCGCTATGACGTATGTGGAGCCGGTTCACGGCCGGCTGGCGCCTTTTTGCCGAATCTGCGCCGGCGCACATAAATCCTGCACCAGTCAGTGCGGGGTGGGGGGCGAGGGAGGGGAACAGACAGAGGTACCGGCTCATTAAAATACCTAAAACAGAATCCAGCGCGCTTTTAATAAAGGACGATGTTAGGGCTCGTGAGAAACCACAACTAATTAACTCGTGGAAAAACTCGATGGATAACCGAACCTGGGACGGTGATGCAATATTCTCAAATACTTAGGACCGGAGATTGGACTAATTAGTCCTCGATGAGTGGCCGTCGTTAATGTTTGCGTCAAATACTGTAGCGGGCGATTGAGACATGTTATTGAATTTACTCGGTCCATATATGTATAACAGGTTCTTTATACTGTACAAATAAACATAGACTCGCGCCGAAAGGGTAAGCAGAAGTGTATTACAGTACATTTGGTTTTGGGTAGGTCCTATTTTCATAATGTTTACTAAGCTCTTTTTTAGATTTCATGCTCAGATTTAGACGTTTCTGACACAAAATCTCTATAACACTTTACTTAATTCGGTAATTAAACACCCGACACCGATTGCACGTCAATTAATCAACTAAGCAGAAAATAATCAAAATCAAAAACACTTTGGTTCATATGAGGTCACAACGTAACACTTATGGTTCTCATAGTTATTTTTAATAGTGTGAATTTACATTTACCTGTTATCGTGCGTGCACAGCACGACAAAAAAAGCGTAATTATTGTCATTCAATAATTACGCGTCTTTTTTGTTGTGCGCGTTATTTAAACGACAAAGATATATTGCGACAAAAACAGAGAAGTCGCATGACTACGTCCTAGCGATATACACAACCGGGGGTGCGATCGGTCGCGCCTCGCCACACTCCACCACGCATGCGCATGTATCGACGCGCATGTTTTTGTTTACGTTTTTTACTCGGTATTAATTACCTCGGCGCACGCGCGATTATCCGCCCGATTTGCGGCAAGTGCGCTCGCGCATTTTACGAGCGACTCATCGGCGCAAATAGATCTGCATTCCAGCTCTCACACGTAGGGCGCACACAGAGGGCGCGGGATTGAACTGTGGGTCCAATCACAGCATCTTCTTTCTAGTATAGTCTGTACCACTGGCATAGTGGTTAAAGAAATCGCCTCACCACTGAAACTGCGTCGAGTGTTGTGGGTTCGAATCCCACACGGGACAAAAACTTGTGTGAACCACAAATGGTTGTTCCGAGTCTGGATGTTCTTTGTGTCCGTTGTTTGAATGTTTGTAAAGTCCCCCGTGACACGGGAATTATGCCTAGTACGGGAGCTGTCTTTTTATTAACTAATCTAGAGATTTTCTAATCGCTTTCTTTTACCTAACGGCCTGACTATCAGTTGGAATGTCTTTGAATGAAGAAGCCTATGATTCGCATTTGTTTGGTGACAATATAAATGAGTCCTGAAAACCTGAATAGAAGACTCCTACAGAAACCCAACGTAAGAATAGTGACTCTGTTATACGTTTCATCTTGTAAGAGAGGTTCAGATTTTTTATGTAGCTAATATTCACATTCCTTCTTCTTCTCCCTAGCCTTTATTATTCCCAAATCACTTGGAGTCGGCTTTCTAGTCTAACCAGATTTGACTGAATATCAGTTTTTATACTGAGCGGCTGCCACCTGACCTCCGCAACCCGAAGGCTAATGATACTCTAAGGCTGGACCACTATCAGGATATTATAAAGCACTGACTTCACAATAACGACTGCCATAGATGTTCATGATAGCCGGGACCGACGGCTTAACGTGCTCTCCGAGGCACGGAGCAGGCGATAATTGTCAATCAATACGCTCGTAATTTCGAAAAGTCATATAACTTCTGAAAGTCGGAGGTACGCGACGTAGGTTGGAACCCGAGACCCTCTGCATTGCAGTCTGTTGGTCTCCCCACTGAGCTATCCTTCCTATTCCTTCTACTCATGTTTAATTTCTTTTTTAGGGTTAGCAATGTGCACTTGATAAAACTTGTATTGCAAGTGACTATAGGTTACAGTAACCGATTACCATTTGGCCGGCCGAAAGCTTGATACATAAAATGGATATAAAAAAAAACTGAATCTCAGTAAGTCACGCTATCCTGACATAAGTCAGGCAAGCGAAGTTATATGTCCTTTATCTAGACTATGTGTTGATAAAGAAAATTGTCCGGCTTCAATCCGATAACACTATAGCCTGGTTTAAGAGGTCGCCTCAACATTGCCACTGCCGACTGTAGTGCATTCAATTAGCACACGGGACAAAAACTTGAATGATCCACACATTTTGTTTTTCCGAGGTCGAGTATTATATGTCTCCTTTGTTAGCATGTTTGTAAAGTCTATCGTAACACAGGCATTATTTCAAGTGTCAAAGATGTCTTGATAAAACAAAATAAAGGCATGCTTTAATGTTTAAAGTAATTTTTCACAGGTATACTTTAATAACATTTCGACTCGAACATGGAACTTGCCACCTCTCGACAGCACTGATAGAAATTTCGGTTGTACCAATATACCATCGTGTTATTCAGGTATACACGCAGGTTGTCTACGAAAGGTAGTCGCTAGTGTACGGTACGGTACACTGCGTGTAATTAGTGCTAGACAGTATCAGTTCGTGGTATCGCCGCGTTAGTTGCGTAGCGCTAATAGACACGCCACATCCGCAGTGCGCAGGCGCAGGCGGAAGGCTTCATTTACATGATAATGTGGGGCGGGCGGCAGGCGAGATGTTATCGCCGCCCGCCGTTGCGCAAAGCACCGTTGACAACCCCCCGTACCTAATAAGAGATCGGCGCTAACTTTGGTTTGTTGCTTGTGTTGCAAACAGCGTCCTTGGTACAAGCTCGAACTTATACACACGTTACATGTTACATAATGGTTTAACTGGTCACCAAGCTCTTACCGCTGCGTTGAGTATAATGGGTTCAACACGGGACAAAATTTGTGTAATCCAAAAATAATTGTTTTGCGGCTAGGCGATATTTGTGTCTATTTGCAAAACCACCCGCGATATTAGATGTATATCTAAAGCTTGATTTGTATAAAAAAACAAGTATAAGAAGAGGTACTGGTTTCATACACAGTAACGGTTTGTGCCGCATTCGCCCCTACATTACGTCCCATATTCCAAAATGTTCCTCATTCGACCCTCTTTTTAAATTATTCCTTTTTCGTCCTACATTTTTGAGCATATGGTTAGCAAAACAAAACATGTTTGAAAATTATTTTAAGTCTCTACAATGTCGGGCTCGTGATGTCATGCAATCATAAACCCAAAGTTTCACCGAGAGATCAAGGAGGTATTTTAAAATATTTTCAGCTGATGGTACATCAAAATCTACTATACAAAAACAGAGTCAAAAAAGGAACATAATTCGGGACGAAATAGGAATTACGTTATCTAACTTTCGGGGCATATGAGAAACAATGTTTGGGATGAATGCGTATTTTTACATTCGGGACGAAACATGAGGGTCGAATGCGGAATAAATCCCAGTGACGTTACCAGTGCGATCACAATGTTTCATAAAAATCATTTCAAGCATTTGTATTATGACATGTATTTCTTTTATACTTTACACTTGCCAGCCAGATATATGGACTAAAGATGGAATCAAATCCAATCAAAATATAATTTATTCAAAACCTTTTGACAAGTTAAAATAACAAATACAAAGCATTACTTAAGTTAATATTATGTATAATGTCTTTGCCTGAACTTGACATACCTATACTCCATTTAGTTAGGTACTTAACTAAAGGTAAACAATCTTGATGTGACTTTTCATCTTAAAACTCAGTTTAAAAATAAAATGCTGCTAAAGATCAATGTAAATACAACAATAACGATTACTAAATCAATTGAACGGTTAGTTTAAGCAGTAGTTTATTTGTTTAATATGTGTTTGTGTAAAAAGTCACATCAAGATTGTTTACCTTTAGTTAAGTACCTAACCAAATGGAGTATACCTGTATTTCAGGCACGTTTGATTTGACTTAAAATTAATAAAGGGAAAGGAAATTTTCGGAAATATTACTGCACGAAGTGTAACTAGTCAGACTAAACGCAGTTAAAGTATTACTTCTCATCCCCGGTTGCCCAAAACTGGTCATACTTCTCCAGCCAAGCTGACTCATCCGTACCGTCACCAAGGAATTAGCGAAAACGGGCTCTTCCAGTCATAAGTATACTCGTAAATATTTCTTTGCAAGCGAGTAGTAATGTCTAGTGTGTAGTGTGTTTCTCACGGCGCGGCGGTGACTCACGGTTCGTTCAATCGGCAGTCGTAGCTCGCGCGCAGATTGCTGAGATCAGTCTTTGTATACAATATTGTTTGAAGCAACGATAGCCTGATAGGTCTTGACTAACATCACCTGGCTTCTAACTTTTCAAAAATGTGTGCGTTTTACATAATTTAATTATTAATTATTATTCTCGTTCGCTGTAACGGTGAAGAAAGACATTGTGAGGAAACCTGCATGTCTATATAGTTAGTTATACATAATGTTCTCGAAGATGTCTGCCAACCTGGTGGACATTGGTGTAACCCTTCTCACAATAAGAAGAGGGCCGTGCCAACCATATTTATAGGGCTGATTTTATTATTAAATCTTAAAGAAAGGGCAATCGGATGTCCCGGCTACTTCTAGCTCGTGACCTACCTCGCCATCGATGTGTAGGTGACCAGGCAAATGATCCACAAGTGCGCTGGGCGCAGGCGCCGCCGCTGATGGTTCGTTACGATCGCGGTCATTTACTCGCGCGCTCTCTGTGTAAATTGTTCCCGGCCCCTTCTCCCCGCCGCGCCCCCCGTGGCCCGGGGTCACGCCGGCCGCTCGGAGGCTTCTATTTTTGTTCTCGTCCGGGGGAAATTGCAACGCGCTGTGATGACCGCCCGCTGCGCCCCATTTATTATTATAACTAATCTTAATGAGAATTGTGTTATCTCGGTCGGAGCTCGGCTGCAGTGCGCTGTGTCTCACCGCCGCGCCGGCCATGATGCGAGCACTCGACGAGCGCTAGTTGAACTTACCGTTAAGGTTCGGTCGTGTCCCGCCCGATCACGTGCGATCTGTTCACGTCGAGAGAGGCGGGCCGGGGACGGGGGGTGCACGTATCTACGTATAAGTAGTCCTTGTCACAATGGGGCTGTTTTTGTGTCGACTCCGACGTCACTGCCGCTGTGGTCGAAGGCGGCACACAATACCACCGATACGCTCGCTCCTCACTAATAAATTCGATTACATGCCACGTTGAGCCCCGGCCCGGCGCGGTGCGGGTTCGGTGCGGGCGCGGCGCGGCACGTTTTTGCCGCCGTTTCATAATGCGGGAACAAATTAAATTTGATCGTTTACGAGCGGTGCGACGACACGGACGCGAGACGTTTGTATCGAGTCATGCTCCGCCATTTCAATTTAATTTATCGAATTATAGTACAAAAAATATTTAATTAGAGCCCTCCATTGTGCTGTAAGAGAATCCAATCAGTGCGCGTGCGCTGCCCCGCGCATGCTGATGCGTGGCGTGCTTCACCACCGCTAACCGTCATGATACTACCAACCTAACATGTCACATAAAAGAGTGCTCTGAGTGTATTTTCTGCTTGTCATCAGAGTTCCTTGGTTGTTTTTTTTATTTTATTAGGATATATTTAAAGTAATGTATTAAGGAAATGTCAAATCATTTTATGGAAATAACTTTGAATTCCAGAAGAACTGCTAACATACATTTTCACTAAACTTAATAAACCATTCAAAAGTAAATTTTCCAATATATCATTATGATCAGAGTCCCAATCATAAGCGTAAACTCGCAGATTTCAGTTAAACGATCCCGGTCGGCGGGCAAATCGGCGCAGGCTCCCGACGCGGCGCAGGATGCTTCTCAACATGACAGCGGAGGGTGGCGGGGGGTGGGAGAGCGCGAGGGGGAGAGAGGTAGGGGTCGACGGCCGCTCGGCGCGGCGTGCAGGTGCCTTCCCCCCGCGCGTCGCTCCCACCCCGCGCTGACATAACACCTGACTGGTTCTTCGCCTGACTCGCTCTCGCTGCCACATATCTGTGTGCGCGGCTTTTTATCGCACCGCACGATACATCTCGTTATGCTGCTGCATCTACAGCGTCACTGTGTTACATCATATTGTGAGGTGTGCGCGACAGGTGCGGGGCGGGGCCGCCCGCCCTAAGCGTGAGCGCGGCCGCCCAGTGTACCGTGACGTCACTTCCTGTACTTCCGGGTTGACTTTTAGCATGTTTATATTTAGAACACGTAAAAACATACATTTAATCCAGTATTACATAGCTAAATGAATAAAGTTTCAAGCTGGGTTTGCTATAAAAAAAGATCTAAATCTGCAATATATATTTTTCTATTAAAAATAAATGTATAATACACCTCTGCCTACTCCTTCAGGACACGTGATATTATGTATTATGACTATACCTACATGTATATGATAGGTATATAACTTTGACTATAAAGCCAACTAATCCCACTTATAGCTTCATTAAAACTATATTTTCTAAAGAGCTCTAAAACGAACTTGCGACTCCTCTGGTGTTGCGGTGGTAATCGCTTGCCATCAGGCGATCCGTCTGCTCATTTACCTCAATTAACACAAAAAAAGTCTTTGACGTCTTGCAACGCAACGGTATTGAATGGGACTGCTGTGCATAACATGTCGAGTTCGATTCCTGGGTTGAGCAAAGTGTTATTGAGATTTTCTATAAAGAAATTTAAAGTCACATGGAGTTAGAAACTATGCCCGGAATACAATAATAGGCCTTATAACGTAGTTATATTAAAACTATACCAGTTTAGGCCAAGTGTTGTTGGTCACTTTGCCAAAAATGTTCAGTCTCATGGACCTTTGTACTATGCCTGGTAGACGACCTGGTAATTGCCTCTGTAGCACAGTGGTAGTGAATGCGAATGCTCTGCATGAGGTCTCGGGTTCGAATCCCGGGTCGGGCCAACAAAAGTAATTGTGTTTTTCTGTTAAGAAATCTCAATACGAGCACGGAGTTTGCAAGTTGGCGGTGTTAGACACACCCGTGTCTCGGAAAGCTTGCAGCCATTGGTCCTGCGCCTGATCTCTCTCCGGTCGTGTTGGATTATCCGTCCCATCGGATCATGAGAGTTAGGGAACAAAGAGTGCACTTGCGCACACACTTGTACACTATAATATCTCATGCGCAGATGGCCAGTCTCCGTTAAGATTGACCACTATGACCGAAATTCGGTTACGAGGAGATTATTATTAGGAGGTACATGACAATAGGATCACGCCCTTAAAATTTAATATTATTATTAAAACCATATAGTTCTGCCTACCCTTTGAGGGAGCTAGAAGTAAGATTACATATGTATGTAAGTGTCGAAGTCTGCAGAGGGCGTTATCGCGCTAACAACTTGTCTTTCAATCCAGACAGACACAGTCCGGCGCAGTACTAACGATTGCTCATTATACATTCCCCTTGTATGCGTGTTTCTGCTGTGCTATTACCATACATACACACATACAAACAGTGATTGACAGAAATAGGAACTATTCATACAATATTGGTAGTTATTCTTTCACCTTTCTTGTATAACACTAACTGTCCGCCACAGTTGCCCCGACGTTTATTATTACTGATCCGCTCCCGGCGCTCAAAGTGTGATGTTATTTAGCGTATAACCTTCCTCAAGAATTAGGCTATCGAATGCAAAAATATGTTTTCAATCCGACTGGCAGTTTCAGAGTTTAGCGCGTTCAAACAAACAACTAATAAACTCTTCAGTCTTTATATTAGTATAGAAGATAGGTATTTTCATACAACAATCAAACGACGACGGCGCGATATCCTGATGGTTCCTAATGGTATCATTCATGTATTGCGACCCTAAGTATATAATATCAGCCCTGTATTAAACTGTCCCACTGCTGGGCATGGGCCCCTTCTCAGTATGAAAAGGATTAGGCCATAGTACACCACGCTGGACCAGTGCGGATTGGCCGACTTCACATATCTTCGAGAGCATTATAGAGAATTCTCGGACATGCAGGTTTCCTCAAGATGTTTCCCTTCACCGTTAAAGCGAGCGATAATTTAATACTTAATACTTCGAAAATGAAGATGCGCGCCATGGGATCGAACTCGAAACCTCTGTGTGGCAGTCCAACGGTTTGCCAATAAAAGAGATTAAAGATGGGCTGGCTTGATTAGACTGATAGCGCAATGGTTTAATAGTCACCAAGCTTGCTGCGTCGAGTGTTGTAGTTTCGATCCCCAAACGAACGACAATTTATGTGTTCCACTAATACTTGTTTCGAATCTGAGTGTCCTTTGTGTCCGTTGTGTCATGATTGTTAAGTTAGATAGAGGATATTCTTTCAGTATAATCTTAAAAAGAAGTACAAGCCATTTTATTCATACCATCAACTATTGTTTCAAGCAGCGATAGCTCAGTGGGGAGACCAACAGACTGCAATGCAGAGGTCTCGGATTCAAACCCACGTCGCGCATCACTGACTGTCGAAAGTAATATGACTTTTCGAAATTATGTGCGTATTGATTGACAATATATCGCCTACTCCGTGCCTCGGAGAGCACGTTAAGCTGTCGGTCCCGGCTGCCATGAACATCTATGGCAGTCGTTATTGGAAAGTCAGTGCCCTATAATATCCTGACATTGGTCTAGCTTAGGGTATCATTAGCCTTCGGGTTGCGGAGGTCAGGTGGCTTCGTGTAAAAACTGATATCCAGTCAAATCCGGTTAGACCAGAAAAGCCGACCCCAAGTGACTTGGGAATAATAAAGGCTAGGGAGAAGAAAAGAACTACTGTTTCAAGACTTAGGCAATAGACGACAACCCTACTGCCGTCTATCATTCATGTTTCAAAATACCGTAGGTACTGTTACCAAGAATTTCATTTAAAAATAAACAATATCACTTTGCCTTACCTATTGAACGAACAATATACAATATGTCTGTTTACCAGTGTCGGAGAAATACAATATTTTATCCTATATTATGAGAAGACAACCAAAAAAATTTAGCTTGACGTGTTAGTTTTCATGGACAAGAAAAATAAGTAAAATTTATATTTGTTTCTTTAATCCTTTTTTGTCTTCTATGAAAAAGATATTAAATAAAATGTTCTCATTAGTTGATTGTCTGCATTGTTAGCTTTCAAATGAGACATATTTCGTCTTTCTGGGACGTCTACATCGATAACAATAATTAAAACAGTACAGGCGCCCGAGCTTCGGGGTAAAAGAAACAAAATGGTTGCCATTTTATCATGGAGGGGGCAAGAGATAATTGAGATAGTGATTTGTCGATAAACATTCCATATTTCACCCCCTTAAGTCTCCGACACTGGTAAACAGACATATTGTATAGATTGCATATGAACATAAACACAAACTCATGCTACCAATTAATTTATGCGATGAGTTCGAGATTTATGGCAATTTATATTCGGAGTATTATCTGCTGTCACGAGTTGTAAGTAATACGAATACATTTCTGTGTCGCTTTGTGTGTACGCACAGTTCATTGCGCGGCTGTAGGCGAGACGTAACTTCGCAATAAATTAATAAAAGAGTATAACATCTCAGCCGGCTGACGCGCAAATAAACGTATCCATTGACTCCCACCGCGCGCATATTACACGAGTGCGCATAAAAACCTGCGGTCGGCCCATAACACTGAACAGTTCAGGTGAACCGTACTGAACAAATGAAATCGGCGGTTTTTGCGCCAACGCGCACAATGCGAGTTAGCTCCGCGACATATGCGCAAAAACGTACCGCACCTCCCTCGGTGAGATGCTGGTAAAAAGTCTTGTAACTTTGTATTTTACTGCCAAGCTTGAACGTGTTACCTTGGAAGCTTCTTGACACATACCGTGCTAAGATCCTTTGAAATCAATAATGTATCTCTCTTTCTTTTATAAAGACAACTGCATTAGTCATAATCCGTGTGTCGTTGGAGACTTTATAAACATACAAACAACGGTCACAACGAACATTCAGACTCGGACAACTATTAATGGATCACACAATTTTTGTAACGTCGGGAATCAAATCCAAACCAAACAACACTCGGCGTAGACTATGACGTCTACGTCATCTATGAAATCATATTAAAGACCATCTGACCTGCGCGACTTCGTCTGCTTAACATAAGAGATTTTCCCCCGTTTCTGCAACATTTTTCATTTATGCTCCGCTCCTATCGGTCGTAGCGTGATGTTATATAGCCTATAGCGTTCCTCAATAAATGGGCTATCCAACACTAAAATAATTTTTCAATTCGATACAGTAGTTCCTGAGATTAGCGCGTTCAACCAAACGAACAAACTCTTCAGCTTTATAATATTAGTATAGATATTTCCAGCTATGATAGTAGTTAAAATTTGTAAAGATGTTTGAACTTGGATATTTGTTACTCAATCACGCGTAAATCACTAAAGAGATTTTGATAAAACCTGCCACAAATATAGATCATGGCATGCAGTAACATGTATAAGTATAAATAAGGTTCTTACAGGCTTTTTAAACTATCTTTTACTGTTACTCCATTTCGCTCGGTAAGTAAGAGTCAAAGTTAATGTCAAAAATTATTCATTCATTTAGGTCACAAAGTAACACTTATGAATGTCAAAATATATAGGTTAGTGAGTTTATTAAGTTACCGAAGCTACATTTAGGTTAGTTGCTAGGTTCAGGCAAAAGGTTAAGTCTATGAGAAGAAACCTGAAAAATACTCACGAAAGTTCACATAGAGTTCTGATGGAGCACATACACATGTCTCACGCAAACCTTTCCTTTTTTCCATCTTTAATTTTTTTTGCGTCAAGGTCAGCATCGTGCAAATGATACCAAGCAAGCTTAACGATAGCTATCAGACGGGCTGTATTTATTTGTCACTTTCGACGAATAATTTTCTTTATTATTTCCTAATGATAGGAATTAGGAGTAAGATCAGTAGGAGATAAGGGTTTTCTACTCTCTATGCTAACAATTACTGTATACTTTCAATATCATTTATTCGTTGAATTAGTAAGGTCAAACAGCTACCGTTCAATTAATCAACATAAAAAAAAGCTAATTAATTTGTTTAAAAAAATTACAAGTCCTGCAGTATGAATAAAAACCAAAGAACACGAAGATACAGAACTGCTATTTTCGGATTATACAAGAATATTACGTGTGTGGATCGAACACCCAACATTCGGCGCAGTGGCAGACCAAGACGAGCGACCACTTAAGCCACTACGCCATTCGTACAATAATTATCACCGTTTCGAAAAATTCGAATCCTAAATAAAATCGAATGATTCGATATTCGAATCGATAATTGCACATCGCTAGCGCAGTCTGCAAGTGGGGCATGAAGGCAGTATGTCAAGTGATGCGCCGACGCCGGTACCACGACGACCATGATTAGCAACAGCGTGGCGCGTGCGTCGCCGGAACCCGCTATCGACATCCGCGACTGTTGCCCAACAGAGCTGATAACTCGGCGCGTGCGCGCGCGCCGCCGAACTAACGCTTATCACTTCTGACTCTAGCCGAGTAGCTTACTCATCGAGGACGATATGCGCTTCAGTGATGTCTCGTTCCTGGTCCAGTTTGATCTATGCCTTACTTGGCACACAGGTAGACCCTATTCTGGATTAACAAATACTTTTATCTCAGTATGCGTATATCCCGTCGGATTGACTCGAGCGAAAAGGCAGGCTGAAGATAGTAGTCAAAAAATGGGATAATCAACTCTCCGAAATTTTATGTGTAGACTGAGGTAGTTAAGAAATATTGTGCACAAGTTATTTGCGCTTATGTTTGCTTGCAAAATAAAGTCCCTGACTAGATACCTAAGAACATAAATATTACTCGGTAGGTATTTCTTTTAAAACGCTCTTAGTTGCAACACGGGGTCTGGCAAAGTGCCCGATACAGGGCACTAGGGTAGCCCATTACTATGTAGAACCTCAAGAAAAGAGGGTGTTTTACACCTCCATGGTAAGCTGTTGTATTCGTATTTTAAAATAGCCGTGATTCTATTTACGTTATCTTTGGAGTGACTGAATGAGAGCCCACGCTGGGTATTTCCTCTTAATCATTATTAAACATGCACTGCCCGTTGCACGCATCGCGAGTATTCTGCACAACGTTTCTTTCCTCTCTATAATTTAGTTTACGCACGCAAATTTGTTGTTTTCGCTCACACACACACACGCACGGACGCACACACGAGAGCGGTGCGCGGGCGCAGCCTCGCTGTAATTACGAGCGCGCGGTTATTTGTTTCAGTTAATAGGATTTACGCCAACCCCCACTCAGACCTGCCGACCACATACCGATCCCGCTTATTGTATTATACCTTCGCAGTAAACCTTACGTGTGGCTACGAACCAAAACAAAGAATATACCTATGTATATTTGTACGGCTAGGTAGTGAATATAATAACATCGCATTTTCTTAATGCCATACTATAGTGTCAAAGAATATCTCGAAGATAAATATGAAATCCAATAACATAATTAGCTTTTAATTACTCATAAGTTCATCTAAATTGACTTGACTTAATATTATTTAAATTGACTTGTATAATAAAAACAATGACATGAATAACATTTAATTTGACATGAATAACATTTAATTAACTAATATTTATTTTATTTTTGATTATGTTTTATGTGAACTTCTATTATAATTAGAGCATGTTTAAATAATTTAATAGAAATGTATAATATAATCTGATGAGTATAGCATGCCAAATGGCGGAATATAGCTGCACTAAATGTTTATTCAATACTGATAAAACTATGTAAACACAAACTGTATCAAACTATATTCGGCATAAACTATTTGAATTTGAAGATATGCAACATTTGCTGGAGGATTGTGTTTATATAGGAACGGACGTGAATTGCTAATGGCCTAGTATTTTTAAATAATTTCATGAGATTTTGTACGCGGTTTCACTTGCATAAATGCAGGTTGGATTATTCACAGCACTTTTTTCTGAATGGAAGGTCCTTTTTGTTTCTCTTGCAACGTGTATGCGAAATTTTATGATTATCAGTCGAGTAGTTAAGGCGTGAAAGCGCAACAAACAATAGATAAATAAAGGCGTTTTATGTATGTAGTATCTTTCAGGTGATGTCGAGAAGAACACACAGACAGATGAATCTGTTAACAACCGTATTTCTAATAGAAAGAAACTATACGCTTGAGATATGGTATTCAATCAAGGTGTTACAAGTTAAGAAGGTTGTTTTGTTCAGCAATAAAAGATTTCTCTTCAGCAGCATTATAGTTTTAATGTCACCAGTACGTGATGAACATCCAGTAGAATTCTGTACTCATAAGCAAACGATCACAAACCAATCACGTCACATCAACGCCGGAAAACTCAGCACTGATCTTATGACTATATCAACAAAAACTGCCTGTCGTCGCTCTATCGGCCTCCACCGAATTAACTGAGATAAGCCACCCTTCCTCTCCGTCCCCGGCAGACAGCCCGCCTCACCCCCGGGGAGGCCTTAATTAAAACGTCTGGAACTGTGTCGCACCGCGCCCCGACCGCTACGCTCTCATAACTCAACTACTCTACCAAGACTCTTTAACGGCCCGAGGTCCTTATAAAACGGAGGTCTGAGTACTACATTTGAAGTGGTCGTGCTACACGCTACCTGCGCGCCGATACGTCGCGGTTTATTTGTGTTCCGCAGCGATCACAATCTCGATACATTCCTCGGGCGCTGCGCCTGCGCACTGCGCCCCACCATACGTAGTCTTTGCATCTATTACGCTTCCGATAATGCGAGTCTTTTAACATTACTTAACTAATATGACACTGGGGAAACCTACGGCGCGTAAGTCTTTGCGAGCAAACGTGAGGTCCCAGCTTCGATAGTCGAGGCGGATATATTGATTTTTTCTGTTAGGCAATTTGCTGATATCAGTATGGTTCTTATTATGTGGGCCTTAAAACTTAGGATGTGGAACGTGGATCTAATACGCTTCTGCCTACCCTTCAGAAATTAGTGAAGTCTCTCTGCTCGTAAGGCATAAGTCTGTAATTACATCTACACCACCAGCTACGATCATGAGACCCAGATTGAAGCAAATATAAAAGGGTAATTGGATATTCTTATTGTACTTTTTAAAGTCTTTTGATGCATTAGACACCACTCAATCTGTCACTGAGGACTTAACTGTATAGATACTAGACACAAAGTATACCCAAACTCAAAACATCATTTGTAAAGCATACAAATATCTAATTATATGGGGTTTGAAACTAACGCGACGGCAGTGGCATATTGACTGCTCGCCCTCTGTATTATCCGGATTATGAAGATTTGCAATTAAATATATATGCATGTTTTCATGGCCGCGCATCACATGATTATTTATCTAACTTTATACATATATTTCTACCGCAATCCCGAAAGGATGAGCATAGATGTCTTATTATACCTACAAATCAACAATATGTGGGTGCATTAGACCTCTGCCTACCCCTTCAAATATAAAGGTGTTAAACGTTACGATTCTGAGACAATTAGCATGAAATACATGTCGTGTCGCCTAAACAACATTCGCAGTTGCTCGTAATGTATTGTCGCGCAGTATTTACGCGAAATGTCGCATCGCGCTGATTAGCCAGACGTACCACCTCACCGCAGTCACGACACTCGCTTACACCTGCGCTCAGTCGTATATCGGCTCGTGACCGTTGTATGGCGCGATCAATTCCCGACTCGTGCATCTCGATATTTAACTCGTTCGTACAGTCAACCTGAATACGATGTATACGGAACAAAATAGTGACAAGACTGCACGGATGTTGTCTGCCGCCGCGCTGTGTGTTGTGGGTTTGATTCCCATACGAGACAAAAATTTGTGTGATTCACAAATAGTTGTTCCAAGTCTGTGTGTTCTTTGTGTCCGTTGTTCGAATGTTTGTAAAGTCCCATACAATACAGGAATCATTACTAATGGGGGTGGAGTCTTTTAAAAAAAGGTTTTATTACATTACATCTAATATGCCAAAACATTGTATACATCTATTGTGGCAAAACATGTCAAAGTTAGAGTCAAAAATAATTTATTAATTTAGGTACAAAGTAACACATATGTAGGTCAAAATATATATAGATATTACCTGTAACTTGTCAATTCTAAGTCAATATCTCCAAACATCCAAAACTTGGTTAACGTTAATGATTTATAAGTTTATATGCTTCTAATAATCGAAAACGCTGTCTACAACTATCTACACTAATATTATAAAGCTGAAAAGTTTGTTTGTTTGGTTGAACGCGCTAATCTCAGGAACTACTGGCTCGAATTGAAAAATTCTTTTAGTGTTGGATAACCTATTTATCGAGGAAGGCTATAGGCTATATAACATCACGCTACGACTCACGAGGGCGGCGCAGTAACGATAAACACGGGTGAAACCGCGGGAACTTCTAGTTATTTAATAACGAATTACATATAATAGACTCGCTTTTGCCCGTGGCTACGTTTAGGAACGGTACTTTTTCGGGATAAAAGGTACCGTATGTCCTTTCCTGTACCCCTAACAACGTGTATGCTAAACTTCATGATGATCGGTCGAGTAGTTAAGGCGTGAAAGCGTAACAAATAAACATCCGCATTTATAATATTAGTGAGGATAATGATAATATTTTGGCATATTGGATGTAGTACATTTTAATAGAATTTTGTTCCGTTCAAATCTTTTTGAGGGCGACTGTACACAGTGATAGGAAC
The DNA here is from genome assembly GCA_963675205.1 of Catocala nupta. Classification (NCBI taxonomy): domain Eukaryota; kingdom Metazoa; phylum Arthropoda; class Insecta; order Lepidoptera; family Erebidae; genus Catocala; species Catocala nupta. Next base: position 2,966,850 of record OY776087.1, read on the forward strand.
TGGTATCAGTGTGAAGTGTCCGTTCAGGTTTATAGATTGAATGTGTCTCAATATACGACAGTTTACAGTACTACAGTACAATTAGTTCAATGTAACAGCACCCATCGCACATGAATACCCGGAGAGAAAATTTTGTACCGCTTTTTAAGTATTTGGTGAGCACGAAGAAGTGTTACATTTGGCATAATTAAAGGTTATGTGAAGGAGTGAAGAAAGCTAGAATAATAATAAAATAGCCCTGTATACATACTCTTCTATATGGCTTCTTTTCAGTGTGAGACGGGTCAGGCCATAGTCCAAAATTGACAGTTATATAACGTCGAAAATACAATACTCAACTCTCTGACATGCAGGTTGCCTCACGATGTTTTCGTTCACCGTTAAATCAAGTGATTTATAATCGATATAATCGAATCGATAACTTTTAATGCGCAAATAATAAAGAAGCAAGAATGCTTAGACTCTGACACAGGAAAAACAGCGAGCGTATGAGGGAATAGATAATGTATAGACAATGTCGTAGCTATCTATGATCAGGAATATGCTTAATTATTATATAATTTTAGACAACGGGTGATTACCGGGTTAAGTTATTTAAAAGTAATATATACCTATTCAGAAGCAGCGATAGCTCAGTAGGGAGACTAACAGACTGCAATGCAGAGGGTCTCAGGTTCGAACCCACGTCGCGCAACTCTGATTTTCGGAAGTTGTATGACTTTTCTAAATTATGTACGTATGATTGACAATTATCGCCTGCTCCGTGCCTCAGAGAGCACATTAAGCCGTCGGTCGGTCCCGGCTGCCATGAACATCTATGGCAGTCGTTATTGGGAAGTCAGTGCCCTATAATATCCTGACACTGGTCAAGCTTTAGGGTATCGTTAGCAGATAATACTTCGAATATAAATTGCCATAAATCTCGAACTCATCGCATAAATTAATTGGTAGCATGAGTTTGTGTTTATGTTTATATGCAATCTATATATTGTTCGTTCAATAGGTAAAGCAAGTGTTATTTTTTTTTAATGATATTCTTGGTAACAGTACGGTATTTTGAAACGTGGATGATAGACGACAGTAGGGTTGTTGTCTATCGCCTAAGTCTTGAAACAATAGTTATTTTCTTCTCCCTAGCCTTTATTATTCCCAAGTAACTTGGGAATAATAAAGGCTAGGGGGAAGAAGATATACCTATTCATCGCCAGAAGTTTCGTCAGTCTTGCATCGATCGTGGTCGGGGTTGACTACCGTTGTCTTATATTAGTTGTGTTAAGTATATTTACAAACCGCGAAAGTCACAAAACGTTTTAGGTACATACTTTTTTATATACTACCTACGCCTTTTTACACAGAGCAATAATTTGTGAATAACACAAATCATGTTTCAGTGTTAGATTCCGAACTCACAACACTCAGCGCAGCGACATCGGAGATCGCTTGTTCGCTGCGCCATTTATGATTAATCGTCATCGCTACTCGTTAGTGAATGCGCAAACGCATGTGTTATTGTTATGTAATGGGACATATAATCATACACGTATTGTACATACATCTGTTAAGTTTATGACAAGTGTCGCGAAGTGTGGCGGTATCATATGAGTTGTTGCGTGTGCATTGCGCATCTGTCGACTCGTGTCGCGACTGTTGCGCGTATTCCTCTATTGTGTGAATACTATGCACCCCTTAAAAGACAAACGCGCGCCCCTACCGCTGTTTTTTTAACACTATTGTATTAATTTTATTTGTATTGCCTCGTCTGGTTTTGCTTTGTTGGCACTGTGGTTTATGTTTGATTGTGCAATCGTGATGTCGCGGGTTTGCTTTCCGGGTTGGACAAAGTTTTATTGGATTTATCTGTTAGAGATTTTTTAATAGAAGAACGAATTCTAAAAATATGGATGGTAGATGGCTATAGAATCTCTTTACACTTCGTTTGCGTAAATGCGGGTCGGGTTAGTAACAGTATTTTTTTCTGGGTGAAAGGTATTCTATCCTTTTCTGTTCCTTTGACAATGTGTATCCGAAATTTCATAACGATCAGTCTAGTAGTTAAGGCATGAAAGGTGGCAGCGATAGCTCAGTGGGGTGACCAACAGACTGCAATGCAGAGGGTCTCGGGTTCGAACCCACGTCGCGCATCTCTGACTTTCAGAAGTTATGCTCCGTTCCTCGGAGAGCACGTTAAGCCGTTAAGCCGTTAAGCCGGCTGCCATGAACATCTATGGCAGTCGTTATTGGGGAAGTCGACACAAAAGATCCCACTGGGTCGAAGTGTCGCCGGTCTGTACTGACTGGCTCCCACACAAGATAAGATAAGATAAGGACTGAAAGCGTAACAAACAAGCAAACTCACATTTATAATATTAGTTAGGATTAATGATATAATTGTAATGTAAGTGTAATTACCTCAGTCTACTCCTTTCAGAATAGAGGTGTAATTCTATAAGTTCTAATGAATCTAACAGTGACCAAACTGAACCAGTTCTTTTGTTCGGAAACAATCAAACGTCTAATCTTTATAGAAAAATTTATAACTACGTATTACATTTAGTATAGACGACCATGTCTATGATCCAAGCTATGTTTTACGGATTAATATTAGAAATGCGAATGTGATTTATTTGTTTGTACAATACACGCCTAAACTCCACCGATCATCGTGAAATTTCGCATACACGTTGGCAGCAGAATAGGACATTTAAAGGTAAATCTACTAAAAGATAAACGTAAACGGCAAATCATCCAAATCATCATTCAGTAATATTTGATGTTCGCCAGATAAACACTGAACGGAGCGGAGCGGGCGGGGAGGCAAGAGAAGCCAACTCAGTTAGGGCTGGACCGCACACTGCTTCGGCTTTACAATGCGATGCTGGTAGCACAAGCAAGTTGAGGCACTTGCGTAGGATGCATCGTGTAAAGGCAAGTTGATCGCGCAAGTTACTCGCATCAAAAATCAGCGCAAATAATTTGCGTATGTGCGCTAGCCACTTGAATAATATTATAAATGCTCTTGTGAGTTTGTTTGTTATGCTATCACGCATTAACTACTTAACTAATCAGCGTGAAATTTCGCATATACAACTTTCATAAAAAAAATTTTATTATAGATGTGCCCGAGCAATTGAAGCCATGGGAAAATGTAGTAAGTATTAAATAGGACTAAGGGTAAAGGAGCGCGCAACAATTTTATGCTGAAACGTTTTGTGTAGAATTATTATTTTTTAATTGTAATTGATAGGTGATTTATTGACTAGCATTTAGGTAAAATATAAATCGGTTGGCAACCCTAAACACAGTGGCACGCGGGCCGAGTGCTCGGCAAACTCAGCTTGTTTGCTTTGCGGACCGTCCCGCCTTGCGGCCCCGCGGTCCCGCACACCTGGACCACGATGTTGTTCTAACAACGAGCAGTTTCTTCTCATAACAAAGTTTGGGCCGCTTTAATTTGAGCCTCTTTTTGTACAGTATGTTGTGCAAACATTGCGTCTCCCCCGCGCCCCTCCCGCTGCCCGGGACACCTGTGGTCGCTCTACTACGTGAGAGGAAACAAGTTTAATATATTGATGAAAGAAATAGACACTGTGTTCATAAGTGTCACTTTGTGACATCAATGAATAAATTTGATACATTATTAAAGTTATTGAACTTGATTTGATTTTTGTGTAAATACGTATATATATCTCTTTACATAATTATCTAAGAACGTTATGGAAATCTCTTACTTAGACTTACAGGTAGGTTTCGTCGCGATGTTTTCTTCATCGTTACTATGGCCTACCCCTTCTCACACTGAGAAGAGGCCTGTGGCCAGCAGTGGGACAGTTTAATGCGGGGCTGATATTAATAATAATATTAAATATTCTACCACATACACGCAACACCATCTAGCCCAAACTAAGCAGAGCTTGTACTATGGGTACTAGACAATGGATAAACATACATATATACATTTTTTTTGTAAATGCATACATATTGTACATAGAAACACCCAGACCAAGACAAACATCCATGTTCATGCACACAAATGTTTGACTTGTTTGATTATATTATTATTTTATAATAAGTATAACAGGAAGATGTTATCGTTATTTCGTGGCTAGTCTAAGCTATATCGAGCCAGATAGAGTCCATAAGATTTGTAGGCATTCTTTGCCAAAAAAATCTCAGCGTTAAAAAGTTGGTAATGTTTTGGAAAAAGCCAAAAATTTTTTGTACTGCACCTGATACCAGTCGTGACAAAATGCTGTCTCATTAAATTATAAGAGAGAGGCAATAGACGCTGCAATTGCTTGCACACTGAGTTGTAAACTGTAATATCTTCTGCACAGATGGCTGGCTTGGTTTAATTTTTTAAGTCCTACCGTGACCTAAATTAGATCTGTGAAAGATTATTACATTTTACTAAAAATATGGTTGTCTTAACATAAATAGCATAACCTTATTTGATTTATAAAAAGAACAGGGCTGGATTTATGTTTGGGAAGCAAGGGCTAGTCCCGGGCCTCCAGTATATATTTCACTGAAATAACTTCCAGAGCTCGATCACTTTTTCACAGCAATTATTTGTCGAAGTAAAAAGCTCGTATAACTTATATTCGCCGTTTGATATTTATTGCATTTTACTATAAGTTAATAGCAGCATATTTTGACGTGGAGCATATTATTAAAAAAAATTATCTTCTCTATAATTCTATTGCTCAAAATATTCTGGACCTCCAAGCATTTAAATCCGACTCTGTAAAATACCAACATAACACACAATTCCTATACAGAAGTATGTCGTAACTCGTGTAGGCTTAGACCGCGACTAATGAGTGTCACACGTGAGGATTAGCCCGCATTGTGCGGCGCAGGCGCAACGGACGTGTCTCGAGGATCATCTGCGCAGGCGTCGACACACATAGACAGACATAATCTGCTCTCATTCACATCAATGCAGCGAGTTTCAACGGCTTTCTTTCTAACAACAAGACATGGTGGTATTAATACGGTACTCCAGACCGTATTGACACAACGCCCACTATTCTAATATACTTATAAAGTCCTCCAGACCGAATTTCGGTCACGGCGGTCAATCTGAACGGAGACTGGTCAACTACGCAGGAGATATTATAGTGCAAAAGTGTGTGCGCAAACACAAGTGCACTCTCTGTTCCCTAATTCTCATGAACCGATGGGACAGCAATCCGATAAGATTTGAGAGAGATCCGGCGCAGGACCAACGGCTTTACGTGCTTTCTGAGGCACGGGGGTGTGTAATCAAACAACTTTTTGATGGCCCGACCCGAGATATGAACCTGAGAACGAATGCTCAGCATCGCATTACACCTACATAGATTGTACAGAATAAGTATGTGGTATTGTCAGAGCGATCACCTCAATACCCGTACCACAGATTAATTCCTATCTAGCGAGTGGCTTGATATGAGTTTTGGTCTGGTTATCCTTACTAATATTATAAATGTGAATGTGAGTTTGTCTGCCATTTACATGAAATTCTGCAGACATATTATCTGAAGTACAGAAAATGTTAACTTTCATCTAGAAAATAGTACTGTGCCCGAGGGACAGGAATTTATTTACAAAATCTACACTAACGTGAGCGAAGAAGCGGGCAAAATGTAATTCTACACAAAAAGAAATCTATACAAAAGGATTGGTTATTCGAGTAAAAAATGGTTTGGAATATAACAGTGAACCTAGCCTTTACAAGATCATTACCTGTCCTGAATACACCGCATACATTCGTAGTACACAGCCGGCACAAGGCGACCGCTCACGGTCCTTTCACACACATTAAGCATTAGATAAGCTCCATCGTGCACTAATGCGATTAAGATAATGCTTAATTACACAGTGATCGAGCGCGGCCGTCCCTTCATACCGCACTAATCTATTAACGAGGAGTCCACTTTATTGGACTTTACGTTTCCGTTTACCCTGTTCTCATAGTTCTGGGTTCGATTCTGGGAAGCCTGTACTGTCAGTTTGATTATATAAGGGTCATCACGTATCACCTGTTCAGTTGTCTCTGATAAACTTGGATAAACTTGTGTAGAATATGAAAGCTAAAAATTGGTGCTTGAATTTGCAGGTGATCGTGACGTCTTGTGTTCGCTTAGGCCAGGCAAAACGAGTTTTGTGTTTGCAATTTTTCTGTGGCAACACGGAATATTAAATGGTATAAGGAAAAGCTGGCCGTTGGCGATTATTTGGTGATGATCTGGATAAACTTGGTCGCCCGAGAATAAGTCACCTTTTTACATGAAATCATTATTATTGCATTTTGCTTAATATGTTACAAGAGTTTTGGAAGCTGACAAACCGACTCCCTGTTTCTTACCTTTCATTCCAATCCAAGCCCTTTTCTCCAGGAACAACAACACGCGAGTGATGTACCTGATATTGGCAAATTCACAGGGGTACTTTAGACTTTAACTGACTTAAACCACAACCGTGTTTCTTCTCTTGCCTATAATCATTTGTTTGCATACTAACCTCCATTCAGCATTATCTGGCATCTCCCTTCAACAGTCGACACTTCCGAACATACTTACATACTATTGTAGATGTATCAACAATATCTGAAGCTTGGAAGACGAGACGTCACGACCGATTCGATTCCCTGCGGTCCATCTACGTCACCGTACCTGTATAAAAGAACATGATTCATTACTGCGTTTTAACTAAACGATATAAATTACATAGATAGTAATGCAGCGATGTATGATGAACAATACCGCTGTATCATATCCACGTCACCGTGAAAGTATAACAGAGCGCAGTTCATTGCTGCGTCTGTACAGAATGATATAAGTCGTATAGATAGTAGAGCAGCTATGTACAATGAACAATGAAGGCATGTCGTCGATGCTGTTATGTTTGCGGCTCACGTCCGACGCTCGTGAGGGAACGCGACGAGCCCGCGGTGAGAACAACACTCAATGCAAGAATACGTCTTCGTTCAATCTCTTGGCTCTTACTTATAAAAAATATTACGAACTGTAGAGTTAGTAGTTCGGTTTATGGCGAAATGTGGGTGTAAATCTCTGCTTACCCCTTGGAGAAATACAGGCGTGAATCTACGCCTTTATGTTTTTTTAAGATTAATAGGAATTTGGCTTTTACTATTAAAGTATTTTTGGTGAGCCTCCTCCTTTGGTAAGTCCCTTGCTAAACTAAAATACTTCTGTTTGAATTGGCTTCAATGTCTCTAGCTAAGTTAGAATGCTTCTATGAGGTGTGGTTTCACGTCTTTATTGAATTCGGTAGGAGTGTGACTCACGACCTATAATAATCATGTTCTATCACATAACGCCATCTAGCCCATACTAAGCAGAGCTACTATACATAGAAACACCCAGACCATGACAAACATCCATATCCATGCACACAAATGTTTGACTTGTGCGGGAATCGAACACGCGATCCCAGGCGTGGCAGTTGGTTACACTAACCACTACGTCATCGTGTCCGAATATCTATCAATCGCAAATTTTAATGTGTTATCTATCAGGCTAGTACTGCTTATGTAAATGTGGACATCCATATCTTTCATAGTTTGTGAATTCTTCCTAAATATACTTACTTACTTACCCACATTTTGCCAACTATGTATACCTACATAACAGCAGCGATAGCTCAGTGGGGAGACCGAGCCTGAAATCTAAACCAAAACCTCACGATCAACCGCTTACAAGCCGCTTCAGTAGTGCAAAAGGAGGAATTGAACTCACGACCTCTTAAGCACAAGTCTAATTTCTTAACCATTGCGCTACTGCCACATGTTATGCAACGTCAACGTTACACCAAAGACTCATTATACATATTAATAATAATAATTTATTGCACAAAATACAGTTACAAATATTTCAAACTTATACATATTTGCATTAATAAAACTTAAGATTGAAGATTCTGATAAAAGATCACTTGTCTCCTGTACTATTTAGAAACTGTATCACAGGTAGGCAGGGTCATTGGTCACTTACAATACCGTTGTATAATAAAGACAGGCGCAGACGCAGCTCATAGATGCGCAGGCGCAGCTTACAGTGCTGGCGGGACGCGGCACAGGTGGAAACGAGCAGATTCGACACGACCAGTTAGTTAAAAATAAACAGGACACAGCTGAGATTGTATCCCGCGTTCCCACCCCTCCCCTTCCCCCCACCTCAGTGGTAGAGGGGAGAACGACTCATTAAACCGGTCGGCAGCACCCCGGTGCGCCTGCGCAACATCTACCAACACGCAACATCGCGCATCACTCGAAACATATCATTTCGCATTTATAAACAATCTTTACAACTTGTTTTCTGATATCGAGACTTGCTTCAACATAATCCTGCTTGTATTATATACGTGGCAGTTTGTGTGGATGTTTGGATGTTTGTCACTCAAAAACGCGTAAACCGTTGAATATATTTGAATAGAACTTGGCATATAGATATACCACGTCCTGAATACTTTTATCCCGGTATGTGTTTCAAGATTCTTCCGAAAGAAGCCGTGGACTGAAGCTAATTATATTTATATTCAATTCTTACTGTTGTAATATCTATATTGTATAATGGTGGAAGAAAACTACGTCAGTGGCTTAGTTACTATAGGTATTCTAAAACATTAGCATGCGTAAAAAGAGACAGTGCTTTACATATTGTATAGCTGTATCTTACTCACGCATGCAGTAATAATACTTCAGTTAATGGTATCGTCATATTGTTGCTCTAAAACTATAACAAGAAGCCCAGCGTTGGTACATTCCGCGGGTCGAATGTTGCCCCGGCGCAGCGATGCGGCGGCCCTGCGCAGGCGCATCGCGACCGGTTCCCAATGGCCGGCCACCGACACACTCATTCAATTTGTCTAACATAATATATAATGATATAACACACCGTGCGATGCGCTCTTTATCATCCATCAAACCAGCTTCATAGCTCTCTGCTTATGCCATATACACATGCACTTACATTCTCTATGAACTTACTAGACTTATATCTTGAACAGCGATAGCTCAGTGGGGAGACCAACAGACTGCAATGCAGAGGGTCTCGGGTTCGAACCCACGTCGCGCACCTCTGACTTTCGGAAGTTATATGACTTTTCGAAATTATGTGCGTATTGATTGACAATTATCGCCTGCTCCGTGCCTCGGCGAGCACGTTAAGCCGTCGGTCCCGACTGCCATGAACATCTATGGCAGTCGTTATTGCGGCAGTCGACACAAAAGATCCCACTGGGTCGAAGTGTCGCCGGTCTGTACTGACTGGCTCTCATACAAGATAAAATAAGATACTAGACTTATATCTATGATACCATTAGATATATGTGCCGAAGAACCAATATTTAACTGAAATCTTACCATATTCTTGTAGGTTTACGTGAATGTTGCACAAAGCATGTTTGATAAATATATCTCACTTACTAGGAATAATTCCTGTTTTGCGGCGGACTTTAAAAACGTTCATACAATGGGCGCAGAGAATACCTCGACTTGGAACAACTATTTGTCATCACACAAATGTTGGTCCCGTTCGAAGATTACAGCTACAATACTCGGATAATCTTTTGTGCCATGTGGTGGCACTGGCGTCATCTCGCCATCGAACAGTCATCTATTCCTATAACATTAACTATTGAAAGAAATTCGGATTTGGTCTATAGTACAATTCTCGAAGCTGACTCTACTTACATATGTTTTTAAAAGTACTACCGGTCGCCAAGTGGTCGAAATTCGCCCATAATTTATTTAAATTTTAAATTTGATCGTTATTAAGGTTTTATTGTCTATAACTATGCCCTTATACTCGTAATCACATTTCATTTAGTTACCTACTCCACATAGGTACAAATGTATGTAACCATAGTTACGAAGCATTCTACGAAGTCAACCAAACAATGCCGAAATACTACGAACGCGATTCGATTGCTTGTGTCAAATGCATAGTTGCGTGTAGTGCTTTTGTGCATTGTTTATAAAAATGTTAGAATTCGCCTCTCCTTCTCCATATAAACTTTAACTGTGCCAAATTTCATACTCCTCCATCCCCGCAATTTTCGTAAAAAAGGGTACAAAGTCTTTGCTTCACGTATTAATATATAGATAACATAATACTTACATATTTTTTATCATTTGCCCATATTATGTGTGACCAGATTTGAGAAATTGTGGTAAAGAAGAAAAAAACATAGAAATTGTGAGCATGATAAAAGGACCCTAAACCGATAAGCGTGCAAAAAAATGTCATGAGAGTAAGTTAAGATAGATAACTGCCACGATGAAGCAGTGGTAGTGAATACTACCGCACATAAAGTCTCGGGATCGATTCCCAGGTTAAGCAGTGTTAAAAAGTTTGTATAAAGAAATCCTTTGGAATATGAATATCTGGCCTCTGTAATAGATATATATATGTATTACGTGAGATCCAAAAACATAACTACCGAAATGTAAACAAAAAAAATAAAAATATTATATATTTTCTCTACCGAAACACGAATGCAAAAATGTTCTAACAGAAGGCCTTCTATTCCTAACATATGAAGAGACAGAAAGACTACTTATAATGAGTGATCTTTGAATTTCTTTACACACACACACACACATACACACAAGAGCGCTCGCGCGCTCATTCAAACATACATATACTGTGCTGCATAGGCTAATTTATTTAAATTTGTTATTTTGCTTATATTTTCATATTGTTTTTCACTTATTAACTATTCTCTAGTACAATAATCTTAGATCCACTTAAATTACTATTGTATAACACCACAACTATTTTATGGCTTAACTTATATTGCAGGGGATGGCGTTGGTGTCTGTCACACAGTTCTCCCTAGCTCAGACACCATCGTTTTACTCAATCAGTTTCATGTAAAATCTAGTTTTGTCCATTATATGTTACTATAAGATAGACAAACTGTGCCTATTTTTGGATTAATAAAGTTTATTATTATTATATAACTCAGCCTATACCTTCGGGAATGTACAAATACGAGAGACTATGTATACAGGGTGTCCGGTAATTAATGGATAACCTTGAAATGTCTTATAGTATAACTGTAGGCCGTTCAGAAAAAAATTAAAAAATATATATGTATATTAAAAAGTGCAAGCTATATTAGCATAGCATACTTTTGACTGTCTATCTATTAGCATAATTAGTGTTTAATAATAAAACAACATGAAACCGATGGATTTCATTGATTTATGGTCATAGTATACAAGAAAACTATACATGGTAATTAAAAAAAAAACACATATCTCAGGTAGTAGTTAGGATAGATTTTATTTCATATTTTTTTCTGAACGCCCATCAGTTCCTCTATAAGACATATCCAGGTTATCCATTAATTACCGGACACTCTGTATACATATATGTATATTAAATATAGTCTATACCAGGCATAGTAGCTTCCCAGTTGACTACGATACGATATTCACGATAAACGTTATTATATGATATATTTAAAAAATGCGGATATATAAAATTTTATTGCAGCTCGGTTCACATTGATAGCAGAAATATTTTCTTTACATCTTTGGTAAATTGGCGTGAGACTATGTAGGTATGTATTAAGCAATAAAATATTATGCTAGGATCGTAGCAAGTATAGAAATGATAGCCTGGTGGGAGATCGTTGGATTGCCAGTGGTCTCAATTTAGATCCCAAGTCACGAATCTCTAACTTCTGAATCATGAAGGTTTTGGCTTTCAACACAGACAAGTTAGCTTAAACCCAGTTGCGTGAGCAGTAGCGTGCCGTGCGTATATTATTGTACTAGCATAGCTTACTGGGAGACCGAGGGACTGCCACACAGAGGTCTCAAGTTCGATCCCAAGTCACCTTTGACTTTTCAAAGTTATGTGTATATTATATAGTTAATCATAGCTCGTTTTAAAGATAAAGGAAAACAGCGTAACGAAACCTATATGTCTGAGAGCTCTTCATACAGTTTTCAAAGACATGTGAAGTCTTTTAACCTACACTGAGTCAGCATGGTAGAATTTAACCTTACCCATCTCAAAATAAGATCGGATATAAATTGTCTCACAAGCGTTTATAACCAGGGCTGATGTTATTATATAGAAATATAAAATGAAAATCCGTGGTCTCTGCATACCCCTTTGGAAAACCGGCGGCAATCTTCGTGTATAGGACACGTGTATAAAAACCACGTGGTCTTGGCTCGTTGGCTTTCTGAATGAGCATACGATGAATAAGGGTGATCCGCTGAGTGAATGAGTGTGGTGCCCGCGGCTGTGTGCCACCGCGGTGCACTGCCTGCGCCTGCGCCGGCTCCACGCGCGGACGAGCGGCGCGTGCGCACCCCGGGCGGTTCACACGCCTCCCCGTACAACAAGGCCGCTGTGTCATTGAGCTCCTTCAACCAGCTGTTTATATTGATACCAAAACAAACAAGACAAACCCACACCGCTATACCCTAGAGTAGTAAACAGACGTATTACGTCTCACGTAATTAGAAACGTGTCCTTAATCAGGCGCATTTCTACACCGCCATGCTGTTAAGAATTTTCTAACAAAAACTTGTATTAACACTATGCCTTACCCGGTAACGCTACTGAGACTTCACAATATTCACCTATAGCACGTCACTGACGCTGCAGACAGAGATAATATAATAATAATAATAATATTCTACTACATACACACAACACCATCTGGCCCAAACTAAGCAGAGCTTGTACTATGGGTACTAGACAATGGATAAACATACATATATACTTTTTCTTTTGTAAATATATACATAATATACATAGAAACACCCAGACCAAGTCAAACATCCATATTCATGCACACAAATATTTGACTTGTGCGGGAATCGAACACGCGACCTTAGGCGTGGCAGTTGCTTACACTAACCACTACGCCATCGAGGCCGACAAATATAAACGACATCCTAGCTATAATATTATGACTGCGCCCGTGAGTTTGTTTGTTACGCTTTTACACTTTATCCACTCGATCGATCATCATGAAATTTCGCATACACGTTGTCAAGGGTCAGAAAAGAACACCTTTCATCTAGATAGGTACTGTTCCCAAGGAACAGCAATTTATAGTCAAAATCTAGTTTAAGGCGAGCGATGTCGCGGGCGAAATCTAGTACATATCTATACTAATACATATATACAAAGTGTCCGGTAATTAATGGATAACCTTGAAATGTCTTATAGTAGAACTGAAGGCCATTCAGAAAAAAATGAAAAAGTCATATAATAAAAATTAAAAAAATATTAAAAATAAATTAAAAAATGCAAGCTATATTAGCATAGCATACTTTTGACTGTCTATCTATTAGCATAATTATTGTTTAATAATAAAACAACAAAAAGCCGATGGATTTCATTCATTTATGGTCGTAGTATACAAGAAAGTTATATATGGTAATTAAAACAAAAACACATACGATAGGTATGTGTCAGGTAAGGATAGATTTTTTCCATATTTTTTTCTGAACGGCCATCAGTTCCACTAAAGGACATTTCCAGATTATCCATTAATTGCCGGACAATATATAAAGATTTAATTTTTGTTTGTTTGTTAGGGTTTAACTCAAAAACTACTCAACCAATTTTGAAAATTGTTTCAACATTAGAAAGCTATATTATCACCGAGATACATAGACTACAATTTATAAAAATAAAGTACTGTTAGTAAAATAAACTTACCTACATTACACGAGCAAAAGTTAGTGTAATATAATAATATAAGAAAACGTACCGTCAACATGCAGCACAAGCACTGCTGAAACTCTTCATGCCTACAAGCGCTTAAGAGTGCGCCGAGCGTAAGACGCGGTTGGACTGAATGACAGAGCTCGATATTCAAATCGGCGCGCGGCCGCCATAGTAAAATTGTATGGAGGATTTGAAGTGCTTTTTTGATAAATATATATATATTGTCAACCAATAACTTAAATATTTGGGACGGACAAATTGTAATATAACTATTTATGTTTCGTTTAAACTGTAAAATAAGATAGATTTTTACTGTTATAATCTAAAATTACGTAACACGAGCTTACGTTTTTGCATTTTTCGTGCAAATTTACGTAATTTTGTAGGCGAAAATATTAATTATTTTTTACACGGAGTAATTGTAAACACATTCATTGTTATGGTAAATGTACATATATTTTATATTTGTTTTAAACAAAAAGTGTTGATTTCATCAACTTAACTGTGACCGCCTGTTTTGGCACATTTCGTTTGGCGCAGTCTTAATAATACAGACATTTAATAAGCAACTGCGTTAGATATAAACATATTATTATATCCGTAGCGTGAGTCGCTAGATGTGTACAGCGTTTAATTCGCGACCGGTCATCGCGACCGCGCGCCTAATTGCAGCGCGAACGGCGCGTAATTTGCGTGAGAACGGCGCGCGCGCATCGTGTCGCGCATGCGCGCAGAGTTCCCGCTCAATTGCGCTCATTCGCACTACATGTTAAATGTATCAAAGTTAGCCGGCTCACGCCGTTCGTGCTTGTTATCTCACTTGTGTGACAATTTAGGAGCACGATAGTATGTACATACTTACATACCTATATTTAACACTTGTTTTAGCCCACGACTTTGACCTACGACCGCGTGGAATTTGAAAATAGTTATAGCTATGTATATTTTTCTTTCCTTAGACCGTTCCATAAGAAGAAACTGATCTGCACATAATATTATTTATTTTCCAGGCGGCGAATCAATCAACATACACCAGATTTTAAATTAATGTTCCAGCAATATAACTGTGGTCCACAATCAACCTCGTGCAGTATTTCTTTGCGTTACGGCGTACATATAGACAATAAATCTAAAAATTATCGTTTTGGCTTCTATAGTTCTTGTAAAGACCACTTCCTTTATTTTTCTTAAATATCTCCTGTGTATAGACATCAATCAGTTACAATTTTATAATATTTGCACATATTGTATAAACATTATACTTGTTACATATTTTGTAAGTATATATCACATACATCTATGCTAATATTATAAAGGTGAAGAGTTTGTTTGTTTGGTTGAACGTGCTAATCTCAGGAACTACCTACTGGTACGAATTGAAAAATTCTGTAAGCGTTAGATAGTCTATTTATCGAGGAAGGTTATAGGCTATATAACATTACCGACCCACGGGGGTGGTGCAGTAATCATAAACGCAGCTGAAACCGCGGGCATATCTAGTACATAATAATAAACGGCAGTAGTCCAATAGATAAGTCATTCGACTTGTGATCGAGATGTCGTGTGTTCAACTTCACCCAATCGCATTACCGACGTGACCCTGAACCAACTCCTAACGCAATGTAGCCTAACCGTAGGGGTTAATAAGTATGTTCTAATTCAAATTGCGATTAACCATAGAAACTATTCTCAAAGCAATGGGCAGAGCTATATTATATTCCCATTTCAGTTATGTTTCAGGTCCCACATAAAAGGACAACTACTGACCACATTTCCAGACCCTTTACGGGAATCGCCATTCATCGATCACGTAACCCTCAGTATCAAAGACGCAGTCTACATATCTAAACTTACCATATTCACGCTATTTACTACATATAAGATTGACAGATATATCTATGGATATATGGAGTACGCGGATGCGGCTCTAGGTGCACTGTCGATGCGCTATCGGCGCGCGACGGATGTGTCTCGTTCGCGAGTCATGGGATAACATCTCGCAGCTTCCGCCCATTTATCTGCCACGTCTCAGCCCACGGTGGCCACGAGCTTCCTCCCCCTCTCCCCTCCCCGGGATCGATGCTCTATGTGCGACTTGAGAGTGCGACAAGCCTCCACGTCACACTGTTGCATCAATACATGTGTCTTTTGTCCACGCTGAATCAATTACTCTCTGCCTTGCTATTACAAATGTTCCTTGAAAAGCTCGCCATTGATTATTATTTAATGATAGTATCAATGGGAAGCAGCGATAACCTAGTGGGAAACCATTGGTTTGGTACTCGGAGGTCTCGAATTCCAGCTAGCTAACAACCTCTAACTTTTAGTAATGTGTGTATTAAATAGTTAATTATCGCTTGCTTTAACGGTAAATTGACTACGGACTTAAAGCTCCAGATATCTAACAGATGGATAGAAGTACCCTAATCAATCCTTTTCTTTAATTCCCTTAAAGTCGGCAACGGATGATAATCCAAATATTGCAAGGGATTATCCTAGCTAATATTATAATTGCGAATGTGAATATATTTATTGCTCAATTTTTCACGACGTGTATGCGAAATTTGATATCAGGTGTACAGAAAAGGACATCAAGAACCTTTAATTCATACAAACGTACTGGTCCCGTGCAAGCAAAGCCACAAGCAAAGTTAGTAGACTATAAAAAAGGTTTTTACTTGTGTACCTATATTAGAAGAGAGGTTGCACGTGTATGTGACGTGATTGGACACAATGCACCGAATTAGTGAGCGCCAGAGATTGTGCGACAATAGTGCTCGTTACGCACCGCTTTGTCCGCCAAATATACTATTTGGACATTGTCAGACAGATTCTGAGCGACAGGCGACGTTCTCAACATTCACTTGAATATTATTACTCAATAGCATTGACCTGAAACTATACCTTGCAGTACGCCAAAAACGCCTTCAATTAGAATACATAAAATTAACATAATTTATCCGTCTCACTTTGGTGTCGGTGTATATAGACAGCAATAAAACACGACTGCTTCCTATCAAATCCCCGAATACAGAATTAAATATAATTTTATGCGTAATTAAATCAAAAGCCTAACCTTAATCCCTTTTCCTAATATCGAACTTTGTAATTATTGACTTTGTCATGTTTTAACTGAGCACTACAACTTAAAATATACAGTGTCATAAAATATTAATAAGAGATACTATTTGAAGTCAACTGTATAATTCCAGTACAACGACAGCTAGTAGTAGCCAGGTCGTGGGAATATCATAATGCACGTTAATTGCGCCAGATCAAGTGTCGTAGTACCCGCCGCACACCGCGCGCCTGCGGCCCACCGCCATTAAACAAACGAGCTTTTGTTCTAATTTGTGGAGATGCGCAGACGCACTCGCTGTCACGACACACCACACAGTCGCGTGTCACGCACTGTGACGTATGCGCGCATCACTCGTGCACTTGACACTTGCGGCTCGCTATGCACCGTGCGCCCGCGCCGGTGTCGATGCACGCCCTAATGAACTGATCCCCGCCTGCAGATATTTGCTCACCGAATAATATCCTATTAATTAGATGCGATCGTGAATACTGAATCTTCACAACTGATCTACGAAGCTATATAATAGTCGATATAAAGACATGATATATTTATTATTTCCTAGTCGACACAAATGTGAATAACAACCGCGTATAAACCAAATTAAGTATAGCCTGCTACCGGTGAAAGAGAGAATATTATGCTTTAAATAAGTATTTACGACGTATTTTTTAACATCAATAAGTCATCATTAGTCATGTTTATATAAATTGTTTAATTACATTTTGATAATATGACGCATGTAAAAATACACATATGTATGTATTTGATACAGATATATCTATATACATTTTTCTTCTCAATAACACGCACGTACCCTAAAAATAAATAAGAATAGACCCTCATAAATAATGATTCGGCAATTAAACAATAAGCTAACAACATACGGTCAAGTGTTGTAGAGCCGCGCTGTGATGGGGCTGCGCGGGCGCACGTCGGGAGGAGGGGGCGCTCCGTGCACGTTGCAATAAAAGTAAATCAGTGCTGCACCGGATTAAAAGCTCGTCGGTGGGGCGGAGGCCGGGGGCCGGGGCGAGGGGGCGCGCGCCCGCCGGCAGTCCAAGCGCGCGGCCCGCGGCGAGCGCACGAGTGACGAGAGAGCAGTGACGGCGCCGCAGTACGCAGTGTGTCCAGTGCAGTGTGTGTTGTGTGTCGCGGTGCAGCGGGTGCAGTGCGCTGCTGGAGCGAGGCGCGCGCCACACGTGGCGGCATGCGGCAGGCGCGCGCGCCGCGGCGCCCCGCGCTGCGCTGACCCGATGCGCCGCGCGCTGAGCCCGCGGCTGCTGCCGCTGCTGCTCGCCCTCGCCCTCGCCTGCCTGCTGCGCGTACGTCCTCCACTTCTTACACACCACACTCAAATCCTTTCAGCACATACTCACTTACGGAAATCTGTCTATTACAAAACTCCAATATCAATACAAATTTTTTGAGTCTATAACAAAGCTCACAATAGAAAAATCAAATATTTTCAAAGTTAGACCGAGGAATTGATATTGAGCTATAGCTGAGATCTTTGCCATCGTATGTGTTAGTTAATATCAAATACCGGTGTGATCGGGGAGCTGCCTCGGTATTTCCCGTGCGACATGCGCTCGATGAGCTCCGGCCGGTGCTCGGTGAGGTCGGTGCGCGCGTGCCCCACATACTGATGTCAGCCCATCAACGAAACAGCTCACGTTGTTGCGCGGAATATCTCGCGTGTGCACAACCAACTTCTCTGTACAACACATGAGCCACTACAAACTCAAAGAACTACATGTTATTAAAAAACAAAATAGAGAAATTTGAATTTGGAAAATCACTCAAAATCCAGACAATTTCTCACAATGCTGTACATAATGTTGGGTATGAAGTTCGCTGTACGCCTGACAATATCGATAACTCTGACTCAATACATTCGCAACTTCGACTAGGATGTAGATAACTGCTACACGTTGTACTCTCGGATCTGTTCACGATTTAACAATTGAGCGCGCCGGAATGTAGTCATCCTTAGCAACAGTCGAATTGTATCTTCTTATTAACATGCCTCGCCAGCTAGTAATAAGAAGCAAGCAGTTTCGAATGTATATTCACTTTAACGATTAATAATCATATCGATTCTGAATAACTAACTGATTATGATGACTCCATCAAACGTAAATATATATTAATTTAACGAGATGTATATTTTACATATGCGTAAAATATAAAAATGCAATAAAACCAAAATGACCTAATACGTACGCCGATAGCAATTTATATTACTTAAGAGTAGAGTTATTTAGGATACTTAAGAGCTGGAAAATTTTTACGATTTTGTCAACGATAAAATTAAATGTTGATTTATTATTATTTACTAAAGTTCCATTATAGATGAACAGTTTAGAATCTGTACTATAATTAATTATCATATTATTTATAATTACACGCGCTGTTAGATTTGACCGGAAATTAAGGCATGTCTACTCGCTTTTCTCTGCTCCGCCTGTGGATGATAATACATACGATGTTAAAACCAGTCTCGCTGGACAAGTCGCCTCGCGGTTTTACCGTAACTGGCACACACTTGACTACTAATTTCCACTAAATTCCGGCCTAAGCTTGTGTTCACTTACAATATTCTCATTTGAATCTAATTACAACGTATATTTATTTGGGAATTCTTTTAATTCTGTTTCATCCACTTGTAAATTTGATGCGTAAACATGATCTTTGCTTTGAATTTGTCAGTTTCTGTTTTGACTTCATCTTTAGGATTTATTTATTTGTATTGATTCTTAAATTTTATTACTGTAGCTGAAGTAACAGTAATAAATTTGCCCTTTAATTTATGAGAAGATATTATTGTAATTTAAAACATTTGCAACAAATGTTTGAAATCGGTTACAATTTCACATCGCTAGTCGGTAAACTTTCTATGCACTGAGAAATTGTCTATAATACTTTGTAATCACTTTCATTTGATCTATAAACATGCTAACAGAGCACGTAAATCAACAAAATACAATTCTCTATTAATAATTCAACAATTATTGTACATATTTCCGAACGTATCTGCTTGTCTATATGTTTTATGTACTTAATAATAATGAATAACTTCAATAACTCATAAGTACGAACCGTCATCGATATTAAAAGGAAGAATTTGATATAGCCTGACATAATTTATTTGACTCCATCTGTTACATTATCATTATCATTATTTAGTAATGTTACAATGTAATTGTTTTGCATTATATTACTTATACTATAAGTGTAACGTAAACTTGTATGTTACGCTGCGTCGTGAACGATGTCAGATATGCCAACTATGGTGGCAACAACGTTCGCACGCTGTACTCTAAATACTCATACATATCTAGTTCTAGTACCTATGTAGCCTAAGAGTGCTTGTTTTAACCGCCGTAGCAAATTAAACCAAGCGAGATTTATTATTTGTTTTCCTTTGCTTTAGTTTTTCTTATTTATTACGTTTTACTGTTTTAGTCCTGTGCATTGTCCTCGCATCATGTTTGCATCTTGTCTTTTTAGGCAATGATTCTCTATTCACAATTGTTTTTTAATAGTAAAACGTTTTTCCAGTTTGGTAGTATGTCTCTTAAGGCATTTAGTTTAATATATTCTAGCATCTGCCCGCAATTTTAATCGCGTCAATCCGTGACAAAAGTGTCTTATATGTTTATGGATAAACATATAAGACACTTTTGTCACGGATTGACAGGTACATAGTCTCTATTTACGCGAAGTTTCATCCAAATCCATTCAGCGGCTTACGTGTGATTATGTTACAGACATCCGAACACCATCATAAATTTTTACATTTATAATATTAGTAGGATTTACAACAGCATTTGTTTATTTTTTATATTTAACAAAACCAATAAAATTATCTTTATAAGGTGTGAATCGTTAGACTGTATCGTAGACTTGTGTAATGATATCCAAAAACGCAGGATTAGGCGTAAAGATACAAAGAATCGTAAGTGTTTTACGACAAAATGCTATTCTCATAATCGAATTCGATTTAAGTAGTAGTTGTGTGCCTCGATTGGCGCCCGCGCTATTACATAAATCCTCATTAGTATCCATCGAACTTCCATCCTTGAACTTGTAGGTAATTAAATTTAAATAAAAAGAAGCTTAACCTGCCACGGTGACTGCGTTTAAATTATTTATATTTTGTGACTAATTCCCACATTTTGCTGGAGAATATTTTCTTTAAAATTTGTTATTTTTTATTATAACACTCTCTAGAAAGCTCTTAAAATAATTCCCGTATCGCGAGTGTTTTTACCAACGTTCAAACACTAAACACAAAGAACATCACAACTTGGAACAACGACTTGTGGTTCATATAATTTTACTCACAACACTCGGCTTATTCGTAGCACTGGCGATACGATCACCTAACCAATTTTTGTTCTGAAAATAAGCTTGTATTATCAACCATATTAGTTTCATGAAGTAATTTAAGATTCTTTAGGAAATTATAGTTAAAGTAGTTTTAATGTTTGATGTATTGTTGACAAAAATATTTTGGCAATCTTAAGAGAATACTTAATTCTCTTAAGATTGCCAAAATATTTTTGTATTTTTAATGCTGTAGTTATATTGTCATCGTCTATAACTGCTAATTCAACAGAGTCAAAGGCAAAAATCTATTAGAGTAACATTTATGGCCTTAAGATTTGGGTACTTAGTGAATTTAATAAAGTTAAATTAAAGTCAGTGGCTACATACCGAAAAGAGTCGAGTCTATCAATAGATAAGTGTACGAAACACAGTCGTATTATATGCTATTAAATCTAATTTTTGGTTGGTACTTTTGGCGGCACGTATATACCTATATCTGCTTATATAATATAGCCCTGTGACTGGGATAGGTATTTATATGCATCCTTCAAATAACTTTCGTATGTAATTTCTGTTTGTCAGCTACAATGACAAAATATAGGCACTAGTCATATAGTTTCATCTACTTGCAGTTTAAATGATCAGCTCGCTACTGGTATACTCTGTTGTGACTTTAATTCAAGGTAATAAAATTAGTGATCTAAAGATCATTTTCTGAGTTTTGTCAGTCTGTCTATGTTTGTAACATTTGCCGTGATACCTGTAGCGCGTGTGCCTAGACTGCTTTAAAGATTTAGGATAAGATGATTGCTTCGTTGGTCCTGTGGCATAGGTTTGTGCTTACGTTTGGAGTGAGATCCCGGGTTGAATTTCCGGCCCGAATAAAAGGTCAATTGAATTTTCTATCAAAAATTCACAGTTGTAGAATTAAATCTAAAACTGTGCTCTGGCTTGCGTGGGATCTCGAAACATAACAGTCTGAGTGGATATGTGGTACAATTCTGCCAACCCATTTGTTATGATAACAACAGTTGTCATGAACTCCAAAGTCAATTCTTAACTTATTCCATAATACAAACGTAATATAAAATACTTGTATCTAAAATTTTTACTAGCTGGAAATGGCCGAGTCTTTTAATTTTTCTATACTCTCTGGAACTGCTGAATCTATTTTAATAATTATTCCACTAACTTTATTCTCTTTAATTTATATTTCTTGTAAATAATTTGTGTAGGTAGGTATATATTATATTAATTTCACAAATAGAAAGTTATCCGACTCCCGCACTAGGAATAAATCCTCTATCGCAGGGGTCTTTACAAACATTCAAATAACAGACACAAAGAACTCCCAGACTCGGCACAACCATTTGTGGACCACACAAAGTTTTGGCAGTGGCGAAACGACCACTTTAAGCCTCTTATCTACTAGACAACATTTGGCGCACGACATGTTACACAACATGTTGCTCAACATGTTGAAAGTCAGCGCGGAACTTTTGTTTATAAGTTGTCTGTCGATGATTTCGCTCGCATCAGTCGTCGACAACATGTCGCCAGAGGAACTAGTGTTGATTTCAGCGGCTTTTACACGTCTCCACTTGCCAAAATTTGATACTCAACTGCACTTGTACAGAAACTAACAACAAGCCGCGCGTCATGTTCCGCGTCAGCTAGCAACGTCGCGTCGCGCGTTGTTGTGCAACGTTGATGATCTTGTTGAGCGTCACGTGTTGTGCGTCAATTGTTGCTTAGTGGATATCCGAATCGAGCAGTGTAAATGATTATTTCTGTCAAGGAATTCTGAGCAGCAGCGGGAGTCTGGGACTGTGCTCGCTAAATAGCTGCAGGGTCACCCCATATTACATACATACATAGATTCACGTCTGTTTCCTAGAGGGGTAGGTAGTGATTACGGATTTCCATTTGCTACGATCCTGACACACTTCTCTGGCTTCATTCACTTTCATAACATTCCTCATACACGCTCGCCGGTTTAAGGTGCTCTTAACCTGGCCTTTATCCAGAACGTCTCCGATCTGATCGAGAAACGTTCGCCTAGGTGTACCCCGTCTGAGAGGGCGCGCGCGGTGTTCCCGCGCGCCTTTCTAATGTCGAAAGGGGAGAGCAGTCAGGCTCTCCCCTGGGGACGAGAGGTGGTCGGGTCCGAAAAAAAAAAATGATCCGGCCGGCACCCACACGGGGGGGCCTGCTATGGTTGAATCTTCTAAGTTCCCAACTGGCCTCCCCCATTGGGTGAGCGAGGGAACACCCCAGGTTTTTTAGTGGGTATACCAGCGCGTCTTCTTGCTGGGAGTCCCACACGCCCCGCCGGTGCCGTCCCCTAGCCGGCGGGAAGTGCATGAAGCATTTTTCCTGGGCATCAAAAAAAAAAAAAAAAAGGTGTACCCCGTCTGTTCCATTCACACTAGCCTTTTAAAGTTTCTTAGTCAGTCTTTTATCATTCTTTCTACATGCCCAAACCAGTATTAATAATAAATAATAATAATATTAATAACTTGGGTCCTCATACCTTTGCCGAACGATTAGGGCATGGAAATCTCTTCCAAGGTACGTGTTTCCTTCGTCCTTCAATCCTGGGTCCTTTAAGCGGGGCGTGAAAAAGCACCTTCTTAGGCCGTCAAAGTAGAGACCTCAACATCGCCTCGGCTGCTATGAGGATGATGTGGAGGCCACTGCTCTTAGACCACACGACTGCTTACCATCAGGCAGAGTGTGGTCATTTAGACGAGCAAAAAAAACTGTTTATTCCTCATTAAAACCGAGATAGGTACACATAGGTACATAGTTTGCAATCGCAATATAAAACAATACCAATTGTATTTAGGTAGAGGATCGTTGGTGCCTACGGTAAGTATAAAATTACCTGTGTTACAGGTCACCAGGTGTCCGGACGGAGCCAGGTTAAATTATATGTATTACGTGGGACATAAAACCAAGAATTTTAAATGTGGGTGCAATGCTTCTACCTTCCTCTTCAAGGATAAGACGAGAGACTATGTATATATGGTGTTTTTATAAGTAAATATCCCGCGCTGGCTTGATACCTGAATCGCGTGGACTTAACATATAATAAAGCAGCGAATATGATAACGATAAATGTATTATCATATCAGAAATTACATAAACAAAGCAACAATCATAATTTACAACTTAACTAATATAAACAAACCTAACCACTTATAAATAAAACAACATGACAAATAACAAAATATGGGACTGTAAAATTTAATATAAAGAAAAGAAATGGCTGGTTGAGGCAGCGTCGTAAAATTCCTCAGCATCGCTGTCGACCGGGAAAGTGCCCAGAAGACTGGCAGCATTACCACGTTGAATGGCAGTGCTGATTCTTTGAGCCACGAAAAGTCCAGCCATCTGGTCACGCGAAGCGTCGATTAGCCGCTTAGATATAACTCTAAAAAGCGCACGAGCATCCGGACCCCATGAACCTAGCGTCTCCACCCCAAACGGCTCAAAAGCGTAATTACCAATTAAATTACTGTATTTGCGCCGTTTGCGGTTTGCCGCCGCTACATAACAGATATATAGATTAAACTCCCACTTTTGGACACGGGCTTCTTTTCAGCGCGAGAAGGGTTACGTCATAATCATCGCGCTGGCCCAGTGCAGGTTGGCAGACTTCATATATCTTCGAGAACATTATCAAGAACTCTACTCTACCTACAAGTCTGACATGTAGGTTTCCCCATGGTTAAAGCGAGCAATAATTAACTATTGAATACGCACATAACTTCGAAAAGTCAGAGATGCGTGCCTTGGGATCGAACTCGAGACCTCTGCGTGGCAATCCAACGATGTTCCACTAGGCAATCGCTACTTATTATAACGATAAAACAATAACTGTTTACCTACAACCTATGATCGCTTGTGATACCAGTACAATACTTTATAACCCGTTGTATTTTATTTACACACTAGCTGTTACAAGCGACTTCGTCCGCGTGGAATATAACAAAAATAAAAGTAGCCTTAGCTACTCCTTATAACATCAGCTATCTGCCAAAGTCCCATCAAAATCGGTCCAGCCGTTTTAGAGATTAGCCGGAACAAACATACAGACAGACAAAAAATATATTGATATAAGTACTGTATATACTTTGATATGCATTTAGTAAAAAGCTGTTATTATGACATTACAAACAAATATCCATTTTATTTATTTATCCAACATACCTACACTTGTAATAATAGGTTTACTACACGACCGTTGTATTTTATTTACTTTTTGGTACAATACGATATTACAAACAAGAAAAATTAACAAGTTTGAATGAATTAAAAATAACATACTGAGATGCCCCGTGAGAAGTAAATACATAATGTATATTAATTCACGCCTTTTGCTCTCGATTGGCATGTAGAAAGAATGGACCAGGAAAGATTGACTAAGAAGTTTATAAGGCTAGTGTGAATGAGACAGTCGCAAGAGGAAGACCTAGGGAAAAGTGTCTCGATCAGATCGGAGATGTTCTGGATAAAGGCCAGGTTAAGAGTACCTTAAACCGGCGAGCGTGTATGAGGAATGTTAATGAAGCCAAATAAGTGTGTTAGGATCGTAGCAAATGGAAATCCGTAGTCTCTGCCTACCCCTCTGGGAAACAGGCGTGAATCTATGTATGTATGTATCTTTCCTCGAAGTTATAAGCTGAGGTATATCTTCTATATATCGCATATCTTTTAAGTCCCAGAAAAACGAGCCTTCTATAGACCATACTGTCAGACGCCTGGATAAGAATTTTGTAACGTTGAAGATGGTTATCTTCATAATACTTTACCCAACTTAGAAATCGAACCCACAACCTAAACTATCGGTTGCAAAATTATGTCTTTGTAAGTTTGTACTATCCTTAGTACAAAGACATAATCTATCTAAATAATAAATCTAAAGAGATAAATTCAAGAATATTATGTAGAATTTACAGATACATATATGTATCATGTATGTCGGTTTCTTAACCATGTTTTCCTTCACCCTTAAACCGAGCGATAATTAACTATTTATACGTAAATAACACATTCCATCTTAGTATAAGAAAAGCTTTCACTGTAGTTCATCATGCTGACCCTGTGCAGGTAGTCCACGCTGGCCCAATGGAGACTGGCTAACTTTACACTTCTTCGAAAACATTAGGGTAAACTCTCAGCCATGCAGAATTCCACACAATATTTCCCTTTACCGTTAAAGCGAGCGATAATTAACTATTTAATACACACATAAATTTAAGTCAGACATGAGTGCCGTGGGATCGAACTTGACACCTCTGCATGACAGTCTAACGTTTTAACTCAGCTAGGTCTGCTTTCAAGACTTGAGATAACATACCTACTTACAATATGTGTCAACTAACTAATGCACAGCTGTGGGAAGCGCAGTCGCCCACATATGTTACATGTCATGCGTCGAGACAGAACTAATCCATCAAATAGATTGAAACTTGATTTCTTGTTAGCTGTAAACAAAATATTGGTTTATGATGCTTTATTACTGCAGAAGTTATTTAGCCTGAGTACTTAACATTGGCTAGCTAGGTATGTGAAACTCAGGGATAAGCATGTTGGTTTAAGATGTTTGTATTGTATGTATTCTGTGTTAAGCCAGAATAAGGTCTGACTGTGTGTCAAGTTATATCCAAATTTGTTCAACGGTTTACGCGTGATTGAATAACAAACATTTAGAAGTATTTGTAGGAAAACATTCACAGTTACACCCAACGCCAGTTGACTCTTATGCTTTTTAAAGAGTTTTCATATTTATGATATTAGTAGCAATGTATATTTAGACTAGGTAGATATTAGTGAGTACATACTTGAATTACAGATTGGTATATTTGTAACTAACGCCAAAATCTAAATCTTATGTATAGGTATTCCAATTATAGGCTAGAAAGCTACAATTATGAACATCAAAATACTATGGTAAGTAACTTTATTACATACATAAATTAGAATAGAAGGTAGAAATAAAATATGATACATTTTCAGTCATTACAAACGCATTTGAACGTCTAACTATATAAAAATATTAATACATAATTTAATCAAAACTCCTGCAGTATTATTTTTGATACTAACATTATTATCGACTCTAGGAAATGAGCAACAATTTAATTTTATAAACGCATATATACATATGTACCTAGTCTGACCTATGCTTAGATCCCAAGTAATAGGGGTAAGCCTATTGTCGTTTAGTTGGCTCTCTAGTTGTCAATAGTAGTAGTGTCGTATTGGTCAGTGTAACCGACTGCCACGCCTGAAGTCGCGGGTTCGATTCCCGCACAAGTCAAAAATTTTGTGTGCATGAATATTTGATAGAAAGCCACTTTGTCCGACAAAGAAATCGAACCTGCGATCTTATGCACAGCAGTTGCGTACACTATCGATAGACACTATTTATCGAGGCAGATTATAGGCATTTCCAACAAGAATGTTCAAACGTTCCACTAGAAAGTTGGGATGACTGAACTATTCTGTTTATAATATCAACAACCCTATATCTAGCCTAGTGACCCTCCACCCAGTGTAAAAAGATTTTATAAGTTTTAAAAAGCGTTACGGATATGTTAGAGATACAGGCAAATATTAACTCTTGAATATGAACATAACTTTAAAAGTTAGAAATGCATAGCCTAAATACGCGTGTGATAGTCCAGTCTAACTAAACTATCAATATTTATTTTAACTCTTTAATTATTGGATTAATTCAAACTGAATTATATAATGTTTAGCATAATATACAAATGACTACGTTGTTTTGCGATATAAATAAATCTCGATCATTTATTATGTAACCGATTGTATCATAATATTGTCTTACGTTTACACGAATGTTTATACATTGAAATAAAACGACATTAAGGTCATCGTGGTTTATTTAAAGAAACACTACTTTGAAATCATTTGAACGATTAACATTTAACATTTACTTGTATATTAAAATATACAAAACACAGTACATTCAAACAACAAACAATCTCTGTAGGTTTATAATCAGTAGTTTTTATATTATACTAACGGACTCGACAGACATTGACTGTACACACGAAAAAAAACATATCTGAACCATTCTCGAATCCACATGAACACATACAAAAAATTTCATCAAAATTGGTCCAGCCGTTTAGGAGGAGTTTAATTACGAACACACGCAACAACACACAGAAGATTTATATATATAAAGATATTGATTTCGCACTAAATATTGATAGTCAACATATTTATCCTTTCATGGGACAAAAATATGTGTGATCCCGAAATACTTGTTCCTTGCGTCCGTTGTTTGAATGTTTGTAAAATCCTCCGTAACACAGGACTTAAAACTAGTGCGGCGGTTATGATTTTAAAAGAAGGAACAAAGAAAGTATTAATTAATTAATCAATATATCTACATTTGCTTGAATATGAATCAAAATAAGTTAATTGGAAGATACACAAAAAACTATGTGGTTACCTACTGATTACTCTTTAACTAATACTGGCGGTCGCCTAGTGGTCAAAATTCGACCAAAATTCCTAAGCTTGCTACTTTGTTTTCTATTTTCTCTATTACATATAAATAAAGTATAGGTAACCATAGTTACAAATAATTGTACGACGTCAGACGAACAATGCTGAAATACTACGAACGCGATTCGACTGCGTGTGTCAAATGCATGGTTGTGTGCGTGTATTTTTTCATTAATTTAATGTATTCCTAATGCATTTTTTATAAAAATATTAGGATTCGTCTCTCCTTCTCAATATAAACTTTAACTGTGCCAAATTTCATTCTCCTCCGTGCACGCAATTTTCATAGAACGGGATACAAAATTTTTGCTCCACGTATTAATATATAGATAACATATAATATTTTAGAAATTGTATTGCAATTCAAACAATGTATTCATATATAGTCTATTTCCCAAAAAAGGTTGGGCAAAGTTGTATTATATTAGCATTTTGCCAGCTATGGCTCCAGTCTCGCAATATAAGGCCGGGCTTAATTTCGCCTTTTCAGAAATTCACTAGGTATTGTTGAAGTACTAAGTAAGTAACTATCGTTCCTAAATATGATTTATTTAAGAGACAACTAATAAATAAATAAAGTTAAATATAATAAATATGGCTATTTTACTCTTTATTGTTAAAGTAAGTGTATTGTATAGAGTAGAGTTGGCTTACTATTAAACTCAAATGCCTAAGTTTCTAGCAAACTGTTCGTGCTATTCGTATAATTAAACATTGTTTTGATCGCCATAGGCCCTACCATGAGGTTATAATAACTGTACGATGTCATTTTTTTAAAGTCATCCTAAGAAATTCAATAGTAGGCGAATTCTAACTACTTTGTTCGAACCGAAGTGCGGGATAGACATTTTCATTACTTCTTAAAGCTTAGTTTTATATCTTACCATGACTAATTAAGTTATTTTGTAATATTGGCATATATTACCTTTTAAAGCTGTTCTAGTCATTGTCTCCAATTTTACGGCAAGTGTCGATAATCACTATAAAGAAAGAGGAATATGTAAAACAAACATTTTTATTTTAATCCGCGCAGTTCCTTAACCTGGCTTATATGTAACTAATATTTAATCGCAAAGAATCACTGTGTCATTTACTACATCATCTAATAGTGTATGCCCTATGTGTATACACATGCTTTCGTAAATAAACTATCGTGTGTTTGTTGGAAGGGAAATATAGGAATAAAAGCAATCAATGTAGACAACTCCCGCACTAGGGGCGGTCCCTCTATCACGGGAGATTGCAAACAATAAAACGACGGACACAAATCAGTGTTGTTTATCAGACTTTTATCTTATAGATAAATACTATCTGGAGGTAGTAGTACACACAGCGACACATCAATCTAGACTGTTTGGACATTGAACTATTAGAAGTTGAACGCTGCGACTCATGCGAGAGTGCGTTATATTTTTGTCACGCTCTATCCTTACCATTAGATCGACACCACTATGCACTGTCCCTTTCCGACAGTTCTCTATTTTGTATCTAGCATAGTTATGCGTATATAGGGTGTCTAACTTGATGTGTAGTCGTATGTACAAGCCCTTAGTGTATAATTGTGTGTCCTTTAAGCGGGGCGTGAAAAAGCACCTTCTCAGGCCGTCAAAGTAGAGACCTCAACATCGCCTCGGCTGCTATGAGGACGATGTGGAGGCCACTGCTCTTAGACCACACGACTGCTTACCATCAGGCGGAGTGTGGTCATTTTGAAGAGCAAAATAAAAAAAATTAAAAAAATATATAATTAGACAGACATGAAAAATAAATAGTATGTGCATTATGTTTTCTGGCACTTCGTACCCTAACTTATGTATATAAAAGCTCTTACCAACATCATAAAGTGAAAGTCGAAACTAATAATTATTCATTTAAGTCTCAAAAAAATACTTATGAACATCAATGGTTGTCGGTTAGAGAGCTTACAATATCTGAATTTACTTTTATGTTATTTGCTAGTTTCAGGCAAAAGTTGAACCTATAAAATCGTTTACACAATTTCTGTGACGTTTCAGATTTCTGAAACAACAACAAAGTCAATATCAAGTCCAAAGTTCTAAAATGCAAACTGTTTTTCAACTGGAGTCATGTATCTACAGATAATGGCACCCCAATTTCGAATTATATACCTTCTCCATTTTACATTACATTTTTATTCCAACCGTGGTATGCTTTAAGCTCCTAAACATTATATTATATAAATATATCATAAGCACGTTTTACCCAAAGCGATGTAAGTGCCGGCGTGCGAAGCTTTCACGTAAACGCCGCGGTGAGGCCGTGGTGGGGCGCGTGGCTTAGTGGGCGTGTAGCGGTGTGGGGCGGGGGGAAAGGGGGCGTGTCACTGCTGCGCGCGCGCATCGCCCGCCCACCGTCGCAGCGCGAGGTGCGCGCGCGCCGTGTAAACAAAGCCACGCGCCCCACCACACGCCGATTATTTACTTGCACCTGGATATGTAACATGTACAATACATAACATGTTACATAATAATTATGCAAAAGCATTAATGAATACATTGATGTGCACTTGTAATGTATGCGACGGATGTGCATGTCGTCTCGGGTTCGAATTCCGAGTCGGGCATAGTATTTTCTGTTAAGAAATTCTCAATAGCAGTACGCAATCTGGTACTATCTATACTAATATTATAAAGCTGAAGAGTTTGTTTGTTTGGTTAAATGCGCTAATCTCAGGAACTACTGGTCCGAATTGAAAAATTATTTTAGTGTTGGATAGCCCATTTATCGAGGAAGGCTATAGGCTATATAGCATCACACTACGACTCACGAGGGCCGATCAGTAACCATAAACGCGAGTGAAACCTCGGGCACATCTAGTGCTAGATAATAAGCAATTCCTGGTCTTCTGGTCGGACCTAAACCTATAGCGTGCGAAATGTGAGTGTAATACATCTCTGCCTACCTCTTCTGAGATAAAAGCGTTAGACTAAGTATGTGTGAATAGATCAATCGGTTTATGAACGTATTCATGTTATAAATTTATTACTTGCAAATAATAAAATAGGCGATTTAATGTAATTTTCTTACTGATGTATTCTCCTAGACTTATCCCCTTTTGCCTGTATCCAACAACGAACCTAAATGTAACTTCACAACAAGTAAACTGACGTTTATGCCAAAATCAAAAATCTTTATTTCTATAAAAATGTGCAAACAATTCTTGGACACCTCAATTAACTAAATAAGATATATTAAAAAAAATTTAATAGAAAAAGGAATAAAAAATTTTGCATTGAAGAATACCTGTTCGAGAAGTAGAGCTTTATGTAGAGTAGTATGTACTCTGTAACCTAAAGGAATATACGTATGAATATTGACTTTGACCATAGTTACAAATAAAAAGAAACATTTTCAATAAATCCGAATTCATATATTAACAAATATCTACCTAGTCTGTAAATGTATGAAAGCTTACTATCTAATGCCTACTATAAATGTCTAATGCATACTTATTCCTACGTGTGTCAAGATTTCAGCCAAGAAAGACATACGAGGAAGCGCTAAGATCTTAAAACAGGCAAGTCAAAAGTAAAAAAAAAAAAAAAAAGCCCCGGAACCATGGCTGCTGAAAAGCAACCGAAACGTCGGGGAAAGTGTAAACCAAAAATAAATAGATTTAATCGTTTAAATAATTTTATTAGCTTATAAATTAGTCAAATAAAATCAATAGTAGTAGTAGTGTAATATTTACAAAATTTTGTAATACAGTGGTAAATAAACAACGCGATAAAATCCGTATATAGTAGTTTAATTTCAATGAATAACATTCGCGTAAACAGAAGACAATATTATGTAAAAACTTTTTTATACACACTTTTGAATGTTTGTTACTCAATACACGTGAACATAATATTGTCTTCTGTTTACGCGAATGTTATTCATTGAAATTAAACTACTATATACGGTATACGGACTATAAACAATGCGATAAAATCCGTATATAGTAGTTTAATTTCAACACACGTGAACATTTGAACAGTTTTGGATATAACTTAGCAAATAGATAGACTAGGTATATCCAGGATCAACATATAGGATACTTTTTATCCCGACATGCATGACTGTGGGACGCAGAAGCTAGTAAATCCAACACATAAATATAAAGAAGGATAAACTGACTGACTGATTGATATATCAAAGCACATTCCAAATCCCTAAGTCTAGAGAAATGCAGAAACAAAGAATTTTTTATCGATTAAGATGTAGACAGAACTGCTACATCAGACAGCTTCAAATTTTCCAATGAAATTTCTTATACAGTGATGTCATTCACCATTAAATGATTTTCAACAACCATCCGTCCAGGGGTAAAATGAAGGACTGCGATATATACGAATTTCACGCGAGCGATGTCGTATTGTTAGGTATATATATTGTCTTATTAGCTCCTGCAGTATGCGAGCCTCACAAACCAGTATTTAGTTCACAACTAGTAAGTAATCAAGTTTGAATCTATTTGATAGAGTAGTTTTGTCTGGTAGAATAACACGTCATGTGGCGTCGACCGCGCTTCCCACAGCTGTGTGTGTGCAACAAATTGTGAGTAGGCATTTACCTTAGATATATCTTTAATCCTTTAGTATCCATGTGTAGCTAACGGTTGTATTAGGTTCATGTTTATACTGTTATCTGTTTAAAAGAGAACTCCCACACTAGGACTGATTCCTGTATGACTGGAGACTTTACAAACATTCAAATAACGGAAACAAAAAAAATAAGATACACAGATTCGGAATAACTATTTGCAGATCACAAAAAGTTTAGTCCCGTATCGGATTTAAACCTAAAACCCGCCGGCGTAAAGGCAGTGGCAAGATGACTACCTTAAACTAATACGTCGTGCAGTCTAGAGTATATTATTCTATTATTTTATATATAGTGCGATTTGTAGTAACCAGCATAACACTAAATAATATTTACCCACGCTAAAACTGCAGTTAAACAGAATGTTTTCTATAAGTCACGTGAGTCACATGACCTCGACTCACGGATTATTTAGTGCTTTAAATGTCTTAAAGTCGCCTCAGACTATTATAATGTGTAATATATATTAATAAATGTAAATGTATCCAAAATATATCATAATATATTAATTAAATATAAGCAGTGTGACAAATCGAACACCATTTTATAATAGATTGACGTACCTCTTGATTTGGTTAATTTAAATTTATACCGGTTCCAGCCATTCTAAAATTTGATTTGAGTTATTAATATCGATGTCACAGATGTTCAAATTTGTCATATTTGTTTGTCATTTTACAATAACAGTAGCGTTAATCATTATTGAACAAGGGCGAATTTGTTAATTAATAATATTAGGTATAAACATATAATGGACCTGGTATAGTCCCCTGAGGGACACCTTGTACGCCGATCTTATAAAAAAGCATACATAGTACCACGCCTGTATCCTGGAAGGGTAGGTAGAGATTTGTTATTCCAAAATTTCGCCGCCATTCTATTTTGCTCCCACTTAAAAGAGGGCGAGACTAATACAGTTTACCGGATATATTGCCAGATTTCAGACTGCTGCAAATGTCATTAAAAACTAATCTATGGACCATCGAGCTAGTCATTACGACGGAATTACCAGATCAAAATATTATAGACATCCTAATCCTAACTAGTCCTAACTGTTATTATAAATGTGATTTAGAATTAGTTTGTTTGTTCCGCTTTGACGCCTTAACTACTTGACCGATTATCATATCATTTCGCATACACATTGTCGGAGCACAGAATGGGACATAGGGTATATTACATTTAAGAAAATCCTCGGGTTTGATTCCTACGTCATGCTAAGTTGGTGTTGTACGATAGAAGGGTAACCCCTTATCATGTAGCACCTAAAATCATAGCTAGCAAAATGTGAGTGTAATATACCTTTGCGTAACCTTTCGGGAAATCGGAGTGATTATAAACATCACACACGATTATGAAAAAAATAATTATCTTGATTAAATATGGTGTAGGTATTCAAATAGTTCTTAAAATGCAAACCGTTGTGCCGCCAAGTATTTAGCTTAGTACTTATGTCTAACCCAATAATAATTGTCAGCAGTCTTTATAACAAACTTAAATTGCCACTTGAAAAAGAGGCGACGTTTATGTGCAGCGCCATCTAGTGATGAAGATCAGAACTAAAATATTGTTACAGTGACAATGATGTTGAACTATTATCCCTAGGGAGCTGTATTACTAAATGTAAAGTAATTATTACTCTATGAACTATATTTATGACAAGTTTCATCCAAATCCATTCATCGGTTTACGCGTGGTTGAGTAACAAACATACAAACATACTCACGAACTTTCACATTTATAATATTAGTACGATAACCTTATGCATTCACCTAGATCTTAATAAATAAAAATTATAGTCATTTTTATCATGATTGACATAATATTTATAAATGTATTATTTTTTGTTTAACTTTCCATCTAAGCTAGAATACTTGTTTAAGAAGTAGGTCATGTTAGTAGTGTAATGCGAGGGCTTCGAACCCAAAACTTCTCGACCACGAATCCAATGTTTCATCCGTTAGGCTACTGCATTTCAATTACAATTTCCAAAACTGCCAAAACTACGATAACCTGCCTGTTTCTATTCTGTTATAAATTCGCTACGGATCCAAAAATTGTGAACTTGCCCCAAAATGGGACTTTCCACGGGCATTACTTTCGAACCAGGCTACACAGGTGTTACAGTGGGGAGAAAAGGTTAAAAAATCAAATGTCTTGACCAACACGCGCACCGCAGAACCCAGACACAATGCTTTTTTCATTGTGTATAATTGATAGCTTATTAACGAGTTAATTAGACGACAATTATGCGATATTTGTTCTTGTTGTCCATGTTTAGTTTTTACATTGGAAATTCCACGCTCCATAATTAGTAGGCAGAGCTTCGATTAAGACATTTGTACTTTATCAGGAATCTGGTTTGGGGATCGTCGTAGAATTTAGCTTGAGGAACAGTGAAATATTATTGTATTAAACTCAACTTCAACTTTTCTGAATTGGTTGCATTGATTGTTTTAAAGTAATTTAGGATTACCTCGATGACGAGACAATAATTAACACATTTTTTATGATAATCATAATTATAATACGTTCATGATTACCCCAATTTTGTATCACTGTATGTTACCATTATAAAAATAAATGTAGTCATAGTGAAATATCGAGAAATGAAATGTATTCCTTTAAAATTTGCATCTGTTTCTTTTTTATATATAGGATCAGAGCAGGCGATTATTTTTGTTATAGAATGTAAAGTGTAAATTTACTACAGCGATAGCCTATTGGAAAACCGTTGGACTGCCACGCGGTCGACGGGGTCTCGAGGACGGTCACGAGGTCTCGAGTTCGATCCCAAGGCGCGCATCTCTGACTTTTCGAAGTTATGTGCGTTAAAAATAGTTAATTACCGCTCGCTTTAACGGTGAAGGAAAACATCGTGAGGAAACCTGCATGTGTGAAATTCTCCATAATGTTCTCGAAGATATGTGTAGTCTGCCAATCCGCACTAGGCCAGCGGGGTAGACTATGGCCTAACCCTTCTCACACTGAGAAGAGGCCCGTGCCCAGCAGTGGAACAGTTTAATACAGGGCTGATATTATTATATTATTATTATTTACTACACGAAAGCTTTAAATACCCGTCTCATCATCAATAAGATCATCTATAAAATTAACCTTCTTCTCCCTAGCCTTTATTATTCCCAACTCACTTGGGGTCGGCTTTTCCAGTCTAACCGGATTTGACTGGATACCAGTTTTTACACGAAGCGGCTGCCACCTGACCTACGCAACCCGAAGGCTATACGATACCCTAAGGTTAGACCAGTGTCAAGATATTAGAGAGCACTGACTTCCCAATAACGACTGCCATAGATGTTCATGGCAGCCGGAACCGACGGCTTAACGTGCTCTCCGAGGCACGGAGCAGGCGATAATTGTCAATCAATACGCACCTAATTTCGAAAAGTTATATAACTTCCGAAAGTCAGAGGTACGCGACGTCAGTTCGAACCCGAGACCCTCTGCAATGCAGTCTGTTGGTCTCCTCACTGAGCTATCGCGGCATTATCATCAGCATCCATATAATTAACCGTTTTCTTAAAACTACAATCTGTTATACGTATACTAATTCATACTATATATTTATAAGCCTATAAAAAACAGCGTTTTTATAGTTTTAAAATTTACTAGATTCTGCCCGTGGTTTCACTCGTCTAAATGTAGATTTTGCCAATTTTCTAAAACAGTATGTCTCCTGGATGAAGGGTATCTTATGTCCTTTTCTGTATGCCAACGTGTATGCGAAATTTCATGATGCTCGATCGAGTAGTTAAGGCCGGCAAGCGGAACAAACAAACTCACATTCGCATTTATAATATTAGTAAGAATAGTATGGGTTCGTCTTTTTGCAAATTAAAGTCCATGCAAACGAAGTCGAGTCATAAGGATAGTCATAGCAGAAGTTGTCATTCATATCCTGTCATGCATCGAGGGATTCGTTTAATTACGTGAATCATCATCACCTAATTTAATTGGATATTTATGATATCCCTGTGCTCTTTGGAACCACCAACTGATTGCTTCTTCTCCCTAGCCTTTATTATTCACAAGTCACTTGGAGTCGGCTTTTCTAGTCTAACCGGATTTGACTGGATATCAGTTTTTACACGGAGCGGCTGCCACCTGACCTCCGCAACCCGAGGGCTAAAGATACCCTTAGGCTAGACCAGTGTCAGGATATTATAAGGCACTGACTTCCCAATAACGACTGCCATAGATGTTCATAGCAGCCGGGACCGACGGCTTAACGTGCTATCCGAGGCACGGCACTTTTATTTATTTATTTAATGGAACAAAGAAACAGTTATACAGTATAAGTTTAGATTAGTAGGTATTACAGCTACGGTTAACGAATGTACACTTTTAATTTATAACAAAATGTATACATTTTTGTTTCTTCAATTTGGACCATGAATACTTAGGTTATTTTAAGTAAACGTTATACTTTATAATTTCAGCCATAAATTACCTTATGACTATTTAAATATACATTTAATGTATTATATAACGTAACAAAACAAAAGCTTTAAAGTAACATTAATTGTTAATGAAACTACAACGCATTTTTAAAGATTTTAAATGTGTCACATTATTCCACACAACAATTTTAAACCGCAGATACTAAATACTAACATTGCTATGTTTTCTTCGACACAGTGCGCGGCGGGGGCGGGCGTGTTCGAGCTGCAGATCCTGGAGTTCTCCAATTATCGCGCGGAGGTATCGTCAGGCGCGTGCTGCGGCGGCGGCGCAACCGCTCCCCCCTCGGGGGCCACGCCACGCGCCTGCGCCACGCCTTGCCGCACGCGGTTCACGCTCTGCCTCAAGGAATACCAGTCGGCGGCTGCGCCAGGCGCTTGCTCCTTCGGCCGAGCTGCCTCTCCTGTGCTCGGCACTGATTCCTTCACGTTGGCGGAGCCGTTATACACACTGGCATTACCCTTTTCTTTCCGCTGGACGGTGAGTGTACTTATATTTATTCTATTATATACGTTATAGGCTCCTTTATCCAGCAATTCATGATACCGACACGTTCAGTAGTCCGGCATTATAACACGGGCGGCTGAAGAAGATGATCTGCTTGTGATTGCTTGAGTCATTCTTGCAATGACAGACAGCAGGCAAAAAAATGCATTCACATAAAAATCAACATTTTGTAGTAAGAAACATCAATATAAATCAAAAGTAAATAACTGGTTAGTTTTAAAAGAATGATGAAGAAATACAACAGCTGGTGACGGATAAGTAATAATATTTTAAGGAGAGAAAAAGGGTCATCTCCAGAGGATCGTCCCAGAAAGAAGGGACCATAAGAACTGATGAAGCTCTGTAACGCTTCACTAAATTTATCTTATCTATATATCATTTACAATAAATTTACCATATGACCATAATCGAAATTTGTCATTAATTCGGCACTCTTGTGCATTAGTTTCGGGTTAAAGAGATTGTACTGCATGTGTCTTTACTTAGAAGCACTTGACTAACTACCATGTCTGTTACAGCGATCGTTCACATTGATACTGCAAGCATACGACGAATACGAGTACTCGGAACCCGGTGAGTAGACTCAAGACCCTCACAGAACTCAAAGCTCTTCTTATTAAGCGGAGAGATTAACGTGTTTGTGTGGTCACAGAGGCTGGTCTCATTGAAGAGGCGTGGTGGTCGGGCATCGTGGAGCCGAGCGCGGAGTGGCACGCGCTTCAGCACGCGGGCGCGACGGCGGCGGTAGCTTACCGCGTACGCGTGCTCTGCCAACCTAATTACTACAA
Organism: Catocala nupta; assembly: GCA_963675205.1. NCBI lineage: Eukaryota > Metazoa > Arthropoda > Insecta > Lepidoptera > Erebidae > Catocala > Catocala nupta. The sequence goes on from OY776087.1 coordinate 3,005,903, forward strand.
TACGACGTGCACGACATTCTGCCGACCACGCGACGATAAGTTCGGCCACTACTCCTGCACTGCTGAAGGAGACAAACGATGCCTGCCTGGCTGGCAAGGCGACAATTGTGAAAAACGTGAGACAAACAACCCTGTCAATTTATGCTCGTGTGCTATTTATATTTAGACTAATGCTAGCCATAAAAAATTGCTAGTTTGCTAAGTGGAAGATATTGTAAATTATTTGATGGCACTACAAATAATCTGGTTTTCCCGGAAAAGCATCAAGCCCTTGAAAGATACCAATGTCGCAACTTACTGTTGCGACATTGGTATCTTTTGCAATTTACCTGTTTATGAAGAGTTTTGAAGAGTCATACTACTACCCTTTCTCTCATTTTTCTTCCGTCTTTAATACCGCCTGGTTCATTGACTGCTGTAGGCCTGTGTGAAAACACCTAAACATGTAATAATTTAGTTCACAACCGAAGTAGATCAAGATGAGCAACAAGTGACATGGTAACAACAGTCAAAGGCGATAGTTGACCGGTTGATCTCTCTTGTACCATTATCATTACGGCCAACCCTTGAGTGATACATTTGATATTGCAAGGGTCATAAGCTACGGTAATCGCTGGCCACTAAGTGGCTCCTATGCTTTTATGGTACCTTTTGTTATATAAATGTTGACTATTCTTCATTGCAGCTGTATGCAAAGAAGGCTGCCATCCAACTCACGGCCGTTGCGATCGTCCTGGGGATTGCGAGTAAGTACACTAAAATATCTGAATTTCTACACACGTATTAATTTCTGTATTTATTCAATATGTACCTTCGTTATCAGTTGCCGACCGGGATGGCGCGGTGAGTTGTGCTCCCAATGCCAGCCGTACCCAGGCTGCAAACACGGCTACTGTAACGGCTCTTCCTGGGATTGTACCTGCGACACCAACTGGGGTGGCATCCTCTGTGATCAAGGTAATTGCCGTAATTTTAGCACAGCTGCTTTTTACAGCAAATATACATACGCATACTGTCTAGTTTAAAAGCAGGACCATTTATTTTATTTATGATCCTATTCTTAGAGGTGTCTGCTTACAAATATATATAAAATTCTGACTTACAATAATTATAACATAGCATATAAGGTATTTTAATAATAAAATTGAACTTTTAAATGTTTCAGCTCAGCTCGCTCATGTATAAATTTAATGTAATATATGTGTGTTTAGATCTCAATTATTGCGGCACACATGAACCGTGCCAACACGGTGGCACCTGCGAGAACACCGCGCCAGACCAGTACCTGTGCCGCTGCGCCGAAGGCTTCTCTGGAGTAGACTGCGAGCGCGTCGACAATCCGTGCGCGCCACAACCTTGCGTACACGGCGAATGCTCGCTCAGCGCCTCACAGCGCGGCTTCGCATGTGCGTGTGCGCGTGGGTGGGGAGGCGCTTTATGTGACCAAGATGTGGATGACTGCGCGAGCGCACCGTGCCGCAACGGCGCCACCTGTCGGGACCAGCTCGACGCTTTCCTATGCGAGTGCGCGCCCGGCTGGACCGGAACTACCTGCGCTGAAGGTATGACGTTCTTTCTTTATGTTCACGTAGAGTCATCAAAAGACACTTAGAAGATTTCGATTGCCCCTATATCTTGTTACGAATACAAATGTTAGTTGTATATAGCATTAATAGTAATTATAATATAGTTGATAAAATCACAATTCAAATTACAGAATAGTATTAAAACTTGTAATTTATTAAATAGTTTTATAAAAGTTTTTAACTGCTTATATTACTGACTGTATTACAAAATTTACGTTAGGAGCGACGCATTCTAAAGATAGATTCCTGTTAATATCGGCAGACGTGAACGAGTGTGAACAGCAGAGTGGTGAATCAGCGGCAGCAGGCAGCGCAAACGGAGCGACAGGCGCAGAGGTTGCGCTAGGCCCCTGCGTAAACGCAGCATCATGTAACAACACTCTAGGCAGCTACTCATGCACATGCCTGGCTGGCTGGACGGGCCGCGACTGCGAGACCAACGTCGACGACTGCACCGGCCAGTGCCTCAACGGAGCCACTTGCATCGACCTCGTTGACGACTTCCACTGCGCATGCGCAGCAGGCTACGCGGGGCGGACATGCGCGCGAGATATCGACGACTGCGCGCCGCGTCCGTGCCGGAACGGTGGCGAGTGCGTCGATCTACTAAACGACTATCGCTGCATCTGTCCTGTAGGATTCTCTGGCACCAACTGCGAGGTGAGAACTGCTCTTGTCTGTCTGTCTGGCACACTGTACTGTATGACTGTAACTTGTACTAACCGCTCAGGTGGCGCTGCGCACTCACACTAACACCGACTAACCGACCTCTGCTTAATTTTAGCTGACCTCCTGTTATGGACGCTACTGCGCGGTGAGTATTCTTCTTCTCTATTGTGTTGTTGTGTTCTAATGTATATTTGTAGTTAGTTCAGTTCTAATAATTATTTTCATATTCACTAAAAAATAAAAATAAATCCCTGGGACAGTCATTTTGCGGCATGGTAAGTCAATTTCGTGTAAGTTCAGTATGCTGAATACGAGAAAAGTAACAGATTTGTTAAATTGACTTTAGTTCATGAAATTAAGAGTTTACGAGTATAAGTATATGACTGAAAGAAGGTCGAAATAAAAATACAATTATATATTAAATATATATTTTAGAGGCGGCTATATATTTCTTGACGTAATTATATATTACGTCAAGAAAACTTAATACATTAGCTATTAACAAAAAAACATAGAAAATATTAGAAAACTTTATCTGTAAGCTTTTCTATCGTGTTTATGTTCAGGACAATCCCTTATTAAACTCAAGCAATAGTCTGCCATCATAATATGGCTGTCCCATCGGCCTTGGTATCTTTCTTTCATTGTTCTAATGCCCTGATGGAACCGTCCTTTATGTTGAATATCTCAAGAACCAGAGTCAATCCATACAAAGTAAATACATTTCGGGTATGACTGATGAAGGTGTTAAATTAATGCCGCAGAAAATATATATTTTTTGTTACCCAGATTTATTAATAATAATTATTATTATTAATAATTTCGCAATATAAGATAATTTTGTTATGGCGTGTGTTATTTGTGAGAATTTTCAATTGCATGGTTTTAGTAAAATTATTTATTGTAAGAAAAAATGCTCGTCAGACCGAATTACGTCCGTTGCGGTCTCTCTTAATGGAGATTAGCCATCTGCCTAGTAATATTATAGTGCAAAAGTCGACTCGAAAAAGTTAACTTTCTATTTAGAAAATAGGAGCAAAGAAAAAGATCCAACACCACCGGGTACAGACTAGGCCCAGAACCTACGGTTTTAAATACTTCGAGGCACGGAGATGAAACATCACGAACTTACTTACTCCTGGCTAGGTATATAATTTCGACTTGACATGTGATTTTTGACAGATTCGAATCTGTGAATCTCGATCCGCCGAAACTACTAGACCTCAAAGCAGTAAAAATATGCCCTAATACTCAAACATTAATTGCTTAATAACTAAATTGGATGCATCAAGATGTCTTGTCAGTCATTCTAAACATGAGGTAGTTTACTATGAAAATCTAAATTAGCAATGTATATTTTTTCTCTTCCACTGACCAAATAATACTAAACTTAACATTATTAATTAACATAAACTATATACATAAACAACTTAACTAATATTAATAAACCTCACCACTTATAAATAAAACAACATGAAAAGTAACAAAATATGGGACTGTAAAATTTAATATAAAGAAAAGAAATGGCTGGTTTAGGCAGGGTCGTAAAATTCCTCAGCATCGCTGTCGACCGGGAAAGTGCCCAGAAGACTGGCAGCATTGCCACGTTGAATGGCAATGTTACTATGTACATATATACAAATAGTAGACTTCTGCAAATTATTTTAGATATATTTTAAACAGTTTATATTATTATGTTTAAGTTTCCAGCTTTTAATACTTATAGAATTTTGTGCGTGTTCGTGTGTATGTGTGCTAACATTATATTTCATGACGTAATATATAAAGCCATTGTGTGCGTATACGCAGGATGACCGCGACCACTGCGCAGGCGCACCGTGCGGTAACGGCGCGGCGTGCTACACTGCGCAGAGCGACTACTACTGCCACTGCGCACCAGGATGGACCGGCAAGAACTGCACCACGCGCGCTGCTAGAGAACGTTAGTACCAATACCTACCTTGTATCAATTGACTACCACACCTGATCTTACCCAATAGCCTATCAAAACCTGCACTCTACTGCACAACCAAACAGACACACACCCATTATCTTGCCACGCGTTGTGCAAGTGAAAGCGTTTATGAGTAGTAGAGCTGATTTCAGCATGAATGGGCCGGCTCGACCGGGGAAGAACTACCCTCTCACAGAATATCGACGTGAAATAGCAGTATTCCTAATGTTGTGTTTCGTTCGGTGAGTGAGAGTGCCGGAGACCCAATCACCCCTCTTATGTGTGATTTTATGAGACTTTATAGCTGTTTTTAACATATTATCGTGCGCATGGAGAAGTTTGAGATTTGGCATAGTTAATGATTACCTAGAGAAGAAGGGCGAAAATATCTTATATATAAAATTCTCGTGTCACAATGTTAGTTACCATACGCCTCCGAAACGGCTTGACCGATTTTTATGAAATTTTATATGCATATTTAGTAAGTCTGAAAATCGGCTACTATCTATTTTTCATACCCCTTAGTGATAAGGGTTGTCCAACCCTAACATTTTTCTTTAATCTTTTGGTCAAAAAATAGTTTTTTATGGCAATACAACGTTTGCCAGGTTAGCTAGTTTATTTATAAAATAATGTAATTACAGTCCCATTAGTAATAATGTAAAATATTAGCCTTGTTTGTAAATGTGAGGCCGGATCACACGGAGAAGTCAGGTCACACAGTCAGACACTTGGCAAATGTGGTTACATTCATCATGTATAGGATGGCAGTCTTTATACATTTTCGATAACATTATTAAATTGATTTGATCAGTAGTCAGTCTTAGAATACCAGACATAATTAAAATTCTATAGTATCTGGCCATCTATGCGGCACATCGATGCGACTCAATTAGTTAAGTAATATAATATACGATAGGTATAATAAATGTAAAATTACTTAAAGCTTAATTTGTTTATGCAGAAATAAATTATTCTTATAGTTATGTATTGTATATGTAACTACAGAAAGCGATATGTGCGGAGCGGGTGCGTGTGCGCATGGGCGATGCGTGCGCGCGCCATCTGCGCCGCCACGTTGCGCATGCGAGCCACAATACACAGGCGCGCTATGCGACACGCGCGCGGAAGTGGACGAGTGCGCGGCTAACCCATGCCGTAACAACGCCACGTGTATTGACGGCGCTAGTGACTTCACTTGTGTCTGCCGCGACGGCTGGACTGGTAAGTATACGCCTGTGCTGGCGCCTGTCTATATTATCAAAGCACTGGCCGTCTTACGTGGTTTCACTCACGTTTATGATTACTGCTCGTCTCCCGTGACTCGTGGCGTGATATTATATATTATATATCTTTCTAATAGTGAAATAATTATTATATATTGTTATAAATTAAAAGCAAACAAAACATTTTATACTCATTAAAATTGTAAGCCAGCTGTCCCAGGTATTTCATCCTCGTTTATGATTAGGTACTGATGCGCTCCTGTGTAAGCGCAAGTAGCGTTATGTTGTATAGCCTATATTACTTTTCCATAATTTCTAATGATGAATGAATTATTCATTCTTGTTTACACAAACATAAAATCCTCTTTATGGTATTATTGTAGTTTACTTAAAATTCTGTTTGTCTACAGGCAAAACATGCACTGTTCGCGAGGAGATAGAAAGGTGTCCGGAAGGTACCTGCGCTAACGGTGGCACATGCGTGCGCGACGGCGTCGCGTGGCGCTGCGCATGCGCAACTGGTTGGGCCGGCGCTGCGTGCGACACGCCGCTTGTGGCAGCGCCGCTGGCCCCGCCTGCCGCGCCACCGTGCCCTTGCGCGGCCGGCGGTACTTGCGTCCCTAGCTCCGCGCCTCCTGGCTGGGCTTGCGTTTGTCGAGAAGGACGCACGGGTTCTCGCTGCGAACTGACACTAGACTCCTGTGCTTCGGCACCATGTCGTAATGGAGGGCGTTGCGTGGGAGGGGCCGGCTGGTGGGCGTGTGAATGTCCCGCCGGGTGGGCTGGTGACACGTGTTCTGTTCGTGCGCCAACGCCGGCCTCGTGTACTCCCGCGTGTCCGACGGGCGCGGCGTGCGTGCCAGATGCACGGAATCCGGAGCGCGCTGCACGATGTGTGTGCCCGCCGCCGCCTCAGCGCGCCGCTCGGCGTTGTCTTGAGAGTAAGTATCTACTACCTTAATAATATTCTCTAATTAGGGATGCATTCAAATGGTATGAGAATAAAACATTTTAACGCATTACCTATTTTACATGGTTAAGGCTGCTGCGCGAGTAGTTACATAGATATATATGTATAAAAGGATCTTTAGACGGTCAACATTTTACTGTAATATTTGGCTGCAATTTATTCGTGTATAGCCTGGCCTTGTTTAAAAACATTGAAATGCACTGACCATTCAAAAACATAACTCTTTGCTAACTAAAGAATTTTATTTTATTTACTTTTTGAACGACCAATTCATTAAAGTCTTTTTGAGTAGGCCGGGCCAGGCCATACCCGAAAATCTTATCTCAACTGCTAACTCATATGCAATAATAATAATAATAATAATAATATTCTATCACATACACACAACACCATCTAGCCCAAACTAAGTAGAGCTTGTACTATGGGTACTAGACAATGGATAAACATACATATATACTTTTTTTTGTAAATACATACATATTATACATAGAAACACCCAGACCTAGACAAACATCCATGTTCATGCACACAAATATTTGTCTTGTGCGGGAATCGAACCCATTATACACATGCGGTCTATAGAATTGCTGTTATTGCCGATCCTTTTAGAATCACCTTAATACAATAATTGAATAGAATATTAACGTAAAATGTTTTCTCATCATCTTAAATTACAGTTTGTCTATTGATCTTAGATCTAAACTGTAATATAAGTTTACAAAAATAAAATAAACGTATGCAGTGTTATTTTAAACCTATCAGTGAAACATGTTTATAACTGTTACTGTTTCTCCACAGTGCTAGCGGGTCTGGGCGCGGACGGCGCAGAAGGCAGTGAAAGCGGGGATGGTGGCGACGGTCCGGACGATGGTACGGACAGTGAGCCGGGCGCGTGCGGCGCCGACAACGGCACGTGGTGGTGGGGCTGCAACGCGTGTTGGTGCGAGGCGGGCGCGCCGGCCTGCACGCGGCTATGGTGCGGCTTGCCAGACTGCCACGTGCCTAATGCACAGCCTTGCCGCACTGATGAGGTGAGTGCTCAACACGACACGACGCATGAACTTATTGGCGGTCTCTATATATAAGCCCAATAGATTGGCTTACTCCAGATTATTATAATTGTTTTATTATATTCAATCACCACTAACATGCTGTCAGTGTACTTTAAAGAGGTCAACTATGACATGTAAGTGAAGTTGAAGAGTAAAACGTGAGTTATTAAACGCACTTTGAGTTTAACAACATGTTTTACTGTTTAATATACATTCTGCTTGCCTTATTTTAAAACATAGGCACGCCACTGTATGCGCTGATTTGTCCTAGCATATAGTATATATGTATATTTTCATATAAATTAGGTACGAAATTAATTACAGTATGTAATTAAATTGTGTCTTTTAATACCTAAGTAATTTTGTATTTGAAAAATATCAAGTGTATGGCTGATATCACGGCTTATGTTGATTATATTTTCCATACTCTTTTCCCCAATAATTCCAACTTCGTCGCCAGACCACTAGTTAAAAACCTTAAGCCAATAAATCTAAAACTTGTTTTCTTTACCCGTAGGTATGCGTCCCGGCTGCGCCAGCACTTTGTCTACGGGCGCCGTGTGCGCCCATCGGCGAATGTCGGCGCGTATCAGGACGACGCGTGGAGCCCCCCGCACTACCTGCGCCGCCTGCGTGCTGGCCCGGCGCACGCGCCGCACGCTTACCTCCAGGTTGCGCTCGCGCCAGTCTGCAACTCGCACGTGAGCGACTAGCGCGTGGCGCGCACGTAGAACGCGCTTGCGCCGCATTGCGACGAGCGCTAGCTGCGGCTTTAGCTGCGCGCGCGCCACCTGCGCCGCCACTCGCGTTGTTGTGTGATCTGGCGCCTGATGATGACGACGCCCTAGACCTCGCCCTGGTAAGAAACGATAAGAGACAACTGTTTGTCGAATTTAATTATATGGAACATATATCCTAAATAACATGATAAATGCGAATTTGAGTTTGTTTGATTGTTACGCTTCCCGCCTTAATTACCTGACTGATCATCATGAAATTTCGCATACACGTTGTCAGGAGAATAAAAAAGGACATGGTACCTTTTATCCAGTAAACGTCCTGTTGCTAACCTAACCTCACCTACATTTACAAAGCCGCGGGTAAAATCTAGTAGAACGTATAGTTAATAAACGTGTATGGCATTCCAGTGGATTGGCGACGAAGTGGGCACGGATGGAGCTGAACGCGCCGAGGCTCTAGGCGCCGCGGTGCGCGCGCTAAGCGAGCTGGTGTCACGTCGACGGCTGGCCCATCATGCACTGCTCGGCGCAGCTTTACGGCTTCGTGTGCCACATGCGCCTACACCCGCCGCTGCCACTGACAGTGCTGGGCCTGGTACCCTCGCGCTTTCTTTAGGCGCGCTGGCATTGGTAGCAGTGGCAGCCGGCGCAGTAGGCGCGACGTTCCTAGTGCGGCGACGGCGCGTAGCAGCCGCAGCCGAACGCTCGCGTCGCTGCGACGAGGAGAAGTCCAACAATCTGCAGAATGAAGAGAATCTGCGGCGGTACGCGAACCCGCTGCGAGAGGAGCCGCGGGGTGGAGGCGCGGGGGGTGCAGGCGCGGGTGCACGGCGGCCGCCGGATGAATTACCACGCGCGCATTCGCTGTATAAGGCGCAGAATGCAGACGCGCGCAACGACACACCACCGCGTGATAAGGAGCTCACCAAGCGCGCGCTACCGCCGCCAGAACCGCCGCCCGCGCGCATGCAACCGCCAGAACGGCTCACCGTGCTCGTGTGACGTCACTGATGACGTAGCGGGACAGACCGTGACGTGTGATACTAGTGTACTGAGCGCCGCTGCCCGCGCTGCTCATATTTATTGTTGTCCGACGGAACGATCGCCTGTAAATATTGTATTTTATGTAAATAATGTTGACGCGTGTGTATTTTGTACGTTTTTGTGAGTGGTTACGATAACGATTGTGTAATTTTGTTTGTAAAGGTTGTAAAGTGAAAATGAGAAATTGTTGTAATAAAAAATAAACTGACTTTAAAAGTTGTTTGATTATTTTTATTCATTTACATATATATAGATGTTCTTCATTGCTCAGTTTACCGTACAAGTGAAAGTAACCAGTTAAGATTAAAGATTGCCTTTGCTTAGATTTATATTGACTTGGCTAAAGCATTCAAGTGAACAACTCACACAGACCGAGCAAGTTCACAAGCAATATCTTCAAGCTATCACTCCGAGTAAAAAGCATAGGTACAAGTAAGCACTCCCTCGATGGCGCAGCAGTAGCGTATGCAACTGCTCTGCAAAAGATCTGGGATTCGATTCCCAGGTCAGAGAAACTATTTGATTTTTTTTTAACTTTCTGTGTACTTGCCCAATGTCTAGAAATATGCTGATAGGCTCACCTCTATTATCTAAAATCATAGCTGGCGAAATATGTTTGTAACACACAGCAGTAGGCACTCTACTCCAACAAAAAGCAGCTCGGAGTTTTAGGAAGTCGCCAGTGTTAGACGTGCCTCAGAAAACACTTAAAGCCGTTGGTCCTGCACCTAATCTCTCTGTGATCGGATTACCGTCCCATCGGATCATGAGAGTTAGAGAACAGAGAGTGCACTTGTGTTTGCGCACACGCTTTTGCACTGTAATATCTCATGCGCAGATGGTCAGCCACCGCTAAAATTGACCGCCGCTGTCGAAATTCGGTCTTGAGGACATTAATATTGAGTACTCTACTTAATAATACTATTGTCCTCTATTAATGAATAATAATTAACCCGTGACCAAAGTATACGGTACTTAACAACTTTTGTTCTACCGCTTTTCATAATTCATTATCTGAATCTTTTCATGTAGAAAAACTAATATTAATAATGTTTGCTTTAATCGCATTGTAATAACATTAGGTGGCAAAAGAAAACAGTAGCGAAAACAAGGAAACCACCGCGGTGTTGAAGCGTTGTGCAGGAGGCGGGGTGGTTGCAATTTTGTACATTTTATTAGAACAAAAGCTGTTAAGTATCGTGTAAAGAAGATACGGGTAAGAGGTAATTAATATTTTTTATTAAACCTGTCACGCGGACCGCTCGCACCATGACGGCTACGCGCGAGTCGGAGTGGTGGCTGGCGCCCCTCTTCCCCTCCTGCCCGGCGGTAGTGCATATGTAAACCGATCGCGACCTGGATCGTGACCTCTTCCGGCCGGCTTCACATCTCCAGCCAAGTGTCCTTATCACGGAAGAACCACGGAGCAAGCCCTTAAGACGAACCACGCCCTGATCATTCTTACATAGTAAAAGTAATTTCTGTCTATACTTGTTCTCAAAATATATTAAAAGTGTTAATCGTCATCCCATCTTTGATTAATCTCACAAATTTACCTTAAGACACCACGCCCCTACGGCGTGACCTGTCCTTTTCAAACAGATCCCAAGTTAATAACCACACTAAAGGTTACAAACCTTTACATGTATATGGAATATCACATGTTTCTCAACTATAGAGATGATGATAGTCAAGAAGTTAAAGCGTGAAAACACAACTAATAAACTACGTTAACGATACGATACGATTAAGATATACATATATCGATTACTATACTATTATCTACTAACTAAACGATGTATCGAAAAAACTACTACTAACGCCTGCAGTTTTGAGTAACTGTAACAAAGATTTCAAATATTCTTACCGTTTATAAAGATAGTTGACATACAAAATTCACAGAGGGCAGTAATATTTTGTGTTTGAAATCTTGAAAGTGACATCTAGTGACAAGTAGCAGAACATGACAGGAAAACCAATAACTTTTTGTTAGCCCGAACCGGTGTTTGAACGCGAGACCTCCTTCATAGCAATGACATACACTCCCGCTGCGTCACTGAAGCAGACAGCATTGAGCCAGCATAGAGCCACGCTTCGGCACGAATGGGCCGGCTCGACCGGAGTGATACCACGACCTCACAGAAAACCGGCGTGAAATAGCGCTTGCGTTGTGTTTCGTCGAGTGAGTGAGGGTACTGGAGGCCCAACCCTTCCCCCTTCTCCTGAGGGGGAGGAGAGAAAATTTAAAAGGCTGGCAACGCAATTACCATCGATCGCTTACCATCAGGTGATCCGTCTGCTCGTTTGCCTCCTATAACATAAAATAGCATGGCAGCAACACTACCACTATCGTGACTTCATATTCGGTAAGAAAAGAGGGCGCTAGTGACGATTAAATCAAGGACCTTATGAACACCGATTGTAAAATCCTTAGAGACAATTTTACATGAGAAGAGTCAGATGAATAATGAAATGTAAAACAAAATAAATAGGACTTGTCAAAATTAAACGACTAAAGGTGTAAAATGGGGTCTTCCGACTAAACCGAATTCTAAATCACAGGCAACACAGGTAGTAATCGAAAACTCAACACAAGGTTTGATTAAGACATGTTGATAACTCGTGATCGATAATCGGTAATCTTTTATAGCGTTACTTTTGTATAGTTAGGTATTGGTGCAAACTATTGACACAAGACAAATACGATTTAGACCCGCAATTTGTGTGTGCCGTATCAATCAATCAATCAATCAGCCCACCGCAGTCCACTGCTGGACATAGGCCTCTCCCATTTTACGCCACAACATCCGGTCTTCCGCCTTCCGCATCCAGTCTGACCCAGCGACCTTTTTCAGGTCACCGGTCCACCTGGCCGGGGGGCGTCCTACCTTACGTTTACCAAGTCGCGGTCTCCACTCTAGGACTCGCTTCCTCCAACGGCCATCGGTCCTTCTACATATATGACCAGCCTATTGCCACTTCAGCTTGCTTATTCTGCAAGCTATGTCGGTAACCTTGGTTCTTTGACGGATAACCTCATTTCTAAGTTTATCCCTCAAAGTAACTCTTAGCATGGCTCGCTCCATAGCCCGCTGGGTGACTTTAAATTTTTGGACTAGCCCTACCCGTGAGTGTTCACGTTTCGGCACCGTAGGTCATAACAGGTAGGACGCACTGGTCAAAGACTTTGGTCTTCAGGCATTGCGGTAAAGGCGATGAGAAAACCTGACGAAGCTTACGAAACGCTGCCCACCCCAATTGGATTATCCTGTCGATTTCTTTCTCGAAGTTGTTCCTACCAAGTCGAATCACTTGTCCAAGGTAGACATATTCTTGAACAACTTCGAGAACTTCTTGTTCCGTATAGTCAGCAACATATTATGTCGATACATACCGGTGACATTTATTTGGCCTTATCTTTTAAAATTATAACAAATAAGCGTTTTTAATAGCAGTTATATTAAAAAGATAGTTGATTTAATCATAATACAAAAATATAGGAATTATAATTTATGAAATACTTTTATAAATTTGTTAAATGTTTAGCTACTTATGTTGCTGACTGTACCATACCATGGGTTCACGTCTTTATTCCAGAAGCAAAAGTATATTACACACTCATATTTTACCCCTTAATATGGTTGCTTATAGTAGGGAGCGATCCTATTGTGATGGTACTGAGAATTTCTTTGACTAGAAACACTCGACGGCGATTATGGAGGATGACTTATGGTTTCTAATTGTAGCTCCTGTAGAGTTACAACGGTTTCTCATGCAGTGTGAGGTCTTGCGTTATCATGGAGTAATAATGGTTAAGATCGATTCACGAGTCGGGGCTGTTTCACTGCCAGTTTTGCCATCATTGTTCAAAGTTCGGCACAGTAAACATCTGCTGTTACTGCTTGACCATACCTGAGATAGCTATAATGAATAACACCATGAAGAGACTACCAAACAGTTGCCATTACCTTTTTATTGGTAAGCTTTGCATTAGGACACTGTTGTGGCGTTTGACCTGAGGTCAGCCTTTGCATTTTTCGCTTACGGTTATCGTAAAGAATCCACTTTTCGTCACATGTCACAATTAGATCCAATATTCCTTCATTTCTGTACCGATTCAATAAGGCAACACGAGTTTCAGCACGCATTTCTATCTGCAGATCAGTCAAATCATGAGGCACGCATATTTCATTTTTTTTTTTCATTAATTTGATGCGAATGAGCCAATATTTTAGGTAGGATATGCCATGCCATTAATACCTGGTTAGTTTGACTCTGATCGGCTTCCACCATCTCCTTCAATTCAGCGTTATTTATCTGTGCGAGCGGTCTTCCACGTGGTTCGTTCTTCAAGTCGAAGTTGCCATTATGAAAGCGTTTAAACCAAAAACGCACGGTGCATTCATTAGCAGTCTCCTCTCCAAACGCAGCGTTGATATTGCGAGCCGTTTCTGCCGCGTTAGTTCCGCGTCGGAACTCGTATTAAAAATGACTCGGATTTTGAAAGTATCCATCTTTCCCGTCTAAGCTTAATAAAAATAACAATTGAAAGTCGAAAATCGAATGTTGCACATTTTTTAAAACAAGAATCTTGTAGGTATCATGTGGAAAAGTTTCACTCGAAAATCTCACACTATGAAGGTTTTATGTCAATTCAAAGTATCTATTACTATACAACGGTATTTTCATACTTCAACCCCTATTACTTTCATACCTATGCATTTAGTAAAAGCTGTTTTTAATAATAATAATAATAATTATCTTTATTTTCTCAAATAATACAAACATATTACACATTACAATTCCGATACAGTTTGAACATTGTTGTTGTATTTTCTAAAATGTACTGATACACGGCGCATTTGCCTGTATTTTGCCTATTTTGTCGTTACAAAGTTATAGATCTATAGATAATATTATCCATATGACTTTATACTAGCGATATGACTTAGCTGTATGTTCCTAAGTTAAATGATAGGTAGTTAACTAAAGTTGTAGGTACCAAAACTTAATAAGTATTGATATTTTAAATGATTTTTCTGATACTGCTATTGCAATTTACACACAACTGCAAAATTACATTATTGTACGTAGCTTCAAAAAGATAAGAAATAAAATAAGAAATATACATATATGTATGTATGTTTCTGTTTTTAGAAGATTTTATATAATTAATCTATACTATCTAATATCAAAAATTTTGTAACCCTTTTTACGAATAGATTTTTGAGTTCCCTTTTTGCTCGGACGGAGGTGTATGAAATTTGGCACAGTTAAAGTTTATATGGAGAAGGAGTGGCGAATCCTTATATTTATATAAAATATGCATTACAATAATTGAAAAAACACTACACGCACACAACCATGCGTATGATACACGCAGTCGAATCGCGGTTGTAGTATTTCGGCATTGTTCGGCTGCTGTAGTACTATTCTTCTTAGCTATGGTTACATATATCAATGTATAATTACATATATCTGCAATATCTTACAGGCAACCTTTGAGTGGATTGGAATGATTAAAATATATTATAATATAAATATTATATCTATTTATATTATAATATATTTACGTATGTATAAGTAATAAAGAAAAAAGAAAACTAAGTAGCAAGCTTAGGAATATCGTTAATAAAATAGTTAAGTAAATAATAATTTGTTAGAAAAAGATAGGTAAATTAATCTGTCTACATCAAAATCTAATTGAAATGTGATTATAAGGGTATAGTTCTAGACAATAAAACCTTGATAACTGTCAAAATTAAAATATAAACCAATTATGGTCGAATTTCGACTACTAGGCAACCGTTAGTTGAAATAAATATACGAATAAAATGAAATAATGTTCTCATTTAATATTAATACATATGGGCCTACGGTTAATTCTAATCACCTCATCTATCAGACCAAAAATTCATTATACTTATAAACCATTTTCACACCCGTGTTTTCAAAATATTTATCAGTCTTCTTTTTCTAGCCTTTATTATTCCCAAGTCACTTGGGGTCGGCTTTTCTAGTCTAACCGGATTTGACTGGATATCAGTTTTTACACGGAGCGGCTTCCACCTGACCTCCGCAACCCGAAGGCTAACGATACCCTAAGGCTAGACCAGTGTCAGGATATTGGGTACTGACTTTCTCAATAACGACTGCCATAGATGTTCATGGCAGCTGGGACCGACGGCTTAACGTGCTCTCCGAGGCACGGAGCAGGCGATAATTGTCAATCAATACGCACATAATTACGAAAAGTGATATAACTTCCGAAAGTCAGAGGTGCGCGACGTGGGTTCGAACCCGAGACCTTTATTTTTAAAATGTTTGGAGTCCAATATATGACCACTCCTTTTCGTTACACGTCGTATAAAGACATTAGAGAGTCTATGAGAAGTTAAATAAAAATTTTGATAGGAGCAATACTAAGATTTTCTAGCAATAGACTTACTGTTGGCAATTCCTTCTCAGGTTTCAGATGCACTCCTCCTATGTATTGTACGCTTGGAGGCACTGGTCGGATACCTTCGAAAATGGGATTCACACTCAGGAACAGCATATCGACATTATCCATTAAATCAGTTATCTTCGGTGCACTGTCGCCTAAATATTTCCTGTACATTGCATTTTCCAGTTCCTGTCGTCTATAGAGCAATAAGTCTAATGATAACTGTAGATATATCTCTGTTATTTTCTCCCACATGGTAAGGTTATTTATTTTCCGACGAGTGAGCACCGGGAACAACATTGGATGTGTAGGAGCGCCCATAGCTTCGTAATTGCCCCAAATTAATCCAAATGAATTGATTTGTATCACAGGCACTTTGTAAAAATGTGAGAAAATCAAAGATGGTCTCCCCATTCCTTCAATCAATAACAGATCAAATTGTTTGCTTTTATCATTGAGTAAATTCTGAATTTTGTCACTTTTAAAATAAGCTTCCTGGACATTTAGAAACACGTCTAACATATATGTCATTATTGTTATGAAATCCACATTTCCTTTTGAAATTTTCTTGACGCCTTCACGCCAAACATTATAAGATATTTCGTGTACATCTATTTCTGTAAGGTTGGCAGGAGCATTTCCATCGGGGAAGGCAGGGTCTGGTGTGATCACTAGAACTTCATGTCCTCTCTTGGCTAGTTCCTGTGTTATCGGACGAAACACAATTTGATGACTGATCGATGGAGCTGGGAACACTGCTAATATTCTTGCCGCATTGTTCGAATGTATGAACAAAAGTATGAATAGATTTAAGAAGAATAACATTGTAGACACGGTCACTCGTTAACTAATATTACGTGCAAATAGAAGGAACTGCATGCAAGCCCGCCGCGCGTTGACTGGTGTGAAGGTCAATAGATATACTATTTATACCGCTACCGTAACGAAAACATATGATGTTTCCGATTACAGAGCATTATGCACTGTTGTGGGTATCAACATGATGAGATAAGATGTTCAAACAAACTTCACTTCATTGTCAGATAAAAGTTATTCATACGATAAAGTAAAGCATTAACAAGTTTAAAATTACAGTTTTCAATTTCAGTTCAAATTGTGGAATGAAGATGCACATGAAGACGAAGAGGTTGAATCCTGGGTTTTTACACCCATCTCATTACTGCTGGGTCATTGATGTAGCAGTCGTCTTTGCAAGTTTAACTGAAACTAGTATTTGCTTACGACTTCCACTGCTCTGTTGGACTAAGCAGCGATAGCCTAGTGGGAAACCGTTGAGTCCCACTGCTGGGCAAAATCACTCTGTTGGTGGATATCCCCTAAACTTATGACCTTGTGACCCCTATATCTCGGAGGTCTTTTGATCCACAGGGCCTTTATTCAAACTCGACCGAGGGATGACCCCAAGTCTGCACACCAAGTTACAAGTTAATCGGTTTAGTGGTTCCGGAGCTATGCCTGTCACTAACAAACTGTCACCAACAGACAGACACACAGATCCACATAGTGTTTTCACTAACCTCTTCGAAGAAGACTCAAGATCGAAGGTCACAAGGTCATAAGGTCAGGGGATATCCACCAACAGATTTGGAGTCCAAGGGAGAGCCTTTTGCCCAGCAGTGGGACATTACAACAAGCTGATGAGAGAAAAAAAGGTCACATGAAGACGAATAGGTTGAATCCTGGGTTTTTACACCCATCTCGTTTAACATGCAAAGAAGTATTTTTAACAGGCAAACAGGTGCGTGCGGTAGTGGTTAATACTGCTGCCTCAACATAACCCCCATCAAAATCCGTTCAGTGGTTTTTACGTTAATGTTGAGCAAAGAAATAAACATACATCATGATAAAAACATAGATTTTATTTTCTTTTTCCGCGTAAAAGTACATTAGGTTATGTCAGTAAAGGAACATATTCTTAAAAAAAAGATTGCCATTACTCGGTAATAATCGAGTTATAAAATGGTGAAAAATTAAAAAAATTAGCGGTCTTTGAGGACTGCCGATAGAAGTGAAAACTAAGTAACTAGCGTGCGGTGACGATGACGCGAGTTTCACGCTTTTTGTTCACCCAAAAAGTACAAATATATACACAGTATACATATAGCTCATGGAAAGCGTTCGGTGACGATGACGCGAGTTCCATGATTTTTGTTCACCCAAAAAGTGCTCAAAGCACTTAAAGAAGCTTACACTTCAAAAATCCGTATATTAATTTTTGAATAAAATATTGCCTCGCGAGATACTTTACAAACAATGAATCACCAAAAACAGAGCACTCAGACTCGCTACAACCATTTGTGTATCAGCCAAAATGTCCTGCGTCATCAGATCTGTAAAAGTATCACTTGGTGTATTGACAATGGTGAGGCGATCACTAGAACCGCTGTGTCATCTGTGCTGATCATTTATCATTCAATGATATGGAGTCTCTTTAGGTCCTTGGTCAACCGATAAACGTATACCTATCATTTAATACAATTTGGATACGAATTAAAATGTATCAAAGGTTTCTTTAATACTAGATTATCATCTCTTATATATATATATATATATATAATATATAATAGCATCGCTCTCTTTAATGTAGCTTTTCGAAGTCGATAAATTTCTTACAGTACCTTTTTTAGCATGAAAGGTGCCCTATATTTTTCCAGTACCCCTGACAACGTATAAGCGAAATTTCATAATAGTTGGACGAGTAGTTAAATCGTAACAAACCAAGAAACAAACTAACATTCACATTGATACGTAACTAGATATTGGCCACGGGTCGATTTTGTTAATTAAATTTTAATCCCTCGGGAATATAATTTTTTTCATTATTATAATAACAAATGTCTAAACTAAAAATGGGCATAATATATACACAAATTATTTACAAGAAAAATATAAACTAAACACAAAAACAAAACTGCAAAATCAGAAAGCGTCATAATATTCCTCCGCATCGTCGTCAATTGGCAACGTGTCCAGAAGACTGGCAGCATTGCCACGTTGAATGGCAATACTTATTCTTTGTGCAAAGAAAATACCAGCCCTCTGGTCACGCGAAGTGTCGATGAGCCGCTTAGCTAGGTCTCTATAAACAGACCTAGCACTTGGACCCCATGGCCCCAGCGTTTCTCACCAATAAGGTTTTGATATTTACGCCGTTTGAGCGTCTCCGCTGAAGCAGCAGCAGCACCAGCGGCATTTTTTTCTGGATGAAAGGTGCTATGTCTATTTTAGTATAGGATACAAAAATAGAGATAAAGTACCTTTCACGTGTATGCGAAATTGTATGATGATCGGTCGAGTAGTTAAGGCGCGGCAGCTTAACAAACAAACATACTCACATTCGCAATTTAAAATATTAGTTAGTATAAACAATTATATTATATAGAAGATAGTAATGGTTTTAACTGTCACCTCGTCATTGCCACTGCTCCTAGTGTTATTGGTTCCACACGGAACAACATTTTGTGTGCTCCACATATAGTTATTTCGAGACTGAGCAATTATAGTGTCCGCTTTTTGAATGTTTGTTAATTCTCTAGACTGGACGTTGCCTTGTTTTTAAATAAATTTAGATTTATGAACTATGACAAAGTATTGTAGCATTTAAATATTTCTTAAAATCTCTCCACTCTTCTGTCTTCTAAAAGCTACGCCAAGTTTAACAATATCCGTTTACTAAATGAAATAAAAGATTTTTTTTATAATGGATTTAATGTAACAATGCTAAGTATGATCAACATAAATGACTTTGTGGGCGAAATACACTCGTTGTGGTCGAAGACACGGGTATAATGTACTATCACTATAAGCAAAAGAAAAGTACTACTTTAGAAGTCTACATTATTTTCTAATATTATGATTTGTTACAGGATTTAAAGACATATTTAGATTCATCCAAAAACGGCGTGATTTATATGAGTTTCGGTACAAACGTCATGCCGTCATTGTTACCACCAGAAAGAATACAAACATTTATTAAAGTCTTCGCTGACTTACCTTACAACGTACTGTGGAAGTATGACAAAGATGAGCTGCCAGGGAAGACAGATAACATCAAGATTGGTAAATGGTTCCCGCAATCAGATATATTAAGTAAGTACTTTTACCTCTTTATAAACATTATTATCTATTTTGATTTGATACTAGATATCGTCCCTAACATAAGATGTTAGGGACGATATCTAGTATATAATCATAAATCTAGTATCTTTTTAAATTTGATTTTGCTCGCAGCTTTGCTCGAGTAAATGTAGGTTACGTTGGGTCAGTACTTCTTTCCGAATGAAAGGTACCCTATGTCGTTTTCATGATGATCGGCCGAGTAATAAAGGCGTGTAAGCGTTCCAAACAAACTCACATTCGCATTTATAATATTAGTTAGAATAAGTTACATTTGGCCTTAAACCTTCAATGTTATCTAAAGGTATATTTCGATTATATATATATATATATATATATATATATATATATATATATATATATATACTATACTAGCTGTCCGGACAGAAGTTGTCCTGTATGGACAAAAAAGAAACAAATCTAAACCATCCTCGAATCCACTTGAAAACACACAAAAAAATTCATTCAAATCGGTCCAGCCGTTTAGGAGGAGTTCACTGTCAACACACGCACAGAAGAATTATATATATAAAGATTTTGATAACATCGATGGTTTAAAAAAACGAATTAATTGATTATCTGATTGTCTCGCTGTTGAACTTTCATGATTAATGTTCCGCCTGGTTAAATTTATAAATTATTATCATGGAGTCATATCATAATTGCTATGACCCCATGATAATCTATATACACTGATGGACTCATAAACTGCATCAAAGTTCAAGATACCTTTGAAATAAACATTTTAACCAAGTATTGAAACTTTTTGTACAAATTTAATTTGAAACCTATAGTTTGGTTCGTTAATTTCATAACACCGTAGTATCATATCCTTAAGTGTATGTTTGTATACTGGAAAGGACCATTCAATTTTTTTGAACATAGACGATAAATCTAACAAAAATTGGGTTTAGTTGGTTTATTGAAAAATTGGTTTTTACAATAAAAATAAAAGTTGAAGCATAGGTTTTTTTCGTTTTAATAAGGTGTATTGCCTCCACGTGCCCTTATTACAGACTCTAATCGGTTCCGTATAGAACTAATTAGGGCTATTAAACTGTCTTGCGGAATATTGTTCCATTGTTGTGAAATTGCTGTTCTTAGTTCTGCCACTGTTGTGGGCACAGGATTTCTCGCTTATACAGCTTTTTTAAACTGTCCCAAACATGCTTAATGGGATTAAGATCCGGACTGCGTGCTGACCAATTCATGGAACGTATCCCAACCGCTTCGCAATATTGTCGAACTTATGCAGCGGCGTGGGGTCGGGCATAATCTTGCCTTAGAGTAAAATTTTCGCCTATTAATCCCATATAAGATACCACGTGAGCTTCTAAAACCTCTGTTATATAGCATTGTGCCATCAAACCACCTCTTCTACCGTTTTGACGAACCATGTCGAAGAACATAAGTTCCGTTCGCCCGATCATCGAAATGCCACCCCACACCATACACGAACCGCCTCTAAAAGAAACACGCTCCTTAATGCAACTTTGAGCATATCTCTCCCCACGTCGACGATAGAGGCTTCTGCGACTGTCTGCACCATTTAAACATTTCCTACACTCATCGATGAACAATATGGAGGCCCATTGCTCTTCAGTCCAATTAAGATGTTCACGCGTTAGTCTTAAACGAGCTTGACTGTGAGCTGCAGACAGCTTTAGAGTATGATTGCCGCTTCCTTAAACCTCCTTCTTATTGTTCGTGTACTCTCGTTTACTCCACGCACTTCATTCAGCACTGTTTTGATATTTACTGACGTGAGGAAACGATTTCGTAGGGAAGTTGAAACAATAAATCGGTTGTCACGACGGGTGGTTGCTCGATTTCTCCGGTATCGGGTTTCCTTTTGTAAGAATCTGTCTCTACAAACCTTCGGTATACTCCAGAAACCGTAAACTGGTTTAAATTTAAATTTCTAACGAACGATTGTTGATCCAAGGCTTCCAGCACCAATGCCACAATTTGAGCGGCTTGTTCGGACAAATTATCCATATTTACGGTTACGAAACTTTTGTTGAGTTTAAAAGACTAATAATCAATACTATTGGTAACAATAATATACATCGCAAATGGTAAAAAAACAAAAAGAATTAATTTCAAACGTTTAACACACGAATTTGAGACTATGCATAAATTTTATTTTTCCGGCTATAATTTTATCTTTACCTGCAGTTCTATTTTAAAATTTTGTTTTTTTTATGGTCAATGGACAGTCTCGACATTTTCATTTAACTTAATCTAAAAAGTTTGCATACTTATCAAAAATATTAATTCGAAAGTAATCCTGAACTTTGATGCAGTTTATGAGTCCGTCAGTGTAATCTATTATGTGTTTATGACTGATTCGATATAGTAAGACTAGTTATTGTAAATGTAAATAATATTGTACAGGCATCAGCAAGTCATTTATGTATATTAAGGAGATTTATGGCCCCAGTATAGCACCTTGTGAACACCAGTTTGTTTATCTTGCTTTAGAAATATGTAGGTATATGTTTTCCCTTATTTTGATGGGAAACCGTTTGACTGCCTTGCCGAGATCTCGAGTTCGATCCAAAAGCGCGCATCTCTGATTTTTGGAAGTTATATGCGTATAAAATAGTTAATTATCACTCGCTTTAACGGTAAAGGAGAACATCGTGAGCCTGCATCTCTAAGAGTTCTCCATGATGTTCGAAGACATGTGAAGTCTGCCAACCCGCACTGGAACAGAGCGGTGGACTATAGCCTTACCCTTCTCACAGCCTTACCCTTTGGTAGGTTTACTCGGGAACATAGGTCCAACAATTACTCAATATGTTGAATTTCTTTTCCAGGGCATCCCAACATCAAGCTGTTTGTAGGTCAAGGAGGTCTGCAGTCCACAGAGGAGGCTCTGGCGGGAGGAGTACCACTGCTTGCTTTCCCACTGTTATCAGACCAATGGTTCAACGCAGAGAAATACGAGTATCATAAAATCGGGATCCAACTTGACATTGCGACCTTCACATATGATGATTTGAAGAATGCTATCAAGACTGTCATTGGTGATGAGAGGTTAGTATGACATATGATTTAATAGCTTGCTAAACTGATTGAGATCAAACTAAATAATAAGATGAAATTTTGAGAATCATAGAATTTTAAGAGCCGAAGTGAAGTTAGTTCCTTCGGCTCATATACTTACGTCTGCCATTCAGTTCCATTCGTTCTATCCTTAATTATTGCCTCCGTAGCGCAGCAGTAGTGAATGCAACTGCTGTTTATGAGGTCTCGGGTTCGAACCCCGAGACGAACCAACAAAAATTTATTGAGTTTATCTGTTAAGAAATCTTAATAGCAGCCCGAAGTTAGAAAGTTTGTGTGAAAGGCATGGAGGTGTATACCTCCATGCCTCAGAAAGCACGTGAAGCCGTTGGTCCTGTGCAAGATCTCTCCCCCATCATCATCATCCTCCTCTCTCCATCGGATCATGAGAGTTAGGGCTAGAGACTGCACTTGCGTTAACGCACATACTTGAGCACATTAATATCTCCTGTGCAGTACAGTGGCCAATCTTTACAAGACTGGCCATCTGGCCAGTCTTGTAAAGATTGGCCACTGTGACCGAAAATCGGTCTGGAGTGCATTATTATTATTATTATTGGTCTATTAACATCTCTATAGAATAGATTTAATATGTTATATACATATGTAGCAATAACCCTGCATCTGCCACGGTCATTGCCTTGTTAAGTATGTACATCACGCTACTTGGAATAAATGATATCTCTCTAAGAACCTTCGGCTTCGTGCTTACCGATGCACAGGGTGTCTAACAACGCCACATCCTAACTTCGGACTGGTATTGAGATGTCTTAACAGAAAAACCCAATTACCGTTGATCCGATCCTAAACTCGAACCTGAGACCTCATGTACAGCAGTCGTCTTACTACCGCTGCATTATGGAGGCAGTTTATGATAGGCCAATATAATGGCATCTAAAGATGATATGATGAGACAGTGGCTTGCTCACTCACTAAATGAGCCTTAATGATAGTAGAGAGAAATACAAGGTCAAGCGTCTAGAAGGTCGCGAGGTCTCGTGAAAACAGAGGACCTAACCGATTATCCCTGTAGATATGCTCTTGAAAATTACGTAATTATTATAAATAATGCATTGTTTTTCCAGTTATCGTCGCAACGTAGTCCATCTGCACAAGTTAATGAACGATGAGCCCATGAAGCCGCTGGAGCGCGCCGTCTGGTGGACAGAGTACGTGCTACGTCACGGGGGTGCCAAGCAGCTCCGCTCGCCCACCGCCAACATCACCTGGTGGCGTTAGATTTATGAACTATGACAAGGTATTGTAGCATTTAATTATATCTTAAAATCTCTCCACTCTTCTGTCTTCTAAAAGCTACGCCAAGTTTAACAATATCCGTTTACTAAATTAAATAAGTTTTTTTTTTATAATGGAATCAAAGTAACAATGCTAAGTATGATCAACATAAATGACTTTGTGGGCGAAATACACTCGTTGTGGACGAATACACGGGTATAATGTACGATCACTATAAGCAAAAGAAAAGTACTACTTTAGAAGTCTACATTATTTTCTAATATTATGATTTGTTACAGGATTTAAAGACATATTTAGATTCATCTAAAAACGGCGTGATTTATATGAGTTTCGGTACAAACGTCATGCCGTCATTGTTACCACCAGAAAGAATACAAACATTTATTAAAGTCCTCGCTGACTTACCTTACAACGTACTGTGGAAGTATGACAAAGATGAGCTGCCAGGGAAGACAGATAACATCAAGATTGGTAAATGGTTCCCGCAATCAGATATATTAAGTAAGTACTTTTACCTCTTTATAAACATTATTACCTATTTTGATCAAATCAACTCATTTTATTGTTGGAACATAAGATGTTAGGGACGATATCTAGTATATAATCATGAATCTAGTATCTTTAATAATTTGATTTTGCCCGCAGCTTTGCTCGAGTAAATGTAGGTTACGTTGGGTCAGTACTTCTTTCCGAATGAAAGGTACCCTATGTCGTTTCATGTGCCTCTGACAACATATTCTATGCGATCATCAATTTCATGATGATCGGCCGAGTAGTAAAGGCGTGTAAGCGTTCCAAACAAACTCACATTCGCATTTATAATATTAGTTAGAATAAGTTACATTTGGCCTTAAACCTTCAATGTTATATATGTATATATATATACTAGCTGTCTGGACAGAAGTTGTTCTGTATGGACAAAAAAGAAACAAATCTAATCTCTTGAACACACACAAAAAGATTCATTCAAATCGGTCCAGCCGTTTAGGAGGAGTTCACTGTCAACACACGTACAGAAGAATTATATATGTATATAAAGATTTTGATAACATCGATGGTTTTAAAAATCGAATTAATTGATTATCTGATTGTCTCGCTATTGAATTTTCATGATTAATGTTCCGCCTGTTTAAATTTATAGATTATTATCATGGAGTCATATCATAATTGCTATGACTCCATAATAATAATCTATATATACTGACGGACTCATAAACTGCATCAATGTTCAAGACACCTTTGAAATAAACATTTTAACCAAGTATTCAAACTTTTTGTACATATTTAAATTGAAACCCATAGTTTGGTTCGTTAACTTCATAACAGCGTAGTATCATATCCTTAAGTGTATGTTTATATACTGGAAAGGACCATTCAATTTTTTTGAACAAAGACGTTAATTGTAATAGATATTGGTTTTGGTTGGTTTATTGAAGAATTTGTTTTTACAATAAAAATAAAAGTTGAAGCACAGGTTTTTTTCTTTTAATAAGCTGTATTGTCTCCACGTGCCCTTATTACAGACTCTAATCGGTTCCGCATAGATCTGATTAGGGTTACTAAACTGTCTTGCGGAATATTGTTCCATTCTTGTGAAATCGCTGTTCTTAGTTCTGCCACTGTTGTGGGTACAGGATTTCTCACATATACAGCTTTTTTTAAACTGTCCCAACCATACTCAATGGGATTAAGATCCGAGCTGCGTGCTGGCCAATTCATGGTACGTATCCTCTTCGCAATATTGTCGAACTTGTGCAGCGGCGTGGGGTCGGGCATTATCTTGCCTTAGAGTAAAATTTTCACATATTTATCCCATGTAAGGTACCACGTGAGTTTCTACAACCTCTGTTATATAGAGTTTTGCCGTCAAACCACCTCTTCTACCGTTTTGACGAACCATGTCGATGAACACAAGTTCCGTCCGCCTGATCATCGAAATGCCACCCCACACCATACACGAACCGCCTCCAAAAGAAAACGCTCCTCAATGAAACTTTGAGCATATCTCTCCCCCCGTCGACGATAGAGGCTTCTGCGACCGTCTGCACCATTTAAACATTTCCTACACTCATCGGTGAACAATATGGAGGCCCATTGCTCTTCAGTCCAATTAAGATGTTCAAGCGTAAATCTTAAACGTCTTGACTGTGAGCTGCAGACAGCATTAGACTATTTGCTGGTCTAAAAGGAGTGATTGCCGCTTCCTTAATTTACTCCACGCACTTCATTCAGCTCTGTTTTGATATTTACTGACGTGAGGAAACGATTTCGTAGGGAAGTTGAAATAATAAATCGGTTGGCACGACGGGTGGTTGCTCGAGTTCTGCCGGTACCGGGTCTACTTTTGTAAGAATCTGTCTCTACAAACCTTCGGTATACTCTAGAAACCGTAAACTGGTTTAAATTTAAATTTCTAACAATCGTTCGTTGATCCAGTTGATCCTCAATCCGCTCAGGCTTGTTCGAACAAAGTATCCATATTTATGGTTATGAAACTTTTGTTGAGTTTAAAAGACTAATAATCAATACTAACAATAATTTACATCGCAAATGGTAGAAAAACAAAAATAATTAATTTCAAACTTTACTCTAATAACACAGGAATTTGAGACTATGCATAAATTTTATTTTCCCGGCTATAATTTTATCTTTACCTGCAGTTCTATTTTAAAATATTGTTTTTTCATGGTCAACGGACAGTCTCGACATTTTCATTTAACTTAACCTAAAAAGTTTGCATACTTATCAAAAATATTAATTCGAAAGTAATCCTGAACTTTGATGCAGTTTATAAGTCCGTCAGTGTCTATTATGTGTTTATGACTGATTCGATATAGTAAGTCTAGTTATTGTAAATGTAAATAATATTGTACAGGCATCAGCAAATCATTTATGTATATTAAGGAGATTTATGGCCCCAGTATAGCACCTTGTAAACACCAGTTAATGTTTCTCTTGCTTTAGAAATATGTAGGTATATGTTTTCCCTTATTCTGATGGGAAACCGTTTGACTGCCTTGCCGAGATCTCGAGTTCGATCCGAAAGCGCGCATCTCTGATTTTTGGAAGTTATATGCGTATAAAATAGTTAATTATCACTCGCTTTAACGGTGAAGGAAAACATCGTGAGCCTGCATCTCTAAGAGTTCTCCATGATGTTCAAAGACATGTGAAGTCTGCCAACCCGCACTGGAACAGCGCGGTAGACTATAGCCTTACCCTTCTCACAGCCTTACCCTTTGGTAGGTTTACTCGGGAACATAGGTCCAACAATTACTCAATATGTTGAATTTCTTTTCCAGGGCATCCCAACATCAAGCTGTTTGTAGGTCAAGGAGGTCTGCAGTCCACAGAGGAGGCTCTGGCGGGAGGAGTACCTCTGCTTGCTTTCCCACTGTTATCAGACCAATGGTTCAACGCAGAGAAATACGAGTATCATAAAATCGGGATCCAACTTGACATGGCGACCTTCACATATGATGATTTGAAGAATGCTATTAAGACTGTCATTGGTGATGAGAGGTTAGTATGACATACGATTTAATAGCTTACTAAACTGATTGAGATCAAACTAAATAATAAGATGAAATTTTGGGAAGCATAGAATTTTAAGAGCCGAAGTGAAGTTAGTTCCGTCGGCTCATATGCTTACGTCTGCCATTCATTTCCATTAATTCTACCCTTAATTATTGCCTCCGTAGCGCAGCAGTAGTGAATGCAACTGCTGTTTATGAGGTCTCGGGTTCAAACCCCGAGACGAACCAACAAAAAGTTATTGTTTCTGTTAAGAAATCTTAATAGCAGCCCGGAGTTAGAAAGTTTGTGTGAAAGGCATGGGTGTATACCTCCATGCCTCAGAAAGCATGTGAAACCGTTGGTCCTGTGCAAGATCTCTCTCCCATCATCATCATCCTCCTCTCTCCATCGGATCATGAGAGTTAGGGCTAGAGACTGCACTTGCGTTTTCGCACATACTTGAGCACATTAATATCTCCTGTGCAGATGGCCAGTCTTGTAAAGATTGGCCACCGTGACCGAAATTCGGTCTGGAGGTCATTATTATTATTATTATTGGTCTATCAAAATCTCTATAGAATAGATTTAATAGGTTATATACATATGTAGCAATAACCCTACATCTGACGCGGTCATTGCCTTGTTAAGTACATCACGCTACTTGAAATAAATGATATCTATCTAAGAACCTTCGGCTTCGTGCTTACCGATGCACAGGGTGTCTAACAACGCCACATCCTAACTTCGGACTGGTATTGAGATGTCTTAATAGAAAAACCCAATTACCGTTGGTCCGATCCTAAACTCGAACCTGAGACCTCATGTACAGCAGTCGTCTTACTACCGCTGCATTATGGAGGCAGTTTATGATAGGCCAATATAATGGCATCTAAAGATGATATGATGAGACAGTGGCTTGCTCACTCACTAAATGAGCCTTAATGATAGTAGAGAGAAATACAAGGTCAAGCGTCTAGAAGGTCGCGAGGTCTCGTGAAAACAGAGGACCTAACCGATTATCTCTATAGATATACTCTTGAAAATTACGTAATTATTATAAATAATGCATTGTTTTTCCAGTTATCGTCGCAACGTAGTCCATCTGCACAAGTTAATGAACGATGAGCCCATGAAGCCGCTGGAGCGCGCCGTCTGGTGGACAGAGTACGTGCTACGTCACGGGGGTGCCAAGCAGCTCCGCTCGCCCACCGCCAACATCACCTGGTGGCGGTACCTGGAACTAGACCTGGTGTTCACATTATTACTTTTTGTCACTGTATTACTGACTGTTGTGTTTTTCTTGTTAAAGAGGATTTTGAGAGCATTCATGCCAGCTAAATCTGGTTTGAAGAAGAAAAATAATTAGTAATAATATAATAATATAATATTCTACCACATACACACAACACTATCTAGCCCAAACGAAGCAGAGCTTGTACTATGGGTACTAGACAATGGATAAACATACATATATACATTTTTTTTTGTAAATACATACATATTATACATAGAAACACCCAGACCAAGACAAACATCCATGGTCATGCACAGAAATGTTTGACTTGTGCGGGAATCGAACCCGCGACCTTAGGCGTGGCAATTGGTTACACTAACTACTACCCACCAGTACTACCAGTTCTAATAATGTGAAAATATTAGATGTAATATACAGACTCACGGATCTATAAGATGAGATAAGATAATATTTATTTGCATAAACATGTGTATACCTGATTAATTTCATTAATTAATTATATAATTTCAGGCATGTACGATATTATAGAATAATTACTGTCTTTACATGTTTGCATGCAAATGTTGTTTGGTTAAAGACATTTTATAGAAATTAATCATTAACAAAATTTATATAATAATAAAGTAAGTACAAATAAAGTGTCCTAAAATTTTAATAAGTTTAGTAATTGAAATATAAATATATCAAAAAAAATATTCAATACAATGTTAAAAAACAAAATTAAAAATACAAAAATAAGAAAATGAAATGAAATGTCTTTAAATTAAATAAAAATGTTATGAATCATTAATAACTACTTAAATGCTATTCTGTTATATTTATTAGAATTAAAATATATATATGTATATATATACATAATGAAAATGTCTTGTCATGTTTTATAAAATAGGCAAAGGTGTAAAACATCCATATTTTGCAAGCTATATTTCAGGTTCCATGTGTGTGTGTGTGATTCTTTTGCCGGGCATATTGCCAAATTACGGTTTCAAAATTATTTATTTTATATTACAAATCAAAGTACAAAATTATTTGAGGTTCGTAAATGCGCATACTTTTGACGGTATTCTTAATAATATATAAAATATTGCCAGGCAGGTATGTATGTAGGTAGATCTAAACACTTTTGGTGTGTTCCGTTATGGCCCGGCCATGATGATGATCTGAAAATATCTAATAGGTATTTTGTAGAAAACCAATGCCAGAAAATATCTCCAATGCTTATTTTGATCATAATTTGATATAATTGTGAGTTAAAATTCAGGTATGATTAAATAACCCAAAATTAATAAATGATTTGTAATGATTTGATTATACCGAATTGACATCATAAATTAGGTTTTTTTAAACAAATTCTAAGGCAGAAAGTGTTTATTAAAAGTTGCATGGGTAACCCAGGTAGTTACATATATGAGTATTATTTACTAACACAAGTTATTTACTAACACGTTTTGATTATATTAAAATTATATATGTATATTTAGATTAAGCTATTTATCTATGAGCCTGTACCGCATAAAAACAAAAGTATTTATCATTATTTTATTATTATGGAAGTAAATATTATGTGTATAAAAGAACTCAACCTTTTGTTTGTTTTTTAATAATTCAAAGTTCTTACTTCATCACAATAAATACTTATTATACACAGTACTTGTATATCTATCACGTTCTACTACATTGCCCCATTTATAAGTAAGAAGAGTATGAACTCATAGATCATCTGTTGTTATTTTAGTTAGACTTCTATTTCTTTAGTCTTTATTCCGAGTCCTACTGCGTATTAAGCGCCTACGACACTTAAATAGTGGATGTAAGTTGTCAAGTTATACTGTTGCTATTGAATTATTGTCAGGCGTATTGTACTTAAAAATTGAAGTGACTTTTAAATAGATTTGTAAGGTTTTCATTTAAATATAAGTAGGTCTGTTTTATAGTAGATTTATCTCAGATAGGAATCATCCATTTCAAGTGGATTTCAACCGATCTAAGCGTGGCCGTGCTAGGACGGTACGCTGTAGCACGGCCACTGAAAATTGTCTACAAGTCATGAAATAATGTGGTACCCTTATTTCTTTTTCTAGTACCAAAAGGTACATATGCGTATAGTCTACTGCCATAGCAGGTCATGCCTTATTTGGCATCATGGCCGGGCCAGAACGGAACACACCATGTTTACGCCTTGTTGCACCGGGCTCCACGATTTAATAACAATTTTACTTTAAGCCTCATATCCACTAGGCAACATTTGGCGCACGACATGTTGCACAACATGTTCCTCAACGTGTTGAAAGTCAGCGCGGAACTTTCTGAAACAAACGACAAGCCGCGCGTCAAGCTTCGCGTCAGCTAGAATCGTCGCGCGTTGTTGTGCAATCTTGTTGAGCGTCATGTGTTGTACGTCAATTATTGCCCACTGGATATGAGGCTTTAATTGAAGATTATTTACAATATCGCAACATAAGTTTTTTGGTAAGTATATGATTATGTATGCTTTATATAGTGAACTCCGTCCGTGGGCCAGCGGTAGTGAAAGCGACTGCTGTGCTTGAGGTCTCGGATTCGAATCTCGGGTCGGGCCATCAAAAAGTTATTGGATTTTTCTGTTAAGAAATCTCAATACCTCGGAGTTAGGAAGTTGGCGGTGTTAGACTCGGAAAGCACGTAAAGCCGTTGGTCATGCACCTGAACTCTCTCCGGTCGTGTCGGATCACCGTCCCATCGGATCATGAGAGTTAAGGAACAGAGAGTGGAATTGTGCAATTTGCGCACGCACCTGTGAACTATAATGTCTCCTAGGAAAATGGCCAGTCTCCGTTAAGATTGGCTGCTGTGACCGATATTCGGTCTGGAGGACATTATTATTATTATTAAGTAGTGAAATAATTATATCAACAGTTAGTAAAAACGTCACGTTTGTTGTTGTAATGAAAATGTACCAAGTACCTAAGTGTGGCATCAAGAGCAGCGATAGCTTAGTGGGGAGACCAACAGACTGCAATGCAGAGGGTCTCGGCTCCGAACCCACGTCGCGCACCACTGACTTTCGGAAGCGATATGACTTTTCGAAATTATGTGGGTATTGATTAACAATGTGACAGGGTTTCCTAGTGCAGATACCAGTCTCCCACAAGGGTCTTTTGTTTTTTATTTAAGTATTTTACTGATAGTTTTAAGTTACCTTTGTGGAAGAGAAAATAAATCATTATTATTATTATTATACTCTTTATTTAAATATTTTCAATATACTTTTCATTTTTAAATATACATAAACCTATAAAAATACATTTAAAAATATAAAATATATAGTACCCCACCGGCATCGGGAACAGGGTCCAAGCTGCCGGTGGTTAGGAATCCAGAGATAGGAACCTCCTCACAATGCGTGCTGTATCTAATAGCACTGCCTTCTGCATCAAACCTTTGATCCAAGCACCCAACGCGAGCCTCTTTAGATGGTGATCGAGGCTCTTGGCTATTAGACCATTGACAGATATGACTATCGGCACAATGATTGCCGAATCAACATCCCACATGTCGACAACCTCGCGAGCCAAATCGAGATATTTAATTTGTTTATCTTTTTCAGCTTTCGCGAGATTGCCGTCATGCGGAATGGTGACATCGATTTTAAGTTCCAAGCAGTATTACACACGCGACCCTATTGCCGATTACTGAGTACAGATGCAGACGTTGTGCTGTTAATGAGAATTTCACAGCAAACCCAGTAACATCTAGCCCGACCCGGGATTTGATTCATCACAACAGCCAGTAGTAGTAGAGCCAAGCTGATTACAACGAGAATGGGCCGGCGCGACCGGGGAAGTACTACCCTCTCACAGACAATCGACATGAAACAGCAGTGTTTCACTGCTGTGTTTCGTTCGGTGTATGAGAGTGCCGGAGGCCTAAGCATGAGGTGGTGATTCTCGCAGCTTACGAGGGACGTGCAGAGTATCCGTACAGTCATTGTGTGGGTGGCGCGAGTCGACCCGGCGGCCAAGGAGAGCCGTAGAAACGGTGCTCTGCTGGCCGACCGCGGTATAGTCCAGAGGCCCAACCGAGTCTAACCAATTTGATTAGACGCGCATAATCTCGAGGTGGCTCGTCGTGCCGGATGGTGACCGGAGGGTGGGTCCCGACGACCACTTTCGGGAGGGTACGGGGGTCCTTCCGTCCGTCGGATCAGCTATCGCCATACCACACAGTAATATGACGAAACTTGCTCTGCGCCTTGCCCCACTTTGCTGCGAGAATAGCCGTCTCCTTTTTTCACGCTTTCCCTTCCTTTCACTCTATGGCAGTACGAACAACGCATTGTTGTTCAACAGCAGCCAATCACCGTAACCCCACCGCTGCTTCCTCTTCCTGTGTCGTGGAGTTTATTAACATCAGAGGACTCCACGCTAACCTTAATGCCGTCCATCACCACCTGGAGACGGCTCGGCCGGCAATGATTTTTCTAACGGAGACACAAATACGCCGTCCTGCAGACACGTCCTACCTGCAATATCCCGGCTACGTTCTAGAGGAGTGTTTCCTCGCGAAAGCCGGGGTATGCTTGTTTGTTAAGGCGGATATTTGCTGTCGCCGTCTACACTGCCTAGAGGACCCTTCCTTCTCTGTCCTTTGGGTACACGTAGATCATGGCTCTTTCAGCCAAATCTACATGTGCCTCTACCGATCCCATTCAGGAGACGTTGACACAACTCGACTCTTTGGTTACCTGAGTCAGGCGGCAGACGACGCGCAGGAGCAATTTCCGAACGCTGAGTTGGTGTTCTTGGGAGATTTCAATGCCCACCATGAGACCTGGTTGGGTTCGCCCAAAACAGACCACGCGGGACGAATTACCCATGCGTTCGCTCTCACGCATGACCTGTCTCAACTGGTACTCCAGCCCACCCGGATACCGGACATTGCAGGTCAGGCGCCCTCTTTGTTCGATCTGCTGCTGACGAGTCCACTCCGAGCTCCACGACTTTAACGTGGATCACCTGAAGGCAGCGTTTAACCAAGCCACAAAGGTCTGCAAGAGGGCATACTTAAGAGCGGATGCCCAGCGCGTTGCACGGTTCGGCCAGGAACTCATCAACCCTACGGGCAGTCGTAGCTTCTGCCAACTTCTGCCAGACCTCGCTGCCCCCGTTGAGATATCAGAATGGATCACTGACTCATCGGCCGCAGGAGAAAGCAGATCTGCTTGCAAATCTCTTTGCGGCTAACTGGCGAATCGATGACTGCGATTCGCAGCCGCCTTACATTGCCAACTGCAGCTACACCATGCCTGATATACATATCAGGCAACGTGACGTTATCCCAGCTGTGGTCCTCAAAAAATGTGCAGCGGAGTTGTTTCCCACACTTGCGCGCCTATACCGGACGTCTTACGCCGCAGGCACTGTGCCTGAGGCTTGGAAGGAGGCGAACGTTCACCGATTTCCAAAAAGAGGGACCGTTCCGAGCCAGGCAACTATCGACCCATAGCTATCACCTCGATGCTCTCCAAGGTGTTCGAGCGGATTATAAACACCCAAATTGTCCACTAGCTGGAAAATCATTCGTTGATCAATGATCGCCAATACGGCTTTCGGGCTAAACGATCAACGGGTGATCTTCTAGCGTTCGTCACGCACCTCTGGGGTGAGCCTATGGACAAGCACGGCGAGTCTTTGGCTGTCAGCCTAAACATAGCCAAAGCTTTCGATAGAGTCTGAAACCGGTCTCTTCTTTCCAAGCTTCCGGCCTATGGCTTGCCCCCTCAACTGTGCACCTGGATTGCAAGTTTCCTGCAGAAGTGTCGTATTCGGGTCCTTTGCGACGGTCACGCTTCCAAATTTATGCAGGTCAATGCAGGAGTGCCTCAGGGGTCCGTCTTATCCTCTACGCTCCTTCTTCTGCATATCAATGATATGTTGAATCTCGACAACATACATTGTTATGCGGATGACAGTACCGTGCATGGGTGATACCTCGGACGTCCTGGGACAAACAGGCTGAGATTGAGGGGAAAAGGCAGGATCTTGTCGTTGAACTTGACCAGACCTTGGACCGCATCTCTAAATGGGGTGCCAAGAACTCGGTCCAGTTCAACGCCAAGAATACCCAGACATGCGCGTTCTCAACAAAAAAGTCTCCGTTCCTTCCCCACCCTTCTCTGAAGAACACTCCACTGGTGATACGTGACAGCCTCCATCTTAGGTATGGATCTTTGCCGCTCTCTTAATCCCAAAACCTACATCGAGAGCGTCATTAAGCAAGCTTCGCGAAAACTCGGAGTTCTGAACAGGGTGAGGCGGTTCTTCGCGCCTGAGCAGCTGTGCCTATTGAATAAGGCACAAGTGCGCCCTTGCGTGGAATACTGTTCTCATCTTTGGGATGGAAGCCATCCTAAAGATGAGAACAGTACTCCAACGCCTGCTGGGCTGAGATGCCATCCTTACACGGTGGAGTCGACTAGAGTGCGTACCAACAAGTTTGGGTCCTCATACCTCTGCCGAACGATCAAGGCATGGAATTCTCTGCCAAGGCACGTGTTTCCTTCTTTCTTCAATCCTGGGTCCTTTAACCGGGGCGTGAAAAAGCACCTTCTCAGGCCGTCAAAGCCGAGGCGATGTTGAGGTCTGCCTCAACATCGCCTCGGCTGCTATAAGGGCGATGTGGAGGCCACTGCTCTTAGACCACACGACTACTTACCATCAGGCTGTGTGGTCATGTTGTGACGCGGACCGCGCGACCTTGACGGCTGCGCGTGAGTCGGAGTGGTGGCTAGCGCCCCCTTCCCCTCCTGCCCGGCGGTAGCGGTATATAAGCCCGATCGCGTCCTGGACGTCCGCCTTGCGGCCCGGCTTCACACCTTCAGCTAAGTGTCCTGATTGTACAAGGACCACGAAGCAAGTCTTTAGCGAACCACGCCCTGACTATAGTTATATAAGTAAAGATTGTCTCTTTTAATTGTAATCTAACGCAATAAAAGTGTATTTGTTATACCTTCTCTCATTGTACTCTCTAATTATATCTACATTTATCTTAAAGTAAACCCTAAAGGTTACAATGGCGCCCAACGTGGGGCGCCACGCAAACTTTCACTGTGCCACTGGGGTTGTATGTATATATAACATTACCCAAAGGAAAAACTAACTAAGTTAAATAACATCATACATTAATTTGTTACTTGTTAGAATTCTAGACATCATTGTAAATAATTGTGTCTGATCGGCAGATCAAGATCAAGACGTTAAACAAGGCATAGAAAAATATTGCTATATTAATAATAGTAGGTAATTAAAACATAATATATTATCAAAACAATTTAATTATTTATATCTATTATATCTTTTATATTATAATAAAAAAATTAACAATCGAGTGCCACAAAGTACAATAATTTATTCTTATGTTGTCTGGCGAACTAATCCCACTTTTATAGCCATCGTAAGATGATGTCACTAAATTCAGTGATTAATCTTTTATAATAAAGGATTATTCACGTGTACGATTATTCCGTGCCTCGGATGCCACGTTGAGCCGTCGGTCCCGGCTGCCATAAACATCTATGGCAGTCGTTATTGGGAAGTCAGTGCCCTATAATATCCTGACACTGGTCTAGCCTTAGGGAATCGTTAGCCTTCGGGTTGCGGAGGTCAGGTGGCAACCGCTTCGTGTAAAAACTGATACCCAGTCAAATCCGGTTAGAGTAGAAAGTCGACCCCAAGTGACTTGGGAATAATAAAGACTAGGGAGAAGAAGAATAAAGGATTATTCACTGAATTTAGTGACGTCAACAATACATAGACTTAATATACTAATTCTTTTGTTACTACCACACTAGAAATAGTGCCAGTGGCGCGGAGACTTTACAAACATTCAAATAACGGACTCAAACAAACACCAGAACTCGGAACAACCATTATCAAAATCAAAATAAATTTATTTAAGTTAGGTTACAAGGCTTATGAATGTCAAAGATACACTATTTTTTTCTGTGAAATTACATTTACTGCCACCTTCAGCAAAGCAAATTCATGGCTACTCTTTTTAATCGCCAAGTTTACAATAATATTTCCTTTGTAAATCATAACTGTAAGGTGTTGCAACCATTTCTCTATGAACTACTATTGAATTTACTAAAGCAATTAATAAAATTTGATGGTAGTCTCTAAAGCAGCAGTATTGTAAATAGGAGCATCCACTTACATGTACATAAATAATCAAGACAAGGCATGGTTGTAATCCGTAGTTTAATCTAACTTGGTTACACATTAGTGGATCACACAAAGGACATCGGCGAATTTCAGCCTCTTACAAAAACAACGGACAGAAGTTTAATGAATACAGAAAAACAGTACTTATTTTTATTGATTTTTAATTACTGTAAACAGAATAATCTATGGTTTAGATATAAATATCACGAAAAAAGGTAATAAACGTACTATAAAACTGGAAACAGTTGCTTTTTCGAGTTTCTAATGTTGCCAGCCTTAAAAATAGATAAGGGCACTATTTATTATTTTTAAATTAATGTTTTAATATACAATACATGGTCTTGATTGTCAGTTTAATCAGTTATAATAGTTTAAATAAATATCAATCACGGTAAGGTACGTTTAACTATAATTACTGGCGTTTGACTTTATGTTTATACGTGCGCTTCTTCTATTATTATTTTATTTTCATGTTGGATCAAAAGGCTTATATTCAATAACAGAAACGGAATGGCAATAACGAACAATAAAGCTGTGAAAAATAGCAACAAGTTACATTCGTGTTGACCTTGCACTCGTGCGCAGTGAACGTTAATAAACTAGTACTTATTTTTGCGACTGTGATTTATTTGTGACCTGGCTATTTATTTGGATTCTGAAACTGCATCTTCGATTGACTTGGCTTTGTTGTTATTGGATATTTGTGTTAGTTGTCTCAAGATATTAATTACAGTCACTACGGGCTGAGCCTCATTTTTCCCACGCAAGTTACTAAGCAAAGAGCAATAAAATAGTATTTATGAATATTACTATTTATACCTAAAATATTTTTATCTATAAAATATTATATATATGATTTACTTATTATATTTATATAAACCATAAACAAATATGTACCTACAATTTTTGTACCTACAAAATGGTGTCATTATTATAACCTAGAGTTATACATATAAACTCAAATATCTCTTTAATACCACCATTAATATACATTTTTTTTTACACATATCATTTGTATGTTTTTAGCAGTAATTTGATTACATTTTCACTCTTGTCCGCGATGGGCCTGATGAACTAGGCACTGCGCCGGTCTCCTTTTTAGTCTAGCCGGTCTAGTGTGGGATTCGAACCCGCAACGCTCAGCGCAGTGTTAACGGCGAGGCTATTACTTAAACCACTACGCCATCCACGCAATCATATATGAATCTACCAAGTCACTAAACCTTGATGTATGCAAAGTATTAATCATACATGTATCCTAACCATATTCAGATGCGCCGTTTTTTGAGTAGTGGAGCCTCGCTGATTTCAGTATGAATGGGCCGGCTCGACCGGGGAAGGACTACCCTCTCACAGAATATCGTCCATGCGAGTACTTGTGCATCTACAAAAACTTGCGTCTTCTACTTGCGCATCTACAACAACTTGCGTCTTCTACTTGCGCATCTACAACAATTTGCGTGTATACTTGCGCGTCTACAACACCTTGCGTAACGCACATGCGTATCTACATCAACTTGCGTCTTTAACTTGCGCATCAACAACAACTTGCGTCTTCTGCTTACGCATCTACAACATCTTGCGTCTAAACTACAAACAGCAAATTTTATCCCCTGATGAACAATTACTTAGCCATAAAACTTGATCTGCACAATGGCCATCAAATTGACAACACAGAATGATATAAGCGAGAAAAATATACGTGCTGAGAACGGTATTACGCGCCACAGAGTATATTGTATGGGCCTTGCTTGCATCACGTTTAGAAACAGCTGCAACTCGCATCGGTCCCGTTCATCTAACAAACAAGTTAAAAGTTAGCTGCAGTGAATACGACGGATATCCTTGAGGTGTCGGGTACGATTGCCGGATCAAGGTAAGTGTTGTTGGAGTTTCCTGTAAACTTCTCAATAAGTAAGACATTCCTAAATAATATTATAAATGCGATTATGAGATTTTTGTTTGTTAGAGTTTCACGCTTTAACTCCTTGCTCGATCATTCAGTGTATGTCCAGATCTGGCGAAAGCGCCACGAATGTGCCGATCGCGTGCGTGAACAGCGCACGAGCCGCGCGCAAGCAAATTTACAATTGACATATACAGTAGGTATGAATCCAACGTAACTGCATGCGCGCGAACTGCGCGCGCGCTCACTATGTAAGCCTTGCGTGAGTTGCGCCAACGAGGCGCACCAAACAATTGCAGTAACTGCACGCATGCAGCACGCACGCAGCTCGCGAACGGCGCATTCGTGGCGCAATCGCCAGATCTGGTCACACCCTTATGAAATTTCCCATACACATTGTCAGGGGTACAAAAATAGACATAGGACTTTATTAACACCTGAGTCTTCTTCGAAGAGGTTAATGAAAACACTATGTGGGTTTGTGTGTCTGTCTGTTAGTGACAGGCATAGCTCCGGAACCACTAGACCGATTGACTTGTAACTTGGTGTGCAGACACCTTGGGGGTCATCGCTCGGTCGAGTTTAAATTTGAGCCCTGTGGGTCACCCCGAGATATAGGGTTCACAAGGTCATAAGGTCTGGGGATATCCTCCAACAGAATGATTTGGAAGTCCAAGGGAGAGGCTTTTGCCTAGCAGTTGGACATTACAAAACAAAAAAGCTGAAGAAAAAATAAGTTCACATGAAGACGAAGACGTTGAATCCTGGGTTTTTTTGTTTACACCCATCTCGTTTTGAATGAAAGATATTACATCCAGAATAAAGTCCTATGCCCGAGAAAGATTAGGTTATAAATTTACTGACGAAATCTACATTAACGCGAACGAAGCTGCAGGCAAAATGTAGTATTATATAATTTTGTTACTTACTTTTACTCTTCATGCGCCTTTCGATCATAAACGTTTTGATACAGTTCAGATTGTCGTGTGCTAAGTCCATGAGTATCATCGCGCAAAACACGTGCATGTAAGTCTCAGTTATCATTTGTAGAGTCCACACACCCGTCCTATAATATGGACCCTAAAAACATTACTAACGTAAGAAAAGACCAACATACAGATCATAGGATTATCTCGGAGTATCAAGCCATCTCAGTTCATACTTGGCGAGAAAACAAGACATAATTAACCCAGAAATCATGGACTGAGACTGCATCGACCACACATGCAAAGAAGTTAAAGATAAAGAGATAAAAGATAAAGATAACGTATTTTGTATAAACATGTGTCTACATTACAAGTTACAATAGCTTGCAAGCATGATGGTCAGTTCTAGTGAGTGCTAACATGTTTTACAGATTACGACGTACAAAATTCAATATATAATAGATCAACAATTCCAAAAAAATAATACCAAAAGTCATGTAGTACAAATCATACTAAGCATAGCGTAACTAGGTACATAGGATTATAAGAATTTAGAAACATGGTACATAAAATATTCATAGCAAAGAAATCAGGATATAATGCAAATTAAATAAATAATAGCGAATATCAAACTTATAACAAGCAAGTAGACATCGCAATATTAAATTAATAATTATTATATTTAAGGAAAATTTAGAAACATGATAGTAGATAAAT
Organism: Catocala nupta; assembly: GCA_963675205.1. NCBI lineage: Eukaryota > Metazoa > Arthropoda > Insecta > Lepidoptera > Erebidae > Catocala > Catocala nupta. The sequence continues at coordinate 3,046,576 of OY776087.1, forward strand.
ATGTGACAAGGCTAATTTAATTAAAAGTGAATATTATTATTAAGTGATAAATAAACATTTTAGTTTTTATTATTCCAATGTTAAATCAAGAATGCAAAAACTAAGTCATGAAAAATTATAATATTATTATTATATTATTATAATATTATTATTATAATATAATAGTAAATGTCATATTAATAATAATGCCAGCTTTAATCACGGTCATTCAGGAAATCCCATAAACTATAATAGCATTTATTAACTAGGTGCTTTTTAAGGTGGGTTTTGAAAGCCTTAGCGCTTAGTTGTTTGATGTGCTTAGGCATTTTATTGAAGATAATTGGCGCCATACAAAAAACACTTTGGTGCATTAATAAGGTGACAACACACAATCTATAATTGTCTCGCCGGTTACGTTGGTTAACCTCAGATAGGTAACGTATCAAATAGATGAGAATTTCACAAATGTTGCTACTCCATATATATATATATAGCGAAGGCACCGTTAGAATTTTATATTTCACGAAATAAGGGTTTAACTCTGTAATTAGATTAATTTGCAATATTCAAATAGGTTTTTCTAAAAATTATTCGACACTCGCGTTTTTCTTAGACATTGATAATGCTTATAATAACGTTTTAACTATTAATGTTGTTGACATATTAGAAGAATTAAATGTAGGTTCCAAAATATCTAAATATATTTAGTCATATCTTAGTGAAAGAAGACTTTAATTGATATTAATGGCAATGACAGCCGCAAAACAATATGTCGTTGGATGAATAATGGCATTGGTCAAGGTGATCCCCTATCACCCTCAATGTTTAGCATAGTAACGTATAAAATTTTCAAATCAATAACAAATTTATGAATATCTCAATATGCAGACGACTTCGTTCTTTATACATGCCATAAAAAATGTTGTTACAGTGTTAGTAATATGCAAAATTCGTTAGCTAGAATATTTACAATTCTACAGGACATTGGCCTTCAATTATCTGTTACCAAGTCAAAATATTTTGTTTTTAGCAGAGGACATAAAAATCACCAGGTTTGACTTCAAATTAATGATGTATCGCTTCAATCATCGGAAAATATTAAATATTTGGGCATATGGCTTGATAGATCATTGCGCTGGTCAAAACATATTAATGAAATTAAACAATTAACTTTCAAGTATCTAAACTTATTAAAGTTCATATCAGGGTTTTCATAGGGTATACATCCAATTCATATATATAGTATATAGCGTTGATTAGAAGTAGAATTGATTATGGCAGTTATATTTACGATAATAGCGCTAAGTTGCATATACAGAAATTGGATGTAGTTCAAAATCAGGCTTTAAGAATTGTTGGTGGATTTATTAAAAGCACGCCAATTCATGTCATGGAGAGCGAGTTAAGCATCCCACCTTTGTTTATACGTCGAGAGTATCTTTCTATCAAATATCTATTAAAGGCAAAGTCTTGGTCGAATAATGAAACTATTACTTTATTAGCCAATGCGCTGGGTATTGTGGGCTCGATCACTTATAGGAGCTGAGCACGCTTTCCACGGGCAGATATTGGCTAAACAAAAAGAAACCCTTGTTAGTGACATCTTATAGCAAAATTAAATCAGAAGATATTAGTTCTAGCTATCCATTAGAAATGTTTACCCTAGATACTTGGATTTCAAATATTAAAATCTATCAAGTTATCAAATTATCCTTGGATTGCGTTACATTTAATAAAAACAATTACAATCCTTTTACACTTAAAAGTTATATTTTAGAAGAAATTAGTACTAAATATAATAGTTGGCATAAAATTTATACTGATGGTTCGAAAAACCCTAGTGGTGTAGGTGCAGCATTTTTAGATTTTAAAAATAATATAAGTAGTAGTTATAAGAGTTGTAATACGAACTTGTGTATAATGACGTTGAAACTCACTGCAATTTCAGAGGCATTGCGTTATGCGAAAAATAATAATTATTTAAATAGGGTAGTTACTTTATCTGACAGTAAAAGCACCCTATATCATTTGGCTCGATTCGCCTCTGGACGCAGAAGTATTTCGATTGCCTATGATATTTTAAATCTAATGTGTTGGTTCAATAGTAACAATGTTCTTTTGAAGTTGAAGTGGGTGCCATCGCACGTCGGTTTACAGGGGAACGAGCAGTAATCAGTAATCATATGTTGGTAAAAATGCAATTATAAACGGTTCATTAATTTATATAAAACCTTTAAAATTTTTGATATTTTACCTAAATTTTGTAACAATTGCTTTAAAAATTGGCATAGATATTTTGAAATTAAGCCTCAAGACAAAGGTATATGGTATAAAACTATACGAAATCAGCCTTCTCGCATTCCCTGGTTTACCAATGTTAATATTAGTAGGAAATTTATAGTTACAGCACATAGGTTAAGAGCTGGACATATGCCGTTAAACAAATTTGGTTCCTTAATGAAAAAAACTAGTAGTCCTAATTGTGATAGTTGTGGAATTGTAGAAGATGTTTACCATTTGTTGATGGAATGTGTTCGGTACAGGGAAGAAAGAAAAACTTTAATTACGGAATTAAATATCCACCTTTTAGAATTAGGTATTTTTCAAACAATCCTGTCGAGACCTTACAGCAAAGAAGCTATAAAAAATTATAAATTTATTAGTAATTTGAACAGAACTCAACTCTGAATTAATATTTCTCTTTCTTTGCCGCTTGGATTTTATTTAGATTATGATGGGGCTAGCATAATCTTTGTTTAGATTTTAAGCCTCTAAATTTCAATAAAGAGAAAAAAAGCTTTGACTATCAAGTGTGTTAAGTTTAAACATAACTCTAATGCATTTCTTTTGAGATTTGAAAATTATTTCCTTATTCGTAGAGTTTCCACAAAATAAGATGCCATATCTTAAAATGGAGTCAACCATACCATGGTAGCATATAGCATAGACCAATGAATTCAATCTCTTACTAAGTAGTTCGGTGTGCAATTTCCAGTTTAGATTTTTATCTATTGTTAAACCTATAAATTTATTTGTGACCAATTTTTAAATCCGTTTCTTGGTAGATTATTTTAATATCGGGAGTTGGGATGAGCCAACTGAAAAACATAGCTTAAGTTGTTCGTAGATTTATTTTCAAGTTATTGTTATTCATCCACGTAATTAGTGATTTAATTGTGCTGTTTATTTCCTTCACATGTTCAATTTTATTAGCAGCAGCATGAACTGTCACAGTGCTGTCATCTGCGAAAAGAGCCATAGAATATTTTGTTATATTAGAAAGGTCATTTATGTAGACTATGAACAAAAGTGGACCTAGTACGCTTCCTTGAGGAACATGAATATCTCCAACTCTTTAAGTCATTCATTCTAACACATTAGTAAAGATGCTATCCGTCTCTCTCACACTGCGTAAAATGACTCTCACCGTCTCACCCGAACTGAAATCCTGAAGTAACAGCTTTGAAGAAAACCTTGGGTACACTAGAATGATTTTAATTTACGATAAAAAACAATATTGAAATCCAGGTTTCCTTACAAAAAAAAAATTATAGTCTAAATAGCCAATTTTCTAGCAAGTGTCATACCATTTTGGAATCCTTATGAAATGCGTCAACTTTTAAAGCTACTTGCCAAACTAGCGTAGTACTTTTTTTTTCAGTACAGCCAGTTTAAATTTGGCAAAGTATTAATTTTGAATACTTAGTTCGGCAAAACGTGACATTTTCTACCAAGCTGGAGCAGTTGGCTTTAATTTTTAGGAAACAATTTACGGAAGCATCATTAAGGATTACATAATAAAAGTAAAATTAAAAATAAATGCAGATTTGTAGCAACGAGAATTAAAAGACCATCACAGGATGTTGATTTTCTTGTTTTTATTTGAAATGCCTATAATTTTGAAAATACATGATATAGATTTATTTTTTATTTTTCTGATAACTACTATGACTTTGTCTAACATCCTGTACCGGCTTGACGTCGGCTTCTGGGACACCCTGTATATATATATAATTATATATATCATGTAGCACTGTTCTTTGTCTTTTTTTTTCTCATTTGGTATGTTTTATATTTGTAGACGCTTGCTGCGAAACCATGCATTTGACAGTTGACACGTGATGAAAGCTAGTAGGTAGACGCATGGAGGTATTATACTAGTAGTATTATACTTGTACTAGTATAATACGTCCATGGGTACACGTTGCCTGCCACGCCTGAGCCATAGACCACATGAGCCATGTATAGACCACAGACTATTAATATGTACTGGTGGCACATTTGAAACGTGGCATTTGTGGCGCAGGGCTATTGGCACTTGTATTAATTAGTATTTATTAAATATGTATTCTTTTCTATGTATAATATTGTATGTGAAAACTTTCGTGTTTTTACGAAATAAAAATATGTTTTCTTTCTTTCTTTCTTTCAATCTGAAAATACACCAAACGATGATGGTGTACTGGGTGCCATGAACATAGATTTATATGTATTTATAGGATCAGAAGTTAACTTTTGCTTAGAGCCCAAAGTTGGTTCAATTTTTCAATAACATCGTTATTGAAAGCATTAGAGATTACCGCAGGATTAGTAATTTTTTGTCATGGTGTGTAATTGAGTAAATGGAATGTTTTGACATTTTAAATTATGTTTTATTAATAAATAGCCCAAGTAGCCTTGGATTTGTTATTCGATGTTGCTATTTTTAAATTGTTTTGGACAAGTTGTGTTAATTTTATAATTTTTCGGTAAAGAATATTTCCTTAGTTTATTTTTATTTTCTTAACTACTGTTTAGTCTAAAGGATCACAGCCACTTTCTCTTATTTTTACTGCACTTCCTGATGCCACGCGATATCCACCTAATAGTGTTATTAGTTAACAAAAAATATTGATTTGGGTGGAAAACTCGAACTATATATTAAATCAAACATTTCTAAAAAGGTGTTATATGCTATATTTGGATCCCTCGTGCTATAAATTTCAGAAAAATAGACTTTAAAGGTATTTCTTAAATGAACCGTAGTCTCGTCGTTTGATATGCCAATGACTAATTAGACATTTAGTAAATGCCCGGAATTTCAATATCTGCGAAGTGTGGTCAGAAAGACCAAATTTAATAATTTCCGATTTACACTTATTACCAAGATTGTGTGCAAAATTGTCAATGCAGGTGCCGCTTTTGAGTCTAGTAGGTTTTCTCAGTTCTTATTTAAGATTAAAGTTCATTAACAGACACTCTAGTTCCAACAAAGCATTATTTGATTTGAGGGAATCAACATTATAGTCACCTGCAATTATGACACTTCCTTTAAGATTCCTCAACAGTTTTTCTGGTAATACTTGCAACCGCTCGAGACACATATTAAAGTTATTTAATTTCGGCACTCTATTGTACATACATTAGTTGTCCTATCATTTTCTAGTTCGACAGCACAACATTTGAAAACTCCCTCAATTGAGAAGCTCGCTGTCTTTTAGTTCCTTGCATTGGTATTCTTTTTTGACGAGGATACAGACGCCCTCTCTTTTGCTTGCTTGCCTACTGAAGCAGGCTTCAATCCTAAAGTTAGGCAGTAATAAAAATTGCTCAGTGCCAGCCATAATGAAATGTTCTAGAATGTCGATTTCCTCTTTTTTGGTCTTAAGTTCTTCAAGTTACGACGAAATACAAAAGATGGCGCTGTACCCAATTACACATTATGCCATACATTCCTGAATTTCGCAAGCGAAGTTTAGCGAAGCGCCCTTTGTGGAGGAGGGGCATAATATCACGTTCCTCCGCAAGACTTACTAAAGGGAGGATCTGAATGTATCGAAATGTATAGTTTATCATTTTTAGCGTTATTCCCATACCAGATATAATCTCTATCTGACGTCAACGACCTCTGGCCTTTGGTAACTTCATAACACTGCCATTCAGAATAATAGCACTCGGGAGTTAGAAATATGGCAATCTTGCATACCTCGTGTCGAAAAGCACGTTAAGGTTTCGGTTCTACGTGATCATAGACAAGGAACTTACCGTCAGGTAGGTTGTAGTCTTATTTGAGACAATTATTGAATAAAAAATAGAATAATAACAATTAAAAATCCTTGAAGATCTAGTTTTAAAATACAGAAATATTATATAGAGCAACTCACAATTTCTTTGAAAACAGCTATGCACGTAAAACATTGATTTAACAGTCTTGGTGTAGATGCGCATAAAAGGCAGAAAATCTGAAAGTAAAATTATATATATGTAAGTGTTGCGGGTAAATCGATAGTAGATCGCTTTAACGGTACAGGAAAATATCATGAGAAGATTTGCAAATCATTGACTTCTTTTTTATTTAATATTCTCAAAAATTGTAAAGTCTACCTACCTAGATTGTTGTAATTGTGGTACAGCGTGGTGAAAGACTATGGCCTAACCCTTCTCAAAATAAAGAGGCGTCCGTGACTAGCATGCCTTCTATAAATCAGGCTTATATTTTGATTTTATTTATTAGGGACAAAAAACAATAAGATGTTAAAGTATTACAAGATAGTTACTTACATTAAATTATCTAACATAATATAATCAACACCATTGCCGACGGATTAACAATGGAAAATGAAAGTGATGGTGAACACAAATGAATGAATTTAACCTAAAGTCCATCTTAGTCTCCCCGTGAACATGGCTGCTGTAAAGCAACCGAAACGTCGGGGCAAAGTGTAAACTTAAATACAAATAGTTTTAATTAGAAAAAATATATAGCTTAAATAGTAGTAAAATTCAATAATAGTAGTGTTAGAGTTTTCAAAATTATGTAATAACAGTGTTTAAAGTAAAATAAACAACGCGATAAAATCCGTATAAAGTGTTTAATTTCAAAATTAACCTAAAGTGATTTGAACAATTCATTAGCTTTCCGTTTGAATTGTTGATGAGTGAGAGAAAATATATCCAGCTGAATAAAATAAGCATTGTATGCTTCAACAAGTCTACGAAAAGGCGCACGCACTCCGGCGTTTGTTCTGCAAGTGTCTGTACTGAACAAACGGGACACACGAACTCATAGTCGAATGACAGTTCTAGGAACTATATAACTTTATATGTTATCTCAATGCAGTCAAATCTGTTGTTGCATAAACCGTTTAGCATCATGGCTCCCAAAAGTAAGCGCCTAGACTCCATGCTTAGAATCCCATACCGATTAAGTAAATCTTTAAAAGGTATACTAGAGCGATGGAATTTGTAGTTCATGGAATGCAAAAACTTTCTATTAGTAGACTTGTATGTTTCATAGGAGGGATGCCAAGTAGCAACTGCGTATTCTAACTGAGATCGTATCAAAGTTTTGTATAGAAGCAAGAGCGTAGAGGTCCGTACAAAGTCACGGAAGGATCTTATAGCGAAACAAAACATTTGAAAAGTCTTATTAATAACATTATCAATATGTAAACAAGAGTCCAACGTAACGCCAAGATCAAGGACTAAATCAGTCTTATTCAAACACACACCATTGATAGAATAATCAACGTTGATCCTATTTTTGTTTTTGATAAACGTAATTGAGTGGCATTTAGGTAAACTGAGAAAGAGTTTATTTTGAATACAATACGAGTGAAGTCTATTAAGATCGTCTTGAAGTAGTAAACAGTTATGAGTATTTTTGCAGGGTCTGTAATATATACATATATAATAAGTTGATGATTGCATAATTGCCGTTTTTACAAAGTAAGTATTCAGTTCATTCTGAACACGATTCAATGAAAAATAAATGCTCTACAAATATACTTTATTTTTCATAATGATTATTATAAAATTAACCCGTCTTTTGCGCTCTTTTCACCAAATCATCTCGCAGAATATGCAACGATTTTGACGCAAGCTGTCAAGCGTCGACGATCTGCGATAGCAAGAAGTAGCATCATACCGCGCATGCGCAATGTTATATTTAATATCGTATAAGCATGACCTGTCACCGGACCCATCCCATACTTTATATCTATATGCCTGTTGCTATATGTTTCTAAAACTTGATGAAAATGCAAATTAATAAATTGTACTCTGAGTAATAATATAGTTGATAAAATTACCTGAAATTTAACCGGAAAATCAATTTCATCCAAAGAATCCACTAACGTCTCATATATTTGAATATATTTCTTTATTTGTATGCAATTCATGCCTACATTGTCACTATTATTACTTTCCATAGTTTTCTTAAACGCCTTCACGCGAAGATATAACAATATAAATATCATTGTATAATTAAACTGTCCAAAATCTATACACACCCAAAGTATATTCATGAATAAGTGCCCTAAAGGTTCGCTGACAAAACAATTTGACCCATCTTGGTAACAAAATAAAATAAAATTTGTAATTCTAAGAACTATTATAAGTAACATTAGAAATAATAAAATAATTTGATAGTTTTTGTACATAGCTTTAGCATACGGCAAACTATCTATAATCGGCTTACGAGTATAAAATTGGATTATATGATTATCTTGAAACTTCAAAGACATTGCAATGTAAAGGATATACTCCATGCAAGTGCACACTTTAAAGAGGAACTTTATTCCTGTGACATGTATCCATACTAAACACAACAAAACCGATGCAAAAATAATACTGTACATTTTGCATATATAACGAAATTTCAGTTCTCGTGGGTTTCTATAGTATCCAAAAATGGAACGAATACACAGGATTGGATTGATATTGCACACTTGTTTTTGATGGTCTTCCATTTTATTTATAAACTCCTTGCACGCACGTGTCCACTGTTGTTGTGTTTCATTTTTCCTATTTAAAATGTTTTATTTATTACTTAGAGTGCTGTAGTGAACTATTAGGTACTTTAGTTTCCATTGTAAAAATTGTGGAGACACTTAATAACATCATATCAAGTAGAAATCAGTATGTCATTGTACGTTTATAGAATGTGATCAATAACATTAAAATGTACAACTTTGTCGCATCGTTTTATCTAAGGAAGTACATCATTAATTACATATTGTTACGTGCTGGGTTCGACGGATAAGAATATAAAACAATATTACCGACTAAAACGTTTTATTCTATCACACAATTAAATTTAAAACACTACAAACACTATACTACACTTTTCCACTGTAACTGCTTCGGTACTCCGTAGTATTTTCGCTTCCGTTCGCTTCGATGAACACTTGATCGCTTACGATAGTAAACTGACTCAGCGGTGCGCGTGCGCTCTATTTATACGCGGGTAAAGCGCTTCTGGAGTTTTCCAGAAAACGTCACACACGGCACGCAACAGCGCGCTGATTCGAGAATGTTCCAGCGCTTTCTCCACTGAACTCGTACCGACAAATACGTAGTTCCGTAAGATGTCAATAGATGGTGCTGTAATAAATTATTATTAGAAACCGCCGACTCTTCCCCACAGTGCCGACAGAGGGCACTAGCCGTAACACTGCCCCCTCTTAGACATGTTCGTCCCGAACATTGTTGGATCCGTAGTAACGTGCCAATCGATCCACATGAACGATCTTTGGTGTACCTCGTGGTCTTTTCTGAATTCGGTAGGTGACGTCATTCATCTTAGTGACTATGCGAGTCCATCCCATTTTGCCTGCAACTTAGGAGATTTTCCTTTGCTGCGTACCGGATTATGTAACCACACCAACGATCCTTCCTCGAAGCCTTTATTGTTCGCCTTCCGATCGTAACGGGTCTTCATCCTCTCAGACATCTGCTGACCGGTCTGTCTGATGTGCTTGTATACATCATTCATCCTGTTGCGCAAATCATTCGCATAATCTGTTATGCTGCGTGGAGATTCAGGTGGGATGCCGGTGATCAAGTCTGCAGGTAATCGTAGTTCTCTTCCGAAGTTAGCGAAAGCAGGTGTTATTGATGTGCTTTCGTGAACGGCACTACGGTATGACAGGAGAAACGGTTGAATGTGTTTGTCCCAATCCCTTTGTTTGCTTTCTACGACTTTCATCAGATATCTATCCAGAGACTGGTTAAATCGTTCAACCATGCCGTCTGATTGAGGATGATAAGCAGTCGTCCTCGTTTTGTGGGTACCCATCACACGACATGTCTCCTTAAATACTGCAGACTCGAAGTCCCGACCTTGGTCACTGTGGATCTCTAAGGGCACCCCGAAACGACAAAAGACTTCATGGACTAGCTTGTCGGCCACCGTAGATGCCTCTTGATTGGGAATTGCGAACACTTCCGGCCACTTTGTGAAGTAATCCATGACCACCAGGAAGTACTTGTTCCCACTTTGGCTTTCAGGAAACGGTCCGGCAACATCTAATGCTATACGTTCCCACGGGGCTCCAACATTGTACACCTTTAATGCACCCCTACTGTGAGTGTGTGGTCCCTTCACGGCAGCACAACTCGTGAATTTGCGGCACCAGTCCTCAATGTCTTCCCGACAGTGGATCCAATAAAAACGTTCCCGGATCTTAATCAGAGTTCCCTTAACTCCCATGTGACCTCCTCCCATTATGATAGAGTTGTAAAACTTCCGGTACCTTGAGCTTCGGCACGACCATTTGCAGGTGACACTTGTCACCTCGAGCATTCTCCCATTTACGGCACAGAACTCCATCCTGGATAACCAAGCTTTCCCACTGTGCCCAGTAACTCTTGGTAATAGAGCTCATTGCCGCAACTTCACTCCAGTGAGGTCTAGAAGCACCTGTTTTCTTCCATCCGAGGATAGGTCTTATGTCTTTGTCCTCTTGTTGCGTTCTTTGCACAGTTTCCTTCCAGTCTTCGCTAAGATCCGTCCTCAACATCCTCACTAATCCTTCCTGCTTGGCCTCTTGCCTGGCGCAGTGCTTACACTGGTCGGGACATGGTCTACGGGACAGGGCATCTGCATTACCATGTGACTTGCCACTGCGATGCTGTATTACGAAGTCGAATTCCTGTAGTTGTTCAATCCATCTTGCTACCTGTCCTTCTGGGTCTTTAAATTGTAGTAGCCATTTCAATGCAGCGTGGTCAGTTCGCAGGTGAAATTTCCGCCCCAACAAATATTTGCTAAACTGCTGCAATGTCTTTACGACAGCTAGAAGTTCCCTTCGCGTGACACAGTAGTTCCTTTCAGGTTTGGATAGGGCTTTGCTGAAATACGCTATTACAACCTCATGCTCTCCTTTACGTTGAGATAACACACCACCAATGACTGTGTTACTGTCATCTGTATCTACTACAAATTCATGTTCATTATCAGGATAGCCTAGAATCGGTGAATTACATAGATGTTCCTTCAGCTTCTGATATGCGACGTCACAGCCCTCATTCCAGCAGAACTTTATCTTCTCCTCGGTGAGCTTATGCAGAGGCCGTGCAATGTCAGCAAAGTTCCTTACAAACCGTCGATAGTAGGAGCACAAACCAAGAAATGCCCTGACTTGTGTCTTGTTCTCCGGAACTGGCCAGTCCTTGACAGCAATGATCTTATCCGGGTCCGTTCGGATGCCTTCTTCGGAGACCACATGTCCTAAAAAGTTCACTTGTCACCTGAACAACGCGCATTTCTTTGGACTTAACTTCAGGTTGGCTCCTCCTCTTCGAGAGCACGCGTTCCAGGTTGCAAAGGTGATCCTCAAAGGTGCGTCCTACTATGATAATATCGTCCAAGTAGACCAGGCAGGCGTCTCCAATCAATCCAGTAAGTACTCGTTCCATCAGTCTCTCAAAAGTGGCAGGAGCATTACACAATCCAAAGGGCATGACATTGAATTGCCACAATCCTTTGCCTGTGGAGAATGCTGTCTTTTCCTTATCTCGAGGGTGTATCTCGACCTGCCAGTTGCCACTTTTTAGGTCTAGAGTAGAAAACCACTTCATCCCCGTTAACGTATGAAGAGTGTCGTTAATCCTTGGCAACGGATAACTGTCTTTCTTTGTGATGTCGTTTAGCCGACGATAGTCCACACAAAAACGCATACTGCCATCCTTCTTCTTCACCAAAACCACTGGTGAACACCATGGACTGGACAAAGGCTCAATCACACCTTCTTTTACCATACCCTTGATCATAGCGTCAACTTTATGTTCTCGTGCCACTGGCACACGTCTTGGTCGCTGGCGGATCGGTACCTCATTGCCTGTGTTTATATTGTGTTGAACTAGGGCAGTCTTGCCTATATCAGCATCACTGGTCGAGAAGATGTCGGCAAACCGGTTTAACATCGTCTTAGCCTTGTTCTTTTCTTCTCTCGACAGGTTATTCCGGCAGTCCTTCAAGAGAGAAGACACGTCGTACCTTGCCCTTGATATTTGGCGTTGGTAGGCTGTTCATGGCATCTACGCATCCAAACTGCTCCTTCACAGGTGCCCAATATCATGCCCTTCTTGAGTACCAGCTCCTTGTCACTTGGGTTCAGTGCGCGTCCCGATGTAACGTTGGTATCCTTTGCCAGAGTGCGTGCAAACTTCCATGGAGCATTGTCGTCCAAATCTTCTATAATTACACATCGATTTGCCTGATCAGAATTCCTTGGTAGGCAAACCGGTATGATTGTTTCCGACCTCGGGCGAAGTACTACTTTCTTTAGGCAGTACACTTTTCCCGATGATGCGCCCTCCATAAATATTTCTTCTGAGCCACACTTCAATACTCCTTGACTAACGTCGATCTCACAGTGATGTTTCCGCAAGGATGCAGTCGTCCACTATATCAGCCACGATGACGTTGTGGCGGTAAATTTTATTACCAAATTTCATGTCCACCTCTCTCTCACCTCGGATGGTTATGTGCTGACCGGTAGCTGTTCTAAGATGTACACATTCATGGTTCCCGTAGTAGTCCCCAAGAAACCGTCTTGCTAGTCGGAAACTGACGACTGTTCGAGAAGCTCCAGTGTCCAATGTCAACTTGCACGGCGTTCTGTTAATTTCGCCTTCGATAGTCAGGCCGTTCCCGTCACACGATTGTGAGATCGAGATTCTTGGGGCTCTCCTATCACCAGCCAGCACCCGCCCCGTAGTCCTGGCGTCTACTCGTTTCCCTGCTCTTGTTGCACGGCAGGCGCATCAGGTTTTCCTCCTACCGGCGACTGGTTTCTGCTCCGTGGACTCCTTCGCTTCGGGCAGCTCAACCTAATGTGGTCTTTTTCGCCGCAGCTATAGCACCGGGTGAAGTCGACACTTCCCTGATACGGTGAGCGCGATCGTCCCGTCGCACGGATTCCACCTCCAGAGCGTGGGCTAGGGCATCCTTCAGGTTTTTGAAGTGTCCGAGTCTCACTGCAGCCCTAACCTCGAGGTCTCGGATCCCGTTGGTGAAGGCTTGAACGAGGTTCCCGTCGATGAGTGCAGGTGGAGACTGGTACGCCTTTCGAACCAGCTTCTCCACCTCCAGTGCCCACTGCTCTAAGGTTTCACCAACACGTTGCGATCGGTCTTTCAGCTGGGCGCGAAACACGTGTTCCAGGTGTGCGTCGCCATATCTTGCTTCCAATGCCTCTAACAACTTCTCGTAAGTGACGTCCTGACCAAGCGTCTCTAACACGGTCAAGGCCTGGTCGCGAAGCCCCAAGGTGAGAGCAGTCAGAGCCTGTTCTTGCGTCCACCCGTTCGATTTCATGACGGCCTCGAACTGAATCTTATAGGCTGACCATGACGATGAGCCGACGAATGGTGGGACTTTAAAGCCTCGTGGTAAAGGCGCCACAACCGCAGGTGTCACGATGCCATCTCCAGCCTTGAGCCCACGTATAGTTTTCTCCACCTCGGTGATGCGACTTTCGTGGCGTTGAACTTGCTCTTTCACCTCCTTCATCTCCTTGCCAACCGTTGCGCTGAGGTCTTTTAACATCATCAGCTGCTCCTTCTGGCGGCGCATATCCTCCTCCTTGTCGCGTTGCAGCTGTTCCTCGAGGCGGCGTGCGTGCTCCTCCTGGCGGCGTGCCTGCTCCTCCTGGCGGCGTGCCTGCTCCTACATAAACACCATCAGGGTCGCGAGGTCGGGATTCACTGGCGAGTGAGCTGCACTAGATGGTTCCGCTGCAGCCGCGGAGTCACGTGGTCCAACTGACGTCGGCGAGGGGGCGTCACCAAAGCGCCTCTGGTCCACATCTTGCTGGCGCTGGTTCCTGGTACGCACCGCTTCCACTTCCTCCTTCGGTATTTCAATCCATTTATCCATCCATTCCAATTTAAAACACTACAAACTCTATACTACACTTTTCCACTGTAACTGCTTCAAACTCCGTAGTATTTTCGCTTCCGTTCGCTTCGATGAACACTTGATCACTTACGATAGTAAACTGACTGGGCGGTGCGCTTGCGCTCTATTTATACGCGGTTAAAGCGCTTCTGGAGTTTTCCAGAAAATGTCACACACGGCACGCAACAGCGCGATGATTCGAGAATGTGCCAGCGCTCTCTCCACTTAACTCCTACTGACAAATACGTAGTTCCGTAAGATGTCAATAGATGGTGCTGTAATAAATTATTATTAGAAACCGCCGACTCTTCCCCACAGTGCCGATAGAGGACACTAGCCGTAACAATATTCTATTATTATATACATAACTAATTTTATAAATTCGAATGTTAGTTTGTTTGTTACGCTTTCACGCCTTAACTACTTATCATCATGTAATTTTGCATACACGTTATCAGTGGAACAGTACTGTAAAGGACATAGCCAAGAGTTCTATTACTATTCTAATCTTCTTGTTTTACTTGGGCTAATGCATTATTGACGCTTACCTCTCCGCGGGGCGACGGAGAGGTTGTGTCGGATTCACCAGGGCAAAGATATCCCGGTAATACCGAGTAAACCTACCACGGTGTTCCTCGACATAACCAGAGTAGTCGGGGCCGCACGAATCACTTTTACATGCAATTGCGACCCCGCCAGGGTTTCGACCCGCCGCGCCGTATAATAATAATATTCTACCACATACACACAACACCATCTAGTCCAAACTAAGCAGAGCTTGTACTATGGGTACTAGATAATGGATAAACATACATATACACATATTTTTTTTGTAAATACTTACATATTATACATAGAAACACCCAGACCAAGACAAACATCCATGTTCATGCACACAAATGTTTGACTTGTGCGAGAATCGAACCCGCGACCTCAGACGTGGCAGTCGGTTACACCAACCACTAAGCCATCGAGGCAACGGCAAGCCATTACACGAATATACCTACACTAATAAATTTTTTTTCTACTGTAGGTACTCTTGTGTAGGGAAGAAGATAAAACGACACAGAGGCGGAAAACGCACGCCGCTTCTCGGACCTGGTGCTGATCGGGCGGCGGGCAGGCCCACAAAGCCCATCAACCCCAGGTAGAATCTCAGGGTGGCTGAAGGCCATCTCGCGCACCCCGGCGCCCGGTTCAGCGGTTGGGGAGTTAAGCGCCCCTCTCCTGCTCCGCCGCCTCCTTGATGGAAATTACTTCCTCACAGAAGGAGGCGACGGCGTTCCCCGACCTGTCGCCCCGGACCATAGCCTGAACCATAGCCGGGAGCGAGAGGGCAACCAATCCGACTGCCGCAAGCAACACGGCGTGGCGCTGCGATGCCCAGGCGGGACAATCCGCCAAAGTGTGCAACGCCGTGTCCACAACAACATCGTAGCAGTCGCCGCAGTGATGATATCCGGGCGTTTCCTGCCGGCCTATGCAACGCAAGAACTGGTCAAAACAACCGTGGCCAGTCATTATCTTCGTCAGCCGAAGGGTGAGGGTGCCATACCACCTCTCCAGCGGGAGTTACCGCCACGATCGTGGCGCGCCCGATTACTTTTCTAACCTAACCTAACCTACATATATATATGCAAGCGAAATCGCAAACAAAAACTGGAATTTATACTTGCTTTTGAATGTAGGTATATAAAGGTAGGTAATTCTAGGTTATGTATATTTTCTTTCTTTACACGTAAGAAGAAGCTGACCTACACAAACAAAATTCGACTTCTAGGCGCCGTATCAAGATTAAAACAAGCACCACATTTTTATTTAGATATCCAGCAATACAACTGTGATAGCCGCATACAATTCCGTGCGCTAAATCTTGTATGATGCGATAATTCCGTACGCTAAATCTTGTATGATGCGATAATTATATAAAATATAGCCAGACAGACGAACAAAAATTCTAAAAGCAATTGGTTGAGCTTCTACTAGCGACCGGTCTCGGCTCGAACGGGTAGAACAACATCTAAACAAATTATACACTTAAACCTTCCTCGTGAATCACTCTGTCTATTGATGAAATTCGCACCAAAATCCGTTCAATCGTTTTAGAGTTTATTGCGAACAGACACACAGATGCGGTGGGTGAATTTGTTTTAAAATATGTAGTGATAGGTCTATATAATGTATGTATGCATAGGTTAATCTTGACATGAAAATCCATTTAATTGGATTTTAGTTAATGGCATTATTGGATTGTTCTAGATCGTGTTTAAAAGTGGCAGACATCGCGTATTATTTAGTAACAGTACGAGTTTGGCCCGGGCACATACCCAGTTTCCTATAAGATGTAAGTCGTAAGTCGTGTAAGTCGAGGGTGTGTCCCGATTTCCTATACTTGTATAAGAACCAGCGTAAGAGTCAATTACAGTTTTATAGTCACTAACACTGTTACTCTTTTTCACCTGGTACTTAAGAGTTCCAGGGTCATACATAACTATCTATTAGTTTGCTTTTCTTTAACCCAGGGGTCGGCAACCCGCGGCTCGCGAGCCGCATGCTGCTCTTTACATCCTTGGCTGCGGCTCTTCCACCAAATGTTTAGTGCAGGCACGGAATATTACTTATCTTGCCTAAACAAAGCAATAATCATAATTTACAACTTAACTAATATTAACAAACCTAACCACTTATAAATAAAACAACATGAAAAGTAACAAAATATTGGACTGTAAAATTTAATATAAAGAAAAGAAATGGCTGGTTTAGGCAGCGTCGTAAAATTCCTCAGAATCGCTGTCGACCGGGAAAGTACCCAGAAAACTGGCAGCATTGCCACGTTGCATGGCAATGCTGATTCTTTGAGCCAAGAAAAGTCCAGCCTTCTTGTCACGCGAAGCGTCTATTAGCCGCTTAGATATATCTTTAAAAAGCGCACGAGCGCCCGGACGAACCTAGCGTATCCACCCCAAACGGTTCAAAAACGTTATTACCAATTAAATTACTGAATTGCGCCGTTTGTGGTTTTCCACCGCTACAAGTATACAAGTATCCTTATAAGTATGATACCAAATTTTATTTTATTTACAGTTAGTTAAACTAAGACTTATTTGACAAAGACAAGCTCGAGAGTATACTTTTGATCCTAATTTTTACGTAATAATGTCCCCTGCTAAAGCAAAACTTAACTTAAAAATGGCTTAAATTTGTGAATTGTCTATACTTGGCTCTTTTGGACGACAAGGTTGACGACCACTGCTTTAACCTATTGATTCGCAGCGACATGCCAGTGGGTAGACACAATAAGTTTATATGGATTTGTTTAGAAAGCTTTCTTATGTGTCCTCTGATTTGCTTCCACATATATTAAATAAAATATAATTATTATAGAAAGGAGATGTTAACATAACTGGTTTAGGCGTCATAGAGTACGTCAGCATAATTATACAGTGTGTATAATAAACACTGTCCGATCCTTGAAGGTGTCCTTTTATAAAAATCGATCAATAATATTAACCCAGTAAATTTAATTTATTTAAAGTAAATATGCTAATAGATTACCCATGGCAGCACCGACAACTTATTAATCATAATACCCAGGTATCACTAAGTTCATAAAGGTTCACCGATGCCGCGCCGCGCTACGCCGCGCCAACCTACCTACGCCTTAGAAAAATGCCACCAAAAGTATGCTACGCGTCGTGTCCTTGTCAAGTTTAGTGGAGTGTTGCTAGACTGTGCGAAATTTCAGTAATTTAAGGGTAGAAATGCTGATCAATACTATACTTAATAATATTATGAAAACGTTTTACGATGATATAGATCGTTTTATTATTTTTCTTAGCATGTTTGTTAAGAGAGAAACAAGCCTTTAATGGATCGGACCGAAACCGTTGGACTGCCACGCAGAATTTTCGAGTTCGATCCCTTTAACGGTGAAGGAAAACATCGTGAGGAAACCTGCATGTCTAAGAGTTCTCAATAATGTTGTCAAAGATATGTGAAGTCTGCCAATCCGCACTGGGCTTGCGTGGTGGACTTTGGTCTAACCCTTCTCACACTGAGAAGAGGCCCGCGCCCAGCAGTGGGACAGTATCATACAGGGCTGATATTATATAATTATATAATTATATTATAAATTGAGTCGCAACGGCACACTGGCGGCCCACCACAATTAGTTTTCAATTATTGTACTAATTATATTTTAAATCATTTTTACGGGCTTGACTATAATTGTCAGGTTAATTGTTTCTTTAATACCTTACTACATTTTTCCCGTACCTTCGCTCGCGTTAATGTCGGTTGGGTTTGGTAAGTAACAAGTACTTTTTCTTGGATGAAAGGTATGTCCAGTCCCTATGACATTTTCTGTACCCCTGACTACGTGTCTGCGAAATTTCATGATGATCGCTCGAGTAGTTAAGGCGTGAAAGCGTAACAAACTAACTCACATTGACATTTATAATATTAATTAGGATTTACAGGTAAACAAAACATTTTAATGTTACAATATAGGTAAATATTCATTTACATCCTTAGTTCCCAAAGTGGTCCAGTTGGACCCCCAGGGATCTACGGGAAACTCGACTGGGGTCTATGTTGACGTGTCAAAAAAAGGGGGTCCACGAAAATTTATTTGCTTTCGATAGTGAAGAACTAAAATGTTTCCTTGACTTCACCAATCAATGTAGGCAGATAATGACGGATATTTTGAGGAATACCACTCGCTGAAGACCCGAGAATTTCTATATTTAAAAAAAGCAAAAAATAGTCAGCCCGTGGAGTTGATCATTCTTTTGTTGATTAATTTTAATCTAATTTAACTTTTTGCTCCGAATATACCGATTTTACTTGGCGGATAAAATTTCGCTGCGGGGGTCCACCGGAACCAGCTAAATTTTGAAAGTGGTCTATGAGAAAAAGAGTCTGGGAACCTCTGATTTACATGAAGCAGTAGTATTTAGGAGTAGCAGAGCCTCGCTGAGTTCAGCATGAATGGGCCGGCTCGACGGGGAAGGACTACCCTCTCACAGAACATCGAAGTAAAATAGCAGTATTTTTACTGTGGTGCTTCGTTCGGTGAGTGGGAGTGCCGGAGGCCCAATCACCCTCTTTCCCCCTTCCCGCTCCTTCTCCTTCCTATTCCCATTTTCTCTTCTTCCTTTCCCAAAGGGTCGGCAACGCGCAAGTGATGCCTCTGGTGTTGCAGGCGTCCATAGGCTACGGTGACCACTTACCATCAGGTGGGCGTATGCTTGTTTGTCACATTGGTCGTATAAAAAAATAACATGTACAATTAAGTAGTTTAGTTTCAAAATCCTCTAAAATACTTTTTACCAAATAATGGTAAATCTTAAAAAAACATTTAAAGAGATAATATAAATAATATAAAGCGGTGTTTGTAACCAACTGCTACTTTTGTAAGCTGATTTAATATAATTTTAGTGGGTTTTGTTGAAAACTATCAGCGCAATGCGATAGAAGCAACGAAAGAGCTACATATTCAATCGGAATAATATTTTTGTTCTGATTTCGTTTTGGCGGGAGTAGAATACGGAATCTCGACGCACAAAATATCGATAAATGCTAATACGATGCTACAAGATCGCGATGCACGTTACTGCGAAAGACCGTCTCTGCGAAGACACTATACTTCGATGCACGTTACTGCGAAAGACCGTCTCTGCGAACACACTATACTTCGATGCACGTTACCGCGATAGATCTTCACTGCGATACTACTTGACTTCGATGCACGTTACCGCGAAATATCATTTCTATAAAGCGGCGGGCAATAGCTAGTACCTAATAAACGCTTGAAATTTATAAATAAATTAAGGAATGATTAGGGGAAAATTTGTTTTACTTCTTTTTTATAGTAGGTATATGTATTCAAAACAAAAGTAAATATGTTAAAATACCCATGCCATAATATAAGTATAATTAATCAACTTGACAAAAATACAGACTTAGATATAACAAAAATGTTAACAAAAACATATATTTTTTAAACAAAATTTAAACAAAGTCTTAGTATACTTATTGATTAGTACAAAAATATAAATTATTCAAAGAATTTGTAGGAGAAAATTAGTTTTATTTCTTGATGTAGCATATACAGGGTGATTTTGAAATCGTGTAATTCCTTTTAACCACGCATTCTACTGGTGATATAGAATAACCCAGACCATATTTTTTCTAAATTAGAATAATGCTTTCGGCAAAATTAGAGTACAGATTTTTTTCATGAAATGATTTCAAATAGTCATATTTTAACCACCTGACACAATCTTTAGATTTTGCTAATTTAAAAATAATAACATAACAATAACTGATGTCGTAAATAATAGGGGGCAATAAAAAGGACCGCCCGTTATTATTTACGACATTAATTATTAATATGTTTTTTTATTTTAATTAGTAAAAAATTAAAATTGCCTCGGTTGGTTAACATATGACTATCTGACACCATTTCACGAAAAAAACGGAAAAAATTGGTTCAGTAAGTACTACGTAAATGGCACATATATTGGTAAAATATCATCGTGTTCTCCAAATAAACCAAAATTTACATTAAAGAAGAAACCACCCCTTTTCCCACCTAGTTTATGGTCTGTTTGGGATTGCTTTGTCGCGGGTATACCCATCACGCAAAATGCAGTTGAAAGCTGGAATAACCGATGGAATAGTCTACTTAACAGAAGGAAATTAAATATATACAAAACAATGAGAGAACTTGTAAAAGAGCAGAAAAATACAGAGTATGAAATAGAAAGATTAGCTGGTCTGATGGAAAAAAGGAAGAACAAAAACGCAGTATTACAAAAAAATCCAAGAGCATATTAATAAGAAAGGTGATATGGATATGTTAACATATTTAGATGGTCTTGCATATATATGCTACATCAAGAAATAAAACTAATTTTCTCCTACAAATTCTTTGAATAATTTATATTTTTGTACTAATCAATAAGTATACTAAGACTTTGTTTAAATTTTGTTTAAAAAATATATGTTTTTGTTAACATTTTTGTTATATCTAAGTCTGTATTTTTGTCAAGTTGATTAATTATACTTATATTATGGCATGGGTATTTTAACATATTTACTTTTGTTTTGAATACATATACCTACTATAAAAAAGAAGTAAAACAAATTTTCCCCTAATCATTCCTTAATTTATTTATAAATTTCAAGCGTTTATTAGGTACTAGCTATTGCCCGCCGCTTTATAGAAATGATATTTCGCGGTAACGTGCATCGAAGTCAAGTAGTATCGCAGTGAAGATCTATCGCGGTAACGTGCATCGAAGTATAGTGTGTTCGCAGAGACGGTCTTTCGCAGTAACGTGCATCGAAGTATAGTGTCTTCGCAGAGACGGTCTTTCGCAGTAACGTGCATCGCGATCTTGTAGCATCGTATTAGCATTTATCGATATTTTGTGCGTCGAGATTCCGTATTCTACTCCATTTCTACCGTTACGCGACTGAGATATCCATATATAAATAATATTATAATTTAATCTTATCGAAGGGTTTCTTGTTATTTTGTTTACAATGAATACAAACTTAGCCTTTGATAACCTTTGGCGGGAAAACCTAGCGATAAAAATGTATAAACAACACTGGTTTAATTACCTACATATAAATTGTAATTGTGACAAGATGCACATGCCTATTAGGAATATAGGCTCACTCCAATATAACTGAAGGGATAGCCAGAAGACTCGTACATTTCACCTATTTGTAACCGACTGCCACGCCTGAGGTCGCGGGTTTGATTCCCGCACTAGCCAAACATTTGTGTGCATGAACATGGATGTTTGTCATGGTCCGGACGTTTCTATGTATAATATGTAAGTATTTACAAAAGAAAGTATATATGTATGTTTATCCATTGTCTAGTATCCATAGTACAAGCTCTGCTTGGTTTGGGCTAGATGGTGTTGTGTGTATGTGATAGAATAGAATATTATATTTTAACTTAGCAGCTATATTTTTAGAACCTACCATATTGGCGAACCTATTGGGCGATAGCCTACTGGGAGCACCATTCTCGAGTTCGATCCCGAGTCGCGCAATCGCTTTTATTATTATCGCTCGCTTTAACGGTGAATGAAAACATCGTGAGGAAACCTGTATGTCTGAGAGTTCTTTATTATAATAATAATTTTTTTTTTTTTCAGAATAACATTCCATAGTAGGTTAGTAACAGTTGAACTTACATCTAGTGTTAGTAGTACCTACATCTAATACCTGACCGGTTCGGACTGTCCGCCCCAAAGAAGCCATCTACTTGACTGCATGCAGTCGTATCCAGCGTTCCAGGATCGGAGAGTCCCACCGGTCAGTCAGCGTTTTCAGGATGATGTTGGGGTTGGCGCGTACCCGACGCAGTAAAGAGGTACATCGCTTGCGCATGATGGCAGAAAAACTATCGATGTTTGCATCCGCAAACATTCCAGACGCGCTGCAAAAACACCCCACCAGCACCCGAAACGCGTTGTTGTACTAAATGCGCAAGTCGCTGTATTCCTTCAACGTAAAGTGAACTTGCAGCCTGTGGGTGAACCCACAGGCTGCACGTGTAGAACGATTGATTGCGCAGAACCCATGGTACAGCGTTAAAATCTGGCAGCTGTACGGTGCGGCTATGCAGGAGAAGGGCATCTTCCTGACCCTGGGCATCCCTAAATCTGAAGTGGCCAAGATTTTGGAGAGAGGTCGCCGAGTCTCCTTCGTCTCCGGCAGTGTCTACCTTAAGTTTCACACTGCCGGGGACGGAGACGACTCGGCGACTACGGGGCCCCGGGAGGAGCCCAACACCGGCAATGAGGAGTCATCAAAACGGGCACTGCCACCTACTGGCCCAAGTACGTCAGGCACAGCCTGCTGTAAACAGGTATCCATGGTAGATGACGCTACTCCCATACCTACCATGGAAACCAGCGACCACCACACGTCTTCAGACGAGGAGTCCGTGGACAGCGATGTTCTCGGATCCTCGTCAGTTTAGCGTGGTACAAACCAACCTCCAGCACAAACAAATTGCGACGGCTACCCTACGCAGACTGCTGGAGGTTAACCAAAGGACCATAGCCCTGATCCAGGAGTCGTGGATCAGAGGCGACAGCATATGCGGTCTGAAAAGCATCGGGGGTAAGTTGATGCACAATACTTCGGTTCATAAGCCAAGAACTTTTATCTATATCCCTAGATCAATATCAGCTCTGCTATTAACAAACTTCTGTTCTAGAGACCTTACCGCGGTAGGACTCCAAACAGGGCCCAACAACCAAACGTTAGTAATAGCTTCAGTCTACATGCCCGGCGATGAGGAAATCCCATCTAAGGAGCTGGTTGAACTAGTACAACACTGTGAAGACCACGGCTGGCACATTATCATCTCAGCCGACGCAAACGCTCACCATCCACTGTGGGGAAGCCACACACCAAACAAAAGAGGTGAGTCCTTAACAGAATATATTTTCTCGACTAACCTGTCTATAATTAACAATGGTTGCGAGCCCACCTTTGTTAGTTCTAGATACCAAACTGTAGTAGACATCACACTTGCATCGGATGGTGCGGCAGAACTAGTGTCAAACTGGCACGTTTCAGCCGAACCTTCCTTTGCAGATCACAGGCGCATCTGCTATACTATACAAGTGCCAGAGACGGACCAACTGCCTAAACGCAACCCCCGCAAGACGGACGTAGCAAGGTACAGGAGCCTTCTCCAACATGAGGTAGATAAAATCTGTTTTAAAGACATGTCTACCAGCACTGTCAACACAGACCATAACACTTACATACTTACCAAATGCATCCAACAAAACTACCAACAAGCCTGTCCCACCACACAACCACCAGTAGCAGGTAAGTTCCAATGGTGGGGACCAGAGCTGGAGAAACTTAGACTCAATCTGAGGAAACTGTTCAACCAAGCTAAAAACATCAGGACTGATGAAGACTGGGAGCGATACAAACAAGCTCAATACCACTACAAGAAACGCATAAGATACCGCAGAGGAGTATCTTGGCGGCGTTTCTGCAGCAACATTAACACCACTAATGAAGCAGCCAGGGTGAAAAAGGTCCTATCGCAAGATAACAACAGAACCCTAGGCGGCATTAGAAATCAAGATGGTACCTATGCGATTTCAGACAATGAAATAAGTCAGGTACTACTCGAAACACACTTCCCTGGGTGCGAAGTGACGGTAAACCCAAACTGGGAAGACACGCCTTACAATCAACCAACCCAGATTGACTGGACAGTAGCCAAATCTATGGTCACTGCTGACCGGATATCATGGGCGATAGATAGCTTCCAACCCTTTAAATCTGCGGGTCTGGACGAAATATTCCCAGCTCTCTTGAAATGGGGACAAACAACAGTTGTGCCACACCTGCTCAACATATACAGAGCATCGATAGCGCATAACTACATACCTCACCAGTGGAGAGAAGTCAAAGTAATCTTCCTACCTAAACCGGGTAAGTCAGACTACACACAGGCGAAATCATACAGACCGATCAGCCTAACCTCTTTCCTGCTGAAGACTCTAGAGAGGCTAGCTGATCGGTATCTAAGGGAAGGTGCTCTAAGACTTAAGCCACCAACCGCCAGCAACACGCCTACAGAAAAGGCAGATCAACGGAATCAGCGCTGCACTCTGTTGTAGGAACAATAGAAACAGCATTATCTGACAAATTAATGACACCACGGGCCTTCATCGATATAGAAGGAGCTTTTGATAAGACAAAATTCAACAGCATTAACCAGTCACTCATCACATTTGGAGTTGATAGAACCACTAGTGGCTGGAACGTTCAACTTCTAAAGATGCGGGCCATACAATTCAGGGTGAACTCTACCACGAGAGGCATAGTAGCGAAGGGCTGTCCCCAGGGAGGAGTACTGTCGCCACTGCTATGGAATATCGTGATAGATGACCTGTTAGAACGCCTTAATAACAGATGCTACTACACGGTTGGCTATGCGGACGACATAACCATCCTGATCAAAGGCGACTCAGAAAACATAATCTGTAATCGCATGCAATCAGCCCTCAGGAGCATGGAACAATGGTGTAACCATCATGAACTGACGGTGAATCCGACTAAGACAGAACTGGTCCTTTTCACACATAAAAGGAAAACTCAGTTAACTAACATGCCAAAATTATTTGGAACGGACCTTACCCTATCGCAAGAAGTCAAGTATCTGGGCGTAGTACTCGACCATAAGCTCAACTGAAGTAAGCACCTTAACACAAAAATAACCAAAGCAGGCACAATATTCTGGCAATGCAGAGAAGACTAATAGGCAGAAAATGGGGCCTCAAACCATCTATAACCTTGTGGCTCTACACGGCCATAATACGCCCAATAATAACATATGGCGCCATAGTTTGGTGGCCTCGCACTCTTCTAAGCACAGTTATACAAAAACTACAAAGCCTACAACGACTCGCCTGCCTGGCGACGACAGGCTGTATGAGAACAACCCCCACGGCAGCGCTGGAGGCCATACTAAACCTCAGACCCCTACACCTAATCATACAGCAGGAAGCAGTTACAGCTGCCATACGGCTTGAAAAGGTAGGGCTCTGGAAACGGGACAGTAGGATAACTCATGCACGCCTAAAGGAGTTAATATACAACGAAATACCAATGATAGCGGCGACATGTGATATCATCCCAAAAACTTTTGTTTTCGACAAAAAATACCACATCCAACTTCATGAAGAATTTAAAGATAGCTCTGGTATACACGAAGTGAGAATATACACGGATGGATACAAAACAAAATCAGGAACAGGAGTCGGAGTCTTCTTCCACGACCTAAACATCAATTACTCAACAACCCTGGGACACCTCAACACTATCTTCCAGGCAGAATGTGTTGGAATCACCCGGGCTGCAACAGCGGTTACATCAAGGGGTATAAGCGATAAGACGATACGCATTATCTCGGATAGTGCCGCGGTATTACAAGCTCTGAAAAGCAACTGCTTTAACAGTGGACTCATCCTGGAGTGTCACCGTAAGCTGCAAAGAATTGCAACAAAAAATCGGGTAACGTTGCAATGGATACGCGGCCACAGCAACTCTTCTGGCAATGACACTGCAGACCAACTGGCAAAGAGAGGATCGAGCATTAAAATGGTAGGACCCGAACCAATTGTCCCGATACACTTCTGCCAACTCAAAACATGGTTATGTGACAGAACCGCGAAACTACACGAAAAACAATGGGCAGAAACAAAGGAATGTAGACAGACAAAGGAAGCCCTTCCATCCTTAGACATACATCTGTCACGCAAACTGCTACGTTCTTCAAGGAAAAACCTGCGTCAACTAGTGGGTATAATAACAGGTCACTGCTCACTCAACAAACACCTATTTAACATCGGCATCACTGACAGCCCTTTATGTAGAGGCTGCATGGAGACCGAGGAGACACCGGCTCACGTGCTGCTACATTGCAAAAGCGTGAGCAACCAACGGGCGAAACTACTAAACAGTCCAGAAACGATTAAGGAAGTACTGTGCAACACCGGTCCCCTATTGTCTTTCTGGACGGAGCTGAGGTGGTATGAGTAACCGAACAACTTTTCGCGTCGGTCACTTACGCACAATGGCCCAATTGTGTGGCTAAGTGCGGATAACACACGTCCAACTAACTAACATGGTCCGGGTGTTTCTATGTATAATATGTAAGTATTTACAAAAGAAAGTATATATGTATGTTTATCCATTGTCTAGTATCCATAGTACAAGCTCTGCTTAGTTTGGGCTAGATGGTGTTGTGTGTATGTGATAGAATAGAATATTATATTTTAGCTTAGCAGCTATATTTTTAGAACCTACCATATTGGCGAACCTATTGGGCGATAGCCTACTGGGAGCACCATTCTCGAGTTCGATCCCGAGTCGCGCAATCGCTTCTATCGAGTTCTTTATAATAATATTTTTTTTTTTTTCAGAATAACTTTCCATAGTAGGTTAGTAACAGTTGAACTTACATCTAGTGTTAGTAGTACCTACATCTAATACCTGACCGGTTCGGACTGTCCGCCCCAAAGAAGCCATCTACTTGACTGCATGCAGTCGTATCCAGCGTTCCAGGATCGGAGAGTCCCACCGGTCAGTCAGCGTTTTCAGGATGATGTTGGGGCTGGCGCGTACCTGACGCAGTAAAGAGGTACATCGCTTGCGCACGATGGCAGAAAAACTATCGATGTTTGCATCCGCAAACATTCCAGACGCGCTGCAAAAACGCGGCAGCCCCACCAGCACCCGAAACGCGTTATTGTACTGAATGCGCAAGTCGCTGTATTCCTTCAACGTAAAGTTCACCCACAGGCTGCACGTGTAGTAGGATTGACAAAAAGCTTTAAAAAGCGTGACCTTTACTTGAGTAGTACAACGTGCAAACCTGCGTGCCATATTACAACGAACAGCCAACGACCTGCGCTCCCGTTCCACATCCACATTATCCTTCAGATCTTCTGAGACCCAGTGACCCAAATATTTAAACTTGGCAACTCTTACTAGTGGTGTTCCATACAAAGTAACTAATGGTATTCTGGAATAGCATTTGCTGCCAGCCTTAAAGACCATGAGCTCGCTCTTGAGTGCATTATATTTGAGCCCATGTGCCTCAGCGTAGGACTCACATAAACCGAGCAACCTCCTCAAAGCTCTAATCGAAGGGCTCAGCAGCACCATATCGTCAGCATAACTTATATTATTGATGCACCTACCATCAATGTGACATCCGATTCTAGTGCTGCTGAGCCTGTCGATTAGATTGTTAATATACAAATTGAAGAGCGCTGGAGAAGTCAACCCTCCCTGCCTCACTCCACACTCCAACCTATATTCATCCGACAGAGAGTCAGCCCATCTCACACGGTTCAGTTGGTTACTGTACCAATATTCAAAAATATTTATAAACTCCAAAGGTAAGCTTGTTGCCCTTAGCAGTTTATTCCAGAGTATATTATAAGACACAATGTCAAATGCTTTTGACAGGTCTAGATAACGGCATAGACTGGTGTTTTTCTGTTTGTGTAGTACTGCACAGTTTCCTTGAGACACAGGATAGCAGTTTCCGTTGGCAAGCCTTGCCTGAACCCAAATTGAGCATCACTTATAATTAAATGCTTATCCAGCTGGCCCCTAAGCAAACTGTCCAGAACTTTAGCAATTACAGTTGCCAGGGAAATAGGTCTATAATTTGACAACACAGAAGAGTCACTGGTTTTATTTTTTATAATAGGCACAACAATGGTACGCATTAATCTCTCAGGTAGATAGGAGTGACCAATACATAGGTTCAGAAACATAGATAGAACTCTGGGTAAGTGGACCCCAGCGTGTTGCAAGTGCTCGATGCTGAGACTATCATGCCCTGGTGATTTTCCTCTGACCATGCTCGTATCAGCAATTTGCTTTGCAGTAAATGTCACACTTCGTTCAGTGCAGGTCGTCTCAGCATCGGGCAGCGGCGGCGAAGGCGGCGACGGCGGCCTTAAGAGGCGATTCCACCCTAAAATGCTGTCGGAACAGCTCTGCAATACCACGAGAGTCTTGTACGCCCGCAATGCTCACAGGCAAGCTAGGCTTATAATTTAGCTTATTTGTGGTTTTCCAAAAACTACTAAAGTCTCTTTTTAAGTGATGTTTTGCAATGATATCCATTTTAATTTGGTTTTGATGTATTTGACACCATTTCAATCTGGATTTGAATATTTTTCTGGATTCATACATATCATTATAAACCTGACCAGTACTAGATTTACCACACCGCAATGTTCTCGAAGATATGTGAAGTCTGCCAACCCGCAATGGGCTAGCGTGGTAGACTATTGCCTATTCCGTCTCACTGAGAAGAGGCCCGTGCCCAGCAGTAGGACAAGGCTGATATTATATATTGCCATATATCTACATATATGCATACAATGCAATGCTATGCCTGCAAAATTATGGCTCCATTATCCATTGCTATGCAAACAATAAGCTGTTTTAATAAACTGTGCTTGCGTACTGTGGCAATAGACTCGAAGACTTAAGGATTAGCATTGACCTTCTTTTTTATACAGCCATAGTGACAAACAAGCATACGGCCCACCTGATGGTAAGTGGTCACCGTAGCCTATGGACGACTGCAACGCCAGAGGCATCACTTGCGCATTGCCGACCCTTTAGAAAAAGAAGAAGAGTAAAAGGAAGTGGGAAGGAGAAGGAGCGGGAAGGGGGAAGTGGTTGGTTGGGCCTCCGCAGAAGAAATGAAACAGCCTAGAGCGGATCATTCAAAATATTAATAATTGTACAAACTATATTTTTTTCGCGGTTCCGCTTGCTTTGCAGATTTTATCAATTAATTTCTATCAGTCGGGAACAATACTTTTCCTGGATGAACGGTACTCGTTGTCCTTTTCTGTACGCCTGACATCGTTTATGCGAAATTTCATGATAATCGGTCGAGTAGTTCAGGCGTGAAAGTGTGACAAACAAACTCACATATTATAGTAAGAATGAAGCTTATGATCGTACAGTCAGAGACTAGGACTCTTCAAGCTTTGTTTCAATAACACTTGTCTTGGCTGATAAGCAAGTGACGTATAAAATAGAACTTGCTTATGTTGCATATAAACGCTTGCGCGGGCGCACTCCGACATTGTTCTTAGCGAGACGCCACGCCAGCACCAGCGTATACACAATGTACGATAACTATTTATTTATATTACTGTTTTTGGGTACTACATTCAGTTTTACAAGTAAGTGATTCATATTATTTCTAATTAAGTTATTCTTAGTGGTTATAATTACGAGAAAATAAAATGTTTAGCTCCACCTCCAAATAGCATTTATCTATAAGATAAAAGTCTCGCCATCTCTCTTCTTTAACCTAACAAGAGTGAGACAGCATGCGATTTATCTTTAGGATAACTTTTACTTGTTAGTTGTGGGACTGACCATTATGTTCTAAAAACTTTGACTCTCTTTGTTATTCTGTCGAGTCTTAGAACACCATAATTAAAAACCTATAGGATCTGGCCACCGGTGAACCGCTGCGACTCAATATGTTGACAATTATGTCTATGTATTCTAATTCAACTTTCGTATGTATTATATATGTACTAGCTGACCCGGCAAACGTTGTTTTGCCATAAAAAAATGTTTTGACCAAAAGATAAAAAAAAAAAAAATTGATGTTGGCCGATTCTCAGACCATACCAATATGCTCACAAAATTTCATGAGAATCGGTCAAGCCGTTTCGGAGGAGTACCGGAACGAACATTGTGACACGAGAATTTTACATACATACATACATACATAAATTCACGCCTGTTTCCCAGAGGGGTAGGCAGAGACTACGGATTTCCATTTGCTCCTGACACACTTCTCTGGCTTCATTCACTTTCATAACATTCCTCATACACGCTCGCCGGTTTAAGGTGCTCTTAACCTGGCCTTTATCCAGAACGTCTCCGATCTGATCAGGAAACGTTCGCCTAGGTCTTCCCCTTGCAACTGTTCCATTGCAAAACGGCTTTCCGTAGGCTACTGTTCGCCCTCGCGAGAAACGAGACGTGACGGGTGGCGGACCGCGTCGTTGTTGTATTATTGTTTTTTATAGAAGGAGGCACAACTACTGAAAGACCATCCTGAGAAACAACCAGACGTGGCATTGTATTGCCTCAAGGCTACCAACACGTTGAAGGCACCAACTACCTCTACAAGATCCACAAGACATATCAGGCATTTGATACAGCCAAGCAGACTTGTGAAAACGAAGGAGCTACTTTGTTCTACCCAGAGAACGAACGTGAAGCTGAGGCTGTACTACTCTATGTCGATAGCATTCAGGCAGGATCCAAATATAAATTCCTGCTCATAGGATTGAGAAAATCAGAAGATAATTTCGAAACTATTAACAAAGGTAAGTTTCATCTTCTTGGCTAGAATATGAGATAAAAAGGAAATAGGGTGATCTAAAATTTAAAGATTTTTAACAGACCTATTGATATCACGCTGCTAAAATCGTCAAAATCATTCTCTAATATTCCCCTGTTTCCTTCACCAAAATTGAAGTCGAAACTTTTATGACAACCAAATTATACGAATTAAAATTATTTTCAGGTTCTACAATAAATGATGTATTCCATATATGGGGAAAAGACGAGCCAAATAATTACAATGGTATAGAAAACTGCGTAGTTCTAGGACACTACCAGAAGTCTGAAGATAGGCGGATTAAAGTCAGCAGTGATGGATCAGCAGTGTTCGTAGAACCTAAAATATGGTTGAATGATATTCCTTGTTGTGTGAAGAAGCCATTTGTATGCAAGATGCCGTTGGACCCATCTGAGTGGACAGAAGTATACAGTGCAGCTGATTCAGGTGAGCAATAGAGTAGTTGCCCATGTTTGATTTTGTACATTATTTTATACACAAGAGCTATTAGCAATCAAAAGAAATCTTTTTGTGCAAACAGTATCAAAATTGGTTACAAAACAATGTAATAATTAATATTCTAAATTTGGCTATTAGAATAGCTGTAAGAGTTCCTCTTTCACGGTAGGCAGCGGCTTTGCTGTGTCCTGACATTGTTGAAGTCCATGAGCAGCGATTAGTACTTCCCATCAGGTGGGCCACTAGCTCGTCTGCCACCAAAGCAAATTAAAAAAACTGTGCTGTAATGGGATAACCCGCTATCTTTCTTGAACAGCTGCATTTTAATAGGGGTTACGTACTTACGTCACAGTTTGTATTGTGCATCATCCAAATACTGCAAGTTGGAGTAGTCCATTTCGAGTATTGCCAGTTGGAGAACGCCCGAATCCCACGACGAGGTTGTCTCTATCCAGAGGAGTTCGATATTGTCAACCTTTTCTATTGCAATGGTTGTGGTGGGCATTCCGAGGTTGCGTTCTTCTCTGCCCAATAATTGTATTACAATGGATTTCCACCAAATAACGTCTAATTCGATACAATATAGCTAGATATTAATTTATTTTTACAGATGAAGACACAACAGATGAGCCGGCAACAATGGCACCGGGACCTGGCACTTTTAAAGGTTACCATAATGTGGCAGGAACTACCCATTTCTATAAACTCCACACATCACGTGTGACCTTTGAATTAGCCAAGCAGACTTGTGACGGAGAGGGATCAACCTTGTTCTACCCACAGAACGAACTTGAAGCCGAGGCTGTATTACAATATTGCCAAAGCACTGCTAATAGTCACCAAAAATTGATGTTAGGATTGAAGAAATCGGCAAATACATTCGTAACTATTGACAACGGTAAGTTTTACTCATTCCACCACTATATTGTCGGCCTCGATGGCGTAGTGGTTAGTGTAACCGACTGCCACGCCTGAGGTCACGGGTTCGATTCCCGCACAAGACAAATATTTGTGTGCATGAACATGGATGTTTGTCTTGGTCTGGGTGTTTCTATGTATAATATGTATGTATTTACAAAAAAAAAGTATATATGTATCTTTATCCATTGTCTAGTATCCATAGTACAAGCTCTGCTTAGTTTGGGCTAGATAGTGTTGTGGGTCGCGGGGGATTACAAATGACAAAAATAAAACCCAGACTCGACGCGATGGCGGCTTCGTTGACAGTTTCATAGACTTCTATGTACGCAGTAAGCAAGGGTACACCAAGTGTATAGTGCTGAATTCGTTTCTATGAAGCTATACCCCGTTAACAGGAGGTCTATATGTAGGAAGTGGCTTAAGACATAGCCTCTCCATTGCACCGAGTGTTGTGGGATCGATACCCACACGTGACAAAAATGTGTATTATCCGAAGGTAGTTGTTCTGAGCCCGAGTGTTCTTCGAGTCGCTTGTTCGAACATTTATAAAGTCCTCTACGACATAAGAATCATTGCTAATGCAGGAACAATCATTTTAAAAAAAAGTTAATTACAATAATATTCATGCAACGAACTGCACGACAATTTATTTTTGATGATGATGTTGTCTTTTTTATAACACACGGAAATTAAACAAATTTTGATACGAGAGTAAGAACCAATTATATAATTCTAAGTTATAATAACAATAACAGCCTGCATTACCACTGTCATTTGAACTTACTTGACATCTTAATCATACAACGTAAATCTTTTCAGGTACTTCAATAAAACAAATATACCATAATTGGCATAAAAAAGAGCCGAATAATGTTGAAGGAAGTGAAGAGTGTGTTGAGTTAGCGCATGCAAAATACGACGAAAAGACCGTCATGGGTCTAAACGATATATATTGCTGTGAAAAGAAAGCATTCGTATGCAAAAAGCCATTGGAAATACGATTTTATTAAAATGTATATTCTGTTTACGATTGATACGAACAAAAATAACTACATATTATAAAACATAGTCCCCCGTCGCGTCTGTCTGTTCGCGATATCAAAAACTACTGAACGGACTTTCATGCAGTTTTCATCAATAGACAGAGGGATTCATGAGGAAGGTTTAGATGCATAATTTGTTACGGTTTTGTACTACACGTGCGAAGTCGGGGCAGGTCCTTATCTTATTTAACTTTCTTGTACACTACGACCATAAATGAATGAATTCCATCGACTTTTTGTTGTTTTATTATTAAACACTGAGTATGCTAATAGATAGACAGTCAAAAGTATGACTAGCTATTGCACTATTTTTTCTGAACGGCCTTCTGTTCTACTATAAAACATTTCAAGGTTTTCCATTAATTACCGGAGACCTGTATAACATTTAACTTTCTAAAAGTATTTTGTGAAATAAAAATGCTAAATGATATTCTGTATTTTTCAAACATTATTATTATTAAATCAATTCAATACAATTATAAAAGAGACAATCGAAATCTCAACACAAAAATAATAGTAACTAGACACGAAGTAAATCAAGATATACACATTAGAAATGCGTTTCGTTAAAATGTCTGCATGAGCCGTAATACGATAGACTGTATCATGGCAAGTATGCTAGTTTTATATATACTTATATCACTTTTTATTATATCTTCTTGTAATATCATATCTTTGCAGATACAATAATCTTTAAATCTGCATAAGACTTTACGATAGATCGTAGTGCGGCTCAGACATTTTAACGAAACCCAATCCTGGGGGCCTCTGTATGTTGAGATACAAGTATCCCGTCTAGTTCGGCTACAATTGCTTCCTATTTATCCGTTGGTAATACTTTGTACGATCTTTAACTAGACGTATAATTACTAAGACTGACTATATTATGCTTTTCAGAAATAAATTTATACTAATATAATAGAGCTGAACATATTGTTTAGTTTTGTGTTACGCGCTATTCTCTGATACTACCAGTCGGATATAAAATAATCATGTTACATTTAATAGCTCAATTATCGAGGAAGATTAAATGCTATTAAAGCGTGTAACAGAAAGGTCATCGATAAAAACGGCGTCTAATAAATTTGTGTACATTATTCATACTAAGATATAAAATTTCCTTTTTATTGACTTATCACTATCAGCACATTGTAGTCTATTGTAGTCATTAAACAACTGTAAAAGTTGAAGTGACCTCCTTGAACCCGAAAATGACCAGGCGCAATTTTGATAGTGATGTAGTGCGTTTGTTTACTTTTAATAATAAATAAATAAATGGATGGAATGGGACAGAAAATGCAAGTAGTGATTTGTGGTCACTTCACTACTTCCATCGTGCCGAATATGGCGGGTTCGATCCCCCGGGATAAAAATTCCCTGATTGCCAGAATTAAGCCACAATTTAATGTGATCTTGCTTCCTGCCAAACTCCATGTTATCAATAATAGTAGGTACAATTATTAAAGTCTTTGTTACGTATTATTATTTTTCATATTTTTAGCGTAGTTACTTAATCTTTTGACCGCCACGGTCGTGTATTGCCGACAAACCAAAACTCGCCCACCACGCCACCGTCAACATGAGAGGACAAATAATAACATGTTTTTAAGAACAATATAAATATAATAAATTATGTATTTTGTGTTTCTTTTTCCTATTATTTAAAAATACATTAATGAAATACTATAAAAAGGTCATAATATCCAATAATTACATTTTTCTAGAAAACGATAATCGAAAAGTACTAATCGAAATCCATATAAAGGTGTGCTTCTTCACGACACAGTCGGCAACACACGACAATTAGTGATGCTTAAGTAAGATAAATTATATTTCAAATTTATGAAATATTTTATAGAAAGTAGCTTATTACATACAACTTAGATGATTAATTTTTAAATTGTTTTCCACGGAAAATGTATGATTGTCAACTCCTTGCAATATTTAATAACTCTTGAGTGCTCATATCTTCATCCATTGTTATTATTAATATTTAATAATGAGGTGTTTATTTAAATTATTAACTATGTACATATAAACACAATTTTTAAAAAATAACTTTTATCTAAAATGTTATAAAAAAGAAAAAAAAAACTAAAACTCTCTAATAGGCGTCATAGAATTCATCACAGTCGACTGGTAGTATGCCCAGAAGACTGGCAGCATTGCCACCAGTAATATTTATTTGAAATATATGAAATAAATTACAATGATTCATTGGTTATCGACATATTGTTGGATTCCCTATTATTTTTGTAGGTATTTTGTGTCGAATTTATCGCCTGGCGTGGAGGGCACGGCGCTACTTTTACGCTGTGGTGGTCAAAAGGTTAATAATGTAACTTTGATAATAAAGTAATATAGACGTAGGAATTCATACACACTCACGCTACTGCAAACGGCCGAAAAGCAGACATGCCGAGATACGACAGACTCAAAACAATACTTTAAGGGGCCATGAACGACTGACCGTGGCTGCAAGCGACTTTATCGTTCGCCTGGGAGGCCTCGACATTAACAAAATTATAGATGTGAGTTTACCAGCATTCCTGTCTTCGGTCCATAGTACAGATGAATTGGCCTGGAAAATCTTAGCACCTACACTGGTTAATTCTGAATTATTATTCAAAAACAACACCGTGACTTCTTGGAGAATTGCTTCCGCAAGTACTGATTTACCCAGAAACCTATTTTCCCATAGACAGTGGGACGGACAACTATAATAATAATAATAATTTATTTTCTCATCACAAACGTTTGAACAGTAATATGGCTTAATCGAACATCAATATAAAAAGACATATGCTGCTCAGTTCGAGAAAGCCTTCCCGTTGCTGGCTGTAAGGGAGTGGGAATTGGGACTCTGACTTCAGGCACTTCTGCCAGCAAACATAGGTACCATGTTGGACGATACGACCTCTTGCATCGCTTCCTACCTGCGCTTAGGTACTGCTTGAGTTCGGTGCATCGGTGCCTTTGTGGAGAAGCCGTCGAAAGTCCTAGTCACTATGGCCTATCATGCAACAGGAATGCTGATCGTATATCACGACACGCAGTAGGTACTCAGTAACATACTCCATTGGGCTCTTATCACCGCTGGCGTTCCAGCTCAGCTTGAACCTCACAAGAGTCCAGATGGTATGTCATTACTGTCATAGAAATTGGGTAGGCCTTTGGCGTAGAAAGCAACTTGTGTGATACCCTTGCATCATCACATCTTCTTAGTACATGCCAAAACGCTAAGTCCATGCAGTCCAAGTTTTAGATCAGTTTATAGAGATTTAGCACACTTAGCTGGTAAGTGGTTGATCGATGCCTCACGTAACCAGAAGGCTGGTATTTACTGTGCGCAAAGAATCTACAAAGAATAAGCTTTGCTTTAAACGTGGTAATGCTGCCAGTCTTCCAGACACGTGGCCAATAATTGACAGCGATGCGGAGAAATATTATGAAGAATTGATTTTTCTCTTTAGGTATAAGTTAGTTAAATTATCTAATATTAGTATTATATCTGCCCTGTACTAAACAGGGCCACTGCTGAGCACGGGCCTCTTCTCAATGTGAAAAGTGTTAGGCCATAGTCCACCACGCTAACCCATTGCCCACTCACCTGTGGACGCTGTTTCGCATTTCACATAAATTTACATTTCTCAGAACCGCTTTATGTTGTATATGTTACACTTAAGTAATAATTCTCCACAATTAGCTATATTAGATAGTCTCACGTATGAAATAAGGATATCAAAAGAAAAACAAATAAAACAATACAAATAGCCTACAACACTGAGGTCGTTCACTTTGTTTACGTTTCACTTTGCGCTTAATATTGTGTCATCAGTGCCTATTATGCAATGACTTTTTATTTTTTATTTGTACCTACCCCCTTAAAATTTATTTATTTGATATTGACGTATTTTATTTCTACCTCCATTCTCATATATTTTTAAAATGTACCTAATTTATAAACATAATTTAATATGCCCTATACGTTTTCCTTGTGTATGTATGCAGCCACATTTATTGTATTTTTGTTGTAATGTTAAGCATTTGCCTCCGTCCGTGCATCACTTGTATCGTGTGACCAACTGAAAACCAGCGCTGGTGTACTCAATTTGGGTGCCCAGCTAATGCTGAGGTGGTGACCCTTTTCGGCGAGGGCATACACATATTTTTTTTATCATGTAAGTATATTATTTTTTTGTTTATTTTGTTTTACATAATTGTGTGTGATCTGTACGAAATAAACGTGAATTCTTTCTTTCTTTCTTTAAATATCTTCGAGAACATTATGGAGAACTTTCAGACGTGCAGGTTTACTCTGAATGTTTTCTTGCATCGTTAAAGCGAGCGATAATGAACCATTTAATACGTACATAGTTAAAAAAAAGACAGCGGCATGCTTAGGAATCAAGCTCGAGACAGCACGTGACACTCCAACGCTTTCCCACTAACCCGACAGGTTATGTGCTGCATATTGTATTATTTATATTTAAGGTCATAGCACACATATGAACTCGGCAACGGATCGTTACCGTATCAACTCGAGCCGTGCAGAGTATTCTTTGTATGAAACTCCTACTGCAACGCACACTAATCGGAGTCGTAATAATCGCCTCGCCTCGGGACAAGCTTGCAGTCCTCGCGCTTACGGCTCGTCGTCCCCGCGCTTACGGCTCGTCGTCCCCGCGCTTACGGCTCGTCGTCCGCGCGCTTACGTCTCTCCGTGCACTACTGTTGCCGAACGTGCTGTCATTCACAAGACAACTAACAGCCGTGTTGCGCGCGTATTTTATTGAAATTGTAGGTTAAATTTCAAACAAAAATTACGATGAAAAAGGATCATTGAAGAAGTGAGAAAATATCCATATTAATATGATTTAAGTGAGCGCGGCGTCGTCGCCTAGTCGTAGCCGAGTCGACGTACCGCGGTACCGGAGCTGTTGATCCGCTTTGGTTACGTTAGGTCAACGCCTGTTTGACGGTGAGGCGAAAGGCGAAACGGTGACGATCTCTTTCCGTGTTGATATGTGTGCTATGACCTACCTATATACCTATAACTTGCATCCGTGCAATACAGCATTACTACAACAACTTTATCAAAAGGTTTATAAATAAAACGCCAATTAAACGAGTAATAAAATATGATTTATTAAAGCTCAACTAGCATAAATAAAATAGGACAAGTCGATAAAAAAGCATATGCTAATGGGCAACTGATAATATACTTGTAACAATTGTTCGCTATCATACAATTTGGACACACTATCAAACAAATTTATACATTAATGTACAATACTTACTAATATTTATATAACAACTCATTTCCACATGAATTTAATGTAAAACTATATCGGATACAAATTATGTTATATTATGTAAATTTTATCGTTTATTCTGTACATAAATTTCGAATACAAGTCGACTTTTATGTAGTTTACATAACGCTTTTGGTGTTTATATGAATATTATTCGTACTTACATATCGTCACACGAATGGAATATAAACTTAACTGGAAAAGAGGTTTTCAGTACAGAGATAGAATCTTTCTGACCTGCGCTTCAAATGTATTTTGATTTTTAACTCCCGCACTAGGAGTAGTTCCTGTGTCGCGGAGGACTTTACAAAAATTCAAACAATGGACACAAAAAACACCCATATTATTTAAAGCTTCCAAACGCTATTATATTCAATTTATGTGAAGATATGTATATAATTACAACAATCCTTATAAACACATGTAGTAGGACTTTCTTTAAATAGATGAAAAGATGGCTACGTGTAACATATATGATACTATTGAAGCTACATATTTACTTCATAGTAAGTATTTTTCATATGATCAATCTTAAAAGGGCTCACACGCTAAAGGGATAGGATTTTATTTGATTACAACCCCCGTCCCATCATTACGGAAACACCTACTACTATTTCGGAAGCACAGGGCTAATCATCGTAGAGATGAGTTCATCGAGTGGGACAAGGACAACGCTATCCATAGACCATAATCATAGTGTGAGTACCTCTCGCTCGCGCTTGCGGTGACAACCACGTGACACCGACACTACAGTACTGCTAGGTGTACTGCCACGTAAGTAGATGCTACTTTTTTTTGTAGTAATAGATATTGTTCTTTGCTTAAAGTTACGACTCTATAATAATATAGCCGCATGGATATTATTCATGCATTTCTTTTACGCTTAATAAAATGTGCCGAGAGAAAGCGAGATGCGCCGATTATTCGTTTCACATGCTTCTTTCCAATCAGCTAAAATATATCCATTAAATGTTCTTCAGATAGTCTTACAGCGAAAACCCCTGTATTTAAACATATCCTTACAGTGTATTAACTCGATATTATAATTAAATGTCGAGAAATCTGTCCTAAACTTGTAACAACTAAAGCAAATGATATATTAGCACCAGTTGTTTAATATAAGATACGTGGTTA